>OY728163.1:785208286-786458286 GCA_963277665.1 Viscum album | reverse complement strand
TCATGTTAATTAATATTAAAAACATTAGGAAAAGGAAATAAATTATCCTTAAATATTACTAGATATGTTATTTATACCCTTATCCACTTATTTCTTAAATTTGATATATTTTATCCACATTCCCATGAGTAAGTAATTTAAAATATTTAATATTACTCGAAAATTACAATTGTTCCACTCCCATCACATAAAAATTAAAACATCCTCTCTTCTATTCCTCATTATTTTAAGAACTCTAAATTGTAAAATAACTAAATAAATATATCCCTGATATTCCAACAAACATCCTAGAGGTCTTATTCTATCTAAATGACTGAAAATAGAAGGGAAAATCTGTATGAAAAAGGATATTTTCCTAAGAATATGCTATAACTCTAAACCATGTGTTTTTTTGAAATATTTCTTCTTCCACCACAATAAAATATTATCTAAAGATGATGATATTATAACATAAATATATTTAATACATAAAATTTTATTAATTTGATGGAACAACTCTTTTTTCATATCTTTTTCTATCGCATTTAAAATGAAAAGATCACCCATACATACATGTAGACTACCGCCTCCATGAAGTGATGCATTTAAATTATTCTGTAAAACACATATAGCGGGGTAAAATTATGGTTTAAATAACATAAATTATGTTCATGCCATAATTATTCTTATAGATTTATATTATGTCACATACCTTCTTATCATTCCATCTATTGGAAAATATGGGCGTCGTTATGAAGTATGTGTGGATAACCAAATCCATGAAGAAATGTGATTCACTTTACATTAAAATGTCACATATATGGTCCTAATGATGAATATAATGAATACATATTAAATTTATAACTTAATTCCTATTATAGAAATGTAATATATCTTATAATGTTCCTATTTTACTCTCATTATAAAATTTGAATCAATTTTTCTTGCGTATGTACCTACTAACATCTCCATAAAATAATATTATTCATTTATTATGACCACCATATAATGATGGATAAATATGTATATTAAATATACTCAAACTGTAATTATAAAAAAAAATTGATTCTATTGGTGATGGAATAATGAATCTAATGACCATTCTCAACCTACTAAATCTATTTTGGATATTATGAATGGAATGACCACATGACACCCGATGTAAACATCATAGACATTGTTACAAAATAAATATTTCAAATAAAATAAACAAAAGTAATAATTATAAATAAAATAAAATATAAATTATTTTAAATGACATAAAAAATAATAAAATTTAATATTCATGGTGAATGATGAACACATGAAATGATTCGGGAAATGAGGTATGTTATTTTCATTAGACCTTGTTTAAAATGTATTAATGATTCCATTGTTCTATTTTTTACCTCCCTATTTTTCTTTTTAAAGGTTTAAATAATGTTTTGATTAATCACAATTGTTTTAAAGTACTCTAAAACTATTTTTATGTTCCTTATTAAATTTTAAAAATAACCATTTTAATGTTTTCTGTACATGTTTCTTAAATGTTCAATGGAATGTTTTATGATGTTCATATAATGAAATGATATTCTAACCTCCATATCCATTATTTATTATCAAGATCCTACTGTATGATTATGTTGTTTTTCAAATGAAATTATAATTTCTACTATTAGTAAAATTTCAAAAAAAATTAGTTTTTAAATAGAAATGAAACTTCTATTTACATTAATGAGAAAAATAGAACGTCTTTTATTTGTTTTCAAAAGATTTTTAAAGGATTTTATGATAAAAGGTGAAGGTTAAAAAAATTCCTTCACGATAAGGTAATTTTTCATTATATATTTGATGTTATGGTATTTTGATATAGATCATGATGGTGGGTTATCCTGATATATATCCCCAATTAATTAGGTAATGATTTACACTTCAATGAATAAAATTGAGAGAGATAATCGGGTCGGTTATTCCAATAGAATTTATAGGGGAAAATCTATTCCCAAATTGGTTAAACACAAGAAAAAATGGGTTAAGAATATGAATCTCTTAGGTTCCTATGTGGATTTCAAATGTTTTTGATTAGTTTAAAATGATTACTTTTTATCTCATAAGGAATGAATGTTTATCATTCATTAAAGGTGAAGCATTTTTATGGAAGGTTTTCAAGTATTCTCATATTCCTCATGTTACCATCACAATTTTCGATGTTGTTAATGGGTTTAAAATGATTAATTTTGGAGAAGATTTATTTTCTCATTTGAATATTCTTTGTTTATATGTGTACATTTTATTGTATTAAATGTAACCATTTTCATTGGGATTTTTGTTTTCAATAAACTAATAGGGTTCCATTATTTTCTATCATGTACTGAGATTTTTTTGTCTTGTCCCATGATTTCATATTTCCTCTTTAGGTTCTATATGTATGTAGGAACTATATATTGGTGAATATTTCCTCTATGGTGAATCTTTTTAAAAGAAAAATATGCATCCTATATAAAAAGTGGTGTATATTTAAGAGCCTGTTTTTATGAAAAAATGTAAACTCTGTGAAGCTGCCCAATTTTTTTGGTAATTTATTTCCTAATTATATAAAACTAAAAAAAAAATAATGAAAATTTCTTAAAGTTAATCCCTCGTTATTAATAATGTAATTACAGGTTTCTTATGATATGAGACATTATATGAGGGTATATAATATTTTTCGGTATCCCATTAAAAGCCAAATTTATGATGGAAAGTATGATATTTTTGATTTTATGTGAAGTTATTTAGATGTATTACACATATCTTTCAAAATCCAATCATCTTGTTGGGTTGGTGGGTGATGATATCTTTTAATAGAGCAGTGATGTTTTTTTCTATGCATGGATAAGAATTTATGACTAAATAGAAAACATTGATATAAAATATATGCCAAACTACATTTAGAATATGTAGTGTTTAATTGACATATCATGTTTTGTACAGCCCTAGAAAATATCATTTTTTATATAAAAAAACATAAACATCATTAAAGTTAACCAAGAAATTGTGAATAAATACTACATATAATATATACTATCAACATTAAACACATGGGTGAGCATATGTTAGGAACACACCCAATGGGGATCAAGATATTACTACCTGAATCCATCCTCCATAGGCTAGGGGATTATTAAAAGCACTGAATGAAATAATTAAATGGGATGCCTTTTCTTCATGTACTGATATGAACACACTCGACGATTTCCATTTATAAGTGAATAGGAATAACATTAAAAATATGCAACATCTATAGAATAAACTGTGGATGTATAACCTCTAGGGTGTACATGAGTAATATAGTGTAAACAAAAAAAGAATGGTGTAGAATACACACCCTCCCATATAGACGTCAAAAAAACTAGAAAATAAAAATCTGAGAGAGCCTAGCTTTGAATCTCGAAACTATGACCATAGTATGTGGTCCAATGCAATACGCATCCCTATGATAATATTTAAAACCCACTAATATGTTCATTATCAACATATGACATGACACATCTACAAAAATCCCAATTAGGGTTGGGTATATACATACCTTATAGGAAACCTCATAAGATGGTGTGTGAGGAATAAGAGAAACAATAGGAAAAGGAATATCTACCCAAAGTAAGAGAGTAAAAAAATCCAACAACATGGATACAAGTATATATATTCAACAAATGAAGAAAAAATGAGAGACAAAGGGGATCAAAATTTTAGATCCCAGCCAAGGATAGTGTTCCTTCTATTCCAAAGGTCCATTAATGATGCACAACATCTCGTGCATCTGTCCAAAGAGTTATCCATGTCAGCCCACACCTCGCCACTATGTCGTAATGTCTTGGGACTAAATATATAGGTAAATGAACTGTTAACTAATAAAAAATTAGGGTTCCTCTAAGTAGATATCTTGAAGATGAATTCACTATCCCAAAAGGAGGGTTCCACTCAGAATTAGATAGAGGACTCATACCATGACTCCATAGGTGTGTGCCACTAAATAGTCGACAAAGGACTCGTGTCCTGTACAAGCTAGTGTTTGACCCAATAGCAATCATTTGAGGACCCACACACATCATATCTTGAGGGTTCCACTCTAATAATCAATATTGGACTCACGATCTGCCCAGTATGATGGTGTCACTATGATAGTATATATGGGACCCATGCCATGCCAATCATGAGGGTAACACTCTAATAGTCAATTGAGGACCCACTAGCTACCTAGAAGGAGAGATAATATTAGATAGTGGATAGAGGAACCATTACCTATCTTTATGGAGGGTTACACTATAATATCTTTGTTGATCAGGATTGATCACATCCATGTGCGAGTTTCACAAAAATAAGCATCCCACTCAGAACATCTTGTATCATATCTCAAAATCAACTAGAAAGGTCACAATTGTGTTCTATGAAAAATAAACTTAGGTTTTGAAAATAGTGGGACATTATCCAAGTCCAAATGAAGGAGACATGAGAGGAAGAAATTTCCTCAAATAGAAGGTACGGGTACATCGCATTTAAAGAGACCCACACGACATGTGGTCCTGCCCAGCTCCTTGGACGTGCACCGTTCGGTTAACGGATATCTTCCCATGTTTCCCTACATAGAGTGTAACGGGATTTAATGGAGTGCCTCATCCACATAGGGTCATTTCCATGATCCAACCCATGACTTTTTATCCTTTCCTCTATGTGTGTACATCAATACATGGTGTGTACTTTCGCACGCAGTCCTACTCAAGCACTTTGGGTCATGCTTATCTTCCATTGATGTACGCTAGTACATGGAATATTCCTAGTTGTTCTCACACTCATGTACTCCCAAAGTACAATAAGAGTCTCCAGAACATATGTCACACAACATGTGGGGGTTCCACATGGAATGTGATACTTTTTTACCTGAAACCCTATCTATAATAGCTAAGGCACTACTCATTACCTTTTGTTCCACACTACATGTCATATAGAAATAATTTTCATAGAAATCAACATATATTTTCGGACATTGATGATACATATCCTATTCTAAATATCTTACCTTTAGATCTCACAAAACCAATGGAATGGACATGTGTTGTTTGTTTTGGTCAATCCAATGGGTCGAAATTAGCTTTTTTGATCCATTGGGGTTCATTGTATTCCCCATGCAACTCACACACTACTCGTGTGATGACACTCTCCACATAGGATCTTTAGTCCATGAAGAAATCATCTGAAACCTAAATTTCATACCAAATACATCCTTGGTCATTGATTCATTCTAAATATGAAAATTTTCTATGAATCTGTGGGTTCAATCGGGCTCGATCCTACTCGACAATGTGAAAATGAGACCCCATAGTCTAATTAGAGAAGAACGTGAAGAAAAGATGGGGAAAATAATCCAAAAAAGGTGTAATAAACATTTTGAAATCATTATCAAAAAAGAATATATATTTTCATTCCCATAGTGAGAAAACATTGGAAAACAGAATAAACGGTTTAAACAGATTCGCATGCTCATGTAAAGTATCAATTATAATGCAGATCAATAAAGCAGTATGATCATGCGAAACCACTTAATCATTTAGGGAAGAATCTAAATGTTTAAGATCCCTACCAGAATATAGGATATTTTATGATGAATATTTCACTCTACAATAATGATAGAAGTTGTTTCATTCAATGTGCCTTGATTCTCGCAGATCCAGAATCATGGTATTGTTTAATCTGGATCAAACATTGAGAGGTAGAATAAGACTCATCAAAATGGTCCTAGGTATATAGTATTATCCCTAATGATACTACATAACGGGATTTTTTTTAGGGACTCAGAATTAGGTCATTTAATAAATTAATTAAATTTACCACCCAATTAATCAACTGAATGTACCACCAAAGGACATTTTATCCAAACACCCTGTGACGAACCATTTTTTTGTGCCTATAAAAAACCTCACATTCCTAAATCACCTATGGATTTTAATTTTCTATTCAAGACTCTATTTAATAAGTATAACATTTTTTTAACAAACACTTCATGCTTGACATAAAATATATTTAATTTTTTATAAAATAAATTCTCTGAACAGATGACCTCAAAATCATGCTCCTTGTCAGCATATGGCTCTAAAAATAATTCTTGATAAATTTAAAATTCTCTTGTGGAATAAATAAGGTCTCTATATTATTCCCTCATACATTATTATCATCTTGGAAATCTAGAAAACTAAATTAATGGTCAGGACAATGAGCCCACATCTGAATCTCCCACTCTAAGGTGATATCCTACATGTTATCGTGCTTCCACAACACATAAACCAAAGTGTTGGTCCATCCTTTCAGGGTACTATCCTCCCAATACAAAATTTCTACCTAGTTCTATACCATATGAAACTCTCTTCAATGTCCATCATTCCTAAGTCAATATTGTTTTTTGGGTAATGCATGTATCTCCTTAACTGTGACACATGAAAGATTTCATGCACCGACTCCAACTGAGGGGGTAACGGAAAGTGGTAAGAAACCATGAAAACCCTCTAAAGATATCAAATGGACAAATGATCATTAGGTATATCCTGAATCCTCAAAAAAATATCTGCAATCCTCATTATGGGGATACCCTTATGAAAATGTGGTCTCCCTACTCTAACTCCAAGGACTTGTGACATTTATCTTCATAATAGTTATGACTACTATGGGATATCCTTATCAAATTACAGATGACATGATCCACACATCATGCTCAGAGATAATAGTAAAAGGAACCCAATGAAGGTGATCAATCTACCATACATACAACTTCTCAAACCCTTCACTGAACAGTATCCACTGTTAGCCAGGAAGTGTCCAAAATCATTTGTTGGTAAACTATCATCCAAATGGAATCATGGAATCTTTATGTTCATAGAATTAATTTCACAAATTCTACGTATAAACCGCCCCATTTCCACTCCAGGATCTCACACGGCTCTAAAAACCATTCCAAAACATAGTGCTTAGCCTTCACCTACTGATATTTGATTCATCGAGAGATGAACTCTAACATGCTATGTCTCATGTCTTCCCACCAAAATTACTACTAAATGGCTCTTAAATATTATCCACATATGTATTAAAATCCAATAAATACATTTTGAACTCTCTCATCACCTCATCCTGCATCATGGTTGGTACTAGCATCCTTCCCTAGAAAAGGAAGATGTGGTTCCCACAGTTAAAAAATAAACCATGTGAACCTATTAAGGAAATATAGTCACATAAGACCTCAAATTATATGTATCCTAACATGGAATCAATAATAAACTATAGGATATGAGGATTTTAACCCATTTACTGAAGAAAATATGAACCATCCTACTCAACTAGGGTCATCTATAAGAACCCTAAATTCTTATATTCCTCTTACAAAAAAATGATCTTGGGGAACCCTACTAAGGGAATCTTGAACTATTTTTCTCTTCCCATGAATATAGACTATCCCAAAGTCATAGTTCTGTAGGAAATAAAACCATAACCTTTTTCTCTGGTGGAATTCTCCCCATGTTATGTCATACCTGAGACTCTGATGGTCTATGAAAATAAAAAATTTCCCTCAAATAATATATTTCCTCCACATCCTCAGATCGAAGACTACCACTTAAATCTCTAGGACAAGAGTAATGTATTGATTCTAATGGGGTCTCAACTGGTTCAAAAAATATGATATAATATCTTTTGGCTGCTTTAACATGTTATTTAGCCTAGATACTAAGGCAACATAATATACTATTGACTGAACTCCCTCCTATGGTAGTCTCCAAATATAAACACTCATCATCCACGTCCAAAAATCCTCAAAGGATCTCTAGAAAAATCCATTCTAGTTAAATGGTATCCCTTTCCTCATAAAAGTGTTCAATGGTGATGTAATCATGGAGTAATATTCCAAAAGCCTCTTATAGTACCCTTACAACCCAATAATGAATTTCACCTATGACATGGTCTTTGGTGGATTTGAGGAAATCACAACATCTATCTTCACTAGGTCCAAAACTAATCACTCATTAAAAATGAAATTCCATATAATGTGAGCCCCATGGATCCAAATCATGCACTGTGAGAGATTTTCATAAATAAGGCCCCCCCTAATAAAATATAGGATCATCCTCAAGTTCTCTACATGACCCCCCTCTGACGTAGAGTATATGAGTATCTTGTTAATGAAGATAAGAACAAATTAGATAAAGTACGATCAGAATATTTGGTTCATCGAAGTTATAAAAATGAAATGGGAATTCATCACACTAAAAAGAAACAACAAGAACTCATAGTGTCCATAGAAGCATCAGAATTCCATCTTCATAATACGATCCTCTAAAACATTCAACAAGTGGTATCTGAAATGTTGATTTATCTTAGAGAACCCACTCATGCATCGAAACTGATCAAAGAGTATATCAATACATGGAAATGGATTCTTTTTCGTTATCATGGACTAGAATAAGTGATAATATTTCACAAAATATGAAAAATATCATCATTATTTTTAATAAAAACATTGAAGATTCCTAATGGGACACATTGGGACAGATAAAGACTGTTGCTAAAAGGTCATCTCGTTGTAATCACAGCTCTTGAAGCTTGGTAGGGGCCTTATGATAGTCTGAAGAAGATATCAGAGCCTTCATGGGGTGTAATTTTAGGGAAAAATATATATACTTCCTCAGAGGTTTTCCCAAAACATCATCATAAATGATTTTCATAAAATCTACAATGACTAAAGGAATCCAAGTTACTGAAGAGATTGTTACACCATGGTTAACACTCAACAAATGATGGGTCATGATATATAACATCTTTATCATGAAACTAACTCATCCATCAATTATGTCTCTCTCACTTACAAAGGATAATATCACCCCATTTGTGTGACGGAATCTAACTCATCTACAATGATAGTAAATATGGGAATGGACTGTGGATAACTAATCCATACAAAATATACAATCATTGGGTTCTATCATGATGACCAAAATGTACCATAAGAACATCTCTCTACCAAGAGATATCTCTCATTGACGGTAGATAATACATATCGAATATGTGTTCCCTGTAGGAAAATCAAGACAATGATGTTGGAAAAAATCCTCAACTGGGAGCTCCAGCTCTCTTACTAGGGGTAAATAAATGAAGGAATGAATAGAACATATATCTACTAATACTGAATAAATAGTAGAATAAACATAGATCATACCTCTAATATTCTCATTTGACAATAGTTAATATGAATCCACTACCTCTATTTATCCTAGACCGTGACCCCCAGTTCCATGAGCCTGATGTGGGGATCCTTGTGGTGGTAGTGGAAGGATTTCATAGGATCCACTACAACACTTATCTCATATTATTGGATCCCACATGCTCATATTATATCTCAACCTCTTTATGGGCCTCCCTACCGTCTCTTAACATCAATAATCTTATATATAAATTTGTTGTGGTGGTCTATCCACTATCTTCATGTGCCCCTTAGTACACTGGGTTAGGAAATTAGGCACCATGTGACCTCAATCATCACATTCATAGAAACACCCTCTATGGGAGTCCATAGTCCTATGTTCTTCCCCTGATCATGTTCCTGAGTCTAATCCTGGAAACATGTGCTGCACCAAAGTCCTAATGACGGGAACTTGGTAGCTACTAAAGTTGAATTTTCCCTATAACACCAACTTTCATATCCAACTATATGTAATCTCTCTTTCTTGAAGATCTTGTTCACAAGTGCCTTTTCGAACACCCTTACACATGTGGGAATACACAAGGGTACCAAACCGGCCTAGATATCTCTATGAAGACCCTACTAAAACTACTTTTCCTGGATTTGTCCATATTAAATAATAGAGAGGAAGTACCACACATGGTATATAAACTTCTTAACATATTGTCCCACTATTATATCTCCATCCGAAAACATTAGAAGCTTCTAGGTGTGATGTTAGTGAAATCATGAAGGGAAATACTTTATAAAAAATGATGTTGGAAGTTAGTTCAATATAGTGTTGAAGAATCAAGAATCTACATAACTAGACACTACCATCTCCCAACTACACTATGGAAAAGAATATCCTTCATTGTAACCACTTGATCTATCAATGTACAGATAAGACTAAAAGGATAGATCACCAAATCTATCTAATCCTCCACTTCCTGGGGAACTGGCTCACTATGAAACCTTAGAAGCCTATGGTACTGGAACATATGGAGTGCACTAAGAATACGTGCATCATCATCCTACTATAGTGGTATGATCTACTAACCAATAGGTGGGGGTGATAGTACCTATCAGACTAGAGGAATAATCTCAATATATGACCACTAAACTGAGGCTTCATATCTCATGGAATCATTGATGTGGCAGTGTTTTAATACTCTTTTCCACGTCCTTTTTATGTTTTTATTTACTTTTTTCTACCAAAATGTTTGTTATTAAATAATTGATAAGTGTTGTCCTTTTTTCCTTTCTGTGTAAAATAATCAATTTTGGTTTAAATCATGTGTTTTAATGTACATTATTTTCATTTTAAATAATTCTTAAATTAAATCATTTCTTGTGAATTCGACTCTTATTTTTAATCTTTTATTTTTACCATTATTCATTCTTGTTGGTTATTAATCCATTATTTAATTTAATTATTTATTTATTTTTAATTTTTAAATAAATAACATATTTCAATTCTTAATTCTTTAAATAAATTAATTAGTTTAACAAATTAATTTTATTCAATTCATATTTTTATTCATTAATTAATTCCTTAATTAATTATTTAACAAATTAATTTATTAATTAGTGACATTAAATGTTTTAATTCGTTTTAAATTAATTTTTTTTATTATTTTTAAAACAAAAAATCATTCTTTTAAATAAAGAATAATTAATTTTATTATTTAGCTTTTTTATTTTTTTAGTTTTTAATTATATTCTATTTAATCCAATTGATTAATTGGTTAACTTATTTTTTAGTTTTATTAAAGCTTTAATTAATTAATTTTTTGTTTTGGTTGTAGGTGTTACAGTCGCATTGTTCCCTGTTGTTGTTCCATCACGGTGCTTGGTCCACTATTTTCATTCTCACAGTGTCATCATGTCCCTCTCCTTATTGTCTCGCAACAAATGGTGGAATCAGTTGTGGGATATGGG
Organism: Viscum album; assembly: GCA_963277665.1. Taxonomy (NCBI): domain Eukaryota; kingdom Viridiplantae; phylum Streptophyta; class Magnoliopsida; order Santalales; family Viscaceae; genus Viscum; species Viscum album. The sequence goes on along the minus strand of OY728163.1, from coordinate 786,447,152 downwards.
AAAAAGCTTTCATGGGAATAAGACAAGAATATTTTCAAGGTTTTATTTGGGGAATTGTTTGCACACACAAGGAGTTCACTTTGGAGCTAGTGACGAGCGCACTCAAAGACGCGCCACATGGATTTCAGCCTATTATTTTTTCTCTATTTTTTAAGTTTTTGAGAATAAGAGGACTCTTGACTCATGCCATCCAAAGGACCGAGGGGAGGGGGATCATTTCACATTGGGGGATGAGACTCCACCACCATTCACTATCCATTCCATCTATATTTCATATATATGGGACCATCTTTGAATTAGAGATGTGAGTTTCTCCTCTGTTTTAAGCCTCTCCTTCACTTATCTGTTTTAGTATTCATTTAAATTGTGTCTATAAATACTTGTGTTGCAGCTTTTGTAATTAGAATTGTCATGTTTGTTTTGTTTGTGACATGTTGTTCATTTTTCTTCTCTACGTTTTGTGTATGTGATCTCAAATATCCAGAAATGGAGATTTAACTTGCTGGGCTAGATCCCGGATAAGGAACCTGTTTCAATCTATAGATCCAATCATTAATGTGATCAATATTTTATTCTTATCCTTAGTAACCGTTCAATGTGAATTGGGGTGTGCGCAAGAACATCCTTTCACAGAATCGTGTTGCTACTCTCTTATATCAATTATTCTAACATTCATTTCCTGATTTCTCGAACTGATAATCACGATTTCTTGTGAAATTTTACCTTCATAGAAATATCATTATGCCCAGTGATGATACCTGGCTAGGTTGATTTATTGAGTGAATCGCTTGAAATTCGGAGGAATGCTTGAGCAGTGAAGAAATTCTATGTTAGAGTGTTTAATTTTTAGGTGAGATTGGTGTGTGATCCGAGACATCGGCCTTTCACTGAGTGCAGTTGAGGATTGTTGATTAATTTCTTACATTGATCAAGGATATGGAGTAGAGGGTGAGTTGACCTGGTTTTGGACTTGTTCACAGTGACTTTTTTCTTCTGTGTCTCATTTTCATTTGTTTGTTTTGTGCCTTGTGTTGTGTCTCTACTTTCTCTCTTTTCTTGGTTTTGTATTGTGTATCTATGTTTTTGCAATTTACCATCACTCTTTCTCTCTACACTATGCTCTTCATCACTGATTAGTTTTTTCATAGGAGTAGTGATTTTATTATTTCAAAGTATTAAAAAACAAAAAAAAAAGATTCTCAGAATGACCAATCATGCATTCAATAATGCTTCATTGAGAGTGACCCAAAGGTTATCCACTCTTCTATATCCTGGGTGTTTATAAATTTAAATTTTTCCATCCTCATGACAAGGACACACATCAAATTTTGGTACTATTTTTGGGGAAGGAATGATTGTATGAGTGGTTTTTACAATTTTTCTTTTATTAAAAAAACATATAAAAAACATAAAAATACACACACACAATAATGATGAACTGGAACGAATCTGATATAGTGTCACTGTTTGACTCGATTCAAGATGTTGAGGAGGATGATGCAAAATTACAATGTTGGATATATGAAAGATAGTATCGAGTCCTTACTGATGAGGAGAAAACTTATTCTCATGAGATCATACAGTTGATGCAACAAGCCATGGATAACGTCTAGGGATACCAAGAATATAGTGCAGTATCACAACCTCCCACTCAATACCAATATTATGGAATATCGTTGAGAAGTAAATAGAATAAAAAAAAGAAAGAAAAAGTTATAGTTTCCTATATTGGATATGGATTTTCCCCTGGAGTCAAATATGGAAATTCTAGAACCAAAATCTGAGGATGTTTTTAAGGGTGGGAAGGAGATGGAACTTGCAATGATTCATGATGCTGAGCATTTCCTTGATGATCATATTTTCTCTGATTATGATTATAATTATTTTTCATGCAATAACTATTTTAATGATTTTTCAATACTTCAATAGGTGGTTCCAACACATGAAATTATATCAGTCTCCTTAGAAGATTCAGAAAGTGAGGTGGGGTGTTTTGAAGAGAGGTTGGAGGAGGTTTACTACCTCATTTTGGCCCTGGAACCACTCCCAAGATTATTTTTCCTTCATAAGGAGGAACAAGAAACATTGATAAAGGGAGTTGAAAATTTTATGGAATATACCGTATTTGTATTCAACTTGTATTACATTGAAGATTATTTTAACTATGTTTCTCCCTTTGTAGTTATTGAAAATGCATCTCACCTTTTTTATTTACTGGAGAGTGAGGAAGTTGTGGTTTCTTCTTATGAAGAGTTCATGGAACTTCTAATTTTGGATGACACATCCAGTTTGAATGTTTTTTTTTGAAGATGAATTATTTTATTTTTGCACTAGAATTGATGTGTATGATGACACATTAATGGCTATCCAAGAGGGAATTCTTGATTTAATTGAACCAGAATACAATTCACATCCATTTTTTCCAACATTAAAACTTTTTCACACTAAACCTCAAGTAGAAGAAGTAAGGATGTACCCCTATTACCTATTTTACCCTCCACCATTCAACCTAAAGTACATAACTTCCCATGAGGGGAATTTAGTAGAAGCTGTACATGGGGTATTCCAAATATGGAAATGTAATGAACTCAGAAGGAATCACATCTGGTGGTTCTTAAGCATGATGAAAAATCCCCCATCCAACTGGGGTTGATCCAAGGACTTCCCAGCATTGGACAATCAAACTATAGCACCCCTTGGGAGGTTATCCCAGGATTATCCATTATCATTTCCTACTTTGTTTTCATTTTTAATGTTTTTTAAATTTGAGTATTGATTTCTTAGGTCAATAAATAGGAAGCTGATTCCACACGGCTGTCATTCAAGTCTCAGGGGGGCTAGCTCATAGGATTAATGGATAAAACTCCCAAACTCACACATTGTAGCTGCATTTTATTTGAACGTAAAATCTTGAGCACTAATGTTAAACTATTTCACCATGTAGGTGCCAAACTAGAGCATCCAGAGTTCATCCACATGGAAATAAAAGGGAGAAAATTGTAAATTTGAGAAGATACACATTCAAGGGTTCATTGTTTTACATTGTAATATTTTACTCTTCGCATTTTCATTTCATACTGTTGTGAATTATGTGTGGGGGTCCTCCCACTTATTTTTTAAACACTTGGTCTATGTTTAATGCTTGCGTGTTAGAATGGTAATATCTACTCAGTTGAAAAATTATTTTGTGCTGATTTAAAAAACATTCATGCACCCACTACTTTCATTTTCATTATGTGGCTGCTGCACATCACTACTAATCATGCTACAATTTGAAGTATGTTGAGTAATCTTTGGTCTGATCTTAAAAATTAAACTCATGAACTTTTAAAAAGGAAATATAGTTTTTTTCTGGTGATGGTTGGTGGGGTTGGGTTCTTCTTTTTTTTTTTTCATTCATATTTTGTGTGGAAAAGAAACTTTTTTGAACCACATTTCTACTTCTCCATATGCATTTTAATCTAAAATGTCTATCTATTTTGAACATAAAATATCGGCCACCATAAAATTCAAAATTAGGGACAATGTTGGGTTTTATGTGTGGGGATAGGGGTAATTCTAGTTTCATTTCAAATTCCCCCTTCTTGAACCCGAATTTGTAAAAAAGGTCAATTTTTTAAAAAATGGTTCAAAATTCCATGAATTTTTTTTTAAATTCATTCATCGCAAAATGGTCATTTGAGTTTAAATGGTATTTCAATTATATCATGATAGTGGATAAAGTCTTGTTGGATGTTGAGTGTGGCATTTAGTCAGAAACTATTAAGAATGAATGATTTTTGAGTGTAACTGTTCACTTTCTCTATAGATCTGTCTGTTTAGGAAATGAGAATGGTAGTGTGAAAGGATAGGTGTTTTGGGATGATAACCATGACTTAAGGTTACTAGAAATTCTCTCTTGAACCTAGGGGACTCAATCCTTTTAAAAAATAATAATATTCAATCACTTTAGGAAATCAACTCTATTGATTATTAATTATGTCTTTTGTAAGTGGAGTAAAATGTGAAAATGGGATCCCACGGTGAGTATCTGAGACAAGGCGCACTGGGTGCGTTTCTATGAATAAATAATTCCAAAATCAATTTTAATAAGTTCTATGCACAATTTTCTGTACATGGAATATGTCTAGGAAAAAATGGAAATAAAATTCCCTTATAAAAAATGAACTCATTAAGGTGAGAGGAATTTTGAACCCAGATCAATAAGAGAGAAATTGACATGGTTAAAATTCATTTGAGTTTAATCAGTAAAGTGATGAAATTAATGGACATTAATTTTTGGAACCTGGGGGAATGTTAGAATGGAAGGTTCCCATGGTTACGTTTTTAATTACACTTAATCTAACCTATCAACACTCCTTGAATAAGAAATTGAATTGAAAATTGAATTATGACAATTAATGAGTACACATATGACGCATGACATATATGACAATGTATGAATTTGTGAGGATTTTGAATTCCAGTGGGGTTTTTAAGCTAGGAAGGACACCATTTTTTAACACCCTTGAAAATTATGACCCAAGGTTTTGTCCTCCTCCTCTGGGTATTAAAATTTAATCATGCACTTTCTGAACTGAAATTCACAAATCATCATTCTTCTTAAAAGTCTAAGGCATATACTTTACCGAGGTCAAAAAAAGTTTTCAGCGTGTAGGAGTTTGATGTGGTAGTGTTTTAACAATCTTTGTCACATCGTTTTTATATTTTTATTGAATTCTTCTAAAAAGTGTTTTTTTAAATAATTGATAAGTGTTTTGATTTTGTACCTTGCTATTTAAAATAATCAATTTTGGTTTAAATCATGTGTTTTAATGTACATTATATTCATTTTAAATAATTCTTAAATTAAATCATTTCTTGTGAAATCAACTCTTATTTTTAATATTTTATTTTTATAATTCTTTATTCTTGTTAGATATTAATTCATTAATTTAATTAATTAATTCCTTATTTTAAATTTTTAAATAAATAAAACATTTCAATTATTAACTCATTAAATAATTTAACTAGTTTAGAAACATAATTTTATTCAATTTATAATTTTATTCATTAATTAATTCTTTGACTAATTAAATGATTAATTAGTGACTTTAAATGTTTTAATTCGTTTTAAATTAATTTGTTTATAATTTTTAATAAAAATAAATTAATTTTTTTAAATAAAGCATAATTAAGTTTGTTATTTAAAATTGTTTTATTTATTTTGTTTTAAATTTTATTATATTTAATTTAATTGATTAATTATTTTTTTAGTTTTATTAAATATTTAATTAATTTAATTATTTGTTTGGTTGCAGTTGTTACGGTCACATTGTTTCATGTTGATGTTCCATCATGGTGTCAAAGACACTGTTTTCATTCTCATTGTGCCACCATGTCCTTCTTGTGGATGTCTCACAGAAACCATGGAGCTAGTTTTGGGATAAGGGAAATATTTTTCATGGGAATATTATGAGAATATTTTCAAGGAAGTCGCAGGGTAATTTTTTGTTCTCACAAAGAGTTCAATCGATAGATGGTGATGAGAACACTCAAAGACGTGCCATGTGGATTTTTGGCATGTCATTTTTTCTCTGCTTTTTGTTTAATTTTTGAGAATAAAATGTGTATCGACTCATATCATCCAATGGACCAGGGGGATCATTCCACAATGGGGGAGGAGAATCCACCGCCATTCACTATCCATTCCATACACATCTCATGGACTAGGGACTATCTTCTACTTGAATACAGGACCTTCTCTTCTATACTCTACCTACCCTTCACTTCTCTGTTTTATTTTTCATTTAAATTGTGCATTTAAATACTTGTATTACATGTTTTGTAATTGGAAATGTGATGTTTCTTTCATTTGTGACGTGTTGTTCAGTTTTCTTCTCTTTGTTTTGTGTATGTGAATTTAAATCCCCAGAAATGGAGATATTACTTGGGGGGATAGGTATAGATTAAGGAACCCGATGTAATCTAGAGATCTGAGCATCAATGTGATCACTATTTTATTGTTATACTTAGTAAATTGTGAATGTTAATTGGGGTGTGCACGAGAACATCCTTACGCCGAATCGGGTTGCTAATCTCTCGTCTCAATTCTTCTCCTGTTCCTGTCTTGATTTCTCAAACCGAGAATCAATATTGGTTGTGAAATTTGATGATCTCAGCAATATCATTCTGCCGAGTCATGATACCTATATGGGATGATTTTTTGAGTGAATCACTTGCAATTTTGAGGAATGCTTGAATACTGAAGAAATATATGTTTGAGTGTTTAAATTTTAGGAGAGATTGGTGTATGATCTAGCACATTAATCATGCACTAAGTGAAGTTGAGATTTTTTGATTAATTTCATAATTGTATCAAGGATAGGGAGTAGAGGGTGAGTTGAGTTGGTTCTGTCCTTTTTCACACTGAATTTTGTCTTCTGGATCTTCGTGTCATTTTTTTCGTTGCCTTATGTTGTGTATACTCTTTCACTATTTTCTTGGTTTTTTCTTGTGTCTATCTATTTTTTTACACTGTTCCATCATTGTTTCTCTCTCCATTGTTCTCATCAGCAATGATTAGTGTTTTCTTAGGATTTGTGCTTTTATGTTTTCAAAATATTTAAAAAAACACAAAACGATTTTTGGAACGACCACTCATTCATTCGACACATATTCCTTGAGAGAAATCCTGAAGTTAGCCACTGTTCTATATCTTGGGTCTTTATAAATATAAAATTATCCATCCTCATGACAAGGATGAACGTCAATCATCTCAAATATCCATAATCTGAAACAAAATAACTGTTTTCATAAAGGAATCCTAAAAAATTAAACAAGACATACCATGGTCAAATGAGCAATTTTATATAATGAGGACATGACACAAGGAATATAGTTAATGTCTCAATCCAATGTGATTCATTCACCATTGGTTCTTTTAACTAATTTCTTAGTATTCTGAGTTGATAAATAGGTAGTCACAGTCCTGATGAATGGATACATCGACTGCTGCAACAACACTGGGTTCCCTAACCCAGAGCCCGACTTGAGACACTGTGATTATATTTCACTAAATACCAACCAAATCATCATAAGGGGATTACACCAAACATTTTCCTAAGGAATGAGCATCATTTAAATTCAGGTTTCATGACTTCACCCATCATGGATCGAGCCACAACCACTCTAAGCTCACCTCCACAGGTTAGGTGTTGGAAACAAGCACCGAAAGGAATAAATAATATGGGAGAACTTTTCCCAATATTCATATATGCACATACCTGAACATATTTATGAATAATTGATGAGTAATAACAAAAATTTTATTAAACATATATAGAATAACATTTCATGAAAAATGACCATTTTTAAAATAGTTTGATAGTACAAACTGAAAAGGAATGGGAAAAATTAAACACCCAACTAGATAGATGTTAAAAAATTATAATACTGGAAATGTAAATGCTAAGAGATATAAGATCTGATTCCACAAGATCTGACCTCCATATGTGGTCTAATACACCAGGTATCCCTATTATCCTCTATAATAACCAGGAAAACATATGTCTTCTACATAAGTCACAACACTTGTGGGAGAATCCATTTTATGGGTGATTATATACAGACCTAGTAGGACTCTCTAAAATCTATAGTGGGAGAAATAAGAGACATGATTAGAAAAGATATCTCAAACCAAAGTAAGAGTGTAAAATTATATTATTACATTTATACAGATATATATATGTATATATATATGATCAAAAAATGATGCCAAAACTAGAGATAAATGGGATCTTCATCTGAAAACCTTGCACAAGAAAAAGTTCCATTAGTTCCAAAGGTCCATCCACAATTCCCAACATCTGACGTGTATGTATGAAGAGATATCCATTTTGAGGAACAACTCTCCAAATTTTCCATACAGTAAAGGGACATAGTCTCAACGTAGAGGACCCAAGACCTGACATAATAGTAGGTTGACAATAAGAAGATAGCTTGACAACCCATTCCCTATAGAAGTAATAGGGTTCCACATAGTAGTAGATAGATGATCCATACCCTAACACCACATAAGGGTGCCACTCTAATGGTTCAGGACCCATAACCTGAATCCATAGGAGGGTGCCACTCAATAGTCAATAGAGTCTGTATGCTCTATCCTAGTAGGAGGGTTCCACTATTGTAATTAGTTGAGGACCCATTCCCAACATAATTGGAGGGATCCACTATAATACTCGATAGAGGACCCATGGACTACCCAGTAAGAGGTCAATACATTAATTGTAGATAGAGGACCCAGGATCTTCTGAGATGAAGGGTGCTACTATAATGGTCAATGAAGGACCCTTACTTGGCACAAAATGTGGGTTCTACTTAGATAACCACGTAGAGGAACTATTCTCTACGTAATAAGAGGATTCAAATCTAATTTATATGATGATCCTATTTAATCACAACCACCTTCGACCATCACTTAATAAAGCATACCACTTAAAACATCTCACATTGTATTTATAAATTCACCAAATATTCTACCATCATGTTCTATGTGAAAAATCACTTAGTAAAGGTTGACTGTGGGGAAAAACATGAGTCCAAAATAAATAGATATAATATGAAGTAGTGTCCATAAAAAGATTATATGGGTACATGGTGTATAATTGGACTAACAAGGCTTGTGGTACCCACTATGTTTATCGGACGTGCTACTGTCATTAAAAATATAACTTCCCATATATTCCTACATGGTGTGTAATTTTGTGACACTTTGTGCCTCAATCGCCCAGGGTTCTGATCGTTTTCCTGGATAAGTTTGTGTGACCATTCCCATGTCTCTGTACTTTGGTAAATAATGTGTCCTCATATATGGGGTCATGACTGTGTCCATTAGACTGTGTCTGTGTACCTTGTCCATTTAATGGTACATAGAATGTGCCTACCCATGACCATCCCTCTATACTCCCAATGTATGTGTTGGGTCACCAGCAAATTGATCTCATGGCATGTGGGGTCCCAAATTTCATGTGATAATTTTCTCACCTTAAATTAATAATTATGCATCTTAGGCTCTACACACCATGTATTATTCCGAACTATATGGCATTTATCCATATTTTCCTAGAACACTAGATCTTATCACAAAAACTCCAGATCGGGATCCTCCTTGATTGATCTCACCTATAAGACACCCATAATTGTTGTATAGGGCTTCTATTCATCATTTATGGAAATTTGGTGGCTATAAATTGGTTATGTTGTTCTATGGGGGTTTGTTGTACGCCCTGCATGCCTTGCATGATTCCCCTACCACACCACTCTCCTATTAAGATCGCAGATACAAAACGCAATCATATGAACCCTAAAACTATACCAATTATTTTTTATCATTGATCCATCCATCACTCATGAATCCATCATGAATCTGGGGGTTCAATCGCATTTGATCCTACCCGATAATATTGAACCTAGTCCCCATAAGACATTTTATGAAGAAGGTGAAAAAAATTTGGAAAAACACCCAAAAAAGGTTTAAAAATATGTGGTCATGAATTCATGGCCAAAAAACACAAATACTGATTCCCAAGGTTATAAAAAAAAGCTGAATAAAAAATTTAAACTGATTCACTGGCTCATTCAATGGCTCAATTTGAACTCATAACAAAGAAACAATATGATTGTGCTCAATTGATTAATCAACTAGTGATGAATCTAAAAATTGGAAAGTCTTACCTCAATATTGGATTATTTTATGAGGAGGAACACTCATTCTAATGAATGAGATAACTCATTTCATTCATTGTGCATTGATTTACCTTGATTCGGAGTAACCTTCTTGTATGATCTCTATCTCCCAATGACTGGTATAAAAAATCTCTTCTAAATAGTCCAAAGGTTATGCATCGACCACTAGTGATCATCAATAAAAAGATAAATATAGTGTAATTCATAATTTGGTTGTTTAAAAAATTAATTAAATTAAGAATTTAATTAATCTCTCAAATGTTCTCCGAATGACCATTTTATCCGAATATCATGTGCCGGTGCATTTTAGAATGGTCCTAGGGTAAGACATGTGTACAGACTCAACCACGGTCTCTAATTTTGTTATCCAGGACTCTATTTAAGTGGTATCCCATATTTATTTAGAAACCATGCATACATTATATAAAAAAAATTTAATATTTTTATAAAACTAATTTTCGGCACACTGAGCCTTGGAGAGACGCACCCTCTCAATGCTATTCTCTAAAAAAATTCTAGAGATATACACAATTATTACAAGGAAAGAACATGGTCCCTATAGTATAAGAAACATGAATTTGCATAAAACACTTGAAGTAACCATATTGTGTCATGACCCATCCCCTAGGGCCCGTGTTGTGCCTACCACAAGCCCACCTTTCAAAGGCTAGGGATTGGCGACTAGAACCAGAAAGGTGTATCCCTAAAACATGAAGGCTTTGAATTTAAACCTGTATAAACACACAATCCAAGATCACAACAAGATGCCCCCGTGAAGTAAAACTGTTGTAGTAAGGGTGTGTACTAGTAGTAAAGGGGCTGGAATACAAGCCCAACTGAAAGGTAATAATCAAATTGAAAAATATAAAAAAGTTCTTGGAATCATCCACCAAGGATCCTACATAAAGGTTTAGTACAAATCATCTCAACTGCTCTCCATAGTAACCAATATCCATTATGTACTTCCTGGTCTTGGCTCCCTAATGTCTCATCCAGGATGATCGTTGTCTACATAAGACACAACATGGTGTGGGAGATGATCATGCAGGGGTGAGTGTAATAATACCCTGTAGGGACCTCAAGACACACAAAGGTCTCTCATAATTCTTAAAGAAAATCAGAAAGCATGATCTAAATCACAATGAACAAATCAATAGACACAATTGAAACCAGGTATAAGTAAAGCAATGATGTAAATATTCTTAGTCGAGAATCTAGATCATCTTTTTCTGTCAAGAGGCACTGGTGCTGACCATACAAAGTCTGAATAACAAAGGATTGGAAGGTACTATCCCTCGCATTACCCACATAAGATCTTAACATACAACAGTTGATAGGTACTAGACCCTACCAGACCAACATTGGATCTGACCCATATAGGATCGGTATGCGCTAACCCACACAAGATCGTTGAGCGCTGACCTACACATGATCAGACCCACATTGGATCTGTATATCGCTAATCCACGACGGTCCATTCTAATGATGGTCCTCGTCGGGCCGCATATTGCTGATCCACACAAGATCTCTATGTTATGAGACACAAAAGATCCCTCTATACTGATCCACACATTATCTATAGGTACTGACCCACATAGGATCACTCAATACTAACCTCCGTATGATCTATCTCAAACCTCCGCCTCACTGCTAGCCATTGGATCCCCACTCATAATACACTTGATTCTTGAAGAATTGCTCCTCAATCTATCGGTCGTATTCTAACTAGAACGATGTCCCATGAAGAAGTAACACGGTGATCTTTCACATCATAAGGGTTTCAAAGCAATAGATGACATGTCAATAGGATACCCGGTCTATTAGTTATAGCCATTTTAGTTCTGAGGGAATAGTTGGTTTTGGGGTCTATCCAACCTTTCCATATACCATATTTCTCCAAAACTATTGTGGAATATTTCAAATGGGCCTTCTCACTCCAAGGATCCAAGTTCCATAGATGGTTCATCAAACGGATATCCAGATCGCAAGATACAGTCACTTAAGCATAATTGCGCCTAAAAGGGGTTCGGGTCTAGTCCGACCCGACCTGCCCCGGGTCCAACCCAACCTTTCCTGTGGTGGCTCGGATTGGTTATTCCATGGCGGGATCAGCCCGCTGGGCCGTGGACCTGCCCGACCCGCCGGCTCGGCGCTGCTTGCCAGCCTGCCGGCAGCTTGCTCCCCAAATTGATCAAGAAGAGTCATTCAACTCTTTAATTATCAGATCCCCATGGTTCATCCACATGGTCCGTCGGACCCATGGGGATCAATTCCCCTACCTATCATGGATTCAGTGTTGTGACCCCTTCACCATGGCGCACCACCTCACAAACGTGGTCGGCCAGTTTTCGGCCGCCCCTTCAGGTCCTGTGCGGTGCCAAGCGGTTCCACCCTCTTCCATGGATGTCGAACACCGACCTCCGCCTCCGCAGCTGGAACTGGTCACCTGTGTAATTCTAGTCACTAGTGTCACACCATCGGATCCTCAATGGGACACTTGGTGTACTCTGATGGTCTGTTCTTCCTTCCAGAGGTGCCTGCGGTCCTCCTAGGATGCCGCTATCGTTTCCCACCTCCCAGTTTCAAGGTTTCTTCATGTTGGAGAATCCTTTATCTGAAGAACGCAATGAAGATCAAGTGGCGGAGGATCCCGGCCTTGTTCCTTTGGTCCACTCCCTCCGCATTAGCATTATAACATGTGGGAGTAAGTTATAAATCACATTAAAAATTTGATAAACCCCGTTCAAATCTTCCACAATGACCACCGACAAAAATCAAGAATAAAGAGAATATTCATGGGAATTTCATGATTTAAAAGACAACCCCTACATTAAGAATTGATGTATTCTTCATGGGGGTGGGAGGAGAATCCACGTATTGGTGAAGGTGTCAGTGTTCATCGCTCCTGGTTCGTTGCTGCTTGAGATTCTATCTTCATTGGTGGAAGACATCACGTCACTTCACCAGAGGTTCCACTCATGGTGAAGTCATGTCAAAAATCCATCTCGAGCCTCACATAAATAGAGGTGGAAATGAGTCAGTAACCCACAAGGAACTAATTATGTTCATTAATTAACATAATTAATGTGCCACAATAATTAGAGGAGGGGTGGTTACGTAACCAAAGTGAAACTGAGTAATTAATATCCCATATTAATTGTCTGATTAACTCTGCGGTCCGCACCACCACCACTCAACAAGTGGAAGGATAAATAATAAAATAAGAGCCTCCATTTTATTTTATTATTTCTTTAAAAGTCTCAAAAAATAACATTTTTTCCAACCAACTACGGTCGAAATTAATACTCCCTTAAGAAAAACTCAGCATTGTGGATTCAAAGGTTCCCTTAGATTGAAAATTCGAGCACCAGTTCAAAACATAGAAAAATCCACCTGTGCATTTACTGAACATAGCTTTAAAATGTTGGAAAATAATCATTGCAGGAACATTGGGCCTCAAAATCACGCGTCTTCAATTTCCAAAGACTCATAATAATCCCAAATAATTTAATAAAAATTACATGATTTTTCAGGACATTACATACCCCACACCATAAGTATTTTCATCCCTGAAAGGTGAAAAAAAACTAGGGAAACAAATGGGGGTACTGAGCATCCAACTCCCATGTGATATCCTTGAGGTTCCCATGCTTCCAACAAACTCGCACCAGAGGAATCGACCACCCACGATGGGTATGCTTCTATAGATTCTCTATCTCCACAGGGAACTCCACAAACGTTTCCACATCATCAATATCCATCTCTCCCAAGTTGATAAGGAGTGATGTATCATGCACTTATATCCTCAGCTGTGACATGTAGAAAACATTATGCTCCTGGTGAATCTGGGGGGGAAGAGCTAGATGGTACGCCACCTCACCTACTCGGCAGGGGATTTGGAAGGGTCTGATGAACCATGGAGATAACTTGTCGCCTAAACCAATCCTCTGTAATCCTTTTCTGGGTTAGACCTATAAGAATAAATGGTCTCCCTCCTGAAACACCAAGGGTTTATGTCTCTTGTCTTTATAAGACTTCATTGGCTCTGTGCAGTCTTCATCCCCTCTTGGATGATCTGCACCTTCTTTATGGTAGCCTATACCAAATCTAGACCCATAAGTGTTGACTCCCATGGGTCTGTCCAACAAAGAGGTGATCTGCATGGTCACTCATACAAAGCCTGAAATGGGTCCATGCTGATGGTGTAGTGATAACTATTATTGTATGAAAACTCTACCAGGGAAGGTGGTCCTTAAAACTATGGCCGAAATTGAGTTCACAACCATGAAAAATGTCCTCAAGTGTCTGTATGGTCTGCTCTGTCTGACCATCTATCTGAGGGTGAAAGGTGGTGCTCAAGCATAGCTGAGTTTCGAATGCCTCCTACAATCCAGTTCACAAGAGAAATGTAAAACATGTGTTGTGGTCTGAGAAGATCGTCGACAGAACAACATGAAGTAGTACTATCTCTTTCACATAAAGGTGTCCCAATCCTTCTACTTATCCATGTTTTTGGATGGGTAGGAAGTGGTCCGACTTGGTGAGTCGGTCAACAATCTCCTAGATGGAATTGTAGCCCATGTACATATGTGGTAGGCCTCTCATGAATTCCATGGAGATACCATCCCACTTTTACTCTGGTACATCAAGTGGCTGCACTAATCCCGTTTGTTCCAGATGCTTGGCCTTCACTTGCTGATAGGTGATGGATAAGGATACAAACTCAGCCACTGCCTACTTCATCCCGGGACACCAGTAATGACACCGGATATCCTAGTACATTTTCGACACTCTAGGATGTACCACTAAATGGGATGAGTGAAACTCCTTTGACACCTCCTATCGTAGAATCATTTGTAACATGGTGCATCTTCTGAAGAGAACAATGTGCTCCCCACCTCCTAAAAATATTTCATGAGATTGTCCTGATGATATTTGAGCACGTTGGTCCTCATAGCCAATGTCCCGAAGATGTGCCTCCCGAACTAACTAAAAAAGAGGGGGAGTGATAGTCATAGTCTGTAGGTAAGCTACTCCATCACTATCCACAATGGATATTAGGAACACGGTTAGTGGATATATTTCCACACTTAGCAACTATAGACCAGACCTCCTACTGAGTACATCTACTACTACATTCCCCTTCCTAGGAGTATAGACTATCTCAATGTAATAGTCCTAGAGGATCTCTAGCCATGACCAATGTCTCAGGTTCAGGTCCTTCAATGAGAATATATACCTAAAAATCTTATGATCATAATAAAAAAGTAAACCATTCACCAATCAAGTAGTGTCACCACATATTTAGTGCAAAACCACTACTACAAACTCTAGGTCATGGGTAAAGTAGTTCTGCTCGCACTATCTCAAATGCAATGAGACATAGGTGATCATCACACACTCCTACATCAGAGAACAACCTAGTCTAGTGCCAAATGTGTCATTGTAGACTTTGTACCCAACTCCAAGTTATGGTATCCCTAAGATGGGGGTACATTTAAATCTCTGTCTCAGCTTCTGAAAACACTGCTGACAGTTCTCCATCCACAGGAAAGGCTTCCCCTTCTTCGTCAAAGCTGTCAAGGGTGCCTCTACCCTTGAGAATTCAAGTAAAAATATCTGGTAGTACCCATCCAATCCTAGAAAACTCCTCAACTATGTCACACTCATGGGTGTCTCCCAATCAATCACTGAATCTATCTTCACTAGATCCACAACATCACTAGCCACCAAGATAACGTTCCCTAGAAAGTCAACTTCCAGTATCCAGAACTAGCACATCGCGAGCCTTCCATAAAGATGGTTCTCTTCGAGTGTATCCAAGACTATCTGTATGTGAGTGGCGTGCTCCTCCTCCAACGCCGGGTATATAAAGATGTTGTCTACGATGACCACCACAAAATGATTGAGGTATGGAGGAAAGATCATGTTCATGATCCCCATAAACACTGTTAGAGCATTGGTCATGCTGAAAGGTGTCACCAAGATCTCGTAATGGCCATACCAACATCTGATGACTATCTTTGGCACGTCATCATCCTGTAATCTGAGATGATGATATCCTGATCTGGGGTGTATCTTCGAAAACCATTGATCTCCCTTCATCTAGTCAAAGAGATCCTTGATTAATGACAGTGGATAATTGTTATTCATGCTCACCTAGTTTAGGCCTTGATAGTGCACACAATGTCTCAAGCTCCCATCTACCTTCTTGACTAAAAAGATCAGGGTTTCCCTTGGAGAAACACTGGGCTTTATGAAAACCTTTCCCGGAAATTATTCCAACTATACCTGCAATTCTCGAATCTCCACGACAGCCATCCAATATGATGGTTTACATATCGGTGTCATCTCGGTGTACAAGACGACGTAAAATTCTAACTCTCTTTGCGATGGTAGTCTCAGAACATCATCAATAAAGACATCAACATCCTGATCCACCACTATAGGATAACTTAGACTCCTCACACCAACTGCTCTGAGGGTGAGACTTGCCAACTATAGAGTGATCGGCTTCAACCTCCTCTGAGAAACCCCATATTGTGCTACAAAGGTTTCCTTATCACCAGTGAAGGAAAACTTGATCCCATCCTCATGAACACACCACGCTTTGTGCCTAAAACTATCGATCTAAGCATGGACTTTGGATAGCCAGTCCGTACCCAATATGGCATCGAAAGGCCTCGACGCTGCTACTAAGAGATCCCAACTGAATCACTCACCTACTAGAGTAATCCCACATTGTAGGAACTAGTGTTTAATCCTCGAATCTTATCCCGTAGGAGTCTCTAATCATAAATATTGGGCCAACGACTCCATCCGAATCTCTGAGCTCCGAACAAGTGTCATGGAATTTAAAAGAATGACCAGAACCTGTATCTATAAGTACTATAACTAGGGTGGATTAGACACATATCATACCTTTAATTATCTCTGTATTTCTGTGGTCATAGTCCTCAACTATTTAAAGCTATGCTAAACCATGTCTGCATGCTCCTGGTGGTCGAGGTGGACCTCATGGTGGTGGTGGAAGTAGAACCTCAAATCACTACCCACCGCCTACTACACAGCCTTCTCCTATGCCTCTTTATCCATCTTATGAACCTCCTTCATTGAATATCTACCTCTACCTCAACCATCCCTCCACCATCTATAGATCATCTGTCCGGTGGGTTGGGCAGTCGCAAGCCATGTGGCCCTGCCCGCCGCACGTGAAGAACAATCTACCTCCTAGCTGACCTTCTCTACCTTGTAATCTCTGAACCTCTGAACCTACATCCTTGAGTCATCCATGAATGAGTCTGCCCTACATGGACCTTTGTGTCATCTATCTAATACATCATGAAGATGAATCGGATACCTGTCGTCTGGTGGTGGCTCTCACCGTCAGTTCCTACTCAGCTATGATGTTAGGCACCAACAATGCTCACTCGAGCACTCTAGGCTACATCGGAATATTCATCAATATTATCGATGCTCTTATCTCCCTCCGAAGACCCTGCTCAAAGGTCTGGGCCCTAAAGAATGGTTCTCATACCATGTCGGTGGAGTACTGTGAGACTTTAGTGAATCTCTCCGTGTACTAGGATACTTTCAGGTTGTCCTTCTATAAGTACATGAGCACCTAAATACGCACAGAGTATAGTTTTGCTGGAACAAATTCATCTCTGAAGAGGCTCTCGACGTTCATCTAGGAGGGGGTAACCTCATCATGTGTTTAGAGCATCATGATCCACCATCACCCTATTATTCCATGGAAAAGGCTTGAAGTTAGGATAACCATATGCCCTCCTGGTTTCTCAACCAATAAAAAAAACTCTATCCACATTCTCCAGCTATTCCTCAGTAGCCTCGGGATCTATCTTTCCTCGAAAACTCAAAGGCCTATGTCTCTGTAACTCATTAAATGCACTGAGTCGGCATGCACGGTTGTTTGGTGGGGCTGGTGGCATTTGTTTCCCAATAGGTGGTGGGGGTGCTGGAGCACCACCTGAAGTTGCTACCATAATAATAGAACCCTGCACTGAGGGCTCGTCGCTTAGTGGGCCATCATCGTGTACTCTCTTGGAATCATGGCTGGTTGTCTATGCATTGGAATCCTGAAAATAAACAGATGTCTCATGGTCACTAAGTAATACTTGGTGACATGAGCCAAAATATATAAAAGTAAAAACATTTCCAAAACACACGCAATCAATGTTTTCATGCACCGAGTGAGAAATCAGGATTCATGGTCTTGGTGTATGGATACATTGGTCACCGCAAAACATTGGACTCCCCAAACTGATAACCATACTCCAAACACTTAACATTATTGCTCTATTAAATGAATCATAGTCCTAGTTCATTAGAGTCCTAGTTCTTTAGTAGAACCGACATCTCTGATACCACTATGTCACGACCCGTCCCCCGAGGCCCATGCCGTGACATCCCCATTCCCGTCATCCATAGGCTTGGGGTTGTAGACTAGCACTAGGTAGTCATATCCCTAAAAAGGGATGGAATTTATTTTAAATCTATACAAAATAAAAAAATCCATGAACACAGCAAGATGAAACCAAGAATAAAACTATATTAGTAATGGTATGTACTGAATGTAAAGAGGCCAAAATAAAATCCCAACTGAAAGGAACAACTAAAACTAAAAAACAGAAAACATCTCCTAGAATCATTCACCAAGGATCCTACATGAAGGGTAGGTAAAACTCATCTCAACTATACTCCACATCATCCAATATCCTTCATGCACCATCTGGTCCTACATCCCTCAAGTATCAACCAAGTTTCTCTTCGTCTACACAAGACACAACAAGGTGTAGGTGAAGCCCATGCAAGGGTGAGAATAAAAATACCTAGTAGTGACCCCAAGACCCCCGAAGGTCTCTCAGAATTCCACAAAGGAAAACCACAAAGCATGATCTGAACCAAGAATCACATATCAATAGATACATATCAAACTAGGTATTAGTAAACCACATAAGTACAGATTTATAACATAGAAGCTAGATTATCTTATTCTGTCAAGAGGCACTGCTGCTCACCATACAGAGTCTGACCAACATAGGATCAGTAGGTAATAACCCCCACACAACCCACATAGGATCCAAACTTCCTGGTGTCGATAGGTTCTAACCCCTGAAAGACCAACACATGTTGTAACCCATATAGGATTGGTATGAGCTGACCCACACAGGATCACTGAGTGATGACCCACATTGGATCTGACCCACACAGGATTGGTATATCACTTATCCATAATGGTCCACTCTAAGGTTGGTCCTCATCGGGTCGCGCACTGGTGATCCACACATGATCTCTAGGTGCTGATCAACATAGGATCGCTCAGTGATGAGCCACACATGACCTTCAGGTGATGAACCACAAACGATCGCTCGGTACTAATCTCCGTATGATCTATCGCCAGCCTGTGCCTTACTACCATCCACTGGATTCCCGCTCATAATACGCTTGATTATGGGAGAACCGCTCCTGAGGCCATCGGTCGTATTTCAACCGAAATGAAGTCCCACTAAGAATTAACCTAATTATACATCATGTCATAAAGGAGTCAATGAAAGAGACAACATGTCAATCGGATGCCCAGTCTATATGTTAGAGGCATTTTAGTCTCGAGGGCACTGTTGGTTTCAGGTTGGATCCAACCCAGCCAAATGAAAACTCTCTCCAAAAATCTTTGGGAATATCTCAAATGGACCGAATCGCTCCAAGGATCCTAGAGCCATAGACGGTTCTTCAAATGGATGTTCTTTTAGAAAGATACGATCACTTAAGCATAACTGGGACGGAGAGGGGTTAGGGTCCGGTCTGACCCGACCCGCCCCGGGTCCAATCCGGATCAACCCAAATCGGTTTGGGCCGACCCGGTTGGGCTGGGCTATGGTGGGCTCAGCTTTTTGGGTCGTGGACCGGTCCGGCCTTTAGGATGGGCACAAATCTCCATCCGAGTGGCCACTAGCTCCCCGACCAACTCAATAAGATTCGTTCAGCTCTTTAATCAGCAGCACCACATGGCGCCACCATGTGGTCCGTAGGACCCATGGGGCATTGGTACTACACTGTCCATGGATTCGATTCCACGACCCCTTCTTCGCGGCGTGTGACGGCATGCCACCTCACCTACCTGGCCTTCTGGTAGCTAGCCGCCCCTTTAGGTCCGGTGCGACGCCAAGCGGTGCCACCCACATCCGCGGCCGACAAGCGTCGGCCTCCGACACCGCTGTCGGTGCCAGTCGTTGGTGCCACACCGACAGATCCTATTCATGCCACCATGTGAGCTCTAGTGGTCCGTTCTTCCTTCCAGACACACCTTCGGTCCTCCCAGGATGTCACCGTCATTGCGAACCTCTGAGTTTTAGGGTTCCATCATGTTGGAGAAACCGGTCTCTGAAGAGCACAATGAAAATCAAACGGTGGAGTGTTCGGGCCTTGTTCTTTTTTCCCATGCCCTCTGGGTTAGAATTATAACAAGTGGTAGTGATTTATAAATCACATTAAAAATTTTACAAACCCCATTCAAATCCCCTGAAATGACCACCTGATAAAAACAAGAATGAGGATAAGATTTGTGGGAATTTCTTGATTTAAAATACAACCCCTACCTCGAGAATTGTTAGAGTCATCACGGTGGTGTTAGGAGAATACACGCTTTGATGAAGCCGCTGACATTTGTCGCTCCCATTTCATTGCCGCCCTAGCTTCCATCTCCGTCGGTGGAAGGCGTCATTTCAATTCTGCAGAGGTTCTTCGCTTAGTGAAGCCATGTCAAAACTCCTTCCCAAGCCTAATTTAAATAGAGGGGGAAAAGGATAAGTAACGCATGAGAAACTAATGACGTTAATTAATTGAAATAAGTAACACACCACATTAATTACACGAGGGATGGTTACATAACCAATGTGTGACCGAGAGTTTAATATTTAAATTTAAATGTCTGACTACATCTGTGGTCCTCACCACCACCACTGAAGAAGTGGATGAAAAAAAAGAATAAAATTACAAAATCCACATTATTTTATTATTTCTTTAAATGTCTCAAAAAATACGTTTTTCACCTGACCAACTGTGATCGAAGTTAAGCCTCTCTTAAGGAAATCTTGGAGTTGCAGATTCAATGGGGCCATCTAATTTTTAATTCGATCATAGGTTCAAAAGATAGAAAATGGCACATGCATGTTTACTAAAATTACCTTTAAAAAAGTTAAAAAAATAATCATTCTGGGCACACTGGGCCTCAGAATCACGTGTCATCAATTTTAACAGACTCATAATAATCCCGAATAATTTAAAAAAAATCATGTAATTTTCAGGACTTCACATAACATTATCAAAGAACACATCATAAATCTTATTTATTGGAGTGTAACATATAGATCAAGATATTCAACAAATATAATAAATTGTTCTATATGAAAAGTAAGCATGAACAGAACATATTCATAGGTAACTAATTCATATTTTGTATAGTATGATATATATAAACTATATGATATAAAGAAAATTAAATATTCATTTATGAATATCAAATGTTTTTATTGGATTCTATTTGATCATATCCGAGTACAATACATGAATTCAAGTGCATGTCATTACCAATAAAACCGCAGAATAAAACATATGTTTTAATAATCTAATTAATCCCAAAAAACATATAACATATGTACAACAAAGAAAATATTCTAAAAATTAATCATTTACATTTTTTTTAATCCTATGTACAAAATATGATCTAGGATATATTATTTTAATGATATTTTAAGAAAAAAAACATTCCCATGTTCTCAAATAAGATGAAACGCATGGGAAACACATTATTCACTTCTGTAGATTTAAATACTACCAATTTAGCGTATTCACACAACAAGTAATCCCTCAGCGGTGTTGGATCAAAAAATAATAATATTCTACATTTATTTAATAATATCCATTCATCAAATTTTATGATGATAAATTTATTTTCTGGAAATTCTATTCTTCAGCAGCGAACCCTTTTATGAAAAAAAACTGGTTTTGTAATTTTATTTCTACATCAAAACAACTATAGATGAAAACAATAATATAAAAGGTTCACCATGCATATTTAATGTATATATCTTTGTCCTTGTGTTGTATTATTCAGCACCACATGATCAACTAGAATCACCAAATTGATTACAATGAGTGGGATTTATACTTGACACTCATGGGTGAATAAATATCTCCCAATAACTATAATTATTTCTTTTACAATTGATTATAAATCTTTTTTTATATCTAAATAAATAATTATGAATCACAGACATTCTCTGAATCAACAATCAATAGAGTATAAACTCATATTGGTCATTTTATTCACTGAAAAATGGAAATATGATGACCATGAACATTCCCTAGTCAACTAGAAACCATTTTTCTTTCTTCTCTTGATATAACTAGAAATAGATATAAAATTTTTATCATTAAAAAACATGTAGAAACTCACAAAATCATAACAAAACCACTAAAATCTGTATTCTTCAAATAATACCTTCTATATTCACATAAAGAATATTCTCTTCAAATATAGTATGTTAAAAAATATTTATTTTTCTTCTCGAGTATCCCATATTATTCTCTCATGAATTTTATTCAATAATTCCAGCTAATCTTATGTTCATTATAGTGGAAACTTATGTTTTCTCTATATTATTGATTTATTTTAATTCAATTTTCAATAATGAAATTATCCCACATAAATATAATTCATTACATCAATACAACACACTTTTTTACAATTTCATTGCTTTTGGCTATAGAGTATTAATATGGAGAATCTTATGATTCATCTAAAAGGCCTCATCAATAATTAATCTCAAAAAGGGATAATAGAAAAATTTATGGCTATGGGGGTACATGATTGGATAAAATTGGTGAAGAATATAGTTTTTGTCTAACTGAATGAAAAAAAAATTATATTAATAGACAAGATAAACTAACCAATTATTAGCGCAAAATTGAAATAAACTAAAATTCTTATTTTATATTTCTTAAATGTGGTTTAAATCAATTATGAAAATGTTGAAAATGAATTAATGGTGCATAATTGATACATAAAAAATGATAAATCCCTAAAATTTCTTAACCGATGTTTTTAAGATAATATAAATATAATGATAAATAATAATTAGAGAGATAATATATTTGAAAAACTATTCAATTCCTTATAAAAATAAATAAAGTTGTTTGATAAACAACCAATATTCGAACGTGGAAATGGTTTTAATGTATATAATAATATAATTGGAATTATATATTATGGTTCAATAACTTATATTCATTTAAGCATATTATATTTTAATCAAATTTCAATATATTTAAAAATTAACAATGATTTATGTCATAATAAACTATGATAAAATAATGTTAATCATAAAAAAGCATTCAAAAATGATTCATAGGTTCATTTAATTATATAATGTCAATTAAAATAGGTTATGATTGGTAAATCATACAGTAACTAAACTGAATTGAAAAATAATATATATAATATTCATCATCTAACATGATTCAATTAATTGATTTAAAATATTTTTAATGTTTTAAGGTATATTTGTATAGTCAATTAATTAATTACTGCATAAGCCTAAGCATGACGAGGTGTATCATGGTGTACCGTGTGAGTTCACAAAACAATTACACACCAACTACTCAAATTAAATTTTTCTTGTTTTCAATTATGGTGTGACTTCAATTTCTTGAGAAAACAAAAAATTTCATATCATTATCATTACAATGGATCAAGTGGATTCATAGTTCAATTGCCTCCCGCGGAACAAGCCTATTTCTAACACAAAATTTCCAAAACATGTAACAGCAAATCATAAAACTTTTTCGTGTTTTATATATATTAAATAACTTCTTGATAATTATAACATATAAAAACCAAATCATCATGGAATCCATATAGATACAATTTCATTGTTATCATTCCTAAAAATCACCATATCTGGTAAGAAAAACAATAGAATATTAATTGCCATTATGGTATGAATCATTCTATCTTCTATCAAACAAATTCACACTTCACCCTTATTCTTAATTTTTTTAAAAACACTTAAAAAAACCACATGTATTTAACCTCATATAGATTACTTGATTTTTTTCGGATTATGAATTCAATTCATGTATTTATTAGTTTGAACTATTTTATGTCAAAAAGGAAAAGAAATGTCCTGAGTCACATCCACTTTACATTCACCTTTAAATAGTAGTCACCCTTTTATATAAAAATCATATTTTATGGAATATTCTTCATAAAAAACTTTAATTTTTCCAATAATCTACCCCTTTGGATTTTATTTTCCACCATAAAATATATATTACTATCAAATATAAAAATGAATAATCCTTCAATCATTTAAAGACCATATGAGTGAACTCAGTGATAAGAAAAATAAAAAGGAATAATAATGTCAATTATTTAACTAAGAGTAACTGATATTTACTTTCATATAAACATCAATACTTGGACATTGAATTATCATCTCAATTAATCTTATTAATAATTATTTTTTTGAATGTTCCAAAAAAATAATTCCCACTTACTCTATAAACACGTTTTTTTATTTTACAAACAAAATAATAAAAAGCATACAATCAATTCATTTCTTCCTTCATATAAATCAAATTTGTAAATTGATATCAAATAATTATCAATTGAAAAACTCCCCCTAAATATATACTACTACTAAAATGGACATTTATCACTCATTAGAAAAATATACAGCTTTGGATTAATATTTTCATCATTATACCAAATTTCAAAATAAATCTAAAGAACATGAAAAAGAGATGGAATGGAACTATTCATTATCCATTATAATGTAATGGTCGAACTCATCTCATGAACCATAGATTTCGAAACACATAATTATGTTGTATTTTGGTTAAAATGTATTACACTTCTGCATTTTCAAAAAAACAACCACTTAATGAATTTTTCTTCTACCTTCACCTTTGTAAGTGATATTTGATATCGATATGATTTAATCAAGAATGTTGAAATTGATTAATTTATGGATATTTTATTGTCATATCCAAACATAAAAAGAAACATATATCTACTCTCAAATCATATAGTTATGTATTAATTCATAATATTTGTTTCTTTTTCTGAATAATTGTAATATATTTTTATTATGTTATTATTCAAGTAATCAAGCTATACATATTTTTTGTCATGTAATAAACTTTTTCCAATATATTTACACATTATAACACATAGAATTATCATTGTTATCACTTCAATATTAATACACATTGGTATAACCAATAAAATAACGATTTTAATTTTTTTAAACGTAAACCAAAACCTATACAATGAGTTTTATTTTCTTAAGATTCTAAATCACTTTTATGAAATGAAATTTATTTGGATCACTTAGATACCTTAAAAAATCTTAATGAATTAGAAATATCCTATCTAAAAACATTTATATTGATTAAACATTGAATATCTTTATTTAAAAAACAATCAATTAGTCTGATTTTAATATAAATCAGTAAAAATATTATTTTCAATTAAAATAACAATAGAAGTATTCTTTTCATCACTAATCCTCAACATCAACAATAACTCTTTTATATAATTTTGTTGAGAAAGAAAAATGTGGTCCATCTCTTGATAGATTGAAAGTATTTATAAGTACTCAGTCTTTATGAAAGCATACATTTCATTAATCTTCTTAATTTTAGTAGAAATCCATTTTCAATATAGTATTTATTTATTGTAAGGATAATATCATAAAAATAGATAACAAATATTAGATATAACTTCTTTATTTATTTTATGTAGTGTTTTTTTCCACTCTTCTTTTCCCCAATTATAGAAGCTTTATGAATGATTAATGTTTCAAATACCATTATCTCAAAGATTGTTTTAACATGTATATTTTTTTAATAAACATAAAACAACATTTCTCATTGTATACTAGGATAAATAAATCATTTTTTTCAATGAAAACCTTCAATATTATTTTATCATCAAGATAGTTTAACTTCACATCCATTTTAAAAATCATGTCTTTCCATTGAGCAATGATTACATGAATAATCATCATGGTACAAAGAAAATAAAATGGGATTATTTTATTATTGATTGAAATACCTTTGACATGAGAATATCCATTTCATATGATCCCTTTCCGGACCCATATCACTTCATCTTTCAATATTAACTTTTTATGAAACACCTAATTAGACTATATAACATTATAGCATATCAACTTTGGGAATAACTCCTAAATGATATTATTATCAATCTACTCTGAATTAAAATTCCTGAAATGAGTGAAATCTTGATGCAATAATCAATCATCCACACTCTTTGGTTTAAATTTTGAAATCATTTATGTATGAAATGTCCTCATTATGGATCTCCTAGTTTGTAAAAAAAATTATGATCCCAAATGATGTTCTAGACTAACACATACTTCCTTAAGTCCAGATGAATTTAATTTCTTCATTATTCATCACATTAGATATATGAATTATTAAATTCATAATCCACATAAATCATATCTTAAACAACTATATAATTATTATTTATATTGGGTTAATTATTCATCTTTCTCATCAATTTAAGAATGTTATTCTCTATGTTTTGATGTTATATATTTGTGCTCAATGAAATATGAATTTGAAATGTAAAACATATTATTAGATCCATTTTTATTGTAGTGATATCATTTATTAGTTAGGGTATATCCATGAAAAACAATTTCAACTACTTCTCATTCAAACTTCCTCAAATTTGAACCCCTAATTTTGATGACACAAGGGCTTTAAAATACCCATTGATTCATGAATCTTGTGGTCATATTTTAATACATATCGTAAGGATAAATAATATAGATTATATGATATAGGGATTGGATCAAAATGTACAACACTATCCCAATATAATACCTCAAAAATAAATGAGAAGTACCTTGTTCTACCAACATGGTTCAACCCATCTCAAAAAAAATTTATTTGTTTCTTTGAGAATGACCATTTTATTGTTGGTTATAAGACACACTATACTCACGATGAGTCTGATTATTTGTTATGTATTCCTCAATCTTATCACTTCCAAATTTTACTCTATTATTTTATTGTGAAATCTTTATATATTTACCATATTCAATGAAATAAAATCCTAAATTAGCCATGCTTATTTCCATTAGTGGAATTTATAAAAGTACTTAATATATCTTCCTTGGTTTGAAAAAAAATGTTTTCATGTTCTGTTTTGGTAAATTAGTTATATTTATAAATATCCATAATTAAAAATGTTTATAAAAGTAGTAAATTACATGCACATCATATTTCAGTGATTATGAAAAGCACTAGAATAGACATGGAAATTAACATAGATTATCTTATTATGGTTTGTTAATATATACATATCTCTATTTATATATAAAAATAAAAAAATCCATACCATCAACAATATTCCCGCCCTCTCAAACTCTATAGTGACCCAGATGCTTATGTTAGTAAAACCACCCCTATTTCTAACTGTGCCAACCCACCAAGCATGTGTCCAACTCATATGGGAAAAATTTCTAGAAATCAAGAAAATAATAGTGTAATCCATGTACCTTCCTATTGAATGTGATGTAAAACCCTATCATCTTAATATTAATTATAACTTATACCTACTAAAATTTTAATCCCACGTCGATTCCATTCGAAGTAATAACCAAACCAACTTCTCCAAAAGAGTGATTAAATTATTATAAAACACACACACATATATATATATATTATTTAATATTATATAATACTATTATATATGTATATATACTTGTATCTTTTTTAAAATATCAATTTTTATATATAAAATTATAAAATATACATGATTGTGTATTTTTTATATAATTAATATAAATTATTTTGAATATTATATAATGAAATTTTATAATATATATATATAAATTAGATTATGTTGAAATCTATTCATATACTATATTTATAATAATTATACATATAATTATTATCCGAATATAAATAATATTAATTTTTAAAATATAATTAAATGTACTACGTTTTAATGATTCCATTATAAATTTATATCTATTTAATGAATATATATAATTAAAATAATTATATAATACATACATATAAATATTTTTGTCTGTTTTTCTATATAAATTTATGTAAATTTTTATCTACATATCTATAATATTTTTAATATTATGTTATACAATTTATTATTTATATATATATGTATATGTTTTGAAAAATTAATTTTAAAATATGAAATTAGTAAATATACATATGTGTGTGTGTGTGTCTATATATATTTTTATATTTGATTATATATATATATATAATTTTATAAAATGTGATCAGTAGAAGAGATAAGGGGGAGAGTTGAAGCATCATGTATGAGATCCACATTATAACATGATGATGAATTTTTATTATAAGGTATATATTTTCTAATGGAGTTTAATAGAAAATCTACACTCGATGTTGAGAAAATTATTTCATGTGGAAATTGGAGTTTGGGAAATGGTGTGATTGAAGAAAAGGATGAATCACAATGTAAATATAAAACTAAAATAAAAATATGAGATAAATAATTCTTATTTCTATATAGGATTCAACTACAGGTCAAATCATTAAGAAAGGATAAACTAATCATGTTGTGGAAAATTTTAAGGATATTTATGAATGATTGAGAATGTGAATGTCTTTTATTATTTCACACATGGTTATTTAGAAAGGAGAAAAATATGATAGGTTTGATGAAACTTTTGGTCATAATTTTTATGTTTGGGTATTCTCTTAATGGAGATTTACGTCACCCAGGAAATTTGATTTCATTGTATCTTTCTTTATTATTTTATAAAACCATGTGGCTAAAGATTTAGTCCTCTGAATTTGAAACATGGATCTCTTTACTTCCATAAATTTTTTATTGATTCAAATCCAATATATATTAAAAATATATATGTGCATATTTTTGGATTTTAATTTATTGTTTGAGTTGGATCCTCTAGCATCAAATTATTCTTCATGATATTGATGAAAATATGGGATTCTCTATCTGAAAGGATAGATAAACTGATATGGTTTGATTTGGGAAATTTTCTAGAAATTAAGTTGAAATTTATTTGAGTTTCATATTAATAGATATGGTAGTTTTATCCACTAAACATGATTACACAATCCTTAATATTGAGTATGATAAAATTCATAATTTCATTACAGTTTGCAATGTGATATGATACTCGAAGGAGTTGTGTCTTATGATCATGAAATGTGGTGTTTGTTTTCGATAAGGTCATGTGGATCTGGACAATGTAAGGAATGGATTTAAGGAAAATACTTATGTGTATGGTAGTTATATTTCTAAAGGGAAGTGTTGGAAGAAACACACATTTGTTAGTTCTCCCTCATCTCAATGAAGTCCTGAAGGTGTTGTGTGGAACATGAATGTTGATCCTATATATAGACACAACCTATAGGGGCATTAGGAAAATATTTATGTGGTTTTATTTTTGGAATATGTGGTTAAATAAATGTGTTTATGTTATTTAATGTTAATATTAATCATTCTAAGGGAGTTTAATTAAAAGTTTTATGGGCTTCTAATTCTAGGGAAAGTTTCAATAGTTTCATAAAATATGATCCTAGAGGGACTTGGAAATTATTCTACCCTATTTGGTCCTAAATAAAAAAGAGGATTTTAGTGGTGATTCAAATTTTTAAGGGAATAATGGATATCATAGAGGGGAAAATTATATTTCAAGCCCTCAATTGAGGATAACATAATGTTTTATACAAGGGATATAGTAGTAGGGTGACTCTAGGGAAATGAATTTTTTGGGGAATGTTGGAACATTAATTGTAGGATGTGGATGTAGTCATCCTTGGGAAAAATGTTTGTAATATCAGGGAAGGAGTATTATAACATTAATTAATTTAGAAATAGTTTAATCATATGATTGAAAATCATGGATTCCTTATAAATTAGTCTGATATAAAGGATTGATATTACCCAGTGAAGGAAACCTATGTAGATACATTATATTAATAAAAAATATCTTTTGGAAAATGGTGGTTTTAAAACTACCCTTTAAAGGATTTATAAATCCATTAAGGATTACTATCAACTAAAATGAAATTTTTTAGAAAAACTTTTAGTCTATTGAAACATGATTTTGAATAGTATGATTATATAGAATTTTATTATTAGTAAGTGTATGATATTTATTATTATTTTTGGTTTATTTTTTTGTTTTTTATTTCAATGAGATAATGAATACATTTTATAACCCTATTATCCACCTCTTCATTTTAATGATATTCAATAAATTGGGTCTCCATACTTGACTCACATTGATATATGAAGTTCTTGGGGGATCATACAATAACACTAAGAGGAGGTGGGTTAATCATTATTCCTCAATTACACTATATTTAAATTTATCTATTACATATCCCCTCTTAGTTGTAAAAAAGATTCCTTGTATGTGAACTATGGATCTATTAATTCACCCGCAACATGAAATGATGAGAGAAAAAAATTATGTTAACACATATGAATTTATAAGGTTCGATCCCAACATGTGTACATAATCCTTACTCGGTTTGGGTGGAGTTCAAAGACATATGATAATCAAAAATATCGGAGAGTGATTAAAATAGGAATTTAGAACGGTTCATCCTTAATTAATTGAATGTTTTATAGGACAATAAAATATATTGTAATTATACTTCCTTTATCCCTTTATAGAAGACATCAATGATCTCCCAAGAGTTCTTTAAAATCTGGAATAGATGTATATTGTTTTACTATACCAAAACACTCTCTAAAAATAGATCTTGTTGTTATCTTAAATTCATAAAAGGTCCTCCTCAAATAAATATTGAAAAGAAATTAATTGTTTTTATTTTTCATTTCATTAAATTAATAATTATAAATCCCCATTCTCAATTAATGGGTATTCAACATAAAAAATGTGATTAATAACACTACATGATTTTTTTCCTTATTATTCAAGTCAAAATCAAAATGAACAATAGATGTTAATATTTGGAGACTCCAGGTTATCTTCTCCATCAATGATTTTCCATGTTCTTTAATACAAAAAACATAATAAAAAATAGAAATTTCACCCTTTTCCAACACATATTCTCGTATTCTAATTTTTCATCTTCAGTGAAATGTTAATATCATATGGGTAGGGAATCAAACAAGAGTCTAAATTTAAATCATAGTTTTACTTTATAAATGCATATGATCTGAAACCAATGACTAATATTGGATTATTCACCTTTCAAATAAAAAAATGTTTTCTTTCAATTCTATATGGGGTACTATCATTATCTTTCACCTACTAAAATATAATGGAGATAATCATAGAATCAGAGAACCTCATTTTATTCTTATTATTATTTATGGTATCTATATTAACTGTACTTAAAGAATATTAATTTTTTAATATTTATTACTTTAACTCTCTTAAATTTGTATTCTTTTACAATAATTCAAAATTTATAATATATTAATATAAAAATTCTCCTAAAAACATAGTTTTAAAATCACATAATATCATGATATTAACATATTTATATCTCTCATTTTAAAAGTTTAAAAATACCTGATATTGTTAAATACATGTTTTAATGGGAAACATGAATCCCTCTCTCACTTTATAAAAGTTCAATAAATCCCTTGAATTATTTAATACATGTTTTTATAGAAAACATTTAGTGAAACGTCATGATGTGACATTATATACTATAGTAAAAAAGATATCTTCCCAAAACATTCTCAATCAAGCATTAATATTTGGAATCTTCTATGTGACAAAACACCCTCACTAATCAAAAAACCTAATGTATCTAGCATTTCTTCTTTATAATGCTTCAATTTAGATATCCAATCATATACTATCTCAAAATATAATAATAATTGATATATTCATTTCATTTAATATAAGTTCATGTATCATCTTATATAATTTTCATAATTATATTATAATATCTCTCCATCTCTAGAAATATCACATTATTATAATGTGTTATAACTTAAGTTACATTTTTCAAAATCATACATATATAAGTTTGAGTAGCGATAATATTACATACTATATAAGACACTAGACAAAGCGGCATATTTTACTAATGATCAAAAAATATGTTACATGTGATCATAAAATATATCATATCATTTCTCATATGTTACCTTTTTTATAAACATTAGACACATTTCTAGAATATCTATTTAGAGAAAATATATTATATAAAATTAATTTTCCTTTTTTCATAACAAAATCTAACCAATATATTATGCAGCACTAAAATATCGCACTTATTACATCAGAACTCTTCCCTAATTTTTATTGTGTTACCAAATATCTTATGCATAATGAAAAATCCTAAACCAATTCTAAGAGAATATTTCATATATAGGGAGATTTATTTGTTTTTAAATTAATATTTTATCAGGAAAAAATATATTATGAATTCAAATCATTGGATATGTTTTAGGATTCAGAATAAAATTCATTGTTACTTTTAAATCAGCTTAGAACAAGTTCAAATATATCATGATAATCTCAATAAATTCAAATAAAATAATGTGACCTTAAAGAACATTTAAAATTATTAGAACATTTCAAAAAATCTTAAAATAAATTATAAAATTATTTTTGAATTTAAATACTCAATGTTTTTAACATACCATATCTGCCACATTAATTCTATCCAAAGTTCTTATCTATAATTACTACTCTTGAAGAATTCACTATCCAACTCCACTAAATTCCACTAGAAACTATTTCATATATTTCTTCTCAATCTGAATCTATATTTTCATTAAATTATTATAATTAAGCAAAAAAATAAATATAAATGAGTGTTCTTTTCATAGAATTTATTTTCCCATGAACCCATTACATAATAATATTCTCCCCTCTTTCCACTAATCTATAATGGTTGGAAAATCATACACTAGTAACAAAAAAACACCAAGGTATATCATACTCATATTTCCCCATTAATATAAGGGAAACTTAATATTCATATTTATTAGAATTTACCTTCATTTCCCAATTCAGATTGATTTTCTCACATTTATTATTTTATCATTAATTAATGAAAAAAATCACTATAATCCACTAGTATATTCAATATTATGACCAAAAATATTATTAATACGCTTTTTATTCATTTATTACATAAATGTACACATTGTGAAATTATTATTGATCATGAGGACTTGTTTGATTAAGAATTTAGGCAAATACTATTACAAAATGAAACATAAATATAATGATCCTTTTCATGTTCATAAAATTCCATCATTCTTCTAAAACTACATGTGATAACCTACATACATACATAAGTAAGGTATGAGCAATAAATCCCAATAAAGGAAAAAATCAATGAAAAACATATGGTAAATCATTACATGTGATCCAAATGGAATATCAAGCTATCATAAGAGGAGTCATAATCATAGTTATGAACAATGAGTCATGATATAACATGATGGAATAATGAAAAAATTGGAATGTGGAAACAAAATCAAAGATGATATCATAAACATAAGTAAAAGATAAGCAATAAAAAAACAAATAATACAGTGTGGTTGGGATAATATCAATTTCACCATAAATGGATCATAATGAGGTAAAAACATTACCAAATGTATTGGAGGGAAATATTACTCTATGGTAACCCATCACATCCATATCATGTACATGCATAAGTGTTCCATAAAAATCACACATCATACGGATTTATTTCTTCAATTTTAACCCCATGAATAAATATTGTAAGTTAAATACATGTAAATCACTAGTAAATGACGGATAATTATAACTAGGTGAATATCGTTGTGTGGAAATGGAGTGGGTATCCACTACAAAATTGTTTGGCATGGAAAACATCAAGATGATTTCAGAAGAATATTGTGTGTACATAAAGGTTTATAGAAGGGGTGAATGAGAGGGAAACTAGTCTCTAATTACATTGGAATCTTATGTAAATTTTGAGGGATGTATAAAAACATATTCAAATTCAAACTATTTGAAATCAAATGGGATGACATGAAGACTTTTCTTAAATAAAGAGTAGAAGGAGAGGATCCCTTATGTTGAGAGGATGCTTCTAAAAGATTTAGAGGAGAATATTAAGATAAAGGTGGAACCATGGGAGGAATCTAGAGTGCGTAAGGTAGAGTAATTTCATGATATAATATTTTTAGTGAATAAATATGTGATTTTTTCTAGTTTATATATCAAAATAGAGGATAATATTTATTAATTTGAGAACCATTTTTTACTCTATAGGAAAAAATAAAACAAACTGAAAAAATAACATGGTTTTTTCAAATGGGGTTTTCATGGTTTCTTACAGAGATGATTTTTTAATTTGATTTATAATGATATGAACTGGACACATTAAAATAATAACCTTGTTTATTTTCATGTAAGTCAGGTTGATAAACTATTGATTTTAAAACCATAAAATTTAATATACGTTTTCAAGGATTTATTTTGGGTTTATAAAATTATTCATAAAACTATGAAGAAATATTATTTTAAAGGGGAAACATAGTTATGTCAATGGATACCTTTTATGGAAAAAATTAAATCACTTTTTGGATCATTAATATGTCATAATACAAAACTTGTATTTATTCCATAAGTAATTTCTACCCAAAAAGATTGAATATATTAGAAAATTATGAAAAAATTTCTATTAGGTAATTTATACATTATGAATTTAAAAAGAATAATTATTTAATTATCCAAAATATCTAAATGTTATAATTTATACTTTTAAATCAAAATTCCCCATTTATTGAAAAATAATTTTTCTTTTTAATAATTACTATTTTACAACCCTTATAAAAATTACATATGGAATAAAAAAATTATATTATCGTTTATATTAGATAAATAGTATTTAATAATATTTTTTTTTAAATATAATTTATCTCAAAAGTGTGATATTTGATCAAAAATAGATTCATTATTGGAACTATATATTTCCAAAAAATACAAATTCTGTTTTGTCATATCAAAATATAATTTTGATCAAATCCATTATTTAATCTTTTATAAAGATATATTAAAAGTTTATAGAAATAATAATTTTTTAGTAAAAATAAATCATTAAACCTCATTCTATTTAGTTCATGAACCATCCCCAGTCGACCCTAAATCGGTCACCCAGGCCAACCCTCGAAAAGTCCTGAGAGGCGTTCTCAATCCTCCCGGTATGGTGACAAGCACCAAGGGCATCAATAGAGTACATCAGGGAAAGATTTCACCCATACATAGACAATCAAACAAACAGTGGAAATAAACGGACAACCCAAAATGAATTTATATAAAAATTGAAGTAAACATTATTTTTACAAGAAACTAAAAGTATTACAAAACCAACAACTCAACCGAACGATCCCGATGACCAACTAACTCCATGTGAAACTTCTGGTCACTCTCCAAAACAATGATCAAACATTTCCCAAGGTGATCAAACTCAAGCTGAAACCTACACAAGGGATAAAAAAATAAAAAGACTATAGGCGTGAGTATTAAAACTCATAAGATTAACCCGATATTCTATTCCCAACGAACTTCCTTTAAAATAAAATAAACAACAATTTTATGTTTTAAATACAAGATATAAAAGTATGTTTTTCAAATGATGTTCCATGCTATAATAGTTATCATAAAAAAACATTCATGTTTTATGAACCAAAAATGCAAGTAACAATTTTTCAAAGGGGTGCAACTTCAAAATGAAAATTGTTTTAATGAGGGCTGCTTTAAAGATTGTACACTTTTAAATAAATAACACACACCACTGAATTTACCAACCAAACACACTGTATCTCGACAATGAGTACAAAATAGCTAATGAGCACAACTCACGGGAACACCCCTAGGCACTAGTTAGTTGTGAGCCTTAGGTAACTCATATCTCGGTGAAAGTAACCATAATAAATATTCGTTCTCATGAACACGAGCCACAAGTAGGGAGAATACCCATAACCTAGTGGTCCCCAAACATCATCATCATCATAGTTTAGTTAGTGTAGTCATCGTCAAACTTTCTATGTGAAACAAGGGCCAAACCCCACAGAATCACTAGCATACTAGTACACGTCCGCCCACCTAGATACCTGGGATTCCCTTTAGTGCTCAATGAAGTTACAAAAATTATCAAATACACATTTTACATCCAAATTCAATTCTCGAGCCACAAAACCAGAAACATCCCATAAACCTTCTTCACATTTCTTTCACCAATCAACAAACCACTACAAATTTTCGTAAAACAATTTCCAAGATTGTATTGAGGCTTTTCACATAAAACTCATTCAAAAACACTATTTCCATTATAAACATACAACAAGACCATACCCACCCATATTTGGAAGCCCTGAATACATTTAATAAAATCTTTTCACGGATTATAAAACAATCCCAATTGACACATCATGTTATATACATGTAAAACACTCATTCTTCATTTTAAGGAAAGGCCAAATAGGCCTTTAAAAATTTTCCCAAAACAATCATTTGAAAAAGTTGTGCATTTAAATTTTTATAAATAGGTGTATACACACCATATACAGCATCAAACCACATCCATAAATCTCATAAAACACTCAGATTACATATTCAAAACAGAACCATTTTCATAAGAATGTGAAACATTCCATTTTCCGATAACATGGGCCAAAACATTTTGTAAACCAAAATCAATTTATTTTTAAAACCAAATAAAAATTGTAAATCCATAAAAGGATCCCTAAATAATTTTTTACATGCTTCCAATTTATTTATAAATTCAAACAAATCATTTTAAATTGCACTAGAAACATATAAGCCAAGCAGGCAATTTACAGAATATGTGTCCTGCACTCTTAAAAAAACAACATATGTTAAGCACTTAAAAGGGATAAAATATCATTTTCATGCCATAAAGTAATTCAAGCGACTGAAACATATTCAAAATATCATAAACCAGGCTTAGAAGCTCAGGAAATAATTTATCAAACAAGAGGAGTGCACATTTATACCAAAATAACTATATTTTTAACAAAATATGTCATAAAACGTAATTTGCACACAAAAACTTTAAAACCAAGGTTTCACAGCAGCACATATCATATAAATAATTTTATAACAGTATTTTAATGATTAAACAGAAATGATAAAGGCTTGTGCATGGGACATCCTACCTCAAATCCTTGGTGTAACGGAAACGCACACACGAAATCACCCGTCGCGGGTTTTTAAACCCTAAAACTATGAAGAACAGAACTAAATGAATCTAAACTCCATCAAAAACCATGTTATAACATAACCCTAGGTAGATCATGACAAGGGGAGATTATAAAACCAAGAAAAATTGAAAGGAGAAAGAAGAGGGAGGATAAAGGGGATGGAATCTCACATTCTCCACTAGAAAACTCTTTATATTCCATTAGATATGCACCCCTAGAGAAAAGGGAATGGGATGAAACTTATTTGAGAGTCAATTAAAGTCTGGTAGAATCAGGGAAAGATGTTTTTTTAAAAGAGAACAAAGATAATGAGTTATGTATAAAATGATTTACCTTATTAATTCTGGACGATTTGAGGTAACCTGAGAACATTATCCCTAATCCGCGACACATATGAGCTCTAAAGTGGGTAAATAGACAATGGGGGTTAGGATAGGGGTATTGGATTCAATTAGGAGGTAGAATCACCAAAAAATATTAAAAATTTAATTAGATATAAAATACAAAAATATTTGTTTTAAACAGGAAATGGGCCCATGGGATGGCCCAATACCTAAATAAGTAACCCCAATTCCCCATGCTTATGGATTTCTATGGGGTAAAAAAGGATATTTAAGTTTTAATATGTTAGTATAGGACATGTGGTAAGTTTAATGGGTGAAAAGAGATTAAAAACAAAAGAGTTGTAAAAGAAACAAATTCGGTTTGTAAAACTGGAAATGGGCTCACGGTAGGCCCAAATCATGAAGTAACCACCCTTTCTTCTAAAACTCCTAAACAAGCAATGGGGATCCAAAATTATGGTGGTTAGACATATATGAAACTTCAAAACTCAAGATTCATCTCACCAAATACCCATGAAAAGGATCAGGATATCCAATGGACCAGATCAATACAAAGATAGAAAAAACCGGGTGTGACAATTCTCCCCACTATTAAAGCTTTCCTTCCCCAGAAAGTCATAACACTTTCCGGCTGAAAAAATCAACACCTAAGTATTACTTAACAACATAATCCAGCCTATAATGATAATTAAATATAAATAACTAACAATTAAACTTAATACTCTTTCCCAAACAAAACACAACTTAAAACCACGTCCGGAGAATCAACGGAAAGATGAAGCCACCAGCTCCACAACCAAGCCAAGAACCCGATTGCTGGGCCTTCTCCCAATGAACCCAACCATCACCCAAACCAAATATCACTCACAAAAACCAAATATTCTAGGGGATTACAGAATGTACTCCCAACCATTAATAAACAACTATCACTAGAAAATTTATTAGGATGAAAATCCAGGAGACCCATGGTGGGTCTCCCCAAGATTAGAAACCAACTAGCAACGAACAGACAAGAATTCAACATGAGCTAGAACTGGGCCTCACTCACACAACACCAAAAAAACCCTACAAAAACCTACTATACAAAGTTAATAGGGTTAAAACATGAACATATAAACCACCCACTCCTGAACGGAGGGGACAAGAACTTGGCTAACACATTCAGCACAGATCTAGACCCCCACCACTCGAGGATGGGAGGGAAGGGGACCCAATAATTTGGCCACTGAAACAACAAAATAAACAATGAAACTACCCAAAACTCTCCACCTATGAGTAGGTAACACCAAGACTACACCTGATTTTCACAGATGGTCCACACAGGGACATTGATTGAAAACCCACATCCATGAAGGCATAACCATAGACACTGTGTGAGGGGTAAGTCCACCACACTTGTTGCGACAAAGGGAAAATAAAAGAAATGATGAACTAAAACATTGACATAGAAACTAACTTACCAAAATAGAAGAGGAATGTTTACATTAGAGTACTCCACACCTATGGTGATTTCCTGACTGCCTGAAAAGATTCACTCTAAGGCCTATGGCTGGAGCCCTGATTCTTGAAGCATCTGTTGCACCACAGTCAGGTGATAAGGATCACACCACTCAAAAAAACTCACTTTCTCACAAAAAAAACTTTTATCTAAATATTACATCATATATATATATCAAAATTCTATCTCACTCCAAACGAGGGGTAGAATGGACAAGGAATACGGCGAAACACATCAACATCACCGAACACAACTGCTCTTTCCAATAAAATTATCACGGCCTAGATGTAATGTTAATAGATCCCAAATAGCTCTCTATTCCAACAAACAGGTTGAGGCATCATCAAAAGAGGTGGATTTAACATTTGAAATGAATCCTTAGGTTGATCAGCAGGAATGATTTCCAGCAGAGAACTATCCATGGCCACATCACAACATCAAACACATATTTAGAAACCCAATGAAAATAACTCCAAAACCGAGCCACCAACAAGATCTCATCTCAAGAAACAACAAGAGTATGAATTCTAGATCACAAGGAAGATTACTGAATAAAAAAATCTTCTTATACATAGAAAAAAACTAGCCACATAACCATTGGATTATAAAAAAAGGCCAAAAATTTTCAACTCAAAACACTTTTGAAAAACAAACTAACTGGGTGGGTTTCCACATTCACCAATGGTGTTTCATCACGTCTCACCCACATGCACATTTCCATGCCACCCCAGGAACCCAACCACCATGCCATATATTCCATCCTTCCAGATATCAATAAAACCATGCATGTGAGCACCCATGAAAGCACCAAAGTCTAAAACAAAACAACATCATTCCAAAAATCATTTATCTTCAAAAGGAACACCAACCACCAAGTCAAAAACCCTTTTCATATTTCAGAAAAAAAAAACACAATTCATTAAGAACCATTTTCTTAAAAAACTACTCCTTTTCATTTTTAACAAATTTTCAAATAACCAAGACACTCCAAATAACCCCTTTCTATTTTTTTAAAATTCAGCAAGGTGTATTTTCATAATCTGAGGTCCTTTGAGACCAATACCCTTTCTAGGAAAACACCAACCAATCAAAACCAATTTCCAAAACTAATTTTTTCGATTCAAAAACTTTTTAACATCCCAAAAAACCCTATTTAAAAAAAGATCCAGAATCACCTTAAAATGATTCACAATTTCAAAACATTTTATTTCAACAAACCACAAGTTTAGATTATGGATAATCCAATCCCTTTAAATTGTTTCCACTTCCATCAATTTTTTTCACAAAAACACAACCATCCAAAACCATTATTATATTTATTTTTTGAAAACCCCCATTTTCACTTTTCAAAATCTAATCCTTCCTTTAAAACCAATTTCCACAATTCTCACACAAGGATTTTAAAAACCAAAAATTCAGAATTGAATAATGGTTCAAGAGGCCCAAAAAAATGAACTAGTGTCGGTGGGTGACTTGACTATATGGTTGGCGGCCATAGGTAAAACACAAAAGAAACACAGAGAGACTTATTAGGACCATCTCCTAGATCGACATGGCTTTCCAGGACATGCGAGCTCATGGTGGCCATTATTCAGACTCCCCTTGTCATATCCCAACACCAAACAATCAACCAGAAAAAAGGACACTAATAAAACCGGACTTCCCATGGAAACCCGAGGATTAGAACGAGAAAGAGTTCGTGATGTTCTTCTTGCACTTACCCCTCAAGTCCCAAAAATACTACTCCATCTACCTTGAAATCCCCAAAATAAGAAGGTAACTATAAAAATAAAGGTACCTAAGAGTCGACCTCCTCTGATACCATTTTTTCATGAACCAGGCCGAGTCGACCCTGAACCGGTCACCCAAGCATGCCCACGACAAGTACCGAGAGGCATTCCCAATCCTCCTGGGATGGAGACAAGCACCAAGGGCATTAATAGAGTACACAAGGGAACAATTTCGCCCATACATAAACAATCAAACAAATAGCAGAATTAAACAGACAGTCCAAAATGAATTTATATAAAAATTGATGTAAACATTATTTGTACAGGAAACTAAAAGTAGAACAAAACCAACAACTCAATTGAACAATCCTGATGACCAACTAACTCCATGTGACCCTTCTGGTCACTCTCAAAATCAATGATCAAACATTTCTGAAGGTGATCGAACTCAAGCTGAAACATGTACAAGGGCAAAAAAAAGACTATAGGCATGAGTATTAAAACTTAGAAGGTTAGCCCGATATTCTATTACCAATGCACATCCTTTAAAATAAAAGAAACAAAAATTTCATGTTTTAAATACAAGATATAAAAGTAAATTTTTCAAATTATTTTCCATTCTATAATAGTTATCATAAAAAAAACATTCATGTTTTATAAACCAGAAATGCAAGTAGCAATTTTTCAAAGAGGTGAAACTTCAAAATGAAAATTGTTTTAATGAGGGATGCTTTAAAGATTGTACACTTTTAAATAAATAACACACACTACTGAATTTACCAACCAAACACACTGTATGCCGACAATGAGTACAAAATAGCTAATGAGCACAACTCATGGGAACACCCCTAGGCACTAGTTAGTTGTGGCCCCAGGTACCTTGTATCTCGGTGAAAGTAACCATAATAAATATATGTTATCGTGAACACGAGCCACTAGTTGGGAGCATACCCATAACCTAGTGGTCCCCCAACATCGTCATCATCATAGTTTAGTTAGTTTTTTCATCGTCAAACTTGCTATGTGAAACCGGGGCCAAACCCCACAGAATCACTAGCATACTAGTACACGTCCCCCCACCAAGATACATGGGATTCCCTTTAGTGCTCAATAAAGTTACACACATTATCAAATACAAATTTCACATCCAAATTCAATTCCCAAACCATAAAAACACAAACATCCCATAAAACCTCTTCACATTTCTTTCACGAATCAACAAACCACTACAAATTTTCGTAAAACAATTTCTAGGAGTGTATTGAGGTTTTGCTCATAAAACTCATTCAAAACACTATTTGAATTATAAACACACAACAAGACCATACCCAACCATATTTGGAAGCCCTAAATACATTTAATAAAATAATTTCATGGATTATAAAACGATCCCAACTGACACAACATGCTATATAGAAGTAAAACACTCATTCTTCATTTTAAGGAAAGGCCAAACATGCCTTTAAACATTTTCCCAAAACAATCATTTGAAAAAGTTATGAATTTCAATTTTTTTAAATATGTGTATACACACCATATAAAACATCAAACCACATCCATAAATCCCATAAAATACTCAGGTTACATATTCAATACACAACCATTTTCATAAGAATATGAAACATGCCATTTTCTGGCAACATGGGCCAAAACAAGTTGTAAACCAAAATCAATTTATTTTTAAAACCACATAAAAATTGTAAATCCATAAAAGGATCCCAAAATAATTTTTTAAATGCTTCCAATTTATTTATAAATCCAAACAAGTCATTTTAAATTGCACTAGAAACATAAAATCCAACTGGGCAATTTACAGAATACGTGGCATGCACTCTTAAAAAAACAACGTATGTTAAGCCCTTAAAAAGGGATAAAATATCATTTTCATTACATAAAGTTATTAAAGCTACTGAAACATATTCAAAATACTGTAAACCAAGTGCATAAGCTCATGGAATAATTTATCAAACAAGAGGACTGCACATTTATACTAAAATAACTATATTTTTAACAAAATTTGTCATAAAACGTAATTTCCACACAAAAACATTAAAACCAAAGTTTCAAAACAGAACATATCATATAAATAATGTTATAATAGTATGATAATGATGAAAATTAAATGATAAAGGCTTGTTCATGCGACATCCTACCTCAAATCCTTGGCTTAATGAAAACGCACACCCGAAATCACTTGTCGCGGGTTTATAAACCCTAAAACTATGAAAACAAGAACTAATTGAATATAAAGTCCATAAAAAACCATGTTATAACAGAATCCTACGTCTATAATGACTAGGGGAGATTATAAAACCAAGAAAAAGTGAAAGGAGGAAGAAGAGGGAGGATAAAGGAGATGGAATCTCACCTTCTCTACTAGAAAACTCTTCATATTCCATTAGATCGGCACCCCTAGAGAATAGGGAATGAGATGAAACTTCTTGGAGAGTCGCATATGGTCTGGGAGAACCAGGGAAAGTAGTTTTTGTTTGAAAAATAGAACGAATTGAATGAGTTATGTATAAAACGATTTACTATATCAATTCTGGACGATTTGAGGTAACCTGTGAAATGTATCCCTAATACGCGACACATATGAGCTCCAAAGAGGGAAAATAGATAATGGGGGTTAGGATAGGGGTATTGGCTTAAGTTGGAGGTAGAATAACCGAAAATATTAAAAATGTAATTAGATATAAAAGAAACAAATATTTTTTTAAAGAGGAAATGGGAAAATGGGATGGCCCAATACCTAAATAAGTCACCCCAATTCCCCATGCTTATGAATTTATATGGGGTACAAAAGGATATGGAAGTTTCAATATGTTTGTATAGGAAATGTGGGAAGTTTAATGGGTGAAAAGGGATGAAAAACAAAATATTTATAAAAGAAACAAATTCGGTTTCTAAAACTGGAAATGGGCTCACGGTTGGCCCAAATCATGGTGTAACCATCCTTTCTTCAAAAACTCATAAACAAGCAATGGGGATCCAAAATTAGGGTGGTTAGACTTATATGAAACTTCAAAACTCAATATTCATCTCACCAAATACCCATGAAAAGGATTGGGATTTCCAATGGATCGGATCAATACAAATAAAAAAAATGGGTGTGACAATTACGATCTAGACACATATCCTTTATTACAATAGTGAATGCCATAAGGGTAAGGTGTGTGATTGTGAGATTATT
Source organism: Viscum album (assembly GCA_963277665.1). NCBI lineage: Eukaryota > Viridiplantae > Streptophyta > Magnoliopsida > Santalales > Viscaceae > Viscum > Viscum album. Next base: position 786,403,378 of record OY728163.1, on the reverse strand, counting down.
AGGGGGGTTTAGAGAACATGGTTTGGGATGTAATCTCAATGAGTCTTAATATCAACCTTAAACATATTTTCTCATGATTTATATATTGAATCATGTCTTGTGATTAGGAAAAGGAAAATCCCAATTACTTTATCTCCCTTTCAATCTATGAAAAATAGATTTTATAGAGTACAATCCTATTGGATGGGGACATAACCTCTTTCTTCCATTTCAAATGGGCTTTACCATAACCGTCAACAAAGTAAAATTATTTGAAACTATATAATGACTATATTTTCAGTGCTTATGATGCTTAATGCTCTTCTAAATCTTTTATACTATAACTATCCAAAATAACCAATGTAGTTCCTGTTATTTCTATATCTTCATTTTTTTAATAAGTAATTTGTTCATTAAAAGGGTATATTCATTTGTAATATATCAGTTTATTACATTATTCCCTACATTATAAAATTTTACCTTGAAATTTCATTCATACATTAAAACAGACAAAGGTTATTTGGTTTCATATTATTTTTATAGTTCCCACAACCCTTCCTCTAACCTTGGTATCCACAACAACACTTTTACCAGGTGAGTTGACATGTTTGGTAGAACGTTGTATCTAAAATATAACCCCTTCACCAGGAACTCCAATTATGATAATAATTCCCCAATGGTACCCCATATGGATTCAATATATGTTGGAGGTCTTGACTGTACATCCTCAAGAAGGATATATCGAACAGAATATGTACTTCAGATAGGTTAGGTCGGAGTGCTAGTCGGTAAGCCACTACACTAATGAAATTAAGGATAAAAAATGTCTAATTTTAATTTATATTATGAATTCTTCTCATTGAAATTATCTTTAATTTCATCCCTGATGATATATGAAAAAACACTTTATCTCTATCCTCAAACTTGATGTCATTGAGACGATTATCTATAGTGTTTTTTTGTCAACTTTGTGTGGATTCATATATTGTTGAATGAGTTGATACTTCTATATCATATCTCAGATAATATAATGACACATTAGCTTCTACTACCCAACCTCATTCTAGATTTTTTTATTCCAACACCTTTTTATATATAGAGCCTCATATGGTTCCATTTGGATGCAAGAATAGAAACAATTATAGCATGAGAACTGCACTAGGGAAAGGTTTTGGTCCTAACATCCTTGTATTTCTATTTACATTATCATATAATATCCTCAAGAGTATGAATGGTTAACTTATATTGAAAATACCTATGTGGTGATAAGAAGTGCAGTTTATCATTTTTGTTTGTACCATTTTCTAATTGATTCTCCAAAACCACAAGGTAAAACTAAGATCTCAATCAGATATAATAGAGAGTGGAAATCTATAATTCCTTACCACTTTCCTAATTCATATCATGGAGAGTTGGAGAAGATAGAAATATTCCATGATATACATGAAATGTGTTGACTTGGTAAGGTTATAGATTACCACTTAAAAGGAATTCTTGACTTTAGGATTCCTAGGGAGTCAAATGATAAAATTCATGGTTATGTTTTAACATTTCCATAATCATATGGGATGTGGTTTCATCATATCCAAATAATTATATCATTCCACCTTGACTTGTAGGCATACCAATCATTAATATCATAAATATGTAATCTCACTCTTCATGTTATATTTCAAAAATCTTTACTTCAAATATCTATATATCACAGTTCATGTTGGTTGAATAGTAAAGAATTATCTATGTACATCATATAGAAGTTCCCTCTCTTATTTTGGTTTGTAGGGGACACATATCTTGGTTTCAAACCCTATAACACCATATTTAGAGAAGGTAAATTCCGGACTATTTTCTTCTTTTTTTGGCAGCAATTCATCACGTTTTTGGTTCTCCATGATATACAAATAAATGGATAGAGAAGTATTTATTTAAGAAACAAAAGAGAACGATCCTATTATAATTTTCATTTTTATAATTTTTATGTCCATGAATATTTGATCCCTTCCAATTATTATCATGGATAAGGTTGTGGGAATATTTCTACTCAGAGCATCTACCATGTTTTTTCATCTCCTTGGATGGTAATGGATTGAACAATAATAATCTTGGATATAATCAAACCACACTCATTGGTGTATATTAATTTACTTTTTGTGAATATATACTTCAGGATTTTATGATCTATAAATATGTTACACATTCCTTCTTAAAGAAATGTCACCCAATCATGAATGTGAAGATAACTAGAACCAATTCTATATTTTTTATTGGATAGTTTTAATGTTGGATATTTAATTGGTTGGAGGGATAGGATTTCACTTTTTCATAATTCTTGAGTGAAAAACCATTCCCTTTTCGAATCATCATGGATTATCACAAATGTTTCCCCAATTGTTTTTAGTGTGAGTACATTTTCAAGGATTAACCTCTTCTTTAGATATTTAAATAATTCTTTTCATTCACAAGTATAGAAAAACTAGACTCCCTTATGAGTAATCTTGGTTAATGGGCTTGAAAACCATGAGATGTTTCTCATAAATTGATGATGATTCCTATATAATATATGGAAATAATGGATTTCTATCATAGATATTAGATTGAAACATACCTCAAATTCCTTTTTATTTTATGGATCAGAATATATCACTTTATTTTTGATAAATTTCCCCATGAAAGTAACTATCTCAAACCAAAACTCAAATTTAATGTAATTTAAACAATAAATTTCTTTATTAATCATCTTCAATATATTATTAAATACTCTCAATGTTCCTCGTTTCTTTTAGAGAATATAATAATTTTAACTATAAAGACTAACACAAATTCTTCAAGGTAATCTCTAAATCCACCATTCAATAGTTGCATAAAGATTTCTAGATTATTAGTGGGTCTAAATAGGATCACTATGAACTAATATTTCCCATAACATGAATGAAAATTAGACTTATGGATTTCCTTCTTCATTACATTTACTCGATAATAAACCGATAGAAGATCCACCTTATATATTTAATGATTTCCACATAATCAATCGAATAAGTTATAAATTAATGGTCAAGGATACATTCTATTTATCTTCACCTTGTGGAACTCATGTTAATCAATGTATAGTCACATTGAACCATACATTTCTTGAATAATAAGAATGGTTCACACCATGATGAATTAATTTTATATATAAACCCATTATCAAGATTCTCATATAATTGTTTCTTCAAATCCTTATTTTAAAAAACATATATTTTGTATATATTATTAGATATTGAAAAATTTGTTGGCATGATATCAATTGAGAACTCAACCTCGTGACTATGAGGGAGAATACGAAATTAATTCAGAAAAAGTAAGTGAATTCATGTACAATTGACATTTCCTCAAGGATGATCTTTAACATAGTCTCAACTATTTGGTCTAGATAAGCCTGCACAAAGGGAAATAATATCTATGCTTGAGATGCTAGTACCAATGAAGATTAATTCTCCTACTTTCAATTGAATAGAATTAAAGGGAGTCTTGTGATACAGTGGTTGATTTCCTTTTGTCAAAAATTTATATTGGAACTATACAAGGATAGTCAATACATGATTTGAATAGTATAAAATTCCACTAAGGGGAGTATCACAAGGTTTTCTATGACATTAATCTGATAAATTTGGACATAGGATGAGTTATATGATAGGGATCCAACAATTAGCCCATTTCCATGTTCACCAAAAAAATTACATCCATATTTTGAGTTAGTTTTTGTGTAGTTATACTAAACATGTGTGATATGAAAGAGTCCATAATAGTTGAATCAAGAAGTATGTTCACTATATTTGAATTAATAACTAGCAAACATATCACCACATCATTGATGGGATCCACCTCAATTGTTTTGATTTTATGATACCCCATTTCTCTCTAGGCCTTGGAGTTTATTGTGGTAGGTAATCATCGATAACCGATTTCTTATGGAATACATTAACATTGATTCCAACTTCTATTTAGTTGAAGCGTTTGAAAATAGGTTATGGGTTAACCATAACATTCATTTATTCCATAAAATTGGTTGGTTTCCCCCGTTGGAAATCATGAGCTATGTTCCTTTCCTCCCAAAACATAATGTATTTCCTTGTCCCATTCAATAAATTTTAGGGATGATTATTCCCATACTATTGACTTGTGGTATGATGTAATTTCTTACCCCCAAGAGATTTTTGCATCACACCGCTAGAATTAAAATTCATTATCATCTTATTGTCTCTAATACCAAGCGACAATTGAGTTATTCTAATATCTATTTAATCATTAGGGGAACATCAAAAAATTCCATTATAGCTGCCAATGTCTTGAATGAAAAATAATTTTCATATACTTGGTTTTATCCCATTAAAGAAGTAGTCATCTTTACATCCAGCTGTAATGAAAAAGAAGAAGGTGCATCATTAATGTCTTATGGTGTTTTACTTTTACGCACAAATCGGTTATTCATATTTTTTCATGAGGATAAGGAAACCCATCTCCATTTTATGTTTGATAAGAAAAGGAAAATATTTGATGATTTTTTATAGAAAATCATTCCACTACATCACTTCGATCACCTCCTCAGGCTTCATATTATTGACTAAAGTCCGTCATTGAACAACTTTTTCCACTATCTAAGAAACACCCATAAATCACCTATCTTACCCAGAATATTGAAGGGTACATATGAACTTTTCAATGGAGTTGATTCATTACTCCATCATTAAGGGGACATAATATCCACTAAAAATAGGAGGACTTTGTAATATAACGATATCAGTTCTAACTTGATCTTTCTTTGGGGGATTTTCAAATTACTTAGTATTCTAGTTTCTATGCACAACCATATTCAATTGAGAAATTATTAAAATGAAGTTCAGCATTATTTATCCCATTATATTGGCTGTGAAATTTGTCTCGTCATCACATGCCAACTCAAATTCTTCTTTTAATTAGTTATTCATATTTCCAGCCATTCGCTAGAATGTAAAAACATTATTGGTGAGAATTTTTGAACTATTTAATAAATTAACTTGAAATCATGAAAATTAAAGGGACAACTCATAAATGACATATACTCAATAACATATTTATTTCAATGATTCAATCAATGTTATCCATGACATATTTTCTAGCATTAAATTTTATAAGCATATTTTTTCAATTAATAATTATATGTAAGGAGCTTGTGAATGTACCAAAGAATATCCCCTATGATTCTTGGACTAGGTTTTCAAACATTCACATTCACATACACCAGGTGGTGATTGCGTCTAAACAAATTTACCCTTTTTGGGGTTATCAACCATAGGTACCTCGATGCCATAGGCACATCCACCTATAGTGTCTCAGAAGGGATGTATTTTCAATGGAAACCATTACACTATACATTGATAGAAATGATGGATTTTCCTATTCGTAGGCTTATCCATAAGGATTTCCCTATAGTTTTTTAATTCTAACCCTAAAATAACTAGACATTCCTTGGATACCAACTACTAGAACCCATATCTGTAATACACTTCATTTCATGATTTATTATATAAAGTTAAAAATTTTAAAATGAATAAATATAATTAAACATAGTTTATTTTTAAAATTAGTTACATAAAATTATAAATTTCAATAGAACTATAACTGCATTATTCAAAACATACTTAAAATTCTTTTATAATTCCATCATTTTTATAAAATTGAACTGGATAACCTGAGAATTCACATAAGAAAAAAGGTGAGATATAAACCCCAAGAAGGGAATAATGAAAGGATATAATGAGTTTATTAAGTACATGTTGGAAAATTGGCATATCGAGTTATCATAGGAGGTTCATAATCATAATCTTGAAAAATGAGGCACGATATAACATGATAGTATAAAAATTACTTATGAATGTGGAAACATCATAAAATATGACATCATAAATATAAGTGATGGTTATCCACCAAGATAACATAACATATTGTTCTTAGGATAATGTGAATCTCACCATACATAGAATTTCCTAAGTTAAAAACATTACTCAATGCATTTGATGGCTATATAATTCTGGACCCACCTGTCACTTTCATATCAAGTATATACATTAGTGTTCCAGATGGATCATATGATGTTAGGATGTATTTGAAATATTTTTAAAACCAATATTAACGATTGGGTGTAAAATTAATATTAATCCATAATAAATGATGGTTATTTACAACTTGTTGAATATCCTTGTATGGAAATGGAGACCGATATTTTCTATAGAATTTTTTTGAAATGAAAATTGCAAGACAATTTCGACAGCAAAGTAGGTGCACATAATGGTTTATAGAATGGGTGAATGAGAGAGAAAAGTGTCTCTAGTTACTTTGGAATAATAAGGAACATCATACTGATATATCTAAACATATCCCAAATAGGAAATTTTGAAATCAAACGGCATGGAATAAACAAGGTGATCAAATAAATATGAGAATCGGAGGATCCCTTACCTTGAGAGGATGATTCATAATGATTCAAAAGTGATTATTAAAGGAAAGTGTAACCTTGGGAGACTAAATAGAGGGAAGTGAAAATTAGTTTTATGAACCAATGGTTTTTAGTGGATAGGAATGGGAGTTTGTGTGGGTTTATATAGAAAACAGGGTGGTGTATTCTTTATCAATTTCCCAACCGTTGTTTTGGACTATAAATGATAAATTATTCAAAACCAAAATCCTTCCTATGATATTTTCCTACTTTATTCTATAATATAGAAGGGTTTTCAATTAATTTATGAGGATAATAACATAACTCATTAAAATATGTCCATTGGTGATGTTGAAGTGAGTGATGGTTATATGGAATTGACATTAAAACCAGAAAATATTATATAGGTCTTGGAAGATTCATTAAGAGTTTATAAAATTAATTATATAAACTCAAAAACACATTTTATTAAAATTGAAACACTATATTGGTTATGGATTCCTTTTATTGAATATATTTCATCACTTTTGGGACATTATGATGTCATAAAAAATAATGTGTATTTATACTATATTTAATTTTATCCCAAAAATTAAACTATCTTAGAAAATTATAAAAATATACCAATTGGAGTATTTCAAAATACTAATTTCAAAAATAATATTTAGTTATTAAAAAAATTCTCTCAAAATGAGATGTTACACTTTATATTCAAAAAACCCAAATTTATTGTGAAATACTAGTTATTTTAAAAATAATAGTATTTCGAACCATATAAAAATTAAATTTGAATTCAAAAAATTATATTATCAAATATATTTAATTAATATTATTTAATAAATTATTTTATAAAATATAATTTATTTCAAAATTTCATGAATTCTTCAAAAATAGTTTCTTTATAAAAACTTTATATTTCCAAAAAATGATATTTCTATTTCATTGTATCAAAATCTATTGTTTTTTCCAAAATAAGTGTTTAATCCATTGAAAAGTAAAAATAAAAGTGTTAAATATAATAATTATTATATTAAAAAAGATAATATGGAAATTTATACAGTTAGGTTCTAGATATAGATCCCTTTGTTAAACCAATTAATTCCCTATGTGCAATGTGGATGATGTAGATATTTTCATGGGGTGGTTCAATAAACATAATTTGTGTGATCTTCTCGATGAGCTTCAACTAATCCCATAAATGTTATTGCCCATTCATTAGTTTTTGAATACCATCTTGGTCTTGGTTAAGTGAAATTCCTAGTGATTCTATCTACCTTAGAATCACATGTAATTGAGTTTCATAGGTTACTATTATATTTATCGAGGTCATCACTTATTTTTTCTTTTCCAATTAGAGTTTATCACAACTCTTAACATACTAATCATAATGGTTGATTTACAAGAACTATGTTATCAATTGTTTTTAAATCCAATCGTATATAACTATCTAAAATAACCAAAGTAGATCAAGTGACTTCTATAACATCATTTATTAATACATAATTTTTTTTTCAAAAAAAGTAATTAAAATTATAAAAGATTGGGTTGCTACAAGTATCCCTTTTTGGATTTGTTGAAAAAAATTAAAAAACACTATAAATATTATATCCCCATTTAGAATGTAAATTCAGATATGTAGATGTATGGAAAAATACTGATAATTTACTTCTAATTAATTTATTCTTAAAATTTCATCTTCTCAAATTTATTATCATATTTTCATGGGAGATGAAGACGAAATCTCCAGAGAGAAGGATGGGATCACCTATAACATAGTAATGAGTAAAAAACTAACAAACCATACATCTATGTGAGAAGTTATTAGTTTATAAAACAATAGTGATCAACTCAAACATAATTTCAATCTATAAACAGAAAAATAAGTCATACAAGTCTTCATTTATCTTTCATGAGACTATTGAAATTATTTCTTAAGAAGTTTATTAATATTCACTCATCCCAAAAAACACATTAAAAAATTAAAGTGAAATATAATTCACTCCCCATATAATAATTCATTAATTATATAAAACCCACCCTTAATTTATTAGATTATATGTACAAAAAATAAGATTACAATAGTTTTAATTATCACATGATTAAATATTTATTTAGGCAATATCTAGAAATATGATATTCATAAATTGATTTCTACTAGAATAATATCTTCCTATCCACTACATCTCGTGGGATGCCCCATAATATATATTGAAAATTTATATAGTGAATATGTTCTTTCATGTGTGATAAACTTCAAAATAAGCACCAAGCATCGTATTTGAGATACCACAGTGATATTTTGCAAGGAGTGAAAACACTCCATGAAGGTTGTTGTTTTCTTTTTTATAATCTATAGAGCATTCCAATAATTCTTTATTTATCATTTTCACCTTTAATTCAAAGAACAAAAAGACTAAATATACAATTATATAAATAATATGTGTTTTACACCAATATATTAAGGATATAAATTTGTATGAAGATTGAATTTCAACAACGAAACTATTTTCTTCTAAGATATAATTTTTTGGGAACTCTTCTTTCATAAACCAACAGTGGTTTTCTAGACAGTAGTATTTTTGGGATGTATCGAATTGTTTGTTATCGTCAGCCTTCTCCTTATATGTTTGTTTTATTTTCCATTTATATAGAAACGTAATATGAACTACTATATTATTTTCCACATTATAATCAATTTAAATTATACAATCCATATGTTTAATCATTAATTATGAAAATTCCTAATTTTTTTGTTCTTCATGGACACATTTTTATAGTAGCATTCTTGGAATAATATGTCATTGGTTGTTTAAATATTTTTTTTAAAAAGTCCTTTTATCCTATCAGTTTTTAAAATCCACACATCTCTTCAATAATTCTTGGTTCATCCTTACTAGAGTACCCCTCATAAAATTCAATATATTCATCTTGGATGTCCCCAACCAAACCTATCCGTTTATTCTTTTCTTGAATAAACTCTCATTTTTTATTCACCTTCCTTGCCTTATTTTTTATGTTCATGGTTCATTTTTAATGTAACATGATCCGGAAAATTTCTCATAACATAATCATATCTTCCATCATCATGTAAAATTATTTTCATCTTTCATCTTAGGTGTTTCATTGATTTTTTCCTGTTTCTTACACCCTAAGGTAGACTCGTCTATCTCATCTCTATTTTTCTCTAACATCATTTTTTGGTGTCTTATCTTCTCATCAATATGTATGTTGTACTTGAAATAATAATAAAATCACCCATTACTAGTGAGACCACTGGTGATCTAGTTCTGGTAGAATCTCTAAAAAATGAAATATATTCTTACAAAATAGATTTTCTTTCTTCTGTGAGGATTGTTTCTATAAACGTTTTCCACTGTTGATTTTAGATATGACCTCTTTTAATAAAGGCATTATGAAATATATATAAGTTTTTATGTTGTTAAAAAATTCAATTTAATTTTCCAAAACATCCAAGAACAATGAAAATGGAATATAATTATTCTTTTTTTCACTTTGGTTGTATGATAGCTCGATTTTGTAGTCTATGAACATTTAAATTTTTCACTAGAAACATAATCATATTCGGATATTTTTGTGGATCCATTCTTCTTCCACTATCTCAAAACTACCACTGGAACATTGGTGAGTTACCCAACATTTGTTCCCATAAATGTTTTTAAACTATAATGTTGGAAATGTACTAGCATATAATACAACATTAGTATTTATTTTTTTTAACTAGATAATGGTTTATTATTTAACATGATCATGATATAGATTGATCATTTAATGATATCAAGATAATTTTTCTACTAATAGAATCATTTCTGAGAATAATACTCCCTTTAGTGACACTTTTAGAAGTATTCCTCTTCTCATTATTTCATGAAGATTTTTTTTGGATGTTTTCCGGATTTCTCAACCAAACATCTAAATAAAGACATTTTAAATTAAGGATATTATTATGGTATTCATGAGTTTTCACTCAATCGTGAAATTAATTTTTTATTATTGCTCACTTCTGTTCATAAATTATATTTTATTATTCTATGTAGTCTTCATGATCCTTACCCTTCATCATAAGATCTCCAAGTAATCATATTTAACACTCATGGAAAATTTATGTTTTCCATTCAATGTTAGGAAATTCTCTTCAATAAAATTTCTAACGGCATCCTTCCTATAAAATTATGTAAGAAATTCCTCTTCACCCATGGGTTATTTTTATGAACAAATAACATATGTTTGTCTTAGGCTTCTACATTTTTATGATAATATTCCGGTCATAAAACATTATTTTTTAATATTTTTGAAATATCTATTTTATCAATTTTCAGTTATGTTTTCTAATCTTCTAGTTCAATAATAAAATCAGTTATATGAGTTAAATATACATAGAACATTATTGAGAAAATATTAAACCATAAAGAAGAGTTATTTTCTATATTTAGTAGATTTATCATCATTATATTCTAAACCAAAATCTTCTTGGTGATTATTCTCAAAATATTTAATAAGTGAACTAATATTCTAAATAACATAAATAATTATTCCTATCCCTTATTTTTTTGATATTTTCTCAATTTAAATGATACCAATTGTTCCTGGTTTTCATGGTTCTAGCTGAAACCTTCTAATTATTTATGATAATTCAATTTTCTTGTAACTATTCCATCTTTTTTTTTATCTATGATCTTTGTTGAGAAGCATGGATCTATTAGTGCATAGATAACACCTATAAAAACATGTAGTGGATATAATAATTAAAAAGAAATCATAATATTATGATTTACAAACATTGGTCCCAATGTGGGTACTAAATCCATATTATAATATGGTTTTGTTATGAAACAATGGAGAATCACTAATTTGGGATAGTGATTACAACATGAAGAGGGAATTGGTTACCCAATATTCATTGAAATATGACGAAGGTATTAAACAATATGGGTAGTGTACTTCCTCAAACCATTATAAAGTGATATCACCTATCTTGAAATTGTTATTCAGCCTATTGATATGATGGATATAGTTATATGAGATAATTTAAGTATTCCTGATTGTATTGTACAAGGTGATTAAAATTTTCAATAATCCCTCTCAATGAAAACCTCAAAAAGGTCTTCCAATTTTTACAGTGGTTGTCGCGACATCGAATTTAAGGGATATTATTCTTTAATTATCTAGTTTTCAACCATAAAAATGTGATCATAAGAACTGTAAGAATTTTAGAATAGTTCTTCAACTCCACCTCAAATTGAGCATCACATGATGATATGGAGGGACTCAAGACAATATTATTTCATAATTATTCATCAAGATCATCATTAAATTGAACATAAAAAAAAATTTATTCCGTATTTTATTTTTTTATTATTATTATTATTCTACAATATATGAATATCATATCATAGGGATTAAAACCTGCTAGTTCATTTTATTATTCATAAAGTTCCTCAATACACAAGATCTGTAATCACTAGATAGAAATGGAATTATTTTATTTTATAAAATATGATGATTTCTTTGAATATTGTATCAGGAATTTTATATCTCCTACGACTACAAAAAGATAGGAAATATAATAACAACATCATATATCCACATTTTCTTCTTCTTCATTTCTATATAACTATTTACATTATCACATAATATTATCTCTATAATAATCAGCACATTAATTATTTTCGATTTATATACTTTTAAAAAAATTTAAAAAAGATATTATAATTTCATATAACATGACCTTAATATTATATTTTATACTCACATGATATTAAGATAAACATGGATATGCCACTCAGTTAATAAGACATCCATAACGATTTCATGATGAGACATCCAAACGATTCAACATTGTGGAATATGTTTGTCTCATTATATCTATATTTTTTTATTGAAATACAAGGAATATAGATTTATGATTAGAATCAGATAGTTTTAAAAACATTTGTACATTAATAACTAATTATAGTATTTGGATAGTTGGTTTTGTCTACTATAATCTAACAATATTGATTTCTATGAAATAGAATTCTTTCATTATTTATATTGTTATTCCAAGAAAAAGAATACCCACAAATGAAATTATTATATACAATCAACCTCTAATAAATGAATTGATAGAATTATGATATTATGGTGTGGAAGGTTTTCATAATTCAATGTGAATACTATTAAAAATTCTTTTTGTTTTAATGTGTAAGATTAGAGATTTTTTTTTCATAGGAAGCCTTCCTAGAAAGAATTGTCATTGTAGTTTGGATCCTCTAGTTTTTAATTTTTTGTTTCATCCTCAATGAATACCTAATAGTAGAAAATGGTGTTTTATGTGTCCCCATCAATGTCTTCATTCTTATAATAAACCGATCTTTAAAAATAAAAAAACTCAATAAATATATTGAAATAAAAAATCCATTGATGGTTTTATCTAGTTCATAAATCCTGAAAAAATTAATGAATTTCACTAATGATTGTGGAAATGTAAATAGTTTAAATAAGGGGAAAAGGGTATGGGGTGCAATATTTGATATAACAAGAAGACAACAATAAATGGAAAAGATTATATTTTTCAAATTTCCTTGTTTGGAGTTTAATTTGATATGTTATAACATTGAAGAAATTCACTCTAAAAAAGACATATGTTAAAATGTAATTATTACATTTCATAATGACTAGAGTAAATCGAAGGATCACCATAATGATCATAAGGATTTGGAGAAAATGAATATAAAGCATATGATGCAAAAAATGTGAATGGAAAGTATCATTCAAATATTTTTCATTTAAAATCCAAATAAATATTTATTCCTTCAAAATTGAAGGATTTTAAAAGTCACCTAATGGATATTCGTGTAATATATCTTGGTGATTTTACTTAATTCATCAAAAGTATTATGGAATGAAAATTCATGAATCACATATTCTGACAGAGTAGTTGATTCCATCAACATTTCATAATAGTTACCTAATAATGTAAAGGAGGATCTAATTTAATTTTTTACCTTCTCAAATAAATTTTTTTCAAAAACACTAAATCCAATTGAGCCTCATAATACTCAAGAATGAGTTTTTTGACGATGTCATTTTGATATGTTGTTTCCCCCTTCATTCTTCATAGTCATGATTCATTTGTATGTTCATTTGGATGAAGATGATAAACTTGGTGAATAGTACACTATTGAAGGATGTATCCAATTAAGAGTTACATAGATATTATTACCACTTTCATTGGTGAATTAAATTTTATAAAATCAGTGTGTACGTTGTTTAATATGGTTCCTAGTTTTTATAGGCACTTAAGTAATTTGAAATCAAATTTGATGAATAAAGCTCAAATATAAATCTCTATTGTTGAATGTTACATATGAAAATAGTTCTTGACCATCTATTCTAGGTATTTGGATGGGATTGGCTGTTGTTTCAAATGTGTTGGATGTGTGTATGAAATCTCATATAATTCTCATTGTATAAACCAGTTATTAGTATTCAAAAAGATGGATGCCAAATAATAAATGGGAAAATATTAAAATGACTGAATTAGAGTTTTAAAATAAAATAGATATGTTCTACTAAATAGTCTTCTTAAAGATCTATTTATTTAATAACTACAATTTAAAACAAATATTTGATAAAGGGTTTGGGATCAAAATGAGCTGAAATTGTAACACCCGAGACTTTTATGTTATCAAAGGAATCTTTTTCTACACAACACTTGCTTGGCTTGCTTTACACGCAATCGCGACCTTCCTCGATAGCTTGTGTCGTACGCAATACCGAGTTTCACTAAACAACAATATGCTATTAAAACTAGCCGTTATGAATAGTAATAACCAATTTTTGAAATTTTATAAATTTTATTTTTCAAAATGGACTTCATTTTTGGACTCAGAATATCGAAATTAGCCTAGGGTGAAATTTTGGTATTTTTCTGAAAACTTTCAATTTTTGATGAATAGTGAAACCACTAAGTGGTAGGTTAAAAACTGAATTTTGCATAAAACTTAATTTTACCGCTTCTGTGAATGGAATTTCGAAAATCTGATAGACACGGTTGATATCAGTAAGTAAAATGTGGTTCAATGAGATAAAAATAATTTTTTGGTGAATAGTAACTTTTTACTTTTTTTACCGCGGTTAATAGTAAATATGGTAACTAAGGGTAAATATGATATTTCTATTACCCTAACACATGTCCTAATTCTATTGGATAAGTGTAATTCGAACAAAAACAACCTTATGAATAAAATATGACCATTTAGGCCCACTTGGATTAGATTAGAACATTTATTATTAATTTATTTAAAGAAGGGTTAAAATAGTTAAAATCAAAGTTTAATAAGTAAATCATTTTTAATATGGGGTTATAAATAAGATAAATTCGACTATAAATATTCATTAGAAAGATAAAAATATTTCCTACATAATGGTATTTTATTTATAATTTTTAGACATTAAATAATTTAATTTATTTATGACACAATGATGATGCAGTAATTATCTTATTAATGAAATATTGACATAATTGATGTTATAAACACCAAAATAAATGTAATTTAAGACTTTTTATGAATTACACTAATTTTCTAGGTTACTATTATATATTAATGTTGATTTAATCAACTTGGTTGGAACATATAATTCTGTTATGACTTTCACAAAAATCATATATCAAATAGTGTCAAAATTGACACAAAATAGTTTTTAAATAAAATATTATATTATTAATTGTTATTTTATTCCTAAAAATCTAAGGTTCGGCCAAATGACTTAGATAAGGATATATATATTAATAATAAACAATTTGGGGTTCTTTTGGCATGTTATAGTAAGTGTATTAACCATATAGTGAAAGAAAACAAAAAGACACGGTAAAAGTTAAATTATTTAACTTAGAGTTAAATCTAATTGATAAGGTTAAAATAATTCCCTAAACTTGTCTAAATCCTATTGGTTGATAGTATTTAGACCCATCCCCACTTTAGCTTCGAAATAAGACCCTTTGGAACCATTATAAACTGATTTTGACTTTAATATAAAATAATATTTTGAGATATTCTTAAGGTTCCCCTCTCCTCCCTTATAAAAGGGCACATACTCCCCCTCCTCCTCACACCAAATTGAGCACTCAAGCTCGGCCAAACCCTGCCATTTTCTCCTCTCCACTTCCCTAGAATAATCCTAGAGGTCCTGGTCTTCTTCAAAGACCAATCTTAGTTCCCTAAGTGGAGGATTCAAAGAGGCGTTCCAAAGAAGAGGTAATATCCATTACCGATCTTTTCAATTTCTTTCTTCTTCAACTTCTTCTTCTTTAGTTGTTTAATGATAAAGTAATAACATCAGTATTACTTACATACTGATATTTTATTATAAATATGAAACAACCCTAATTCACCTTCTATCCATCCTACGGAAAAATGAAATCACCGCGCGTGCGTACGTACGGAATACCGTCTCCACGCCGTGGTGTAATCTATTTTCCACCATCACTTTACAAGGATGGGTATAATGGTGTAATGAGTAACTATTTATGATTATTATTAAGTAATATTGATACTTAAATAATATATATATACTCCAATACAATTCCACGATCATAGGAATGATATCATCACTCGTGCGTACGTACGGAATACCGTCTCCACGATGTGATGCGACTCGTTCTACATGATCATCATTACATAGTAATTATATAAATGAATTGAATGAATAAATATGATATATGTTACACTAATACCATTCTGGATATAAGTTATCTATATCCTTAAAAGAAGAATAAGAATTTATTCGACAAAACACGCATAAGAACAAAAGGAAATAAAGACCCGAGTAACAAGTAACAATGAAATATTACTAATAAGAAGCTAAGAATATGACCATATATGATATAATATCAATATGTATGATTCTGGAATAAGTAAATAACATTATTTAAACCATTATACAGGAGCTTCGGACACGTACAAAGCAAATCGGACCTAAGGTAAGGGAAATATCACAATCTCATTTTTATCCGAGATTGTTTATTTGTAAGTATTTACTGGGGTGTATTTTATCATCCACATCCATGTTTCATAAATATGTAATATTATTTCCATCCACCTTCAACTGTTTAAATCCATTTTTACCCTTCGGTGAGTTTTTAGTAAAAGAAACGAAAGGAATCTTTTGTCGTTTTTTCGTACGAGGTACTTTTTGACTTTTCCGACAAAAGTACGAAGAATGTTTTTTAACTTATACGGCATGAATGGATTCTTAAAACATTATTTCCAAGAAACTTCATTTACAAGTTTTCAAGTTTATTTTTAATCAACTTATTTTATTTTAAAGTTGTATGACATGTTATGAAAGGAAAAATATTTTTGAAGTAGAAAGGATATTTTTCTCAAGAATGGAGTTCAAGTATTTTATCAAAATTATTTTCCATCTAAGATAATAAAAGGGTTCTGTTTTTATCCCTATTATTACATTGGTTTGATTATGTTGTGATGGAAATATTTTTATGAATTCCTTTATCTTATATGAATTGTTTTATGATGTCATGTTTTTTAAGAATTCCATTTTTATTACATGGGTTACGCTATGATGTATGGTTTATGATTATGTGGCACACATAAGAAAGGATTCATTATAAGATGGGTGGGACCTATATCTCCATCCAATGCATTGGGTAAAGATTTTATATCTCATGAGATAAACATGGCTGGAACAGAAGGTTATTTCGGTTCAGTGATACAGGACTGAAACGAGGAGTGAACTCGGTTCAGAAAGGGACTTTGTCCACTAAGATAGTCTTGGCAATGAGTCATGACTAACAAGAAATGATTTTCCATGAATATGTGTGCATGCCACAAAGTCAAGTTTCATTTTTATGATTATGGGGATCTCATTTTCACTTCTATGATTTATTCCATGTTAATATATTATGATCTCTTTTGCAGGTTATGATTTTCAAAAAGATATGATATGATTATTATTTCCTTTATTTTCCCTTGCTGAGCATTTGAGCTCACCCTTTTATGTTTTCTTTTCCCCAGGTCAGGAAGATGGATATTAAGTAGAATATGCTAAAAGGGACCCTAGATATGATGAAATAAATGGGAGACACTGTAGAAGATTTATGAACCAGTTGTTTATGTTTCCCAGTTTCTAAAGACACTATACCTATGCGGTCCTTTGTGGTTTTGTCATATGTTGTAATAAGTGTGCTTCAATTTTGAAGTATTAACAATGTATGTAAAGTATGGGTCGTTATAGAAATTGACAGAAATTTTTAATTAAGATATTATCGAATGGTTCACCAATCATGTAATTATATACTCATATTCTAATTATTTACATTTAGATATATTTACTTTGTTAAAATTAAAACATTATTTCATTTTGTCTTGACAAATAATGTTCATAATCATGGTGAAATATCAAATAATTTTATATTTTTGGATTGAGATCCTCTATGTTAGCAATGATGATTTTATTCTACAATTTTTATGACATCATGTTTAATACAATTTATTGTGAATATAAAAGGAAAAATAAAAATATTGGTGTATTTACACTTATTGAGGTGGGATACTTTGAAAATATAAAGGATATAATTGAATTAGGCTATCATGTTCAATTTATAGTAGCCTTTTCAAATTCAGCTAGGTCTACATTAAAATGGAAATAATGAAATATTATTTTCATTTTAATTCTATCAACATAACTTGCTTAATCCATACTATTGATCATGCAGAGCGGGATCATTTTACCCTGGATTCCGAAGAGAAGTTGGTTTATTATATGGATGATGGTGTACATGAATGATAGAGTGTTGTTGTACAACTAATGTGGAGAGATTTATAAGATATGGATGATGAAGATCAATTGGTACAATGTGATAGTGAACCTCATAATCTAAAAAATATTGAATTGTTTTAACTCAAAATTTAAATAATAGACCATGCAAGAGTGGGAGAAAATGAAGCACTCATCACAATGGTGGTTTATAAAAATTAATACAATGAAGATGAAGATAACTGAATGCATAGTTTGGTAATAAAAAATATTACAATTTCTCATTTATAAGTGTTTAAAACACATATATATTGTTATATTATTTATTTTTATGTAAAAACCCGTTGGTTTCTATTTTTTTATAAAATCTAATATATATGAACAATGTGAATTCAAGGAACTATAAGAACAAAAAAGGACCATAACTGATCAGTATCTTGGAGCAGGCCACCACTACCATCAACTTCAGTGATACAAGTGATTCCACTATACCAGAGGCTTATAGTGATTCATCTGTCTCCCCAGATTTCACTGCGAGCCCACAATTCTATTCACCTTTGGCAATGGGGTAGTTGGTCAGTCCTCTATCTAAGGAATATTTAAAGTTACCATTATTGGTTTGTATATCATTATAAAATATGTATATATTTTATTTAATAATGAAACAATTTTAAAAATAGATAAAGATAACAATATAAGGAATATAAATATGAACACGATAGATATATGTGACATGAAGTAATTCATGTTTACCACTCAATTTAATGATTTTGGTGTACCTGTAGGTTACACTTTTAGGATATATTAACAAATCATACGGCAAATTTATTATGTGATTGTGAGATTTCCCGTTAATTATAATGATTGGATGCATGTTAAAACATCTTGAATAAATTAAGTCTTTGATAATCATGTAATGGTAATACTAATGTGATAATCATTGATTACTAATTTAAAAAACATGAGTACAAATACATACAAAGTGTTATGTATTTTATTTATGGATGTTTTATGATTTGGATGTCCCTAATTCTGTTCCATTACAATTGTATATACAAAATTTGGGCAGGAAATAGATGTATTTAAAATAGAGATTTTGGCATGAGTTTAAGGGATCGTTTTGCCACATTGAAAAAAATGATGTAAAGTGTTTGTCATAACCCCCTGTGGATGTTCCTCGTGACTCGTTGACATGGGATGGTTGGGATGTACTCAGTATGGAATCCCTGGGATCCATTATATGGGTTTCTCAATTTGGAACCCTTGGTATCTCTTGACATTAAGGAATGAGGGTTGTCATTGGGGAGACTCAGAGTGAGTCTTGCTATTAATTATTATTATAAGTATGGGATATAATTTTATACTCAGCAACATATTTTGGATCACCTCATTTTATACTTGTGACATAAAAACATGAAATTTTGAGATAATTGGATGATATGGGTACTACAATTGTAGGTTATGGTACTGACTAGTGGCCCATAGTAGGCAGATATGTTTGAGTTTATTGCTAGGGGATTTTCTTTCAGCCTATCTTGAGAAAGGGTGGCTGAACATATGGAGTGTTAGTTTTCAGAGTATGTGGCATGATACTATAGATGGGGTCTCATTTATTAGTGTATTCTGGATTATTATTGATCTCTTGGGTTCTCCTATGTATAGTGCTACTGGGCTATTGAACTGTTGCGGAGATACTTGCATACCTATTTACATTTCCCTTGCTATATCTTCCTTGGTACCCTTGTGTTGTATTTTTCATGAAATGTGATATTTTGGTTTCCTAACTCCTATGATTATTTTTTCAAAATAATATTTTTTTCAAACTCATTTTTATAGTTTTTAAATGAAATCACTACTTTCCCCTTGAAATAGCATGGAAACACTTAAGGTTGAATTCTGATTTTTCAAATTTTTAAGGGTAATGGGTTGTACATTGTTTTGAAGTAAAAACGACAGAAATGAAAATTTAATATATTGTAGTTCAAACATAGAATTGATGTTTCTTATTTTTAAATGTAGTTCGCTATGAATTGGTTATTGGGATTTCAAACTGAGTTTTAATACCCAATCCTATAGTTCTTATCTTTTTTTAGGACCATGCCCTAGCTCCACATGGCATGCCAGTCCATGTGGGCTCATGAGAACTATCAGTCCAACTCCTTTTTTCTTATCCAAAATCACAAAACATACCCTAAAAACCCAATGAAACTAATTAAACCGAACATTCTACAGAAACCTAAGGATCAAAATGAGGAAGTGTTCACAACGCTCTTCCCGCACCTACCCCTTGCGTCCCGAAAATCCTACCTCATCTATATTGATATTACCAAATAAAAAAGGGCTCCCTGAAAAGTGATGTCTGCTACACACCAACCTGCTTTGATACCAATTTTTCAAGAACCAACCCGGGTCGATCCTGACCGGGTCACCTGAGCTGATTTGTGACAAGGCACGAGAGGATCGGGAACACCTCTCGGGACTTGTCTCGGATCATCTAGGGTGATGGGATTAGGGACGACCAGGGTTGGTTCATAACAAAATGGTATTAGAGCTGGTCATCTCCTATCAGACCTTGCTTTTTAGAGAGCCTTTTTAGGGTATGTTTTGTAATTGGAATACGTCAAAGGGAGTTGAACTAATAGTTCTTCTGATCTGACACAGCCTGGAAGGCCATTTGGAGCAAGGGGAATGGTCCAAAAAGGCACTCCATGTCAGTGACATGTTTGACATGTGGACACCAACCATATCGTAAAATCACTCACCGACATTAGTTCCCATGTTTATGATGTTTTGTGTCTCTTGTAACTTCTGAAAGTTGATTGAATTAGAAAAAAATTGGTTTTGAAAAATCGTTGTTGAAATGACATGTTTAATCTAGGGTTTGTTTTAAAAGAAATGGGTTGAATGATATTTTTTTGGAAAATGAAGTTTTTTTTTTTGAATTGGTGTTTATATGGGAGCTCACATGCATAGTGGTATGTTGAAATATGAATGGAGTCTGATATGGTGGATGGATGCCCGAGGTGTCACAGAAACATGCATGTGAATGAGACTCTAAAGAATACCAGTGGAGAGAATTGTCACACGCCGACCAGTGCATTTATTATATTTTATTATTTATTTGGCCTTAAATAATATTTTTTGGTGTTAAGGTTGAGTCCTGGATGAAATTTTTGAGTTTATGACTAAATGTATCTCTTTTGAGTGGGTGTCGTTGGGCGCACGAGTAGATTGTGTTTCAGAAAACTTGTGTGGATCGACCTGGGTAACTGCGCATCCCATTTGTCTTCAGAAAATTGAAATAAAAAGATTTTTTAATTAAAACAGAAATTAACTTTTCAGTCGATTAAATTTTTATTGTGTTAAATTTTTTTATATTATTGAAATATTATGAGTGCATTTATTATATTTATTTTTTATCATTATGAATTACTATTATTATTATTATTATTATTATGATTATTAAGGGTAAGGTTTTAAAAAGATAATATGAAATAAAAATCAACTCTAAACCCTATGTCTTCCAGCCTATCCAAGCTACCCGCCACTTATCCCCATCTACATGGCGGAATTATCCATCTCGTCGCTCCACTTCGGTGCGCCTCCCTACTGCTGGCCAACTCTTCCTCCCAAGTCCCAACCCACCTCCTCGACCCCTTCCTTTGCAGTGCACCATCCCTCTTCTTGATAGCGGCCCACACCCTCCTTGCAGTGCGCCCCAGAGGTGCCTTCTCCATTTCGCCATGCCTCCAGCCAGCCCGCCTCAAAGCCATCGTCCGACCCCTTTCGTGGCGACCTCCAGTGTTCGCCCTTCATAGTGGCGCGACCTTCCCCATCAGGACCCCTCCTGTCTCCCTTTCTCTAGTCGCATCAGTAGATCGTGACCCCCACCCCCCTCGGCCCTCCTGCATACTGCATAGCCAGACACCACCTCCTCCCCTTGCAGGGACTCCAGCCACTAGCCCTCTCCACCATCGCCCTCCCATTGTAGCAGCCCGGTGCGACCCCTATCCCAGAGCGACATTCCTGGCCAGTTTCACCTTGTGTGCTACCCCCTTGTCCTGGCCGGATCCCCCTTTGGTGCACCTCTGGTCAGTGTGCAGCAGCCCCATCCATCATTTCCACCTCCATCATGCCCTATCCATCTGACATGATACCCCACGCGCCCTTTTCTCCGGCACGTATAGCCTCCGACGACCCTCCTTCGGTCTCAGCTTCCCTCTGTCGGTGCTTTTCTCTCCCCATCGGTATACAATTAGGATTATTTCATTTTATGCTTGTTTTTCCATTTATTTCGGGTAGAGATTACGTTAATTTTGGGTTCTTTTTTGTGGCATTTGGTTAGATTCAGCTTCTATAGCGTGTAGTTGATGTAATAACGAGATCTTTCATCAATTCCATGTTTGCGTTGGCGTCACACTTCAGATTTGAGGTTTGAATTCCCTTGAACTCGCCCTTTTTAATTTATGAAACTTTAATTATTTGTTTTTCAGACTTCTTATACATGGTAAATATGTTAGTTGCAATATTTTGGTTAGTTGTTTTGCATGCATTCGATGTTCGATGTTTTTTCTGATATATTCTTGTTGTGAAGTTAATTTTAAACTAGTATTTTTTTAAATTTGGTTTTTTTGATGTACAACATTTTTATGCCTCTTCTTTATGTTTTATAAATTACTCAATAAATTATTAAATTATTTGGGTAGTGGGAAATATGTAAATTACTGTTTCTGGGGTGCAGTTTATATTAAATATAGATTTTTAATGGGTGGTGTGTTTTATCGAGTTGTGAATATCGGGTGTTTTACTCACATGGTTTATAAAGTTAAAAGTAGGTTTAAAAATTTAAATAAATGTATGTCATGAAAAATGGTGTTCATAATTCGATAAGTGTTAAATTGAAATTGTTTGATTCAACATTGCATGCCTTGTGTGTTTTAGAAAATGAACTCTTGGATTTTAGGAGTAAAGTGGGATGTAAAATGAATTGTTGGGTTTTAAAAATGTATCAGTAGTGTGTGGAACATCATTTTTTGTTCTTTCTGAGGTTTCCCAAGTGGATTGGATTTTACAAACGTGAGTATTTGGTTTTAGCATGTTTTAGCATTTTCTTAAAAATGGACTGATCTTGAATGTGTAGTCTATCTATTTTAAAAATATTTTTATCAATGTTTGAATATGTTAAATGATGTTTTTACACCACTTTTTGGAAATGTGGATGTTGCACCAATGATAAAAGTGGGTTTTGTAAAAAGTGATTAAGGGCCCGTTTGACCACTTTGAAAAAAATGTTGTAAATTGTTTGTCATAAAACACCCAGGGATGTTTCGCATGCCTTGTTGTCATGGGATGGTAGAGATGTTTTCGGTTTGGAATACCAGGGTTCCATTATATGGGTATGTCGATAAGGAACACTTGATATCCCTAGACATTAAGGCATGAGGGTCGTCCTTGGGGAGACTTGGGGTGAGTCTTACTGTGAATTATTGTTATAAGTATGGGTTGTGATTTGATGCTCGGTGGAATATGTTGGCTCACCTCATTTGATAATTGCGAAATACGAACCTATCATATTGAGATAATTGTTTGAGACGATTCCCCGCACTGGTAGGTTATCGAACTGGCTAGTGGCCCATAGTAGGAGAATATGTTTGGGTTTATTTCTATGGGAGTTTTCCTCAGACTATCGTGATAAATGGTGGATGAGTATATGGAGCGTTAGATGTCATTGTATGTGGCATGATACTATAGATGGGATCATAGGTAATAGTGTCATCTGGATTATTCTTGATCTCTCGGGTTCACCATTGTCTAGTGGTTTTTAGCTATTGAACTATTGCTGAGATACTTGCATACTGATTTACATTGCCATTGATGTATCTGTTGTGGTACACTTATGTGGTGTTTTTCATGAAAAGTGAAATTTTTGTTTCCTAATTCATATGAAAATAATTGTCAAAATAAAATATATTTCAACCTCGTTTGTTCTAGTTTTTAAATTAAATCATTACTTTCCCCATAAAATAGCATTGAAACACTTAAGGTTAAATTCGGGTTTTTTCAAATGATTAAGGGCAATGGTTTGTACTTTTTTATGTAAAAATATAGAAATTCATACTTTAATAAATTGTAGTTCAAACATAGAATTTATGTTTATTATTTTTAATGGTAGTGCATTGAGAATAGATTATTGGGCTAGCCAAATGATATTTAATACTCACGCATCATGTTATTTTCATTTTTTAGTCCTTGTGTAGGTTCCAACATGGGTGCATTCTCCATGGGAGATGTTTGGTCTTGAGTTTGAGAGTAACCCGTAAGGTCGCATGGAGATAGTGGTTGTCCTATTCAATTGGTTTTATTTTATTTTGTTCTTGTTTAGTCTTTTTATTTGGTTTATTTATTCTGAGCTCTTATTTATTATTTTTTCTACTTTATTTATTTTCATTGGGAAAAATCATTCCCATTCTTTCTGTACCGATTCCATGGCACTTGTCGCCAGCCCAGGTGGATCGGGAACACCTCTCAATCATTGTTAGGATCACATCGAGTGATCAGCTCATGGTCGACCCAGGATGGTTCGTGACAATACTAGAATGGGAAATGTGGTAGAAGATTCCCTTGTTAAGAAATACCATAATGGATTTGTAGGGTATGAATTAGAGAACTTCTCCTCTTTACATCTGACATGGTGAGGGAGAAAAGGAAATCATATTTGTATTCGATGGTTTTGACTACATATTTCATCCGCATAAATGGGAATCTCTTTTGGGAAACATATAATATGATGTTCCTTAATACTAGATATTATCATGTGATACAATGGATGGATTTTCTAAATGTAGTAAGTATGTTATACTTTTCTAGGGATAATCGGCAGTTCTGATCTTATTACATGAATATTTTTTGAGGGTGTTTCATACCTACACCTTGGAAATATATAAATAAGAGGAAAATAACTACAATGACCATTGAAAAACATTTTGGTGAGTGGTCATGAGGTGGAAATTTGATGATTTTGTTTCTCAATGTCCTAATTGTCAGTAGGTAAAGGCAAAACATCATGTTCTAGTAGGTCTGATTGACCCACTTGAGACACAAAAAATGGAAATTCTATGACATATCAATGTTTTTGTTATAGATATTCCACATAAAAAGATATTACATGATTATATATTGGTTATTTTTGAAAAATTACCATGTTATCACACATTTTTTCATCTGCAAGTAGAGTTTGGTAAAGAGTATATGGAATTTGTACACATAGGAGGGCATCCAACATTATGGGGTACACATGATAATCAACTCTGAATATTACTATCAGTTCATATAAAATTTGTGTAGTGTTTTTCGTAAGGCTTTCAAAACCTAGATACCGATGAGTATAGTGTATAACCCTTAGACACATGGCCATGTTGAGCGAACCATTCATGTGTGGAAAATATGCTGGCAGCCTGTGTGTTGGACTTTGACCGGTGGTGGGAGGATTACTTCTCATTGTTTGAGATTTCATATTATAAAATCTATCAATCTATAATTGACATGAAACCATTGTAGACACTATATGGGATTCCATATAGGTAAAACTTATATTTGATAGATATTTGGTGATACATCCCTTATTGTCCAAAAACTAGGGAAGATGATGACGGAAAAGGTATAAGTGATTAATGAGAATATGTGGAAAAATTAGAGTTGACATAAATATTAAATGGGTCAATGAATTAATCCATTGGAGTTTGATTAGGGATACCATGTCTTACCAAGAGTTTCCCAACAAAGAATATTTTAGAGACTTAGTCAGAGATGAAAGCTACCGTCAAGGTTTATCAGGCCATTCCAGACTCATCATAGGGTTTTCAAGGTTCCATAATACTTTTCATTACCCATATTGTTCAACCTATTTAATTACATCATCAATGTTTCACATATTATGAGATACATTCATGACTCATCATATATTATTTACTAGGTAGAGTTTTTCATTAAAGATGGATGCACATTCTCGAAGTACCCGAAAGGGATCGAGGATCAATAGGAGGGGATCCTACATGCCTATACCATTACTTTAGGTCTGAGTTCATTGGTCGAATTAGAATATTCTAATGAACTCTTTGGCGGAATAAAGTCCAAATTTGGGCTTCGTACCATCATCATTATATATATTTTCTCATTTTTGTATTTAAATTCCTTAATGTTGGAGAGAATATAACAACACCAGTTATCATTGTTTGATCCTTTTTAAATTTATTTATGTATATCTTGATTTTTACATGGGGTTGGCACTGTGTTTTCGGTATCGTAGGACTCCAAAATCAATATATATTTAATATATTAATTATATTAATGGATGTCCATGCATATTTTATAAATAAAAGGAATTACAATTGAACATAACCTTGAATGAAAAATTCGAGACCTTGTATTTTTCCAAAATAAGGGGTTTACCCTAGGGATGACATATGTTTTTTTAATGTCGAGTGTTCCATTGAAGGAATTATTTTCTGGGATCATTAAATAAATTAAATGCATAATTTTTTAAATTAATTAGGTGCTAAAATTATGTCCCTTATACTTAAATAAACCATTAGGGTAATCATTTAGGGTTATCGACATAACCCTAAGATATTAGAGAGGAGGGGGAAGAGAGACACTATTAGAAATGATGAGTTTAGGATCATGGGATGATGATGAAAAATTAGGGAGATTACTATGTGGAATGAGAAGAAAAATAGATTTATCAACATCATCACTTGACAAAAAGTTCTTCCCCAGTGATCTAACCATTATCAAGGTAGGTATTTGTTATTTTTTGATTCCTTCACATATTTTTTATTTTTAGCATGAAATTATTGATATGTTATGACTTTTGATATTTTTTTGTGTTTTTGTGGGATAATAATTTTATTATTTGATGATTTTTGTTTGTTGATGAATTTTATTCTTTGTTATTTGGTTTTCATATTGAAGACTATGAATCTTAATTCTTTAGCCAATGATGATCCTCACATTGATGGTTGGTTTCATTTATCATGTTATTCCATATGTTCTTCATTGCTTACCATGTCTTAGGTGGTAGTTATTCTATTTCTCGATCTCTTTAAATCATTATTAAACACCTCGATTCATATTTTTCTTTCATATATATGAACAATAGAATCAAGGTGCATGTTGATTCAAGAGACACTGGCACGATAGAGATCAATAGAAGACTTAATAGGGATTATTCCTTTGTTTTTTCAGACATGAATGATGGGAGGTGGTGGGAAATAAATTTAATAAAGAAGAACATTCAGAATATAGATTTCGATTAGGTATTGATGATGTAAAAACAATTTATTCATGTTTATTGGTGAGTTTTTTGGAGGATTTGGCCGATTTGGAAAACACATAAAGATAAAATAATGAGACAAGAATTTCTTCTAAAAACCCAAATACACAACATATTTTTAGTAAAAACACACATCATAATACAACATAAAATGTTATAAGCATCACTTGTTGTGTAATAGTACATAGGTGCGGGATCTGTGTACCAAGAGCACACACCCATGGTCGTGGGAGATTAGAAAAGTTATTTCCCCATATATACACTTTGTGTGGAGGATCACATATACCTGATCCATTTTCATATAAGAACACACCCATGTCCTCATGTGGTGACACAAGGAATATGGCCCAATTCACACATAATGTACATTACCAAAACCTTATACCTTGTGTATTATCTTATTGGGGACCCATTTTCAAGCCAATGAGTAGAACATTTTGATTAGATTTTTTTTTCAAAATAATAAATGATTGGAATAATTTTTACCTTTTAAATATAATGTGAGGTTATATGAATGGGACGACTTTTAGGTATGATAAAAAATTTCTAGTGATCGATATTTACTAATATTGATATATTGTTGTTGGTACTCTTCCCACATTATAGAGTATGCATGTACTTTTTCTTTATAGTAATACTCGTTAAACATAGAGCTTGGGTGGGGAGTAGGAATTTAACTGGATATAGTTTTCCCTCAGTTGTGGAGATGTGGATGATGGAGAAGACCTTTCATTCAGATTCCTATGAGGTTGTGTGTGGTGATTTTTATCAAAGATGGGACTCGTGGATCAGTATGAATACTTAATTTTTATTATCTAGATGTAAATATTAAGACACATCTCTTTTCAACTATGGATTCATTATGAGAATATTAAATGTTGGGTTTCCTCTCCCTCTTAGACTTATGGGTTGAGAAACCCATTTTTTAAATTTTCTCCCTTTTAGTTGTTAGGGAATCTGACTATGTATGATTATATTCAACCCTGAATGTAATTTTCCTATATGTTTCATGTCTTATGTGGATGATATAAAAATCAACAATGACATTTGTGGACCAGGTATAAATGTAGAATAGGTGTACATGGAGGCACTAGTTTGTTTCATGGGTAACACATATGGAGAATGTGTTTGGATCTCCATTGAATTTCCCTCTTTGGGGGTTCTTATGTTGGGACCTCCTTCATCTATGGTTGAGCATGTATTTTTCCACCTTATAATTTTTTTACCTTTCATCACATTAATGTAGTTTCTAGCAGTTTTCAAATGTATTGTTTACTATATTAAGGCTGCAGTTTCATTATATCTCTATAATATTTCATAGATATTGTCATTTGTATGTTTACTGGTACATTAGGCTATCCCCACCCATTTTATTTATGAGTTTACTCAACCATTGGGTTATCCCTTGGTTATCTGGGATGCCCAATAACCGAAATCACATTTTCTCAAGCTTGGGCTTCTCCAACATTCATACAGACCACCCTCAACTAGCATAAACATGATTTCATCTGTAGTATTCAGCATTAAACTGATCATGATAAACATGTGTCCATTATTTCCTCATCAGGGTCCTTATCATTTAAGGAGTATCAATTTTCCATCTAGATAAGTCTCAAAGCATACAAGGGAAGGCTTGTCTAATTGAAAAAAAATTCTAAACGAGTATAATTTCATTTGTTGGTGTATTTGGAATCATTCTACTCTAAAGTATGAAAAAATGAAAAGTAAAGGAATAAGTATTTTTTCTATGTATTCCTGTTGGGAGAACACCCAATATGAATTTTTTGATCACTTGTTTTTTGAAGGTGACTAAGAAAGGGATGTGTCGATCAACGTTGGGAGTCTTGTAGTAATTGTTAATCCATAGCGTAATGATGGTATATTTTTTAAATTAAGGATTCATGGGCTGAAGTATAATGTAAATGAGAATAATGTGAGGGACACAATGTTTTTTTAATATGTTGGTTTGTCTAGAAATATTGAAACAAAACATGAGAGGAAGGTATTATATGTTCTATCCTAACTATGAAAATCAAGTCCAAGTGATCAGTGATTGAAATGGGTTCACTCTTTAATTAGTAGGACAATACACAATCCATGAGGATAATCATTAATGGTAGAAGACTAGATCATACTTTAACGATGGTGGTATTATTTGGAAAATGGTTATGATGGAACCCTCTTTTATCAGCTTAAAGATCCATTTTAATGGATCCTATAGTGATGGAATTAGGAGAGGGGATGATGTCTTTTGGGACCCTAATGGCTCATTGGTAATTTATTTTAGTATCCTTGATGTGAGAGGTGACTCTACATTGGCAGAGGAGAATGAGTTGACTAATTGGCCAATGATTTTTCTTTCCACTAATATTAACCTCCCCGGGATTGAAACTAATTCATTTATTCCCGGAAACTCTTTTCAAGGAAGGTATTATCCTCCATGATTCATTGTTTAAATAATCCGATGATTAAAGAACCAAATTTGTAATGAAATCCAATATCATACCTAACACGAAGGTAATTATGATGTGGACTGCCTTTATTCATAGTGTAAATAGAGTATATTTCTTGTAATTCATTATAATATGGGATCACTTGCCTCTGAGGGTGCTGATTTTATATAGGTAAATTCAATTCACCACCACTAATACATTCTTCCTTGAATTTATCAATGTCATTATTTCACTTCTTAATAAAAATTCCTACTTTACTGATGATTGGCATGTGATTTTCCAACATCACATCAACACATGCTTATTAATTTGTATCTTAACATTCTAATCCAACCTACATAGAATACATATTATTCTTCAGGAATTTGAAAAAAATGTACTTCCCTCAATTTATTATATTCTTTAATAAAATATCATTCTTCAACTCAGACGCCACCAACACCCAGTGCAATTTATCGAATGGAAATCTATCCAAATTACAATCTTTAAGTGAAGAAACCTTGGTATTAAATATTTTGACAAATATTTGAATAAATTTGATTAATGAAATTAAATTATATATATATATATATATATTCTTCCTAGAATCTAATTCATCTAATAATGTCATTAATTCATGTAAATAAATCATGTAAGTTCTATATTTCAATCATTCAAATGTCTTTAATTTTTTTTAAACATTGTATAATGATTTACATCCATCACTCCGAAATTCATTTATTATTATTTCAATGATTTTCATATGTTAAATTTTATATATTTATCTACAAAACAATTATGACATATTTGTTTTAAATTGTGTATAATACAACTTTCTATATATACCTATATATCTCAATATTCTTCTTATCAGCTAGGGTCATCACTATTGTATCCATGACTAAAATTAAGCCACCAGTTACATTGAAATATATATATAAATAATGAGATATAGTTAAATAAAACATTCATAATGTCTAAATAATTTATTTTTCCATTAAAATTACAATAAAACATTTGTCATTGAAATAATTTATGTGATGCATGATTAAAACGAAATTTCAAAATTCGTAACAACAATAGATTGAACATTACAACATTAAATTCAAACAACTTGATGTATTTGAAGGACACCAACATATTTAATGAAATGTTTCTATTGGAATAATTCCAATATAGTCTAGAACCATGATATGTATTCTGTGTTGGGGGGGGGGTGAATAAAAAATTAACCATTTTTTAGTTTATATGATAACTATTATTCATTCACCAAACATAATTCTTCACCACTAATGCCTTATTATGTTAGTCAAATAGTTCAGTGATTAAATTTATACACCCACATTACCAATAATGATATTATTCACAATCATTACCTTTCAAAACAAATGGATTAATCCTTGGCATTGTGTTGTATCATGCATCAGCACAAGATCCACTGGAATCTCTGAATGGGTTACAATGAGTAGTGTTAATCCTTAAAAGTATTGATGTGAAAATATCTTCCAACAAGGAAAATTTTGTATTCAAAACATAAATATAAATATTTATGAATGATAAAAAATAATCAATTAATTAAAAAGGTGTCATTAAATATACTTTTGAATAGAGTATCACCTCTTCTTCATCACATCGTTAATTTAAACTCTGAAATTAAACAGCTTAAAAGATACTTTTGATAACCAAATATATTCATCATTCATAAAATAAGATATATAAAATTATAAGAGAACCATTGATCATTAAATTAAAAGAAAAAATCATCATCTCATTGCACTACCACTGAATAACATATTCTTTAACGCAATCCTCAAATCACAGCCATTTGATGAGTCTTCCTCTAGAGAATACGATAATTAGTAAAGAACTAACTTCCAAATAATCATAACATCTTTATCACTATATACCTCTCAACATATCTATTATATATTTAATTTAACTCATTTTTTATTCACAGAAATAATACACAACATCCCATTTTCAATGAATGTAAATTTTTTACTAATATTTTAATTATCTAATTCTATAAAAATTTCACCCACATGAATATGACCCATTGGATCAATCCCAATCAAATTTTATCTATTTATATTTTTTAGGGAACAAGAAAATTGAGTTTAAAAAAACCATGAGTCTTACACAGTTAAACATATTCAAAACATGTCGAAAATAGAAAATATCAAAAATGATGATGCAAAGAAGTGTATCATTGCACAATATGTGATGTTATGAAGTGATCAAACCCAAATTTCCCAAATCTTCATTATCTTTAGGGTAATTTTAGCATGATGTTATTAATTTTTGTGTGAAATCACATTCCAAACAAAATCAGGTTTCTCATGAAAACTATCATTGTAGTCTGATTGGTGACATCACAAAACAACAACCTCCCTGATAGTGAAATACTGCTTCATATAGATAATAGTGTCAAAATATAAAACCATGGAGTGCACATTGTGGAGTGATATATATATATATATATATATATATCATAAAAGAACATATTAAGAATCGCCACATAAGGGAACCATGAAATGACATAAGCCATCAAATCTTGGCGTATTATTCAATCTCAGAAAAGAAAAATAATATCTTGTGGAAAATAATGGTGGATAATTGTCCAATATTATGTTTTGATTTTACATTCTTATATAATATGGATCCATAATACAAACATCAATTTCAATTTCTTCCCAACCACTTCCATACATCCATAGGACCTACACTTCATATGATATAATTGAATTCATTTGATACTAAATGTGATTAATGTATTAAACAGTGTTAGAATATGTATTTAAAATAAATTAAAACATCAATGTGACCATTCATGTTTGATTAATCATCATATTTAACATAAAATATCCCATTTTCATAACAAATTCTCTTGTGGGATTTTTAAATTAAAAAACCGTATTGTAAATAGATTCATACTAATTTATGTCATGGAGGGTTATTATTTTCCATTCCATGATAAATTTTTTTTTTTTTTGTTATGATTTATAATAAATCATTATATATGAAGGAATAATATTTAAAAATATATTTCAAATCAGAAGAAAAATATATGGGGAACACTAAATATCTAATGAAAATAAATCAATATTTGGGATGAATTCTAAATATATCACAGAAAAAAATGTTTTATATCAAACACAATAATAAAATATAGTTATTGACAATGATAAATATGATATATGTTATATGTAACTAGCCACCCAAATTTATCCTGAAAAAAGACCCACGTTTTCCCTCCACAAGATAAAGAACCAACCATGTGTCATGTTAAACATGGAAAATAAAATCCAACAGAGTATATAGTGTAACAAAATGATACCACCATGATACATACAACATCAAGAAAAGTTGTTAAAGAGAAACGAAACTAGGAAAAGTCTAAAACAATCCATTATGTGACCATTCATCACCACCAAACTGTCCCACTACCCTAATGATGACACTCAATTGAATCCAAAGATCTATAAGACACCCTTACCTTAATATATATCCTATGAAAATACATCTATAAACACTTGGATGAAAAACTATGGTGTTGGAATATATTAAATTAATATTTCTTTAAATCATATTAATAATTTCTTATATCTTGAAATCATTATCTATAGCATAAAAATATATTTGTATAATGAATTTTCATCACACAAAACGATTTTTAAAATATTTTTTTTTATAAATTCACATTAATATTAAAAAAACATGAAATATTAAAAGTACATGTGTGAAAGAATGTATGCATAAATAAACCCATCCATGGGTACACCATAAGATAAATATATGAAAACTATCCATGAAATATACCCTCAAGTGAAAACCCAAGAATCAATGTCAAATAACAAGATTTGGGATCTAGCCTATGGGAATAATTTTTTGGACAAATGAAAACACTAAGGAAGTCATAATCTAAATCTAACTAATAATAAGTCTATCCATAGTCTGTTGATATGAAAAACCAATAGTGGTATTAAACACACTAAAGTGACAAGTCCATTTCCTAATGCACTCATAGTTCCCAAATTTCAATGATTTTCAAATAATTTGAAAACCATGTTCACATTTCATAAAACAATAACTGTATATCTTTATGTCTTATGTTCTTGAAAATTAATTTTAGATTCAAAGGCACATTAGAGGAATTCCCTCAACACATAGTGTGTCCAAGACTGTTTTAAAAAATCTATTTTAAAAAATAGATTTCATGAGGAATATCCCCTATGATATCAAATCGCACTTGTACATGAACCAAAATAACTGAATTGTGAATAAAAATCATGTAATATATTAATTATAACCTTTTTATAAAGATATTTACCTTAAGAACAAATTAAAACCACCCATAATAGACCTCCCAAATCCTAGGGTTGAACGTAATAAAAAAGGGGATTTATGGTATTGAAAAACAACTCATGGGAATCTAAGGATTGATAGAGAAAGTTTAAAAAGAACTATTTTAGAGGGAGTTCATGTATTTATTTTAATTTTTTAAAATATAAAACCATGATGTAGCTTCCTCCACCAGAGTACAAATGATCTGGTAGAACCCCTTTCTATGTTTCAATGTGAATGGTCATGCCACAACCTTTTTGGTAAAAACTGCATATTAGAACCCTATTATGGATCTATAAATCTTGGTAGGGGATACGATTTAGTGAAAATGATTAAGTCAAATATCCAAGAGACCTAGGGTGGAGGCTATTCAATATTTTATATTCAACGACCATGGACGATGAATTTGGAAAAACAGACAAAATTATTCATGGAAGCCCTCACGCTCCAGCCATTCTCTCCATGACATAGTTCTAAAATGGAGTAATCCATATCCTTCCTCTGTTATATATATTCTCAAAATATGGATGTATCTCCAAAATATCTCCTCTTGGAACCCTATGACATATCCATATTTTCCATTCTTTATTAATAATATAAACACTGTAGTTTCTCCATTCATTGGTGTAACACCCCTGCATACTCCTAGGTGAACTCCAACATAACTCTAAAACAACTATAACTCATCATACCAACTCTAGGAAATTAAAATCGTACTGTACCAAAAATCATATGTAATTATAAATCTCACTACCATGAAATATTTTTATCCCTATAAAGAGATCATGACTATAGAATCGCAAAGATATATGTCCACTACTTTATCATCAATGATTCTCACTCCCGCATATCATGGATATATAATCCACTATACAAAATTACTTGGACAAAATGAATGATTTTATCATGTAGTACCTTATCCTAGAGATCTATCATCTGATATGGATTATCAACCATTATTGTATCGATCTCAAGATCAATGTCCTATCATTCCGACACAAAGTAATGGTTCGGTGGGTACCTCTTTATCAGGGAAACCTATATCACATTTTGAATTTATCTAAAATGAGATGGAAATTTTAACTGATAATATAGTAATGAACATCAATCTATGATTTCAATGAGGATAAAAAACCTTAGTGCCAACTAACCCAACATAACCAACCGATGGTGTCCCCACTAAGGTGAAACACGAAGAAATTCCTATTCAGTAACTCGAAAATCTATAATATGATGATGTCGGTATTCATATGATCATAGTTGACAATATTATATGACCAATCACTTTTAGATCAAATGAACCTTCTCTATCATCTCATGAGAAAAAATTTCCTAACCATGGAACTTATCTTAACTCATCATATCATAAGGG
The DNA here is from genome assembly GCA_963277665.1 of Viscum album. Classification (NCBI taxonomy): domain Eukaryota; kingdom Viridiplantae; phylum Streptophyta; class Magnoliopsida; order Santalales; family Viscaceae; genus Viscum; species Viscum album. The sequence continues at coordinate 786,367,688 of OY728163.1, read as the reverse complement.
AGATATATATATCCTATCATATAGTACAATAAAGTAATTTTTCATAATCAAGGACTCATAAGTATTTTTACATGAAAATTTGACTAGTGGAATATAATTTTCCAAGAACCTATAAAATTAAAAACATATGTCTTGAGTATATCTTTATCAACTTGAATAGCTCACTCTATTAATTGATCCATCAATGGATTATTTTCCTTGCTTAATTTTGACTAGGAATTCATAAAAGAATTAAATCCACTCAAAAACCTATTGGCAAAACATAGTTCTCAATTAGAAAAAATCACATATGGAACCCCATAAACTCTCACAACCTCATAGACATATAAGTGCATGATTTTATATACCTTCATCATCTCCTTGATTGGTAGTAAATTATCCAATTTCATAAGATAATGATTAATCAAATCCCAATTGTCCCTCTAGTATAACATAGTAAACCAATGAAAAATTCATTAGGGATATCATCCAATTTTCATTTCATAATGGTAAAAGGATGAAACAAGACAACATGTATCTAGTGTTCTACAATAATTACCTGATAAGTAAGGAACCATGATAATGACTATGCAATCAACCACCTAATGCATTCCCACAAATACCAATATAAAAAATTATGGTACTTCTTGGTAGTAATGGGGTGTATAAAACAATATCAGTTTCCACTTTCCATAGAATATTACCTTAGTGAAATTATAATGACTAACAAACTATGGGAATAGAAGAAAAAAATAGGAGACAAAGTCCACTTCCATGACATATCCACACCATTTACAAATTCACTACAATATGGGTAATCATATAAATTACATACTTGATAGAACCATCCCATTTAATGGTGAACCATCCTTAATTGAAGTTATGATGATTTACCCACCATCCACTTCCACACCCATTCTCATCACAGTGAAAAAAATCTTATATTACCATTCGACTACTAATTCCTTCAGAGATTTAATTAGTGGTTTTCTACTCAATGCATCGAAAAACCCACTCACATTCACAGGATTATAAGAATTATCATAATCAATAATTTAGAGACAATAAACCTACTGTATATTTCAAAATTTTATATCCCTCTTAGTTAAAATATAATTTAGGAATTTCTATAATGCCCTGACCCCAGAGTCCTAGAGGTGGTGGATTATTACGTATCATTGGCATGATAAAAAAATATCAAGTCTCGAAAGACCGATTTGTTTAGTAGCCTTGGAAATACTAGATACATTCATAAGGTTTACATTACATCATAAAATGGAAAACTACAACAACATTGTTTCCATAGACAACAATGATATCCCATAGGCTATCCCTGCAAGTCAATCATAATATACTTCTTCGCATCTTGGCAAAAATAAATCACAGAAAGGGGTGAGCTCAGATGCTCAGTAAGAATAAAAATATAGCGAAACATTCATAATTAAGTATAAACATTTAAGGAAATGTATAAAACTGAAAAAAAATCCTTTTAAACTTGAACATCAGCATAATATGGAAAAGATAAAATAAAATAATTCCATTTATTTATTCACATGGATATTCTACTAGTCAAATAATTACATGAAATATCAAATATCCACCTTCATAATGTTGGAATCATAATACCAGACTTCATACCCACATAGTCACGGCCTTGTGCTATGACTACAAATAAGAGTTTGTCAAGGCCTTGTGGCAAGACACTAGTTTGTCTCATTAGACCTAACAATGCATCGAGGATCTGTAGAGGGATCCACTCATCACGTACTAAGTCCAATTCATGCGTCATAAGAAAAGGTTTAAACATAACATAAACATTCGTATTTTAACTAGAATAGGAAGTGTCAATAATTTATCCATAAAAAATGAATGGTGTCAAAATAACACATCCACAGTCAATCATATCAGAAAACCTTAAATACAATATGGATGTTTTGTATCATGATAAATCAACTTCAAATAATCTTAAAACCGTCAAACGATGTTGAGATAGATGAAATCGAATCATTTTTAGAGACATATCTCATTATATTTTGAAATCATTTATGGGTCACATAATTAAAAAGAAAAAATTTATTTTAAAAATATTCTTATAAGCTTGTAAGGGAAGCTTTGACGATGTTATAATGGCAGGAAATAGCCACACCCTCAGTATATGTTAAAAAAACAATCTTACCTTAATTGTATTGAAAAGGTAAAAAAGCAATTTATTTGGAAAAAGATAGAAATATTCCTTTCAAAAACATATAAGGTAAAATAATGGTATAAATGACTTTAACCCATTGTATATTAAATAGTAAAAATGTTTTGAAATTCATTTTTATGAAACATGGATGTGGATGATAAAGAGGTCCTAGAAGATAATTAGGTAAGAAGAACCTCAGATAATGAAGAGATTATGAAATAAACTCTTAGCTTGTACTTTTCCATGGTTGAGGGTAGTATAACCTCTTGTATGATTGTTAAGTAATTGTTATTAAATTACAAAATAATCATATATATCAATATGATGTCATTATTGATCTTTTAATATTTCTTTGTTAATAATATTTTAGTATTATTGTCGTTTCAGGTGTTAACTTACCCATTTTATTTTATATGTTTTGTTACATAAGACATGTTTGTTATGTATAGGTTGTATATTATTCATATCCATAATTATATCACGTAATTAACCATTATTTTTAATCATAAAATAAAAATTAGTCTTTAATGGTTACAATGGGGAAATGAATCTTATCGCTTTTGTTGAGATGAGATTCCGTACGTACTCACGAGAGACAATATCATTATTTTGATATTAAAATAGTATATAATTGGATGGTATATCATATATAAAGAATAATTATAAAGTTATATTTATTATTTACATAATTTATACTCATTATTATACCCATTCAAAGGATGAAATGTTTGAATAACAAACTACACCATGACGTGGCAACAGTAAGCCATACATACGCACGTGTGGTGACTTTTTCATTCATAGGATGGATTAAATAACGAATATGGTTATACCATTTTTATAGTAATATCATAGTATATAGAATATACTAGAGTTATTATTTTATAATGGATACAACAAAGAAAGTGTAAGTGGAAGAAGAAAAGAACCTGAAAGAGGTGATGAAATATTTACCTCTTCTTCGGGTTCTTCCTTTTGATTTGATCAAAAGGGCTCCTTAGGTTGGATTTATGACAAAAGTATGGCCTCTAGGATGGATTGAGTAAATTTTAGAGGATATTTGGGCAGGGTTTGGCTGATACAAAAGGCTTTGAAGGTGTAAATTTGAGAGAAGGGGAAGTTCACTTTTATAAGAGGGGTGAGGGGAACCTTAAAAAACATTGAATATTATTTTAATATAAATTCATATTCATTTTATAATGGATCCAAAGTGACTTATTTCAAGGAATGAGTGGGGATGGGTATAAATCCTTTTAACCAGTATATTTTAGATAGGTTTATGTCACTATATTAACCTTATAATTTATATGTAACTCTTAGTTAAATAGTTTGACATTTACCATGTCTCTTTGTATTTTTATATCATATGGTTAATAAAATTACTATAAAAATCCAATATAACCCCAAGTGGTTCATTGTTAATATATATACCCATATCTAAGTCATTTTGCCTAAAATTAGATTTTTATAAATAGAATATCAATTAATAATATAATGTTTGTTTTAAAAACCCTTTTATGTCAATTTTGACACAATTTGGTAATTGATTTTTGTGAAAATCATAACAGCATGATTACATCTAAAAAAGTTAATTAAATCAATCCTAACATGTCATATTAACCTATAAAATTCTTTGAATTCATCAAAAGTCTTAATTAACACTTTTTTGGGTATTTATAATATCAATTATTATAATATTTAATTAAGAAGGTAATTACTAGATCATCATTGTGTCATAAAAAAATATAATTATTTAATGTCTAAAATTTATAAATAAAATAACATTATGTAGAAAATATTTTTATCTTTATAATGAATATTTATAGTTGAATTTATCTTATGTATAATCCTATATTAAAAACGGTTTAGTTTATAAACATTGATTTTAACAGTTTTAACTATTCTTTAAATAAAATAATAATAGATGTCCTAATCTAATCCAAGTGGAACAAAGAGGTTCTTATTTTATTCCTAAGGTTTTTTTGGTCAAATTATACTTATACGATAGAATTAGGTCATGTGTTAGTTTAAAAATAAAATAATTGTTACCATTAATTACCATATTTACTATTAACATTGGTAAATAAAAGTAAAAAGTTACTATTCACCAAAATTTATTTTCATCTCATTGAACCAGATTTTATATACTGATATCAACCGTATCTCTCAAATATTTAAAATTCAATTCATAGAAGTCGTAAAATTATGTTTTATGTGAATTTTCAAATGCTCCTAGGAGGTGGGTAAAAGACGGTAAAAAGTTGAATAAAATTTTATATATCTAAACTTATTATAAAATGACTACAATTAATTACATTGAAATTATATTTGTATTATGAATCTATTTTGACCTAAAATAAATTTAAATAAAATAACTAATTATTTAAATAAAAATTCGGTTTTAACCAATAACTCAATGTTTTTCACTATTCATCAAAAATTGAATGTTTTCAGAAAAATACATAAAATTCAACCTATGCTAATTTCGATATTCCGAATTCAAAAATTAAGTCCATTGTGAAAAATAAAATTTATAAAATTTTAAAAAGTAGGAATTACTATTCATAACATCTAGTTTGATTGGTCTCAGTGTGTTAGAACTCGAAGTTGCATACAACACACACTATTGTATTATTCAAAGTGAAACGTACAGTGGAAGCATGGGGTGTTACATTCTCCCATCCTTAAAAAACATTCAACCTAGAAATTTCTAGAATGTTATTGTATAAAATGACTCGGGTGGTTCTTTATCATATGTTCCTTAGGTTCCCACTTTTCGTCTTCCATCTTATGGTTTCTCCATAGATATTTTGCCAAACGAGTTGTCCAGTTTCTCAACACTTGTTCTCTGGTGTCCAGAATCATGATAGGATCTTCGCAATAAGACAAATTTGGTTCCAGTTCTAATTCCACATAGGTGAGTACATGCGTTGGGTCAGGCATGTGTTTTCTCAATAGTGATAAGTGAAACACCTCGTGAACTTTGGAGAGACTTGGTGGCATTGCCAAATGGTAAGGTACAACCCCAATTAGTTCTAGAATTTCGAAAGGTCTAATATAATTGGGACTCAATTTACCCTTCTTATTGAAATGTATAACACCCTTCCATGGAGATACCTTCATGAAAACATGATCTCCTACCTGAAATTCCAAATCCTCTTTTTGGTTATCATCATAGCTCTTCTGTATACTTTGAACTAATTTGCTGTGGGTTTAGATTATCTTCACCTTTTCCATTGTTTCCTCAACAAGTTCTGGGCCTACGAGTTTTCTTTCGCCAACAGCATCCCAAAACGTTGGTGTGCGACATCTCTTTCCATATAACGCTTTATATGGATCCATCTGAATACTTGAATGGAAGCTATTTTTATAGGAAACTTCTACCAAAGGTAAATATTGATCCCAAATACCTTGAAAATCTAGCGAGAAAGATCGCAACATGTCTTCTAGGGTTTGAATAGCCCATTCTGATTGTCCATCAGTTTGAGGGTGGTAGGGAGTGCTAAAATGAAGTTCAGTATCTAGAGCTTTCTGAAGACTTTTCCATAATCTTGATGTATAATGGAGATCAAAATTAGAAACAATCGATATGGTTACTCCATGAAGCCTTACAACATTATTAATATATAGTATTTCTAGACGTTCAATTGGAAAATCTTCTCTTATAGCAAGAAAATGAGGTGACTTGGTAAGACGATCAACAATGACCCATATTTTATCATTCCTTCTATGAGTCTTTGGTAGTCCCAGGAAAATGTCCATCATAATATTATCCCATTTCCACTCAGGTTTGGGAAGAGGTTTCATGACTCTAATAGGCTATTGCCTTCTAGCTTTCACTTATCGACAAACCATGCATCTTGTCACAAAATCAGCAATATCCCTCTTCATGTTGTTCCACAAAATTTTTTTCTTCAAATATCTATACATCTTAGTGCTACCATGGTGTATAGAGAAATTGGAACTATGAGAATCATCCAAAAATTCCATTTTTAGATCAGGTATATCAGGAACACAATGTCTCTTCCCAAATTTCAAAATTCTATCTTCATGCACAATGTCACTCAATAACCCATCATTAACAACTTTATTCTTCTTTTCAAACTCTTCATCATCGGTCTGAGAACTCTTTATTCTTTCTAGTAAATATGTTTGGAAACATTCGAAATAGTATTGATGTTTCACCATCATCATGTTTTCTTTTAAAACACTATTACATCATGAATTATTATAAAACCTTATTGTTTACATTCAAGCTTCCATATTCCTTATAGAATACTGGATATAATCCTTCTACCCCAAAATGTTGTAAACTAAAACAATGTGGGAATGTACAAATCATTAATCAGTTTCAAGGTAGTCAATAATATCCTATATAATTTATCGACATAAATCATGTATTATTCCTAAATCACTACCTCAGTATCACAAAAATATTATGGTTTTTCTTTATCTCAACCATATATTTTCCAAAAAATTTACCTGCTATTGAATCACTTTTCTTGGTTCCACACAATCTCAACTGCTTAATGAAATAGTACTGCAGTACAATCCTTATATACTCTATATTTCTTATAACATGTAAATCATTAATAAAATAATAAAATGACACAATACTTTAATAACAACATAAGATATCTAATCATTCCTCATCATCTTCGGTAGAATCATAACTTTATTATTATCCAATAGTAGCATTTGGGGTATACTCTGATGATTTGGGCATTGATTCACATAATGTCCCGACTCCTTGCAGATGGAGAATTTTACATTTGAAACATTTTTCTTACCTTTGAAATCATGTACTTGGTGTCCTTTTTCTCCATATTTAAACCAAACTCCCATTCCCTTCAAGAATTTACCAAGCTGATTTATTCCACAGTATCACTTATGAGAAAATCCTTCTTTCCCCTCTTCCCTTTATCCATCTTTCTCTATTCCATCATTTTCTTCTCTTTCTTCCCTTCAAAGCCATAGGACTCAGATAATTATTTACTTATATTATTAACACATGATACTATTTATTCATATTTTGAGAATACGTGGGATACTATTTCCCATCTAAATTTTTCCCTAATACATTGAAAGATATGATCCTTCTTACTCTTTGGATCACATGTATTGCTGGAGTTCTCATTCCTTCTACTAGGCACCATTTCTAAACAATGGAATACAATAGGTTAGTTTATGAATCAAAATTCATAATTCCAAAAATGTAAAATACCTACCATAAATTGAAAAGTTTTTGGATATAATCCATAATCATAAAAAAAATTCTTTGAGGAAATATTTATTCATAAATCCTTCATTATGACTTGTAATGAAAATGTGAATTATCCTAAGAATATCCCTCGAGAGTGTTGTAACTAAGAGTTCAGCAAGGCCCATTTTCGTGCACCAGTTACTGTTTGAGTCTAGCTTAAAGTGGTGTTTTCAGGTATTACCCCTCGGTACATCTGTGCGAGAGCCGCCTCTACGTGCTCGTATCCAGACAGGGATGTATTTCTCGGAAAACTCAAAAAATCTCTACAATACCAAACTTTTAAGAAGATCTTATTTATTAATCCCCGAATTCTATCTTAGGGTAATTCTTTCTAATTAGTGTTTATCTAAATCTAGTTTCCAATGTTTTCACTAAACTTCCTCGGATACCAACTATAATGCCCCAACCCCAGAAGCCTAGAATCGGTGCATTGTTATGTATCATTGGCATGGTCACAAAATATCAAGTCTCGAAATACTGATTAGTTTAGTAACCTTGGAAATACAAGACACATTCATAAGGTTTACATTAAATCATAAAATGTAAAACTACAACAACATTGTTTCTATAGACAACATTGGGATCCTATAGACTATACCTTCACGTCAGTCATTATATACGTCTTCACATCTTGGGAAATATAAAACATAGAAAACGGTGAGCTCAAATTCTGAGTAAGGATAACAATATAGAAGAAACTTTCATAATTATGCATAAAAATATAAGGAAATGTATAAAACTAAAAAAAATTCCTTTTAAACTTCAACTTAATCATAATATGGAAAAGATAAAATCAAATAATTCCATTTACTTATTCACATAGATATTCTACTAGTAGAATAATCACATGCAATATCAAGTAGTCACTTTCATAATGTTGTAATGCCTAATGCCAGACTTCATAACCACATAGTCAAGGCCTTGTGCAAAGAAGGTCAATATTTTTTTTTTCTAATGACACTTTAAAATGGGTAAGTGTGAACCAAATACACAGTCAACCAGTACAAACCCAGCAAACCCCATTACCACCCACAACAAGAATCCTTCCCAAAAAATCAAAAATTCAAAACACCACACAACATTTCAACATTCCAAAATTCAAAATTCAAAAGTAAATCTCAGACTACAAGATAACCCGTAGACCCGCAAGAACCATCAGTCACATCCCTGCCTGCCATCATCATCACCATCATCAACTCCAGAATCGAACTCCGCCTTGCTTTCACTGGAGAATTCACAACACACAGACTAGAATCGTCAGTCGACACTCACCTTTGTTCCAAGACACTAGTTTGTCTCATGAGACCTACCAACACATCAATTAGATATATCGGGCTCTACCCGTCACTTACTAAGTTCAATGCATTACTCATATGAAATGATTTAAACATTAGAAAAACATTCATATTAAAACTAGAAAAAGAAGTGTCAATACCTTATCCATAAACAATGAATGGTGTAAAAAAACACATCCACAGTCAATCATATCACAAAACCTTCAATACAATATGGATGTTTTGTATCACAATAAATCAATATCAAATAAACATAAAATCCATCAAAGGATGTTGACATATATGAAATCAAAACCTTTTTTAAAGAAATATATCATTTTATTTTGAAATATTTTTTGGAGTCACATAATTATAAAGAAAAAATTTAATTTTAAAATATTTTTATAAGATTTTAAGGGAAGCTTAGTCGATGTTATAATGGCGGAAAATATCCGCACCCTCCGTATAAGTTAAAAAATCATTTTTACCATAATTTTGTCAAAAAGGTCAAAAAGTACCTTGTTTGGAAAATAATGGAAAGATTTCTTTAAAAAAAATGTATGGTCAAATAAGGGTATAAATTACTTTAAAACATTGTTTATTAAATATTAAAAATGTTTTGAAATACATTTTAAAAAAACAAGGATGTGGATGATAAAGAGGTCCTAGAAGATAATTACGTAAGAATAACCTCGGATAATGAATAAATTGTGAAATAAACCCTTACCTTGTACTTTTACTTGGTCTAGGGTAGTTTAATCTCCTTTATAATGGTGAAATAATTGTTATTAAATTATAAATGGATCATATACATTAATATGATATCATATATGATCTTTTTATATTTCTTTTTCAACAATATTTTAGTATTATTGTCATTCTAGGTGTTAACTTACTCATTTTCTTTTATATATTTTGTTACATATGCCGTTTTTTGTTACGGATAGATTGTATCTTATTACTATCCATAATTATATCAAGTCCTTAAACATTATTTTTAATCATCTAATGAAAATTAGTCTTTAATGGTTACAATGGGGAAACGAATCATATCACGTTCATGGAGAAGGTATTCCGTACGTACGCACGAGCAACAATATCATTCTTTTGATATTAAAATAGTATATAATTAGATGGTATATCATATATAAATAATAATTATAATGTTATATTTATTATTTACATCATTTAAACTCATTATTATACCCATCCAAATGATTAAATGTTTGAATAACAAACTACACCACGACGTGGAGATGGTAAGTCGTACGTACACACGTGTGGTGACTTTTTCATTCATAGGATGGATAAAATAACAAATATAGTTGTACCATTTTTATAATAATATTATAGTATATATAAGATACTGGAGTTATTATTTTAGATTGGAAACAACAAAGAAATAGGAAGTGGAAGAAGAAAAGAACTTAAAAGAGGTGATGAAATATTTACCTCTTCTTCGGGTTCTTCCTTTTGATTTGATCAAAAGGGCTCCATAGGTTCTATTTATGACTAAAGGAAGGCCTTTAGGATAGTTTATGGTAAGTTGAGAAGATATTTGGGTAGGTTTTTTCTGATCCAAAAGTCTTTTAAGGTGTGTATTTGAGAGAAAGGGAAGTGCCCTTTTATAAGAGGGGTGAGGGGCACCTTAGGAAAAACATAAAATATTATTTTATAATCAATTCATAGTCAGTTTATAATGCCTCCAAAATGACTTCTTTCAAGTCTTGGGTGGGGATGGGTCGGAATATGTTCAAATAATAGATTTTCTACAGGTTTAGATCACTATATTAACCTTATCATATATATTTAACTCATAGATAAATAGTTTGACATTTACCACATCTCTTTATATTTTTATATTATATGTTTAATAAACATATTATAACAAGACAAGAGAACCCCAAGTGGTTCATTATTAATATATATAACCTTATCTAAGTCATTTGGATGAAACATATATTTTTAGGAATATAATATCAATTAATAATATAATATTTTTTTAAAAAACACTTTTATGTCAATTTTGACACTATTTGGTAATTGATTTTTGTGAAAATAAAAACAGTTTTATTACTTCAAAAAACATTAATTAAATCAATCCTAACATGACTTATTAACCTATAAAAATCATTGAATTCATAAAAAGTCTTAATTTAAATTTATTCAGGTATTTATAATATCAATTATTTTAATATTTCATTAATAAGTTAATCACTCCGTCATCATTGTGTCAAAAATAACATAAATTATTTAATGTCTAAAAAATAAAAATAAAATACAATTATATAGAAAATGTTTATAAAATTATAATGAATTTTAATAATCGAATATATCTTATGTATACCCCTTTATTAAAAATGGTTTAATTTATAATCATTGATTTTAACTCTTTTAACTCTTCTTTAAATAAAATAATAATAAATGACCAAATCTTATCCAAGTGGACCAAAGGGGATAATATTTCATTCCTAAGGTTGTTTTTGGTCGAATTATATTTATCCAATAGAATTAGGACATGTGTTAGGGTAAAAATAATATCATTTTTACCATTAATTACCCTATTTACGTTTAATTGTGGTAAAAAAAGTAAAAAGTTACTATTCACAAAAATTTATTTTTATCTCATTGAACCACATTTTACTTACTCATATCAACTATGTCTCCCATATTTTTTTAAATTCAATTCACAGAAGCTGTAAAATTAGGATTAATAGAAATTTTTAAATGCTCCTAGGAGGTGAGTAAAAGACAGTAAAAAGTTGAATAAACTTTTATATAGCTAAAACTTATTATAAAATGATGCTAATGAATTACATTGAACTTATATAGGTATTATTTATAAATTTTGACCTAAAATTAATTTAAATAAAACAACTAATTATTTAAATAAAAAGTGGGTTTTAACCAATAACTCAGTGTTTTTCACTAATAATCTAAAATTTAATGTTTTCAGAAAATACAAAAAATTCACCCTAAGATAATTTCGATATTCCGAATTCAAAAATGATGTCCATTTTGAAATATAAAATTTATAAAATTTCAAAAAAGTTGGTATTACAATTCATAAAAGCTAGTTTGATGGGTCGTGATGTGTTAGAACTCGAAGTTGCGTACAACACATGCTATTGTATTATTCAAAGAGAAGCATACTGTGTAATCTTTGGGTGTTAAAATTTATGATCAAAATATACTATAATACACTCTACAAAGTGATAGCGACACCATTTTTGGAGTGCATAATAACCATTTGAAACTTAATATTATGGGTAGTGTAGTTCTTCTAATGTGATAAAAAATAGAGTAACACATAGGCCACCACATACTTTCCCAACATGAAAAAACAAACCAATCCCATACTAGATGAATCACAACAACAATCATAAGTAGTGCCTAGTTATAGAAGAATAAGAATTGGTGCCAAAGTCACCAAGTAAATTCTTTTAATCAAGATGAAATCTTGGGAAAGTCTTGAACCAACTACCTATAATAACTACCCAAACCAATGAATCTCAAGATATCAAATAAAATATTTGGATACTCCCATATCATTAACACCTATATCATTTATATATATATAGAGATTTCACTCCCATATACATCAATCCATAGAAACTTTACATCCTTTATCCACAATTGACACATGGAATGAATACCAAAAATGGGATGTTCCATCAATATTTAAAGGATGACATCCATGTGATCCCATTGCTCCTCATCTAAACTAGAGTACACCAAAATACCTTCCACAAACATGATAATGAATCAGTCAAAAAATAGATGAACGATTCAGTTCATCAATGCCAAAAAAATATAGTTGGAAAATTAATGATATTGAACAGAATAAAAAAACAAAAAATTACCACACCTTATTCTAAACAATATATTATGTATATACAATTCTCATAATCTTGACTGGTGGTACAAAAAATGAAGGGAAATCATTGAATACCAATGAGGCTCAGTGAGTGGATCAATGATATCATCACTTCTCACCAAAGAGTCACCAGATTTTGTTTTTGATAATAAATTAAATCTCTTAGGATCATATATTCATTACTATCAAATAGGATATGTGAATTCCATGGGGACATGGGAGACTAAATAAATCAATTATTTTCATGGTTCGTAATTTAGACTTCAATCTCCATTATCATATTAGGTTTCATGTAAAAATGATGGAAGAGAAATTTGAATTATCATAGGGAGTATGTTAATAGTAAAATACATCCCTCCATGTTATGATAACTCCAAAAAATCATTTGAATATACCATAGGATTCACATGCACCTGCGCAAGAAGCCAATTTCTCAAGTAATTATTAAAAATATCAAGAACATATCATATAACTGGCATGTGATTACTATATCATAATGAAAGACATGCCTCACTCTCCCGAATCTAGAATCTCAGTCACCATAAATGATATGAGAGACCCAATATGGATAAAAAATGAACTTCATGATGATAAATGTATATAAGGTCCATTATGTTGATAATCCAAAGATTTTAAATAATATGTGAAAATATATCTAGATAATTAACTAAGAAGTCCCCCAATAACTCATAGTCAGCTATCATCACCCGACACATGGAACATCAGAATTTATAAGAGAATCAATATTTTTTGAGTATAATCCGTCAAAACTATCTCAAACCTCCATGATTTTATGTACTCAGTAGTAATGTTAATGAGGGTTATGTGTACTAACTCTTTGAAATGGGTAGAATATTCCAAAACAACATACTCCCCTATCTCTAAGGTTAGAAATTACTTGGTCATTAACACTCACATTGTTTTAGGTTCAAATTGTTTGTTGAATATATTTTTTGAAAGTGTTCTATGTAAGATTCATGTGGAACATAGATTTTATGATTGAGTGTAATTGTCTTTTTCTCATTCCATTCTACATTTATGTGGAAAGGCCCACCTTAGAGTCATTATAAGTATTCAAAAAAGGAGCTTCCTTTTTATTTTCTCATTCCACTATTCATATTCTTGGGGTCCTTTTTAGAATGGAATATGGGTATATTCTACTTAGTAAATCCAAATCGAAGATCCAATACACAAACCTATTTCCCAAAACCTAGATATCCAATAGACTGAATAAAAAATATCATTTCTTCTCCCAAAGAAGTTTCCAATATAGGATTTTTCTAAAGAAATTGTCTTGCCTCTTCATTTCATAGATTCATATGTTATCCTTTTACGGTCCATACTCTAACAAACCTATGACGATAAAAAAATTTCATAGGAGGATATTTACAAATTAGAAGGCCAACACTTGGATCCACATCTATTCATTTAAACATTAAGAATTTAAATCAATCATGGATTCTACAAATGAAAGAGAAAACATTAAAAATTAATACTCCCATTTAAATAAAACCCATATCTATATCCTTTAAATTATTTCAAACACCAAGCATCATGTTTTTTAAAAATTCTTTACCACGCATGTTAACTCATGTTATGAAATGGAAGTGAGCTGGCTAGGAACCCCCCTCACACTTACTACCCACATTTTGATTGTACTGAATCATGTCTACTAAAACTCTATACTAAATCCATACAGTCCAATAACATTTTAGGATATGTAATGTCAATATTACCAATTTATAATGAAGCAACCTGAGTCAACCCAACACAAGTCCAAGTTGGCCCACCATAAGAAAAAGAACAAACCATGTATCAATTATAACCTATAAAAGATAATCCAATGGATTGCCTTGAATAAAAAAAGATATAAAACAATCTAACATAAAATTTCAACCCATATTGATAAACGTTCAATAATCCAAGACAAAAATAAAAATAACCTCCATGTGACCATCCATCACCACCAATCCGAACCACTACTAATATAACGACACTGAAAACAATCCATTGAAAAAAATTATTCCATACACTTTACCTATTTTATTTTAGAACCACACCTACAAATTCCCAAATTAATAATTATGGTCGGAGCATATATCTAGTAGGATTTCACCAAAGAATATATATGAAGTCTAATATAATTAATACTTTATCTCTAGATTTAATAAAATCCAATTTATATGGATTTTTCATATGATAATACAATTTTGTCACAAATCACTTGGGGTTTCTTAAATTCTTATTCATAATTAATTAATAAATTAATATAACTTGTACATGTGAAAAAAATAGGCGTGAAAAAAATTCCCTGAGTACGCCATATTATAAACACGTCATAAACCGCCCATGAAATATACGATTATTTTTAAATCCAATCACCATGTTAATAGAAAATGATTTTATTCTTTAGCCTATGGGAATATGTAGTCAATAATAAAAATAAATCACTAAGATAGGTATAAACTGAATCCAACTAATAAAAAGTTCCACTATATTCTATATCTATAAAAAACCATTAGTGTTATTACAGACATTAATGTGAGAAGTCAATTTCACTACTTACCCAAGGGTTAAAATTTTCTAGGCTCGTCAAAACCATATGATGAAAATTTTATTGCCACAACACATTAGTAGTGAAAATTACACATTAACCATGAGGACTTCCACTTCAGGTTTGATCTGAATCAATTATATTGTTTCATGAGTAACATAAACATACACAACCTCAGGGGAATATAAGGTCAGGAATTTATTATTTTACATGTTCAATATAACATTCCAATCATTAAGAAATAAAACGTCACCTGTATTTAGTTTTCTGTGATTGGAATTTCCTACCCATTCCAATATTTAATTCTTGGAGAGTGGAAATATTTCTTGGGTTTTAAAATTTATCAAGAGAATGATGATAAATTCCATTTTCATGAACATTATACTGAGAAACATATATAGATGTTTGGAATAAAATATACAAAGTATACATATACATCAATTTCAGTGGGAACCAAGCTATAAAAGGATTCCCATGTAATGGAAGTTGATTCCAGAGTGTTTAGAAAAATAATTAGGTGTTTACTATACTTTTATACTCTAAAGATGGATTTAGTGTTTGTTATTAAATTATGTTATAATTTTAATTTCACATAAAAAGTCACATATTTATTCTAAAACTAATACTCATAGATAAATTATTTCCAAGGTCATTTATATATTTAATTATTCTAGAAATGGATGATTTCATCCCTTTAGATTTGAAAATATTGAATTGGTTGGAAATGTAGATCACAAAAGACTGAATAAAGGAGAAGTTTTATTTCTTAAATATTAAAATGTTATATGGAACATATAAAATAATAAATTTCCGAACTTATATTCCTCTGAGGTGGTGTATTTTTATGTTACTCACGAAACAATATTATTGATTCAGATCAAAACTGAATTGGAAGACCTCATGGTTAATATGGAATTTCCACTACTAATGTGTTGTGGCACTAAAATTTACATAAATATATTGAGAAATCTTGTTTATCAATAAAGATAAAATTACATTAATATCATGTACCACTTCATTAATGAGATGCTTCATAAATTTGTTTTAATAATGGATATTGTTACAACCATGGAGATTATAGCAGAAGTGTTCACTATGTTGTTCGAAAGGATTAATTTTATAAATGGTTCATGATGGGAGTTAAAAATCAAAATATTAAAGTATACATCAATATATTATTTTAAATTACATAATTAATTTACTAAATTCTTTAGTGAAATGATTTATAAGGTTGAAAATAAAAAACTGAGGGAGAATCCATATATATTTAATGATCCTAATGGGGCGGATATATCTATTATATATGGGTGAATATAATTATAAAGATTTTTTATAAGGGGGAATATATGAACCTATCATGTGATTTGGAATGTGCGTGATCTATTACATTTCTTATATATATTAGGATTCTATATAGTGTTTATTTGACACATGTTGGAACCTTTTTATGAGATGAGAAAGTATAAGAAACACTATGATAATCTCTTGGATGTGAATGTGTGTAACACTTATGTGTTCGAAATAAAATTTTGAAATATGATAGTTAATAATTAAAACTAAATGAATATATTATTAGTAATATAAAGTTTAAGGATATTAGAAGATGATGGAAACACAATCATAGATGTGTGACTAAGGATAATATTTATGGAATAAATTCTATTTTTGATTTGATACGTGTTAATGAATTTTGTGTTGGATTTTATATTAAAAAATTTTGTAATTATATTAATCATATTCAATATCATGTGATTAATTGTGTTTTCGTTTATGTGGTGTTCATAGGATTCATTAAAGAACATTGAAGGAGTCTATATTTTAAAAGATGGATTTTCTAAGGATTTTTTAGATTATAGAAAAAAACATGTCCCAAAAAAAGCCATCACACTAAAATTAACTATATATAACATTAAATTTGGTTACATGAGTGGTAATCATTCCATTTTGTTCATCATACACCATCATTAAGTTATTAATCTCATGATAATTTAGTTAGCCTTTAACAACATAGACATCACTCCAAAATCAAAATCCATGATTTTTTATGTTTTCATTGTTTCTGTGTGGGAAATATGATTACATTGGGAGGGACTTGATCACATTAAGGTGACTCATATAAAAATTTATTGTGATGTTTTCAAGTCACATGTCTCTTGGTAATGAAATATGATTGAATAAGATTGTGAAGGTTGAACTGTGAAATTGTTTTTTTCACCGTGAAGCCTTATGATCACACTATCATGTTATGTTAATTATAATTAGATAATTATCTATATTGATTTAGTTTGAACAACCATGATATACTAATGATGGTTATGAAATATTATTCATCTAAGTTGTGATGTAAATTGAAAAAAACTGCAGTGTGAAACTATATTATATAATGATTATTCTATTAAGTACATAGTCACACCATAACATATACGGTCACACCATGATAAATGGAAAACCAGTAATGAAATTTTTTAAAAATGTATCTCATTTTTTAATTCAAGGTACTAATCCAACATGATTCTTAAAGTCCCAAAAATAAATCTAGTGTTATGAGGATATCTAGTATGATCATTCAAGGGAAATTTTGTGAACTAAAATGAAAAAAAAATTTCATCATTGGATCTAAATATGAAATTCAAATATCATTACATAAATAAGATTATTGATATTGTGTGAGATGAAAGGAGTTGAGTGTTAAGAAGAAATATAAGATAGTATATAAAGTCTATGACGTTGAACAATAAAAATTTAAGAAGAGGTAGAATAATAATATCACCCTCCACATTGATGAATATTTATTCAGATTACTAGAATAAATGGGGTAATAAGTATAAAAACAACTAGATGGAATGATACAATGGTTACTGAGACTCCAATTTCTTCTATTTCAGATTATCCTATCAATGTTTTCGAGGAATCACATTATATGAGGTATAAAGACAAATTTTATATCATGAGTATATATATAAACAAATCTCATTATGTCCATCATTTTAAAACGAATAAATCATGTGATCACATGTTTTTTGAGATCATTCTATGGATATAGGTTTTCATTTTTGATTGTCGATCCTTATAAAAATCATTACAAGTATTATGTTGTTTCTTAGGTTTTGGGGTTGATCTTGGAAATCATTCTTGTTGTTCACATTAATGGGTGAATAAGATTTTTTTAATGTGAATTGTAAAAGAAATTGAATTCATTGATATAATTTCCCAATTTCTTGTAAATTTTCACTTTTCATGTGGGACCTTTCACATAGAACTTGAACCCAAAAGAAAAACATAACCAGTGAAGTAGATGAAAAGAAAAATGTATTTTACATAGAACATAAAATAAATGATCGCATAATGTAGAATAATTATTTGAAAAAATAATTCTGACATAGAAATTTTACCCAATATAAAATGATTTCTTCTCATCAACAAATAATAGTTTTTGAGAGAATTATCTCATTAATATATGTGTAAGTTACACTTTTATAGTGTCATAAATAAGATTGTAGTGAAATGTGTCACACAGTCCAATTCATAAAAACATTTATTTAATGTGAATTTAGTTGTTCATTCAAGAAATAATTTTTTTTACTTATATTTTTCAAATATTGACATTCCCTGAATAAAAATCTGTTTCAAATATAATTATTAGTAATGATTATTTTTGAATAGTTTACATATATATCATAGATCAATTACTAATTGGGCTGGGATATGTAATTTTCCAAGTAAAAAATATTTTTACATTAAATGTTTATTATTTCATTCTATATTACATATAATATAAAATTAATTTTATATAAATATAAAAAAATGATATTTTAAATTACCAGTAAAAAAGGATAAAAACAAAGTGCATGATGCCAGGGTTGGCTTGTGTGAAACAAATTAAATAAAGAGGAACATGTGGTTAAGGCATGTAAACCATTTAACAAGATCTTAAAATCGTATATTTTGTCTTTCTATATTTTTATACATGTTTTTAAATAATATGTAATGGTTGATTAATTTGTTATTAATATTTAACATTTAAAATATTTTAAAAAATAATTTTGAAGCATTTTAGGTGACCAATTTAAATAAATACCCAAAAAAATTAAAATAATCATTATAATAATTATTTTATGTTGTAATTATAAATAAATATATATTTATGTGTTATCATTTGTCCTGAACCAACCCACTAAGACCCCACCATGGTATTTAGTATGCCTTGTGTGATGCACCAAGAATACATCTAATAGATCTTGGGTTAGTGATAACAACCATGTGGGCATAAAACTTAATTGTGTGGACTTAGCCTAATTTACTTGTACACAGGAACACAACAATCTTTGTAAAAAAAATGCAGGGTTATTAGAATAAAATAAAATATTTAGAGTGTAAACCATGTATGAAGCAACAATTAAGAAAAGTATCCATGTGCATTAATGTAATATAAAAGAAATAAAAGGGAAAATACACACATAATGGGAAATGAAGTCTCAACTAGAAATAAATGGATGAAGGGAATCACTAAAGGGAGTGATCGTGAATCAGAATCCCTAAAGATAAGCATTGAATATGTTCAATGCCTCTATGTACATATATAATCCTTCAAAACTCCCATCTATCTACATTTCATCTTCCTAAGACATAATACATGCAGTAAGATACCATGCTTAGGTGAGTATATATATACACATTAGAATTCCCTAAAAACCATGAAGGTAGTAATAAAAAGAGGAAATAGTTAACTCAACCCATAAATCAAGAGTGTTTAGAAAAAATATAATTAGATACAATCAAAAGAAACCTAGGGAAGAGATAAAGAGGATCACAATCTCCAAAACAATATAAGAATTGTGATTAAGAATACATCCACCAAAGATATATCTATGGTGATAAGTGCCACACAAAACCTCACAATAATCAGTGTGGAGATACCCCACATCACAATTGTGATGTATAGTTGAGGGAGACATAACTCATGTGGAGGAACCACTCTACACAAAAGCATGAAGATGGGGGAGTAAAAATATATAGATATATGACTCATTTCCATTTTTAGTATGGGAATGCACCAATACTACCTATATAAAGAGAATTAGGGGCACATGCCTTAGTGTAATAGGGGAGTATCAACCTCAAAATCACTTTGAGAATCACTACCAATATCTTCAATTGGACAAGAATCACTGAAGTAATCGTCTCGCTCATATCATCTTATATGTTAACACTGATTCCAAAATGAAGTCTAAAATCACGTTCTACATATAAAACCTTTTTGGATGTCCTTCTCACAGGACCAAATCTATTTCTTCATGAATAAGATACCCAACGTGGAATTCTTGGGAAAAATATCACAATGTGTATTGGGTATAATGAATGTCTCTGGGATAACATGGGTATGTTCACATATTATGGCCTTTTACAATGTACTCTAGCCCATTCCCATATACTTTATACATTCTTATATACTCTCTCTATGTCCACGTTTTCTTACCATGTTCAAGTACTCTCATTGTGTTTATCCCCATGTACCCTGGCCATGCCCATGTACCTGGCCAAGACGGATTCCATTTACTCAAATAGTACACACCGAGCCTCCAACATTTGATCATATGGAGTGTATGGTTTATAAATGATGTTTGATTTTTATCTATGTTTAGAACCATATTCTCTAAAGGATAGGACTATAAAAACATTTGTTCTTATGAAATACACATTGTGTATCTCTGAATTTTCCAAAACTCAATCCCTCCTCCACGCGGATGATAGTCCCACACTTCTCATAGACTTATAGGGTATAGGAATTACCTTATTATTTTGAAACTGGTGGTTGTCACATCTAGTCACTATTTCCTAGACTTTGGTGGATAAGAAAAAGAATTAGGATTACCATGTTGTAAATCCAACATGTTATCAGTCCCATCCAAGGTTTTAATCTATGAAATTATCATCAACATCCTATAACACAACTTGATCTTCCCAAAATTCAATGATCTGTATATTTTTTACAAATTCATTATGAATTTTAGGGATTGATCACACTCGAATTAAATATAACAATTCCAAAATGCTAACCCAATAGTCCAGTGATGATGAATGGGAAGAACAAATGTGGGAAAAGAACTAGAACATGGTCATATTTCCATTGGTGGAGGCGATTGTGAAAAGTGGCTATGAATTGTTCAAAATAAGGTAATAATAAAGTGATACTTTTATGTTTTGAATATATCAACCAAAATATTCAATAGTAGAACTAAAATCAGTCTCTTGAGAATAATGTGAATCATTAGAAAATAAATAGATAAGAAATTATGTGATTATTAATAAAATAAATGGATTGAATCCATGAAATAACATGCACACATCAATTTTAGATTGATGAGTGGTGAAGAACGTTTCATTTCCATTATTTTCGGTGAGATCTTGGAATTTAATTGATGAAGACAGTACCTTATGAAAATTATCATTTCACCAAAATCCTTGGGAATTCATCAATTGATTTACTCCACATCTCCTCTCAATTCCCTATGGTTGTCTGACTATTACATGGGATTTTCCATAACTGGGTTTTAATATAAGCATATTTGGGTTTCTTTAAATTTATTAAATTAAACAAATAAATTATTTTATTTAATTAACACACCCACTAGTATCTTCATTTAATCGAACAATTTAGATTGATCATCATTAAGTCACTCCTAGGGTAAACGTCACATTATGGAATCAGGAGTTGTCCTAAATTTTCCATATAAGGACCTGATCTAGGGTAAAATCATTTATTTCAATAATATAAATGCACATGCTTTAATATATCTAAATATTCTTAATATATTTATTTTAGGGTCTTGTGAAGACTAAAACTTAGTACCAACTCTATCAAAAAATCAAGAGACATAAAATGATTTATTCAAGAGACGAAACCAATAAAACTGGAGTCATTTTGTTCTCTGATCCTTCTTATATATTCACTCTAAAACTAATAACAATAAAAAAAGGTGGGGTTAATGAGCCCATATTTGGATCTCATTCTCCCATGATATATCCTATAAACTAACATGTTTCCAGTGTGCTCGAACCAAATGGATGGTCAAACCATGTAGATTCCTCTCCTACCAATCCCTGATATCCACAATGTACTCCATTTAGGTGGATACATACTTGATTTCTAGATTAGCCCATCCAATAACATGATTCAGGTCAGGAATATATCTATTCAGTTATGATACATGGAATACATTGTGCAATCATTCCAACTACGAGTGTATTGGAAAGCAGTAAGAAACACTACCAACCCTCTATAGAATATCAAATAGTATAATGGTACTCTATGATAACAAGCTTTCATAGCCATATAATTTTAATCCTCATCACATTTTTCCTCTCATGAAAACAAGATGCCCGTTATTTACTCAAAAGGCATATTAAATTAGTTCAACTATGATTTATTTTAGATCTTTTCTTTCCTCACGTACTCATGTATCACCTAAAACATCTCCATCATTTCCTGCATGAACTCTAGCCTAAGAAGAGATATTGTGACAATCCCAACCCAATAAAAGGGTGTCTTGAAAGGTATCTTATATAGGGAATTAAATAGTTTAATGACTATAGTGGGGTGTTAACTATTTTTATATGAAAATACAACTACTGAAATGTGATCCTCCAAGATATATCTAATAACCAACACATATGATATCAATATATCCTCCAACACTTGGATGATCCTCTCGGTCTTTCCATCCTTATGAGTGTGAATCAATGTGTTCATCTATAACTACCCATGAAATGCTACTAAATACCCCTCCAAAATTATGACGTGAATAAAAAACGACTTTCAGAAATGATCATCATGGTTACCCCTTTAATCCATATGATCTTATATATGTACATATTCCCAAAACACTTGACTAAAACCATATCTCTAATGAAAAAGAAGTGTTTTAACATGCTTAGGTTTTCAATAATTACCAACATTGCATCATAGATTCTCACCATATATATAATACCTACCAATAAATACATCTATATTCAATACTACTTCAATTCTACAGTCTGAAGATATAGACTCAACCCTACTAGGACTTTATGGTCAACCATTACTTACAGATTTGTGAGACCCCAAGAGAAAAACTCAGAAATGATCTTCTTCATTTCTTCCCACCCAAACCACCACTATATGTCCATGTACATATTTTAGACCTAAATGTAAAACTAAAGGAGATTTATGAAAATAAAACAACAGATCCTCATGAAACTTCTCTATATACATTATTCATCCTTTGAAAATGATATCACACTCCCCTCCATTAGAAAATGCATCTGGTTTATCTCATGAGGATATATGGTCTTGAATAACCTCACAATAAAAATCAACCAATTGAGAATATCTCACACCCAAAACAAGAAATAGATTCACTACCATTAGCAATATAATAGTTACATCAATCCCCTCTATCTGGTTTAGTTACAATGAAGAAAACTATTTAGAAGACTCCTATACTAAGAATGAATGTGACTTCTATCTAGGGTATCTCTCTCTAAATTTCCCTTCCATTGAGTAAAAAATATATTGAAGTTATAATCCTATAGTAACTCATTCAAATTCCTCTATCTCAGGTTGAGATCTCTCTTTGTGAAGATGCACCTAAGACCCTATTGGTTTGAGTAAACAATGAAATACATTCCTAGAAGATAATTCCTCCACTACTTCTGGGAAAATACTTCCACTACTAACTCTATATCCTGGGTCATGTAATTTATCTCAACCGGTCCTAACTGTCTCACCCTTAAATTATAACTTTTTTTGTTTCATGAATACAAAATTGGGCACAAACTCAATAGGCTTTGTAAAATGAAATATATTCAATTCCCTCTCTCATACCGTCAAACAAGGTGCACTAGTAAAATATTTCCTCCACTCCTCAAGTATCTCTATAATTTATTAGTCCTAGAAAATGGTTGTCCCTTACATGTCAGGGAATTCAAATGGGATGTTATCCTGAAGATGTGTTCCATGAACCTTCATTAGTTCTAAGAGAAAATGAGAAAACTCCATACCTCTGACATGATCTTTTTTGGCTACTAAGAAAAGTAATACATCAATATTCTCTATATCCATAACTAGACCATGCCTAGAGATGAAATTACCTATAATTTCAAACTAAAAGATCCAAAAATAGAATATTGAGATATTATGGGGGCCATTTAATATGTCACAAAACAAATCTGTGTGGTCTTAGTACTACTACAAAAATGGACTTTATCAATGCTATAAAAGTTGATTAACTGCGCTAAAATAGTGCTATTAATCGAGGCGAAGATATAGGGGGTAACTTTTATCAGTGCTTTTAAAAAGTGCCGATAAAATTAAAAACAATTGCTATATAATCGGGGGATATTTTAATAGATCTTGACCACCCCCCCATTATCGGTGCTAGGCAGACCCCCCCTCACACTCTCCCTTGTGCTGCCCTTCCCACACATCCTCACATGTGCACCCCCATTTGCTTCCACCCAAACTTGAACCCAAAACCTCACCCCTTTCGCGACTTCACCTTTACAACTAAGCCATTTAGTTTTTTTCTATTTAATGATATATCTATTTATCTATATATATAGTTATATTTATTCATATATTGTTATAGATTCATATTAATATAAATATTTTTATTAATATATTATTATATATTAATATTCATTCGTATATTAATATATATTTATATTTATTTATATATATATGTATATTAAGTTATTATATTTTATCCGTATATTTATGTCTATATTAATATATTAATTTGAGATTAGATTGAAATACATTTATGAAATATGTTTCTTATGTGTTTCCATAAATAAATAAATAAATACATACATACATATATACAACACACACACACACACAGACACACACACACAGACACATATATATTTATGAATAAATATATATGTGTGTATTTGAAAAGCCATAGAATGTTAAAACGACCATAAATTATAATCCAGAATCCTGTTTCAACTACACAACAATTCAAATCGAAGAAAATGAAACAATCTTTGATATGATATGTGGTATAGGCTTAACGGGCATCCAGATCAGATGTTATACATGTTTTAATGTTAACAAATCGGGGCATCCTGACCAAAAACTCAGTTTTTGAGGCCTTATGGGACTTTTTTGGCCTCTAAAAATGTGAAAAAAGCTTCTATCGGGTCATTGACACATAGACCTCATCGCAGGATTCGATTTGATATACTATAGAGCTCAAACGGACACCCGGATCAAAAGTTATGGCCGTTTGAAGTGGGAGTTACATTTTTAACTTACTTTAGAACTCTTATTATTTATTTTTTATTTTTTGTGGTTTCAAATTGTTATTAAATGATTTTTAATCAATAATAATTAGAATATTATTAACTAATAATATTTTTTAAAATATTTTAAAACCAATTTCACTAAATTTCTTATATATTAAATGTAATAGTCTATTTATACATATATAAAACATATTTAAAAAATATATATTATATTTATATCAATATAAATATACTTATATAACAATAATATATTTTTCATGATTTTTTCTAAAACATAAAATTTATCACCGGTAGGAAAAAGCACTGATAAATCCCCCCCTTTATCAGCACTACTCAGAAAAGCGCTGATAAAGGTGTCCCCTTTATCAACACTAAAAAAAGCGTTGATAAAGGGGGCCTTTATCAGTTCATTTTTTAGCGCTGTTAAAAGTGCCCATTTATCTGCGCTTTTTTTAGCACTGATAAAAGCGTAGCGCTTCCCTTGCCTATTTTTTGTAGTAGTGTAGTATTCATGTTGATGGATAATTCAATCTCTGGCCTCGTTGGTAGTCCATGGAATTCTTCATGGATGGTGGCTTTATAATCATCCAATATTTTTGGAAGCTATAATCCAGAAGAGGAATCTTTAGTAAGGGCCAGACATTCCATCTAATGGGTTATATGATGAAGATTCCAAATCATGAGCCCCACTTTCTCATCAATAAGATCACTCTCTCATCAAAGGAGAATGCCATCCCATATCTATCAAGAAATATAAGTCTCATGTGATGAGACTATATCTTTTAAATCATCATGAATAACTAGTACATACCTATAATGGAAATATAATGTCACATCAGGATGACCAAGTGGTCCGATGATAAACTCTATCTACTTAATGCTAGCTCGCACTTCTAGAAAATCTGATATGGGTAAGAATCGATCCTGGTAAGAACCTCTAACCATAACTATTATGTTAAATACTCAAATGGATGATGAACCACTTTCATAAGGGAAGTGGTTATAAAGTAATGAATCAAAACCTTTAATAAATGTACTTGATTATGAGTAGAAAATGCATAGATCATACCTCCAATAATTTCACGAGAAGCATGATCATATCCCTCCACATCCAAAAACTTTCCATTCCCTTGAACACTGACCATTTGAGCATGGAATGAGCCCCAGGGTGGTGGTGGTGGAAGTATATTATAGCCTCATATTATAAAAACCTCCCCTCCATCAATAGTCCCACATACTCCTCTATCAACACCACTCCCATTGGGGTTTCCCTAACCATACATGGAAGATCGATGATCTTGGTGTTGCATATATAGTGGATGTGTATCCACTTCCTAGCCACAATCCCTGACATGTTGAGTTTGAAAATCACAATCCATGTGACAATTCCTATCACAAGAATATTATTACTACTATCTTGGGTGAATTGATCCTTTTCATAAAACCTATTTTTCATATCCATGTGTCGAATTCAAATAATAAGTATCTCCCCTATTCTAGGACACTGATGACTAACATCCTATAGCGATTTCAAATGACTCATCCCTGTGATGCCCACTTCAGGATCATAATTTCCAATGTCCTAATGCTCAAAAGAGTATATAATCAAATCCTACCACAACACTCCTACATAAGTTGGAATGAATATAGAGACTATGATACCAGGTATGTCTCTCTAAAGGAACTACTCAAACATACACACCCAAAATTCTCCATCCCACACCATATTGAGAGACTAATATTCGAGGTTGATAAACCCTGAAGTGTACATAGAAACTAATATATCAAAAAAATTAAACACAATATGATTCTGAATATTTCTATAGAAAAATATTTAAGGGTGATACTCATTTTAAAATTTCTTCTTAAAGTTTAACCTTGAGAACATTGCCACATAATGGGTATGAGTGATTTGAGTCCACTAGTATCTTACTCTTCTATGAATAATGTTGGACTCAAGAACAATCATATAATCAGCTGGGGTAAAAAAATCAAATATAATCATACTAGGGCCTTGAGAAAATCCTCTACTTCTCAAGGGTCTTGATAGACATGAAATTTTAGTAGTGTTGACTGTTGGAACTCGCGCAACACACTAGGCCTATTGGAATTGTAATCCTGACCCACCAGAACAATCACCTTCCCAACATGTCGTGAAAAATCCACTAAAACCACTGGAGGAACATATAGATACTTTTAAAAACTTGGTAGAACTAATCTACTTCCACCTGTAAGAAACACCTTAGGATTGTGTCACTAAATTGAGTCCTCATTTCTCACCAGATAACAATCATGACACTATATCGATATCCTATCAGGCTATCATCACTATGTAAAAAACAATTAATAAAACATACCACTTTTAAAAGAGAATATATAAGGATATATCTTATAAAGGAAATTAATTTCAATAAAACCAATCTTATATGATGCACATACCCATGGTTCCTTAGAGTCAATGTCTTAGTATCCCAATTCAACAAGCTGATAGTCTGATTCCTGAGGTATTGATGCATCAGATACCACACCAACACTAGGGTACTAGGAATGAGATCCAAAATAAATACTCATTGATATATTTTCCTAATGTTTCGAAACCAAAATTTGTGACATGTCAAAATCTGAACACTAACTTAAGGAAAAAAATTGATATGACTTTGTCATGACATGACCCATCGGGACACCCAATAGGAAGGATGTAAGATTAGTGTGGCAATTCAATCCTACAACCAATAGGTCTAGGTATTGAAACATTCAATGAGTATCCATATATATTAAATGGTATTCCTTATCATGATGATCTTATATACACACACAACATGAACAATGATATAGTATAGAGGTATTGGAAAAAAGTAAAACATCTAGAGTGTAAAACCACACATGCAACAACCTCTAGGAAGAGAATCCAAGTACAACATTTTAATATATAGTATATAAAGGAGAAATTAATTCCCATATAGAAATGATTTCCGAAACTACAATAAATTAGAAGATAGGAAAAATTAAATAGAGAGATCCCGACTCTAAATCTCCAAGGATAACCACAGAACGTGGTCAGCACCTCTAAGTACCACTATGGTCATTTTAAATAACTACTGATCATCATATTATCTTCATAAGAAGAAACATATGTAGGTAGAGAACATATATGGGTATGTATATAAATACCAAAAGGTCACCTAAAAATGATGAAGTGATTAATGTAATGAATTGATTGATATATTGACCCACAAAGAAAAAGGGAATAAAATAACACATCAATAGATTTTTTCAAAACAGACCCACGAGAGACAGAAAGGGGATCTCTATCTCCATATCCAACTAATAATGAGGTGTTAAACTATTTCTCTCAAACTTCCATATCAAATTCTCAATAAAAAATTTATCCTCAAAAGATTTATTGTTCATAGACCGCACCACACTGTTGATGTCCATAACAGAGGGAGTAGTAACTCTAGTAGAGGTTATGCTCCCTGATAGAGTTCATTGATGGTGGAGTAACTCTATGTATATAAATTAACTACTCACTAATAGGTGTGGTAGGGTATCAAATATACATGTTTAATGATCCTAGTGTAAAATCCCCTTAGTCTGATAGGGGAGTTCCGATCCCATCATATATCTGAGGATCAATCCTAATCTCTACTATAGACTAACTGTAACCGAATGAAGCATCCCACTTGTAACACCTTGTGTCATATCTCTAATTCCAAAAATAAGTTTACCATCATAACCTAAATAGTATACTACATAGGATAGGATACCCATGGGCCCAAATCTGTGTCCTTGAGAAGTGGATTCACAAGGAGGAAGTCCCTATGAAAAAGAACAATACATGTATAGGTTAAAAGAAATGTTTCATTTCTACCTTTTGTATTCTAGTGTACTATGGTCCATTATTTTGTACACTATCATGTTCTCATGTCCTCTAACTTCTACCATGTAGAATGGATGTTTTTGGGTTCTCTAGTAGTGTCTGAGTATTATGGAGGAGTTTTTTTCCATGTACCCAATCTGTGCCAACATACCTAGTTGTGTCCATGCCCATATAATCCTGGGGTAAACACCATGCAACCTCCAATGAGTCACATGGTCTTTTTGGGTTATACAAGGCATATGATATTTACACTATAAAAAACCCTTTCCACCACTAGAGGGGACTTCACACTATGTGTTCGTCTAAATTACATTCCATGTAATAAGGGATTTTATAGAACCCAAGCTCACTATCATTTCGATTCTGGATCCATCCTTCCCTCCACCTCTCACAGAGTTTAATGTTCATTAATCTATAAAATCAATTGGGGGGTCACCACTGATCACCATTTCCTAGATTCTAATGGCTGGAATATGTAATTCTGATTACTTGGTCAGTAATTCATTATTCAATGTGTCGCCATCTAGGGCTCTAATACAAAAATCCATCAAATGCATCCCACAAATCTCCAATTTTCATCTACAAATCAGGAATCCATAATTCATTCACACATCGTCCATGAATCTTGGGGTTAGATCCTATTTGGATCAATATCGGAAATATCAAGTCACCACCTATGTAGGAAAATGATGTATAATGGGAAGAAAAGAGGTTATAAAAGCCCATGTCAATGTCTAATCACCATTGGATAATGTGATCATAACCAATGGTCAAACAATTTTGTAAAAATGGTAAAAATAATCATCGATTCTAGTGTGAATAATATATCAACAAAAAAGATCAAGAACAAAACTATAATCAAGCCTATGATATAATCACAAATCACTAGAAAATAATAAGATAAGAATATCCTTGATTATCAATTAATTCAAAGGTATAAATCCATGAAATAACATTACCAAAATCGTGTTTGGATCATCTGTTACAGAATAATAGGTATATTACATTGTAATGTGTCCAATCTAAGAACATCATTAGTGAATAAAATACCTTTATAAAATGATCATTCCTTGATGTTCAATAATTATTCATCAAAATATCCCCAATATGGGACCTCTTAAATATCAAGGTTTATGCATGTAACCCTAGGGATTCTCCATTAAAGGTTGTAAATAAATATGTATTTTGGTTTTTTAAAATTATTTAAACTAATTAAATAAAAAATTTATTTACATTAAAAACCCTCAATTGGATCCCTTTAATAGAATGCCTGATTCCATGAACCATATTTGTTTCCTAAGGTGAAGATCACATTTTGGAATCAATCAGGTTATTAGGTTTCCTATCAAAGGTCCCAATTAGTGGGAAAATAATTTATTCGAAAAAAGATTCCCATGTGTTTTTAATATATATTAATATTTTTAATATACTTATTCCATGGTCCTGAGACATCCACAACATAGATACACCTATGAGGGAAAATATATAAATTTAAAAAGAAACATTTAAAGAAATAATCCAATAAAATAAAGTCAATAAATTCCCTGCTCCTTTATGTATTTTCTCCCAAAAATGCATAAGATATAAATTTTTTTTGGTGATTCTGAGCCTATATCAATCGTTCATTCTTCTAGAAGATCTCTTGTATGCGCTCGTATTGTCGATGCACATTACCAAATTGATGGTAAATCTAATTATGGATCTTTCTTATTGATCCTTGATCATCATTGGGTAATCCATGAAGGATTCCCCTTCCTAGATATTTGGAACACCATATTCAATAACATGAATTAGGTTAAGAGCATATCTCATTAGCCATGAATCATGGAATACATCAAGTTCTCAATCCAATTGCGGTGGAATTTCCATGTGGTAAGAAACATTTCCATCCCTGCATTGATTCTAAAATGACCCAATGATCATCAGAGAGAACCTAATCCCCTAACCAAAAATCCACACTCCCCATCATGAGGAGACTCTAGAGTAAATATGGTATAACTTATTGAACTCCCAAGGCCTATTATGTCTGTACACAGGAAATTTATTTAAAATCTAGGGTACCCTTATATGATCATAGATAACCTTAAGCATCCCGGTCATTTCCTCCATAATATCATGACCAACAAGATATGTCTCGCCACTCAATCAAACAAAAGAGTGATCTATAGTATTTCCTATATAAGGACTCTTATGGTTCCACACTGATAATGGAGAGATAATTATTGTTATAATAATAATAAATTAATGGAATGTGATCCTATAATATCTGTAAGAATCCTATAATGTAGGCTATAAACCAATCATCTAACTCCTGGATGGTCTGATCATTATATTCATCAATTTGAGTGTGAAATACTATGTTCATCCTGAGATGGCTCCCAAAATCCACATTCATAGCCATCCAAAATCTTGACATGAATAGATATTCATGATTTTAGACGATTATTGTGGTTACCCCATGATTAAGGCTGATCTATCAAACATACAACTACCCCAAACTCTTGACCAAACTCTGCTCCCAGATGGAATGGGAATGTGAAAGGATGGTAAGTTTGTCAAAAATCATGAAAATAGAATCATAAACTCTTAATATCCATCAAAACCTCATAAAAATCCATCAATATGCCTTCCCACTTCCATACCATAATCTAAATTGGTTTATTCACCCTTATTGAACACAAGTTTTAACCATTACATTCTAACGCATGATACATTGAGAGATAAACACAGTAATGCTCCACCTAATGCTAGGCCACCAAAAAAATAGGTGAAGGTCCTTATAAAAATTTTCTACAGCAAGATGTATATCCAAATGGGAATTATCAAAATCCCACAACACCACCACAAACAACATGGCTGAAACCATCATTCTTCCATATAAAAGGATGGAATTCTCCCCTGTATTAGAAAATCCATCTATTTCTTCTCTAGAGGATATATGTTCCCACATAACCTCACATTTTACATCACTCAGATGATAATATCACACATTCTTATTATGATATAAAGTCAATATGATAGAATATAGATAAGCTTCAGCCCTATCCTCTATAAGGGTTAGCCTCAATGAATCGTACTACACTAACAACTCCTCCCCCAAGTGAGAACGAGGTATCCTGCTAATGAAATCTCCAACTATATTTCCCTTCACTACAATATATACTATCTCAATTTTATAATCCAATATTAACTCCAATAAATTCATTTTTCTCAAATATATACTTATCCAAATGAAAATGTAACTATACCACTAGTGGTATGAGTAAAAAATGAAAAATATCCCAAAAAATAATTTGTACACATATTTATGTTGATGACTACCGCATATAAATTTATATTATGGTTTACATAATTATAAAATTGATTTATCAACTATATTGACCCATAAGTAATAACTTCCTACCACTACATTAGTCCACATCTGAGACCATTTGTAGTGTAATTTTAAAATACCAAATTCTCAACGCCCTGCTTCGGTAGCACAAATACTATAGAACTGATCATCCTTTGCCTTATCTCTTTGGAAGGTATGCGACACTTCTCAGTATAGTAAAATGGTTTTCCCCTCCACATTAAGGTAGTTAAAATGGATTATATCCTATAAAATTATTTCACGAACCTCTATCAGTACCCTGCTAAACTAAGGAATATTTTTACCTCTAATATTATTTAGGTTGGATCCAAAAAAATCAATGATTAGTTTTCCATAGATAAACCAATAGAAAATTATAGAAGGTAACATACCCTATAAATGGAACCTCAAATATCCAAAAATTTTACTTCAAGAGCTTTCCATAAAGATGGTTCTCGTGAGTAATTTTATGACCTCTTCAAATGATATAAATTATTCTTCTCTGATTCATATTATATGAGAATGTCACTGATTAATAAAAATAATAATCCATCAAAATATAGTTGGAAGTCCTAGTTTGAATTAGACATTAACATAGTGCGGTAATTTGTTAAACTGAAAGGCATCACTGGGTAATACTAATTTTAGTAGTGACATCAGAATGTCATCATCACAATATCATATTTAAAAACCATAAAATGATGGTATAAAGACCAAAAATCAATCTTTGAAAAACAAAAAACACCATTAATCTGGATGAACATGTCCTCATTCATTGGATATGGGTATTTTTTTTATTGTTACCTGATTCAAGAAATATTTATCTATAATAATACAAAATCTCCAATTTTCCTTTTTTATGAATGAAAATGAATCCACAATGTGGACACAATTC
This sequence comes from Viscum album, assembly GCA_963277665.1. Taxonomy (NCBI): domain Eukaryota; kingdom Viridiplantae; phylum Streptophyta; class Magnoliopsida; order Santalales; family Viscaceae; genus Viscum; species Viscum album. The sequence continues at coordinate 786,334,139 of OY728163.1, read as the reverse complement.
ATCTAATTAAACCATTATATCATAGGTATTCCAAATTTAAGCCCAGTTATGTATCTAAAAAATATGAGAGAACTTTTCTTTTAGATGACCGAGATCTCTATATAATAGGATGGGGAGACACAAAAATAGGGTTAAATAATGTTAATGTTCTTGGGCTTAATGGTGTGAGATACATTACATGTCTTAAAATGAATACTATTTTAGTAGGAAAATTGGATTAAGCTAGTTTTGGAATAAATTTTTAAAATCAAATGTGAAAAATTCCTTAGGGATATTTTTCATAGAAATAGGCATAATGTATAAAAAACTATATCTAACTGGGAGTGAAGTTTTATCTTCACTCATGAGAATTTCAACTACCATATGATCATAATTGTGGTACTTTGAAATTGGTATCCTCGCTGAGAAAAGTTTGAATTTTCTGTTGAGAAAATTTAAACTGAATATGAAACATTTAGACTTCAAATTTTTTAAGAGTTATATACAATGTAAGTAATGTATGATGAGGTTTAATATTATTAGAATAATTACAAAAAATTAAATGAAAAAACTTGTGGATATGTTTTTCATTGGACCTATTCTAGTTACATCTTATAGATATTTGTAATATTTTTTAATATTCAGTGATGAATCCAAAAAGATAGTGTGGATGCACTTCATGAAACAAAAATGTGAAAGGATTTAGAGTATTTGTTAAATGAAATGTTATGGTTGAAAGGGAAACATTTTGAAACTAAAATGAATGTGTTAATATATTGGGGAAGTGTACACTAGAAGGGGATTCTAGAATATCTATAGGCACATAGGCATTATCACTAAGAATGATATTCCTAAAACATATAAAGATGTTGTACATGAATGAAAAAAACAAAAAATTAATATAAGATTCGTGGAGCATGAAACTACATTTAATTATTGAAAATGTTTTTTTTGTGTAATTTTATAGTAATAGTTTTTATTTGATCGAGCATATTCTGGTAATGAAAATGGGATTTAATTTTTCCAATGTATATTGTCTGAAAAGTACTAAATATTACCATCCTCGTCATCCTTGTATGTGTAGAATATGTTCATATGGATGCCAAATTTAGTGAAATTATTAATTCTAAATATCATGAGTAATTTTCCATAAGAAATGGTGATGTATATTTACAGTTTAAATTTTTGGATGATGATAAGAAGAATGTAGATAGAAGTATAAATTTTCCATTTAACGTATTTCTCTTATGGAATGATCGGAATTTTAAGGGACCAAAAGTTAAAGGAAATGAATAATCTTCAATTTTTAATTGATCTGAATAGGGAACCATAATTTCAATAAATTTGGATAATTTAGAAGGCTTTATTTCTACCAAAAGTTTACAAAATATATGGGAATGTATCGAAGGTAGTTCAAATGATTCAAGGGGATACCAACATATGATATAAGAAAATTTTGGAGAACCAATGAGTAATAGTTTAGAGTTTTAAATAATTAAATTCTATATATTTGAATTCAGGAATGACAAGAGTTGCATATAAAACATTGTTGGTATAAAAGAATAAAATGTGAAATTCAGAGTTATAGAGCTTATTTGAGCATTATTATTTTACTGGATGTTATGGAACTAGAAATACTATAATAAGTGTATATCCTTGGTGATTCTGGAACGTGGAATTTGTCTATATAGGAGGAGTAAAATTATCTTCCCACATATTATAAATGGGATCTAACATTTTTACCTATTTTAAGGAAGGAAAATTAAAACTAATGGGTTTTAATGTTAAAAAATGAAGTGTATAGAAGTTAGAGACATGATCTAAAGATTATGGTTAAATTAATTTTGGATAAGTATGGTATCAAATTTTATAATTTTTCAATGATAGTTAAAAATTCCACCCTTTGAACTATGATGAGTTTGGATAATTTTGTATCTATATATGTGAAAAAATGTATGAACATATATTTTCTTCATGGGGATCTAGATAAAAACTTTATATAAATAAACCCATCCATTTGAGGATTATTAAAATTGGGAAATGGTGTCAAAACTCATGGAGGGTCTATATTTGTTGAAATAACACTATTCTAGTGGAACTACATGTTTGACATATTTTTTTGTAGAGAATGGATCCCTGAAAAAAAATAAACCCATTATTTTTACTATAATTTATTCTATGATTAAAATTTGAACATTTTACTATTTTATATGGATAATATTCTTACAGTGGGTCATTAAATATGCTGGACTTAAGAGCTAAAAAAGGCTTCTCATGGAAATTGGAAATAAAGTATCTTAGTGAGGTGAAGAATATATTGGGTTTGATAATTGAACCCAATATGAAAAAAAATCTTTGTCCAATCACATAATTAATAAATTTTTATGGTTGATGAAAAATTATAGTGACTGGATGCAAATATGTTTCAAATCAACTTGTTGAAAATATAAAAACTTTAAAGGATTAAGTACATTATTGGTACAAATTTGAGATCACATGGAATGAATTCATTACACATTTTTAGTAGGAATTATCATCTATTCCTTATCATGTACATGACCAAATATTTTTCATGTAGTGGGTGTTGTGAGTTTTTCATCTCAAATTGTTTTAATGAAAACTGGGAAGATACAAAGTGGATATTGAGATACCTCAATGGAATAGAGGATACTACCATTTTCTTTGTAGATGATGATCCATTGTTCGATTATTTTGAATAATCCATTATGGGAGTCTCAAATTCATTGAAAATAATAATTATATATTTCATTAACTTTGGTGGAATTATAGTTATTTGGATAAAAATGCCGCAACCATTGATTTCAATCACCACAATGAAAGATAAATATGTTGAAAACATGGAATAAATCCCAGAAATGGTGTGGCTATAACATATGTTTGAGGAACACATACATAGCAAAGACAATTAATTTATCTTCAACTAATGTTAGGGTGAAATACATTTGGAAAAAAATATTTTGTTCCATGAAAGGATCAAACACATTACAACAAGTACCATTACATCCATAAGATTCCTGGATAAAGAACACTGGATACATAAAAGTTTGATGGGAATAAAAATTCGGTATATATTTTGTAACGACCCATACTTTACATACATTGTTAGTACTTAAAAATTGAAGTACACTTATTACAACATATAACAAGACCATGAAAGGACCGTATAGGTATAGTGTCTTTAGAAACTGGGAAACATAAACAACTGGTTCATAAAGCGTCTACACTCTCTCCCATTTATTTAATCATATATATAGTCCCTTCTGCAATATCTTACTTAATAACCTTATTCCTGACCTGGGGAATGAAAACATACAAAAGGGTGAGCTCAAATACTCAGTAAGGGTAAAAAAAATAAATATCAATCACATCATATTCATAAGAACATAACATTTTTGAAATCTTACCCTACCAAAAGAGACCATAATCTCATAACATGGGATAAATCATGGTAGTGAAATGTAATCACAATAACCATAACTTAAAACATGAAGCTTTGTGGCATACACACATAATCATAGAGAATCATTTCTTATTAGTCCAGACTCATTTCCAAGAGTACCTTAGTGGACAAAGTCCATTTCTGAACCGAGTTCATTCCTCATTTCAGTCCTGTTTCACTGAACCGGTTTAACCTGCCGTTCTATCCATGTCTATCTCATGAGATATAAAATCTTTACCCAATTAATTGGAGGGAGATATAGGTCCCACCCATCTAATAATTATACCATTATTATGTGTGCCACAAAATCATAATTCGTACATCATTGCATATCCCATTTAATAAAAATGGGATTCTTAAACATCGTGTCATCATAAAAAAATTTATATAAGATAAAGGAATTCATAAAAATAATTCTATAAAAACATAATCAAATAAATGTAAAAATAGGGATAGAAACAAACCCTTTATTATCTTAGATGAAAAATAATTTTGATAAAACACTTGAACTCCATTCTTGAGGAAAATATACTTTCTACTTCAAAAACACTTTTCCTTTCTTAACATGTCATACAATTCTAAATTAAAAGAAGTTGATTAAAAATAAACTTGAAAACTTGTAAAGTAATCTTCTTGGAAATAATTTTTTAAAAATCCATTCATTATGTATAAGTTAAAAAACATTCTTCTCGTACTTTTGTCGGAAAAGTCAAAAAGTACCTCGTACGAAAAACGACAAAAGATTCCTTTCATATCTTTTACCAAAAACTCAAAGAAGGGTAAAATTGGCTTTAAACAATTTTAGATGGATGGAAATAATATTTCATATTGAGGAAACATATACATGGATGATAAAATACACCCCAGTAAATTCCAAAGTATAAACAATCTCGGATAAAAATGAGATTGTGATATTTCCCTTACCTTAGGTCTGATTTTCTTCATAAGTGTCCTAACCTCCTGTATAATGATTTAAATAATGTCATTTACTTATTCCAGAATCATACTCATTGTTATGATATCATATATGGTCATATTCATAGCTTATTATTAGTAATATTTCATTGCTACTTGTTATTCGGGTGTTTATTACTTTTTGTTCTTATGTGTGTCTTGTAGAATAAATTCTTATTCTTCTTTTTAGGTTATAGATACCTCATTTACAGAATGGTATTAGTGTAATATATATCATATTTATTCACTCAATTCATTTATGTAATAATTATGCAATGAAAATCATGTAGAATGAGTCACATCACATCGTGGAGACGGTATTCCGTACGTACGCACGAGTGATGATATCATTCCCATGATCGTGGAATTGTATTGGAGTGTATGTATACTATTTAAGAATAAATATCACTTCACAATAATCATATATATTCATTTTATACACCATTATACCCATCCAAGTAAGGTGGTGGTGGAAAATCGATTACACCACGACGTGGAGATGGTATTCCATACGTACGCACGCGCGGTGATTTCGTTTTCCGTAGGATGGATAGATGGTGAAATATAGCTGTTTAATACTTATAATAACATATAAGTATATTAGTGATACTGATTTCATTAATTCATAATGAAACAACTAAATAAAAAGAAGTGGAAGAAGAAATAAAGTGAAATAATCGGTAACAAACATTACCTCTTCTTTGAAGTGCTTCTTTGAGTCCTCCTTTTAGGGAACTAAAATTGGTCATTTAAGAACACCAGGACCTATAGGCTATTTCTAGGGAAGATGAGAGGGGAAATGTTCAGGGGTTGGCTGAGCTTGAAGGCTCAAAGTGGTGTGAGGAAGAGAGGGAGGAGGTGCCCTTTTATAAGGGAGGAGAGGGGCTCCTTTGGAAAAACTAAAAATATTATTTTATTATAAAGCCATATTCGGTTTTAAATAGCTCAAAATTGATTTATTTCTAATATAAGGTGGGTATGGGTCGAAATAATCTCATCAAATAGAATTTGGATGAGTTTAGTTCAATATTTTAACCTTATCATTTAGATTTAACTTTAATTTAGATAATTTATCTTTTATAGTGTCTTTTTGTGTTCTTACACTATAAGGTTAATAAACTTACTATAACAAGCAAAACGATCCCAAAGTTGTTTATTATTAATATATATAACTTTATCTAAGTCATTTGTCCGAACCTTATATTTTTAGGAATAAAACAAAAATTAATAATATAATATTTGTTTTAACAACTATTTTATGTCAATTTTGACACTATTTAGTAATTGATTTTTGTGAAAATCAAAACAGAATTATTAATTCTAAAAAAGATAATTACATCAATAGTAACATGTCATATTAACCTAAATTTTTTTGGAATTCATAAAAAGTCTCCAATTACATTTATTTGGGTATTTATAACATCAATTATGTCAATATTTCCTTAATAATATAATTACTGCATCATCTTTGTGTCATAAATAAATTAACTTATCTAATGTCTAAAAATTACAAATAAAATACAATTATGTAGGAAATCCATTTATCTTTTTAATGAATATTTATAGTCGAATTTATCTCATGTATAACCTTATATGAAAAATTACTTACTTATTAAACATTGATTTTAACTATTTTAACCCTTCTTTAAATAAATTAATAATAAATGTCCTAATCTAATACAAGTGGGACTAAATGGTCATATTTTATTCCTAAGGTTGTTTTTGGTCGAATAACCCTTATCCAATAGAATTAGTACATGTTTTAGGGTAATGATAATATCATTTTTACTCTTAATTACCCTTTTTACTTTTAACCGTGGAAAATAAAAGTAAAATGTTACTATTCACCAAAATTATTTTTATCACATTGAACAACATTTTACTTACTGACATCAACCGTGTCTCTATGATTTTTGAAATTCCACTCACAGAAGCGGTAAAATTATGTTTGATGTAAATTTTCAAATTCTTTTAGGAGGTGGGTAAAAGACAGTGAAAAGTTCAATAAAATTTTTATATATCTAAAATTATTATAAAATTACACCAATGAATTACATTGATCTTATATAGGTATTATGTATCAATTTTGACCTAAAATAAATTTAAATAAAATAAATAATTATTTAAATAAAAAGTTGGTTTTTAAATAGTAACCCAGTGTTTTCACTATTCATCAAAAATTGAAAGTTTCCCGAAAAATACCAAAATTTCACCCTAGACTAATTTAGATATTCCGAATCCAAAAATGAAGTCCATTTTGAAAAATAAAATTTACAAAATTTTGAAAAGTGGATATTACTCTTCATAACGGCTAGTTTTAATAATATTTTAATAGTATATCGTTGTTTAGTGATACTCTGTATTGCGTACGATGCAAGCTATCAAGGAAGATCACGATTGCGTGTAAAGCAAGCCAAGATAGTGTTGTGTGTAGTGAAATATTCCTTTGATGATTTATATAAAATAAAAAAAATATATTTCTTATAAAAGTCTCGGGTGTTACGTTCTACCCCCCTTAAAATGAATTTGGCCCTCAAAATTCGTCACTTGTAACAAAAAGATGATGATAACTCTCCCTCATCATATCCTCAAGCTCCCATGTAGCTTCGTATAATTGGTGGTTCCTCCATAAAACTTTCACCAAGTGAGTGGTCTTGTTCCGTAGGAATTTTTCACTACAATTGAGAATCTCTATCGGTTGTTCTTCATAAGAAAGATCTTGTTCCAGCGGTACAACTTCTGAGATGAGTACATGTGAATGATCAGGTATGTACATTATCAGGAGAGATACATAGAACACATCGTGAACTTGAGAGAGATTCGGTGGAAGCGCCAATCGGTAATACCAATATAAGCAGTGCTGAAACTCAACCACCTTTGAAATCCATAGAACAATCTCTCAACATATCTTCTAGAGTTTGAATTGTCCCCTAAAACCGACCATCTATCTAAGGATGATAAGAAGTGATGAAACTCAACTCTGTATCCAGAGTATGCTGAAGTCTTCGCCAAAACTTTGAGGTAAACCTCGGATCCCGATCAGATATAATTGAAAGTGGTACTCCATGTAATCTTACCACTTCCTTTACATATATCCTGGCAAGCTGATCGAGAGAGAAATCCTCTCTAATAGCAATGAAGTGTGCAGACTTTGTAAGACTATCAACTATGACCCATATAGCATTATTGCCTTTGGATGTTTTAGGAAGTCCTGTGACAAAGTCCATAGTGATGTTTACCCATTTCCATTCGGGTATGGGTAATGGTTGTAACATCCCCTTAGACTTCTGTCTCTCAGATTTAACTTGCTGACAAACCAAGCATCTAGAGACATATTCAGAAACATCTCTTTTCATGCCATCCCACCAGAAGTACTCTTTCAGGTCCCTATACATCTTCGTGCTTCCAGGATGAATAGAGAATGAAGAACTATGAGCCTCATCCAGTAGCTCCTTCTTTAATTCAGGGATGGGAGGAACACAAACCTGATTCCTGAACTTTATTATCCCATCACAATCAAGTTTGAATTCAAGAACATTTCTCACCTTATTTTGTAACTCTACATCTTCTTTCTATTCCTCTTTAATCTTAACATGTATATATGGTTAAACATTCATTTGAGAAAGATATGATTTTTCCCCTTTCTTTATAATTCCATGATCCATCCTTTGTAAATCCATAAATATTGGATCTTTTGTGATCCTCATCATGGATAAACTGGCATGTTCTTGTCGACTTAATGCATCTACCACCTTGTTTTCTTTCCCAGGGTGGTAATGAATTGAGCAGTCATAATTCTTAATCAACTCCAACCATCTTCTTTGGCGCATATTCAGCTCCTTTTGTGTGAAAATATACTTTACACTTTTATGATCAGTATAAATGTGACACCTTTCTCCATAAAGATAATGCCTCCATATCTTTAATGAAAAGATTACCACAGATAACTCCAAATCATGAGTTGGGAAATTTTTCTCATTGATTTTCAACTATTGTGAGGCATAAGATATCACCATATAATTTTTCATAAGAACACACCCCAATCCCTTCTTGGATCCATCACTGTAGATCACAAACCTTTCTCCGGTACAAGGTAGTGTGACCACAGGTGCACTGGATAACCTTCTTTTCAACTCCTTGAAATTCTCTTCACATTCCTCCATCCAAAAAAACTTAACTCCTTTCCGAGTCAACCTGGTGAGTGGATTAGATAATCGTGAAAAATATTTCACAAAACGTTGATAATATCCATCCAAACCATGAAAACTTCGGATCTCAGTTACTGTTGTTGGCCTCGACCATCTTTCGATAACCTCTGTTTTTGCTGGATCCACATATATCCCCTCTTTTTAGATTATGTGACCCAAAAATGAAACTTTTTGAAGCCAAAATTCACACTTGGTAAATTTGGAATAAATATTCTCCTTTCTCAGGGTCTTCAATATAATTCTCAGGTAATCTTCATGTTCTTCCTTTCTCTTTGAATATACAAGAATATCGTCTATAAAGACTACCAAAAACTGATCATGATAGTTTATAAAGACTCTATTCATCAAATCCATGAAGATAAAAGAAAAATTAGTAAGATAAAATGGCATCACTATAAATTCATAGTGTCCATACATTGTATGGAAAGCCGTCTTTGGTATATCCTCCCTTTTGACCCTCAATTGATGATACCCTGAACGAATATCAATCTTGGAAAATAATTGAGCTCTGCGTAGTTGGTAAAATATGTCATCAATGCGCGGGAGAGGATATTTTTTCTTGATAGTGACCTTGTTAAGTTCTCGATAATCAATGCACAGTCTCATTGATCCATCTTTCTTCTTAACAAATAGAATAGGTGCTCCCCAAGGTGACACACTAGGGAATATGAACCCCTTATCAAGATTCTATTGGAGTTTCTTCTTCAATTCCTGCAACTCAATTTGGGCCATTCGATAAGGTGTCTTTGAAATAGGTAAAGCACCCGGTACGAGTTTTATTGAAAAATCAACTTCACAATTTGGTGGAAGACCCAGCAATTCCTCCGGAAAGACATCATCAAAATCCTGTACAATGGGCATATTCTTAATCGTCAGTTTGTCACCAACCATTTGAGATAAATAACCTTCATTTAGTGGAATCAAGACACATAATATGGAAGAAATTTCCACTGGAGGGTTATGATCATCCTTGCATCGATAGACGATCAAATATTGATTTGGAATATGAAATGTGACTTCCCTTCTTTGGAAATTGATATGAGATCCATATAGAGAAATCCAATCCATGTTAAGAATCACATCAAATTCCACTATATGGAGGATCACAAGATTTTTAGGAAGCACTTTCCCACAAACTTCAATCGGAGAAGAATTATAAACGTTTGATGCAACTGTTGTGCCATTAGGGGTTGTCACAGCTAACTCAACATCTACTTGTTGAGGTGATACAGTGATACCCTTAGAGAATTATTCATAAATAAAGGAGTGGGTGGATCCAAAATCAAATAAAACATTTTCTACTTTAGAGTGGATGGTAAGTGTACTTTTCACCACTTTGTTATCGTACTCCATATCGCTGATAGAAATTTCATGTGACTTTCTTTTGTCTTTAGCCTTAAGAGTTTGTTGACGTCTATCATCATCAATAATCCTTGGATTAGGGCATTGATTGGCATAATGCCCCATTTCCTTGCACTTGTAACATTGAAGTGTAAGAGGTGCACTCTGTGTAGCCTTTTCATTGTTCGCATCACTAGAAATATTCTTCCCATCGTTGCGGCATTCAAATGCCCGATGACCTTCCTTTCCACATTTGAAACATTTACTTGTCCCATTAAGACTACTCCCTCCATGTTTCTTTCCACGATTTGAGCATAAGGGAAAACTCATATTCTTTTCAGTGTGCCCTTTATATTTTCATTTGAATTCCATTTTCCTCTTCTTATCAAACCCATATGACTGATGGGTTACTCCAATCTCCATGTCAACTTTGAGAGCACATCGAACGATTTACTCGTAGCTATTGATGTCCCTTATGGATAACACCCTTCGAAGACTTGGTTTTGAGCCACTAAAGAATCGATCGATCTTACTCTCAGGTTGGATAATAATACCAGAAGAGTACCTTGAAAGTCTTGAAAATTTGCTTCATAGGTACCAACAGATTCATCATCCTTTTGATTTAGTTCAAGAAACTCCTTCTCTATCTTTGTTCGGAGGATATGAGGGAAGTACATATTGAAAAATAAATTCTTGACCTCATCCCATTCGATGGACTCAATTTCATCTCTTGGCCTCGTATTCTTGAAAAGATTCCACCATTGATCAGAATCACCTTCCAAATGATACACTGCTAAGATAACTTTATCATGTTCAAAACATTGAAGAACTGAAAATATCTTTTCAGTAGTACTGATCCATTTTTCAGCAACTAATAGACTAGTAGACCCGCTGAATGAAGGTGGATGATGTCTCATGAAGGATTCAACATAATGTTTCTCCTTCCTTTGCTCATTTGGAAGTCCTGCATGATTCATATCTTGAGAAAGTTGTGTGAGCATGGCTACAAGATTTTTCATTCTAGCTCTCATAACGTTTGGTTTCTCAGGGGGACAATCATTGAATTGCCCATCGCATTCCGCATTAACACGGTTCCTTCGGGTTCTATCCATTTACTAAAACTAAGAATAATAGTGTGAGAAACACTAATTATAATAGGAAAACCACATAATCAAGAATAAAATTTCACACTTAAGGCCTTATCATAGGTTATTCATGGCCATTTATAAAACACTAATATTGTGTTCGTTGCTTAGACTTATCCTTAGGATTCTTACTAGGGCTTTCACATCGTAGTTTCCAAAGGTTGACTATAACTTTCCTCTGATACCAACTATAACGACCCATACTTTACATACATCGTTAGTACTTCAAAATTGAAGTTCACTTATTACAACATATAACATAACCATGAAAGGACTGTATAGGTATAGTGTCTTTAGAAACTGGGAAACATAAACAACTGGTTCAGAAAGCGTCTACATTGTCTCACATTTATTTCATCATATCTATGGTCCCTTTTGTCATATCTTACTTAATAGCCTTCTTCCTTACCTGGGGAAAGAAAACATAAAAAAGGGTGAGCTCAAATGCTCAGTAAGGGTAAACAAAAGAAATATCAATCACATCATATTCATAAGAACATAACATTTTGGAAATATTACCCTGCCAAAAGAGACCATAATCTCATAACATGGGATAAATCATGGTAGTGAAATGTAATCACAATAATCATAACGTAAAACATGATGCTTTTTGGCATACACACATAATCATAGAGAATCATTTCTTATTAGTCCAGACTCATTTCCAAGACTATCTTAGTGGACAACGTCCATTTCTGAACTGAGTTCATTCTTTGTTTCAGTCCTGTTTTACTGAACTGGTTTAACCTATCGTTCCATCCATGTTTATCTCATGAGATATAAAATATTTTCCCAATGCATTGGAGGGAGATTTAGGTCCCACCCATCTCATTATGATCCCATTCTTATGTGTTCCACAAAATCAAAAATCATACATCATTGCATATCCCATGTAATAAAAATGGGATTCTTAAACATCGTGACATCATAAAATAATTTATATAAGATAAAGGAATTCATAAAAATAATTCCATCACAACATAATCAAATCAATTTAATAATTGGTATAGAAAAATAACCCTTTATTATCTTAGATGGAAAATAATTTTGATAAAACACTTGAACTCCATTCTTGAGGAAAATATCCTTTCTACTTCAAAATCACTTTTCCTTTCTTAATATGTCATACAATTCTAAACTAAAAGAAGTTGATTAAAAATAAAGTTGAAAACTTTTAAAGTATGATTCTTGCAAATAATGTTATAAAAATCCATTCATTCCGTATAAGTTAAAAAAACATTCTTCTCGTACTTTTGTTGGAAAAGTCAAAAAGTACCTCGTACGAAAAACGAAAAAAGATTCCTTTCATATCTTTTACTAAAAACTCATCGAAGGGTAAAATTAGATTTAAACAATTTTAGGTGAATGGAAATAATATTACATTTTTAGGAAACATGGATGTGGATGATAAAATACACCCCAGTAAATTCCAAAGTATAAACAATCTCGGATAAAAAAGAGATTGTGATATTTCCCTTACTTTAGGTATGATTTTCTTCGTAAGGTTCCGAACCGTTTGTATAATTATTTAAATAATTTCATTTGCTTATTAAATAATCATAATAATTGTTATTATATCATATATGTTCATATTCTTAGATTATTATTATTAATATTTCATTTCTACTTGTTATTCGGGTGTTTATTACTTTTTGTTCTTATGCGTATTTTGTCAAATAAATTCTTATTCTTCTTTTTAGGTAATAGAAACCTCATTTACAGAATGGTATTATTGTAATATATATCATATTTATTCACTCAATTCATTTATGTAATCATTATGCTATGAAAATCATGTAGAACGAGTCGCATCACATCGTGGAGACGGTATTCCGTACGTACGCACGAGCGATGATATCGTTACCATGATCGTGGAATCGTATTGGAGTGTATGTATACTATTTCAGAATCAATATAACTTTAAAATAATCACATATATTCATTTTTTACACCATTATACCCATCCACGTAAGGTGGTGGTGGAAAATAGATTACACCACGGCGTGGAGACGGTATTCCGTACGTACGCACAGACGGTGATTTCATTTTCCGTAGGATGGATAGATGGTGAAATAGGGCTGTTTCATACTTATAATAACATATCAGTATATGAGTGATACTGATGTTATTAATTCATAATGAAACAACTAGATAACAAGAAGTGGAAGAAGAAATAATGTTGAATGAATCGGTAACAGACATTACCTCTTCTTTGAAGCGCTTCTTTGAGACCTCCTTTTAGGGCACTAAAATTGGTCTTTGAAGAAGACCCGGACCTTTAAGATGTTTCTATGGATGTGGAGAGGTGAAATCGGCAGGGTTTGGCCGAGCATGAAGGCTCAAAGTGGTGTGAGGAAGAGAGGGAGGAGGTTCCCTTTTATAAGGGAGGAGAGAGGCTCCTTTGGGAAAACTAAAAATATTATTTTATTATAAAGCGATATTCAGTTATAAATAGCTCCAAATTGATTTATTTAGAAGCTAAGGTGGGTATGGGTCGAAATCCTCCCATCCAATAGACTTTGGACGAGTTTAGTTTACTATTTTAACCTTATCATTTAGATTTAACTTTAAGTTAGATAATTTTACTTTTACCGTGTCTTTTTGTGTTCTTACACTATAAGGTTAATAAACATACTATAACAAGCCAAAAGAACCCCAAGTTGTTTATTATTAATATATATAACCTTCTCTAAGTCATTTTGCTGAACCTTAGATTTTTAGGAATAAAATAACAATTAATAATATAATATTTGTTTTAAAAACTATTTCATGTCAATTTTGAAACTATTTAGTAATTGATTTTTGTGAAAATCATAATAGAATTATTAATTATAAAAAAGTTAATTAAAGAAATAATAACATGATATATTAAACTATAAATTAGTGTAATTAATAAAAAGTCTCAAATTACATTTATTTTGGTATTTATAACATCAATTTTGTCAATATTTCATTAATAAGATAATTACTGCATCATCTTTGTGCCATAAATAAATTAAATTATTTAATGTCTAAAAATTACAAATAAAATACCATTATTCAGGAACTCTTTTTATATTTCTATTGAATATTTATAGTCGAATTTATCTCATGTATATCCCTATATTAAAAATTATTTACTTATTAAACTTTGATTTTAACTATTTTAACCCATCTTTAAATAAATTAATAATAAATGTCATAATCTAATAAAAGTGGGCCTAAATGGTCATATTTTATTCCTAAGGATGTTTTTGGTCGAATTACACTTATCCAATAGAATTAGGACATGTTTTAGGGTAATAATAATATCATTTTTACTCTTAATTACCATATTTAGTTTTAACCGTCGTAAATAAATTAAAAAGTTACTATTCAACAAAAATTATTTTCATCTCATTGAACCACATTTTACTTACTGATATCAACCGTGTCTCTGGGATTTTTGAAATTCCACTCACAGAAGCGGTAAAATTAAGTTTTATGTAAATTTGCAAATTCTCCTAGGAGGTGGGTAAAAGACGGTGAAAAGTTCAATAAAATTTTTATATATCTAAAATTCTTATAAAATTACTCCAATGAATTACATTGAACTTATATAGGTATTATGTATCAATTTTTACCTAAAATAAATTTAAATAAAATAAATAATTATTTAAATAAGATGTCAGTTTTTAAATAGTAACCCAGTGTTTTCACTATTCATCAAAAATTGAATGTTTCCAGAAAAATACCAAAATTTCACCCTAGGCTAATTTCAATATTACGAATCCAAAAATGAAGTCCATTTTGAAAAATATAATTTAAAAATTTTCAAAAAGTGGTTATTACTATTCATAACGGCTAGTTTTAGTAATATTTTAATAGTATATCGTTGTTTAGTGAAACTCGGTATTGCGTACGATGCAAGCTATCAAGGAAGGTCGCGATTGCGTGTAAAGCAAGGCAAGCTAGTGTTGTGTGTAGTGAAATATTTATCTAATGATTTATATAAAATAAAAAAAATATTTCTTATAAAATTCTTGGGTGTTAAATATTTCAACGAAGAAATTAGTTTAAGAGAGTTTTATACACACCATTCTTCTATTGGAGTTGGTTTAATGGTAGAGTAATGATGTTATATAATTTCATGTAGTTGTATTTTAGAGGATACTATTTTCCAATGTGTTTAAGGATTATGTGGAATCATTGAATAATATTTCATGTTGGTGATTTTTGGGATTTTAAATACACTACTTGATTAGAGTATATTTATTAGAAGGGGATGTTATAGAAGACCCATATACCATGTATGAGTAGTGACAACATGCATCAGTTGGGTTGTAGTGAGCTTGTCAATATATCACAGTCTTGTAATGGATGTCAACATGATTATTAGTATATTAAGAATTTGGGAAGCTTTTTCAATCAGTAGATAATGAAATGTGTCTATGTTTGAAAAATTATCCATATAGAATTTTTTTGTAAATAGTGAAAATCATGGAATATTGTTGTTCTACCAGTGATATGCATGCAATATAATGATTTCTATAGGGAAGAAATGGTTTCATGGTGCATGATATGGTTCTCTATATTTTTGCAAAGGTGTCATTACCATATGAATTAGTGGGAACCTATATATAAAGGGTGTGGTACCACATTAATGATGTTTTGAGTGATCATAATATATTTTGATTAACATGGATAACTAGTTATTTAGATTGTATCTTTTTTTACTTCTACTGAAATGAATGTTAGTGATGAATCTGTATGTGAATGTGGGATGAAATTATAAACTATATAAAAATATTTGTTTATCCTTTTATATGATCTCATTTGATTTCTGCTTTAATTTAAATATTTTTATGATCTTGACTATACAATAATGAGTAATTTCATGTATTTTTGGTGACTAGGGTGATGTTTTTCATTCCTCCCAACTAGGTTTCCTTCCATTTATATATTTCCTCTGGTGTGGTCATCTGATGATGAACATATAGTGTGTGAAGTATAAATGGAATTATTAATAACTCAAAACCATACTCGATTAACATTGAAAATTAGTACTTAAACTATACCCAAAATAACAAGATTAATACTCAACTATTTATTGTAATATATTTTGATTCTAGGATCCTTGTGATATGTAGTGAATCCTAATTTTAAATATATATCAATATTATTTAGAATAATAAAAATTGATATTAAATAAACTCAAATATACCATATCCTAATTTAATCATGTTGGGTATGTAAGGTACCCATTTATAAAAAACTAATAGATATTACTTGATTTATTTAAATTGTGAATGTTGATATTCTAATCAATTTCTTTGGATCACATGAGTGATGTTAACAATGATAATGGATCATGTAGTTCTTTTAAACCTATTTTTATTTTTGAAATTTTCGAATATAAGGAGGGACACATATTTAAAGTCAATGAAATATTAACTCCATAGTTTTTAAGTCACATCCTTCACATCTATATAATGATTTTTCTCCCCATTTTTTTACACAACCATTATCCATAAATGTTATTTTAGAAACTATGAATCCCCAAATAAGACCTTAATGTATCCCTCACATAGATACTCTACCATACATGGATGGTTCGAGATGCTTCGAGAATTCATATTCATTGAAAGAGACTACAATGGTTAGGTCACATTACTGAAGTAGGAAAAAATAATCCACCATATGGGACAATTCCTTCATGGAGAGGGTGATACATGGGATATTGTGTCCCAGCTAGACTATAATAAAATATCCATTATGATAATTTATGATTTCTTTACACTCATATAGAACTTCATGAAAATATTCTAACATGAAATCTCATGTATTTCATTTCCTTAAAGAGGTAAGGATGACCATATCGTGACATGGGATATTCTACATGTGTTTATAATCTATTCGAGTCATTATTGAGGATAATTTTTTCATAATCACTAGGATGGAAAATATAGAGATTCAATATATCTCATTCAATGACTTCATGTGTTTTATACAGTAGACACATTTTGAAAAAACATTATATATTCTGTAATATATCATGGATGAAAATCTAGGCTAAGAGAGGTGGGAAAATTTATTAGGATTTTTTCTTCTATAATATTAATTAATAAATACTAGAATCTTATAAAAATATATATAATGTCATAGATAAATTAAACATGATTAAATGTGGGTATGACTAAATCTATTAAGGATAAATTTTTTATATATAGGGGTTTCTATTTATCACCTCACTGTCTCTCCCTCATTTTCCCTGTACAAGGAGTATGAAAACTAACACCTTAGATCAAAATTAGGACCATAACCCATTTTCAACCATTATATAATAGGTTAAATTTGGTTATTATAAAAAAAATTAATTTATTACATGTATTCAATAAATTTATAGTCAGTAGAAAAAGTGATCTTCATGGAACTAAATATAGATCAGTTATTGGCCATAACAAAATGATT
This sequence comes from Viscum album, assembly GCA_963277665.1. Taxonomy (NCBI): domain Eukaryota; kingdom Viridiplantae; phylum Streptophyta; class Magnoliopsida; order Santalales; family Viscaceae; genus Viscum; species Viscum album. The sequence continues at coordinate 786,316,623 of OY728163.1, read as the reverse complement.
TCCCCAAATATAATTATTTTAATATATAATCCCATAATAATTTTTATCAGATTAAATATATAACAATCTTCTAAGTTGGTTTTATATTACAACATGAAATAAATATATTTTATTTATGTATGAAAAATTTGTTATAAATTCATGAAACATCAATTTAATAATAATACAATCTTCTATATTGACATTGAATCAATGAAACCCTCTATATTTTATTTCATAAATAAACCCACAATGATCTCTACACATGTATATGAAATTAAATGGATCAAATTTGTATGTATAACATGGAAATTAAATATAAAGTGATCAAATATGCCCATTTCAAAGTTGTCCTGTCTTAATCTTTAATGAGACATAAATAAAATAAATAAATTATAGAAAGTTTAGTGTAAAATATAAAATTTGTATTTATATGTACCCAATAATAAAAATTGTGATTTAAATGAAAATAATTTAAATAAATCCTTCCACTAAAACATCACATCATCAAAATAAGAAAAAACTCATTTACCCAATATGATGATGAATTATTTTTGGTGTTAAAACCTTTAGAGAGGGTTTATAACAACTGAGTTTTTTGAAATAATCTATATAAAAACTATGCCACTTTGAACTATTTCATTAATAGTATGAAACATGATGTTGATGTTCATCAATGTTTTGGAGCTCCATTTGATACCAAAATATAAAATAATTTATTTTATGTTTAAAACACATTTTATTTTCTTTCAATTTATTCTATAATTGTTATCTCAATGACCATATTATAGATCCATATTCCATAATTATGAACGACACAAAAATATATAAACTCATCTACTAGTGTGGAAGATTATATGAGTGTATACTTTTCACTCTTCTATGAAATAACTTTTCTAATAAGAAAGTATTTCCAACGGTGGATCTACTACTATTTTAAAATAAAATAAAATAAAATTCATAGTACTTAATTATCTCTACATGGTTTGATCTCCTTAACTTGAGTACTAAATATTTAGTTATTTATAAGTACCAAAAAACCCTTTTAGATAACCTACAATGATCCACTTATAGGTTTCAAAATTATCATACCAAAATCCAAATAATATAGTCCATTTTTGGTTGTGTACACACTTGATCATATATCAAAGACCCTATTTATATTACATAAAGACACTTTTTTATATTATTTTTTAAATTTCATTTTTATTGTAGTGACCCATCCAAAGATATACCAGAGCATGTGTCTAATAATAAATGAATTACTATGCTTTCTAGGAATAATTCCCTGAAGGTCATACCAGTTTAGTAGTCCTGGTAAATGTGATACATAAAAGAGTATTGTAATAAAAAGTATACAATTATTAAAACATAATTTTTCCCATATCTATTAATATGAAACTCTTAGGATAACTCTAATACATGTCTTAAATCAACACAAATCTTTCATAATAAGAATCATGAATTCATGGGGAATGAAGAATAATAATGGTGACCTCAAAGTCTCAGTAAGGGTAAAACAGTCGAAGAAATTAAGAATCATGTAGAATAGTCAATATGGAAAGGTGAATAACTAAATGAAAATTACATGTAATCAATAAAATAAATGGAAGTAAATAATAAATATTGAAAGGTAATAATGAAAAGAACATTATATTGAAATAAATATATAATATGATATCTATATATATGGTTATGAAATTGTAACACATGTGATTTATTCAATGTATTGAAAATGGAATGTATCCCTAGATATGTCGACACCTTATATCATTGATGAATAATATATTAATCCTGAAAATGAAATGTGTTAATAGATATGTTGACACTAAATCTCATGGATGAATAATATAAGAATATAAATGAAGGAAATAATTAATTATTGGATGCCATGTTTCCTATATTAATTGTACCATTACGATCATGACCTTTCAAAAGACAGTTTAAAAAATGTAAGGTAAAACCCATATACGGTGGCTAGGAAAACGAATTGTCACATGAGAACACAGATGCATCGATGGGATGTCTATAACCATTCTCCTCCAATATCGTACAATTCCCAAAAATTACTCATTTATCATACAACTGATTTAATAATGTGCCATATCAAATATCTATATTGAAGAAGAGATATAGATTTATTAATATTAACCCCGATAGTCAACTAACTATCTATGTAGACCCCATATGTAAACTTGTATATTGTGTATGTAATATTAATAACCATGACAAATAAAATGTATAATTTTTGTGGAATGAAATGTTCAATGATCAAAAGAGATTTATTATTTCAATAAGACTAATAAATAAATGAAGTGAATGTGAATACTATTCTTTTCAAAATAAATCATAAACCATAAAGATAAATATTAATTATAGTATAAATACTTCAAATCCCATGTCGTGTAAAAATAGTGATTTTTGGTTGTTAATGAAATAAAAGAATAACTTTTTAAAAAAATTGAGGAAAATTTCATTTTTTTCATGAAAAATTGTTTGAATATGTTTTTCATTAAATATAAAAAATTAAAACTTGAAATGATGAATTCAATGAAATTATGGAAGATGAATCTGTACATGTTGAATGTGGTAAAATGAATAAACATTTTTCTGGAAAAAGAATAGAAAAATCCTCGTTATGAATATGACAAGAATATTCCATTAAAATATTAGTAAAATAAAAAAATTGTAAAAATGTCATTAACTTTTTTTTAAAAATTTTTGAACATATTTTAATAATTCATGGTTTTTAGAATAAATCACGTTCTCCTATTACAAAGAGATATAAAGTCAGTTTTTCTAAAAAACATTTTCCAAAAAACATGGGTAAAAACGAGTGTAAAATGGAACTAATAATAGAAAAGAACATGAATAAATAGAGATGAATTAATTTTATATATTTTAATAGGGTTATATAATTTCCTCTAATGGAAATAAAATTTAAATGTAATTAAATTTATTGTTGAACAAAAAAATATTTAAACATCACAAAGAGTCCCATACCACATTGAAATATTTTAAAACATAATCCTCAAAAAAGAATAACATTATATTAATTTTTGAAATGTAATGAGATTAAAGATATTCATGATATATCTTGTAAATGGTATTACATATACCATGTAAAATAAACTAGGTGCATAAGAACAATTAATCCTCAAAGGAATTTAAATTGAGACAAAAATTCCTTAATGATGTGGTAAAAAATGAATTAAAACCCCAAAGGTATTAATCATTAAATAAAACATTTAAATAACATGAATATAATAGGTTTAAAGTTAATATATTACAATTTGGTAGTATGTAAACTATATATATGAAATTAGGTGTACAATAACTAAGTATGTCTCATAGATTGAAAATTAGACAAGAATCTCTTACAACGCGTTTCTATTCTGGTGAACGTCCTTTAAATTCCTGTATAAAAAAATTATATTAGTTTTCAACCTTTTTAAAAAAATTATGTTTATTGTTATTTTTATTTGACTTAATTCCATGTCGTGTCTAACTCCTCAAACAATTAAGTTTACATCATGTGGTTTTTAAAAAATGTGGTTTATGTGTCAAAAGAACTATAGTTGGTCAACTGTGGTCATATGGTTCATTATATAAACTATAAATAATAATAACCCTAACATAATTATCGTATTTATTCTTTAATTATATGTTTAAAATAAATCATTTAATATGGTTATGAAAAATTAATTAATGTTACAATCATGGAGATAGTTGGTGGTACGTACGCACGGGTAACGTTGCCATATTTTCTATGGTCATTATATTAAGTAGGTAACTAATAGAATATCATTCCATAATTTTCATTATATGTTAAATAAAATATTATTTAATCATACATACTTATATGATTAATTTAATGGTGTAAAAACAATCACATCATGTCGAGGAGGTGGTAGTCTACACATCCACAAACAATGTTATCTCTTTTAATGATTATGAAGGGGTAATAAAAGAGATGATATATATATATATATATATATATCACTTAAAAAAATATAATTACATAACTAATTTAATATCTTTTATTTTAGGTATAAAATGTTGAATTAAAACCATATTTTATATGTTCCATGTTTAGTGTGAACGAATCACAAATCATCGAGGGGGCGGTAGTCTACACTTCCTCAAACGAGGTTATCATATCAACATAAAATAGTAAGTATTAAAGGTAGGTGTAATTATAGTATTAAATAAGTCTTAATAGAAAATAAATATTATATATAATATCTATGAATGGAGTTTACATAATAATGGATACAATGAGATGTGGTTGGGAAAAATTGAACAGTCTTCGTTTCGTGAGGCAGTAATTCACCATTTATAAAAACAGTATGTTCATTTCCCATTAGATTGATGTGTGCATAAGTGTAGGTAGATCCCTCAAAATAAAAAATAATAGTATATTGATTATACTATTTTTGTTACAGATTATCTGAATAAAATGATTTTAGGGGTCGGATAATGGAAATGAAACTAGAGAGATTGTGAGAAGACAATACCTTTTAATCAAGTAACTTATTTTAGTTTAACCAAACGACATCTGTGGAAGGTATTATTCCTAAAGTGAGGATTATATGTATATGTAAGGGATTTTCTATGGCCATATGGGAATATCATGGCTTAAATTAAGTGTTTTTATAGGTGAGAGGAATTGGTAGAGTTTCTGGCCTTTTATAAGGAAGGAAAAGGACCCACTAGGTATTCTTGAAATGAAGTTAGGTTTACACATGTTATTACCTAAACATAGTCATAAAAACTGAAAATCATTAATTCAAGGTTAATGGATGAAATATGTCCATGAAATGAGTGTGGGATAAGTTTTTAGGTCATTTGAACCTCTAAACATAGGGTTTTAGTCCATTTTAAGGATAATTTCACCTTAATCACTATAATTAATTTTAATCACTTTCACTAATAATTTATTTCATAAATAAAGTTCATAATATTGTAACAAAAATATCATCTTGATTACAATGTTTTATATCAGATTTTAAATAATCAAATTACAGAAACAACAAAATTAGGATTAATGTTAATCTCAAAGACATACGGATTAACTGGTTTTAGATGAAAAATTGTTCAAAAGATTGGTATGATTTTATATTAAATTTAAAAGTTAAATTTATTCTAATGAACTAAATTATATTAATAGTTATATAATTGATCCAATGTGACTTTAAAAAAATTATAATATAATTTATCATTAATAATTATTTAAACGAAAATATTGTTTTTAACTGAAACACATTATTTTTAACTATTTACTAAAAAATAAATTTTCTCATAAAAGTCCAAAAAATTAATGGTATAAAAAAATAAAAATTTTAATTCAAAGAAGTGTTTTATTTTATAAAATTTCATTCATTAATATTTCAAAATTATGATTTAAATTTGGTTCCCCATGAAATGGAAGCAAAATGCCTTAATAAAAATATAGGTTTTTATGTCAAATATTGGGTTTGAACTTATCTTATTCATACCAAATATATTGGAAGAATATAAAAAATAATTGATTGGATACATAACTTATTTATTAAATTAATATCACTAAATAAATGTAATTAATTTAATCTATTATAGTAAAACTACCTTTTGAAAATAAAAAAATTCTCTAAAACAGTTTCCTTTAAATGTTAAATTGGTTTGTATATTCATTTATAATTTATTTTTAATGAATGATTTAATTTTATAAACCATATATTTTTATAAGTATGTTAATAATATTCATAACTTCTAGTTTATATCTCATTATATTAAATAATAATATTCTAATTATAGATTCTTTCTCAATAACACTCGGTATTGAGTATAGCGTAAGCCATAGAAGAATATCTCTTTTGTAGGTAACATAAGATACAGAGGAAGGTTAATCATACCTTAATGAAATCTAACGAGAATGGTTTCTCTTTCATGTAACACATGTAACCGAGTATTTCATTTTTTGATATATATAGAATATATTTTAAAAAGTATGTATATTATATATTATACGGATAATATATTACCTTACACACTTGATGTCACGTATCGTACGCGCTTTCAAAAAAAGGTTTTTACATTAGTTTTTTTGGGTGTCACATTTAACCCATGTTATTTAAATTTTGATCTAACAAATTAGAATTGATCATGGTGATAGATTGTTTTATACTTCCTATGTTTGAAATTACACATTGCAAGAAGGGTTAAAAAGTAATTTTCTATAACAAATGGGAATTGTAAGTACAAAGATCATACGGAATACCATTTAAGTAGGTGACTATGTAGGATAACATTAATGGAAAGTAGATACATGTACATGGAGAAAAAATGTAAATATTTATAAAGCATTAATGAGGTCATCACTCACAAACATGTGACTAGTTAATGGAATGTTGTAGGCCTCAAAGTTATATATATTTGATGATTTAAAAGGCTAAAGATTCCAAAAATATTTAGGTATATGGAAATTGTTTTATTTTGATTCCATTTTACAAATTTCGTGTAATTCTTTTACTAACCATGAATACAATTAAATATTATTTCTTGGTAGGTTTCAATTGAAAATGATCATTCTTATATTTTGTTTGTGCTTCAAGCAAACTCTAAATAATTCCATTACTAAGAGGATTTAGTAACCAATAATTAATTTTTTTATTCCAGATGCACTAAAAGATACTTTAAAATTATTTTAAGAATTAAAAATCTAATAGTTCGAACTTAAATATTATACAAACAATTTTTTTATATTATATCAATCCCCAATACTCTAAATTTATACTACTAGTTCATAATTGACATTTATTAGTTAAATTTTCTAACTAAAAATAATGAAACTTAATAAGCACATTATGTAGTATAGTGGTTGGCATGAAACCCTTATCATCCTTCGATCGTGGGTTTAAGACCCGCAGCCATACCGAATTTGATTATTTTCCCCCTATATTAGAGGTTTCCATTTTCTAAAACCATGTTAATATAATCTCCAAAATATATATGATGTATATTGTTGAAATTAGGTTAATCATGAAATAGAATTTAACAAAGGTTTTCAATATAACCTCAATACCTAAGTACCTCATCCATTTTATTTTCACGTAGGTTCTTCCTTGGTCTAGGGTTTATCTATAATATCATTAGTTGGATTTCATAATCATGAAATGTTATCTTCAATCTAAAACTCATCAGGTTTAACCTAGTTGAATTATTATTTATCAAAACATTCATAATTTTTTGTATGAAAAAAGTGTATTATCCAATAGGTATCCCCTGGGAGTGTCAAACTAGGATTGCAGTAAGGTTTTTTGTCTTGTACCAGGTTACCCCTAGTCAAACCTAGACCACCATGTTAGGGTTGGTACTCCAAGGTACATTTTTGCCACAAACACATCCACTTGTAGTATCCATATGGGGATGTATTTCTCGGAAGGCCCAGATAATCTATACTTTACCAAAATTATAGGGTTTTCATCTATACATATTCAAATTCTACCTTAGGGTTCTTTTTAATAATCTAGGTTTCCATAAATCTAGTTCCCAAGGTTGCAACTAAACTTACTATGATACCAATTGTAGCGACCCAGACCCATATATCCTAGAGCTAGTGTCTAATACTAAATACATTGGCATGATTTAAAGGAATCAATACCTGAAGGACTGATCAGTTTGTAGTGTGGGTAAACTAGATACATAAATGGATAATCTATTACAAATTAATACAATTATTATAACATATTTTTTTATTCTTTCTAAATAACTCTTAGGATAACTCTAATACATATAGTAAACTCATGCATATCTTTTGTAGTAAGGTTCTGTGATTCCTGGGGAAGACACATAATTAGGGTGAATTGAAATGATCATAAAGGAAAAAATATAATATAATAAATAATGAATCAATGAGAATAGTCAATATGAAATGGTGAATAAATGAATACACATACTGTGTATTCGATAAACTGAATGGATGTATATAAAAAATATGGAATGCACATAACTGGAAGCATAGTCTATTCAAATAACTAGAAAAGGCAATATCAATATGAAGGGTTAGGAAACTGAAACACATGCCATTTATTCCAGGAACTAAAAATAAAATTTATCCAATGATATGCCAATGTATTATCTCATGGATGAATAATAACTTAATCCTGAATATGAAACACATAAATAGATAAGTCATTGAAAAATTTAATAGACGAATAATATTAGAAGATAAATAAATAAATTCTTATTTATTATATTCCATGTTTGAAAGCTACATGGTACTTTTTCCACAAATACCTTTCCCAATATGTTTTAGAAAATATAGGTTAAAAACCATATAAGGAGACTAACTCAATGACTCGACCAATGATACTACCGATGCATCAAGGGGTTATCTATAACAGGGCCATGCCTGTGTCATATGAGTCCAAAACATTATTAATCTACTAAATAATTGATATAACTATTTGCCTTATAAAATATTTTTTTGGAGTACGAGATACCAAATTTTCAATATTAACATAGATAGTACAATAACTATAAAAGTATATAGTGTATGTAAAATGATATATGGTTTATGAAATATTAATATCCATGTAAAAAAATTTATAATTTTGGGTGAATTCAATGTTCAATGATCAGAAGAGATTTAATATATAATGGGGAATAATAAATAAATCAAGGAAGTGAATATTAATACTATTCTAGGCTAAATAAATCATAAACCATCAATAGTTATATTAGTGATTGTATCAATACAACAAATCCGATGTGAAGTAAATATAAAGGGTTTTTGTTGTTGATAAAATAAAAGAATAACTTCTAAAAAATGTTCATAAAGAAAAATCATTTGTTTTTATAAAACGTTTGGAAATATGTTTCTTTAAAAATAATCCTTTTAAACTTTAAAAGGGGGATACACAAAAATGACGGTGGATTAATCAGTATTTTTCATACGAGGTGAAAAGAATATTCCTTTTGTACGAAAATAGGTTAGAAAATACCTCATCAGGAAAGAGACAAGTAGATTCATTTGAAACATTGGTAAAAGGAAAAAATGTAAAAATGTATTTTCCAAATAATTTCAGATATTATTTTGAAAACCTTTTAATAAAACATGGGTTTTAGAATAAAATAGATTCTCTAACTAATGAGATATATAATGTCGGGTTTTCTGGAAAATAGTTTCTAAAACACGAGAGTACCATAGAGTGAAAAAATGGAACCAATACATGAAATGGTCATGAATAAGAAGGTAAGAATTAAATTTACATATTCATAAATGGTTATATAATTTCCCCTAATGGAAATACCATTGAAAAATCATTAATGTTATTATTCATGAAAATTATCTTTAAACAACCCAAAGTGTCCCACACAATGTTGAAATATTTGAAAACATAATCCTCATGATAAAATAAAATTATATGAATATTTAAAATATCATCTAATTAAGGATATTCATGATATATAATATATAGGGAATTACATTCACCATGTAAATGAAACTAGGTGCATAACCACATTTACGCCCAATGGAATGTAAATTGAGATAAAGATTTCATACCAATATTGTAACAAATGAAGTGAAAAACCCAATGGTATTATTTATTAAATAAAAAATTTAAATACACTAAATATTATAGTGTTCAAGATATTATATGTTAATTCAAAATAATGAATATCATATATAATAAATTATATGTACAAAATTAAGTATGCCTTAAGGAATAAAAATGAGACAAGAATCTTGTACCTTGTGTTTCCTTTCATGTGAACGTCCATTAAATTACTATATAATAAAATTATGTAAATTTTTTACTTTATTAATACCATTACTAATTTTTATAATTAATTTAATTTCACATATTACCATGTTGTGTACAACTACTCAAACAATTAAATTTAGACAGGGTGTTTTTGACAAAATTCGGTTTATGCGTCAAAACAACTATTTTTGGTCAGCTATGGTCATAGGGTAAATTATATAAAATATAAAGAATAATATCCATTAATAAATTTAATATTTATACATCAATTATATTTTAAAATAAATCATTAAATATGGTTATGAAAAATGAATTAATGTTTTAATCATGGAGATAATAGGGCATATGTACGAATAAGTAGCATTGCCATTTTTTCAATGGTCACTATAGAAAGAAGCTAAGTAACAAAATATCATTTTATAATGATAATTATATAATAAATACGATAGTATTTAATTTTAAATACATATATAACGAATTATATTATGTTAAATAAATCCCATCATATCGAGGAAGCGATAGTCCACAGGTCCATGAACGATGTTATCTCTTTTAAAGATATTGACATGCCAATAAAGGAGATGATATATATATTTAAATAATATAATTACATAAAGATAAATATGTCATAAAAATAATATATTTTTTAAGTATAATATGCCTAATTAAAACCACCCTTTATACGTTCCATGTTTAGTGTGAATGAATCACAATGCTTTGAGGGGACGACTGTCCACACTTCCTTTAACAATGATATTGTATTAAGATATAATGGAAAGTAATAAAGGTAGGTGTAATAAAAGTATTAAAGATGTATGAAGACATAATAAATATCATATATAATATATATAAATATAGATTCCATCATAATGTCCACCATTAAAGGTGGTAGGGGAAAATTGAACAATCATTGGTTCGTGAGGTGGTAATTTGACGTTCGCAGAAATAATATGTTCGTTTCCCATTAGATGGAGGTGTGTATATGTTTATATAGAAATATCATAATAAAAACATAATATTATTTTTATGATACATTTTTTTTACAAATAATAGAATAAGGATATTTTATATTTTGGAGAATAAAAATGAAACTAGAGAATTGAGGAAAGATGTTACGTTTTAATCAGTTAACTTCTGTTGGATTAACCAAAAGGCTTCCATGAATGGTATTATGAACAATATTATTCCTCTAGGCCAATGGGAGGGATTCTTGGAGGACATTTGGGAAAATAATGGCGTAATATAAGTTGTTGGATAGGTGTGAGAAACAGGTAGAGTTGGTGGCCTTTTATATGGGAGGAAAAGGACTCACTTGGTATTCTTGAAAAGAATTTAGGTGTACACATGTTATTACATAAAAAATAATAAAAAACAACCCAAACTCTTTAATGGTTGGTTATTGGATAAAATATTTCCATAAAATGGTATTTGGGCAAGTGGATAGGTCATTTGAGCCCTTAAACTTAGGTTTTTAGTCCATCTTGAGCATAATTAAACCTTAACCAATGTAATTAATTTTAATCACTCTCACTAACCAATTTCGTAAAAAATTAATTTAAGATTATTAAAAACAAATATTGTTTTTATTACAATTTTGTATGTTTTATTATCAAAATTCATAGCATAGAAGTGGAAAAACTTCGATTATTGATGATCTCATAGAGAGACAGATTAACTAGTTTTAGTAAAAAATGTTCAATAGAATGTAATGTTTTTATATTAAATTTCAATGATAAATAGATAAAAATGCACTGAATTTTATTAATAGTTTTATAATTAATCCAAGTTTTCATTTATAAAAAGTTTATAGAATAATTTAATATTAATGATTATTTAAATGAAAATGTAGTTTTTAACTAAAACGTAGTATTTTTTACTATTCAATAAAAAAATGATGATTCTTGTAAAATTACAAAAAATAATCCTCAGATAATATTAAAAATTTTAATATAAAATTTATGTTTATTTTATAAAACATAATTCATAAAGGTTTCAAATTTAAGATTTAAAATAGTTTCTCTCTTAAAAGGTGTTAAAAATGTCATAATAAAAACATAGGGTTTTATATGAAATATTGGTTTTATTCATATCTTAAGCTTACCAACAGTATTTTATGTATATAAAAAATAATTTATTTAATATTAAATATATTTATTACACTAATATCACTCATTGAATATTATTAAATTAATCTATTAGTGTAAAACATTATTGTGAGAATAAATATAGTTCTTTATAAAAATAACCTTTTAATATTCAATTAGTTCATATATTCATTTACAATTTATTTGAAAACAAATATTTCATTATCTAAACCAAATATTTTAATAAGTTAGTTAATAATTTTCATAAATCTATTTTATAAATTACTATATTAAATAATAATGTTTTAATTTTATAATTATTCTCAGAAAGTCTCGGTATTATATATAGCATAAGCCATCGAAGAAGATCACTTTTTCATGTAACACAAGCTATAGGGAAAGGTCACTCTTGAATGTGATGCAATATATCGAGAGGTATCTCTTGCATGTCCCACATACTAACTTAGTCTTTTATGTGTTGAAATTTATAGAATATATTTTAAATAGTAGATGTATTATAATGTATATAGATATTATATTACCTTATATGGTTTCTATCACATGTCATACACGCTCTCAAATACAGTGTTTTTAAATTAGTTTATTAGGGAGTCACATTTATCGCATTGATTATAACTAAACACGTGGACTTTATAAAAAGGGGTAGCTATTGGTTTACATTATTTCATTACAAGTCTTCAAAATATAAAATTGAAATATCACTTTTTTGATAATATTAGGATACTGCAGAAAATATAACATTGTATCCTTATAAGTAATAAAATATTTTCTTTCCCCCAATAATTAATTTCTGATATATTTATTTGAAATATATTTGTTTCATAAAATTAAAAATAACATAACATGAAATTGATTTATCATTAAAATATCAAATTATAAAAAATAATTTCACACCCATTAATGATATTCATTTCAAATAAAAATTAAATTATTATTTAATGAATCATATTTTATAATTGATGTGAAGCTACCTCAATCGCAATGAGGTAATATATTAATTTTTTAACAATTCCCTTTGTATCACTTCATACAATTTTTTTTTGATTCACTATATAAATCATTTAATCAATATCACTATTGTGAAACACATTCAAAATAAGAATAAAACATATATTAGGATAAAAATTTCCCATATATTCGACAATGGTTCTAATTTTTTTTAAACCAAACTAGATATATATACCATTTAAAGTCAGTAACATTTTAATTATTAGAACAGATTTCTATAAAACAATCCTCTTGTCTCTCGACATTTCTCAATGAATAACTTCCCCCTTATATATCCATTTGTAACCAAAATGATTCACACCATATATAAATTTGATGTGGCCCATATATCATAATCTTTAATGAAATCTATCTCTTCATTCATAGCAGTTGTCCACTTATCTGAATTGGAACATTTATTGAATTGATGAAAGTTGATTGGATCGTCTCCCATAACTATTGTGCAAAAATCACGTTCTTGGAGATAAATGAGTTAATCATCTACTATCACACATACCTTTAATATTGTATATATCCTTAGTGGAATGGTATTTATTTTTCTATTTATTAGAAAATTTTAAATATTGGATGGGGAACACATTATAAATTTCTTGATTTTCAAGATTTTATACGAAAACAATGTCAGTGAATGAAATCTAATCATTGATAATAATAACTATAAGATGATAAGTAAATTATTCTTGAACATTAATCTTTATAATATCATCACCTATAGAATCGACACAAAAAAATAACCTAGTATTTTCCCTATAAAAAAATGATGGAAATGTAGGAGCATTAAAATTTCAACCCCATAACTATGATGAATATCTTATTAATGAACAACTAACAGTTATATGTTATAATTTATCTTTATTCGAACTAAATCTTCATACCACTATAGGGAAACCACAAATTATTGATTGATTACTCTTTTGATTAATTCTTATCTAGTGTTCATAAGGAGGTTTTTAAATTCCTTATTTAGAACCCTATAAAAGTTATTAATGATGTCCTTAATTGTTTCATTCATAAGGGATTTTTTTAGGATAGAATAAAAAAAATACCTCTTACCATAACCGTAATAGTTATATTATATATCTCGGTAATATCATACATGATATGGTATCATTGTATTGTTTATTACATGATAATAAAAAATTGATATAGTAATTTTGAAAATGGTTATAGACAATTTTCACCTGATATATCATATCTATCATAGTATTCACCAACATGACATGATTTAATATATTTTATTAATTTTATAATTCTATTCTAAACATCTGTTTTTGAAACCTAAAAAATATAATCAGCTTTATAATTCTCAATGATTAGGTATAAGTGGTCCCATTTTAAAAATACAACAATATAATACACTATTTCTGACCAAAGAATCAATATAGAAATGGAAAAAAATTAATTTATTTTAATTATATGATGTCGAAGTGTCAATTGTAACTAAATTTCATTATGTTTGTGTTATTTCCATTAATACACTCATAAAAGTCATCGATGATTAAAAAAATTAGTTGGATGAATCCCTTAATCACACCTAACCCTTTTAATTTTTTATTTAGATATATGATCCAAACACTACTTCCATTAATTAGTGAAATCGTAATTTTTTAATTGTCATTTTCTTCTACATAAACTAGTATGCATGATTTTATAATATGATGCATTGTTTTATAATGAATATAGATTTTTATTAATTGAGAAAAACCTAGTACTAGTTATTTTTTATTTTTAAAATTTCAAAATATTCCATTAAAAAATGAATAGTTTAAGCCATATTCTTCAATAAAAGAAATTGAAATAAAAGTCTTCTAAATAACAGTACCACAATAGTATCTTTTAACAAAATAAAATGTACCTTTAATAACCATTTATCATCCCATTTATAATTAACATAAAAAATATGTCATTTCTCAATTAATTAAGATTTCAACATCACACAAAATTTAGATATTCATATAGCCTTGGATAGATAGACATATATTTGTAGTAGCACTAGAGTTTACCCTATAAGTTACATTAGGTAAATAATTCAAATTTAATTTTGAACAAGTCAAATTAAGAAGGGTATTATTATTTTTATTTCAATTTCTTTACTTAGGTCATCCATTCATTAAGTATAGTTTTCTTGAAAATTTTAATTGAATCTTCATAATATCATTTTTCACTTTTTAAATAAATTTTATTCCTATTTTACAAATTATTTCATTATAAATGATTTCAATGTTGGAAAATTCTGTCTAATGATGAATCATTTGATTTTTTTCTTACCCAAAATGAGATGTTTACCCTTTAAGTGTCGAATTCACTTTATTGGTCTTATTAATCAACTAAAATTGACTATATTATAAATGAATATAAATCAAAACCAAATGCGTGAGAATGTCTGTAGATTTATCTTCCATTAGAAAATTATGAATATAAGATATATCATAAATTTCCAAGATACAATTTCTCACGACACCCTCCCTATAGGGTTTTCCCTTATAGGGGAAAAAAAGTGATAAGAGAGATAATGAACCACATGTACAGCATCTAATAGGCCTCGTGGTGGCGAATAGCACCATGGGTATATAAATCTCATAAAATGGGAGACATTACACTTTTAAAAGTAAACATGATCAGGAGATAAAATGTATCAACCCCAAAAAACTCCATGATATATATATATATATATGTATGTATGTATGTATATATATATATGCAAGAATCCAAAAATCTATCTGACATACATATTTAAAATAATACTACTAGATGTAATGTGAAAAACTTCAATATAAATACGAAATGAATAAATATATGAATCTACACAACAACCATCCCAATGCCCAAGCTAATGGGGTCTAGCATGGTCAACATAATCTCCCAAGAAATGTCAAAATAATTTTATATACGTAGGGAGATGATACAAGTATACTAAGTTGGGAAAGTCAATGTCACTTGTTCAGATGTGGGAGAATCATTTTAATTCCACTGTGAGAAAAAAAAATAGAAAATACAAAGAACCCAATAAGAAATACTATCCACCCCAACTCCACCAAGGAATAATCCCCAAATAATGAATGACATGTAAATTAAATTAATATGAACATCGATATAGGCTAAACCACATGATTCCAACTGGTAAACTTATTATCCATAATGAAAAAATTCAGATGCAACCAAACTCTTCAGCATGAACAAACTCTCCTGCAAACACCTTGTTTACAACAACATCACATCCCGCCCAGAGACACCTAGTCCACAAAACCAAAACCTCACCCTAAAGAAACCTCATAATGAACAACACATATCATCCTAAAGACACATAGGAAAAAACACCTTTCCCACATGCACCTATGTTTCAAAACCTCACCACAACTAGCATGAAAAATCTTGTTCTATTGATGATTAGAGAGGGAGCTGGAAAGAGGAAATAGCCATCCATCCAACCTCCAATCAAGGTGTTGGTAAAGACACCCTACCCCATATTAGATGGGAGGTTAAGATTGTAGTTCTCATCACAGGTGGGGTTTTTATAGAAGTTACAATGATTTACATATATATATATATATATATATATATATATATTTATATATATATATATATATATCTACCAAACACTCATCCCAACCTCTGGGTTTTCCATGAAAACAACCATCCCATAAAACTCAACACTTTTCTACTACCTCAAAATAAATCTCCAAATGAATAAATGTAACCCAAATTCATGACCCAACCAATTCCATAAACCAAATATCACACTATATTAAAAAATTCATTTATATATTCCTTCCATACCTACTCAGTAAACTACCAAACACATCACACCACATGTAATATCATAAACCACACACACTTCACAATTGTCTCTGGAAACTTAAGGAAAAATTACCATGCAATGTAACACCGTACTTCTTCAAAATTATGCATCCCCAAACACCCTCAGCACCCTCCCCCCTACACAAAAGCACCAAACCTAGAAAAATGAAAATCAACCAGATTGCAGTCCCAGTACAAAAACAATCCATAACCAACAACCATGACACAATCCAAATGAAAACCAAATTTTCAATAAGTTCATCCATTCCACAATCATTCAATATATCAACCACAGATAACATTTCACACTCAATCCATCTGCACACACCACTATTCTCTCAAAAGTAGCCCCACAGAACCCGTAAAAAGCACAAGATAGAAAAGATCCACACACAATATATAGATGTCCCAACAAAGAAAATTGTATTTATATTTTACACATTATTTCTTTAATTCCACATTGATAAAACATGGGTTATCAAAAAAATGTTTGATCCTAGGTAATCTATTTATTTCACCAGGTGTACATGGTTAATCAACATCATAGTTTCAGAGTTCAATAAGGGATACATAAAATTTTTAAATCATCACCCTTGTGAAAACCAAGACCACCAATGTCCATGATTTTTTGACAGAATAAAAATCACAATATGGATCAAAGAAAACAGATGAAACAACACAAGAATCATCATAATCTTCCTAGTCCCCAAATTATTATTAAGGTATCCAAACCCATTATCTTAAATTTTCTATTTTCCTTCACAACACGCTTAATTAGGATTCCTATTTGGCAATATTCTCTAATAGAAATGAGTTTACCCACCTAAAATGATATACAATTAAAAGAGGTATGAATGAATTCCTACCTCAAAAATAGATGATGAAAAAAATACTCTTTGAGCCAAAAAATAGGGGGGTCACACAAGTAGCAGGAAAATCCAATGGAAATTGAATCTGAAGTCCACAAAACAACATTGGACTCTACGTGGATAAATGTATCGGTGCACATAATGATAAAAAAATAAACACATGGGGAAGAGAATAACTCATATTAAAATATCCATATCCTATACCAACAAAAGAGAAATAGTTTTATGGTCTATTAAATTCATATCATGGTCTTGATTATATTTGTTGACTATTTCAATGTCCTCAGAGAATTTTTATAATAATGATATAAATAATATACATTTATAGTCCTTTATAAATGCTCCAAAAATGTTATATATTCAATTTATGTCAAAAAAATTATGAGGGGAGATAATGGAAAAATTGGAAAAGAATGGAAATTACTCAATGATGGGTGACTCATCAATTCAAGCCACTGATATTGAGTCACTAACTCCTAAGTCCCTGATGTGAATCACCAACGTGATGCACCGACACGAGTTACCGATGTGACCCACCGACAATGATAAATGAAAATTACTCACCTACTCAACTCACTGATGCCCGACCTACTGGCACCTAACCAACCGACTCCTGGCCTAGAGAAAACGTTCCATTGATGTTGAGTCCCTAATGCCGAGTCACTGACGTTGAGATACTGATGCGAGATACCAATAAGAGCTACTGATGGAAGCTACTAATGTGATCTACCGATTCCACCTACTTATGTGGCCTATCGACGCTGAGTCACCAATTTAAAATGCCAATACCACATACTTATGCAAGATATGGATGATAAGTCATCGATGCTATGATACTGATAGGAAAACATGAAATTTCTGAGACTCTTGAAATGATCTACCATTGCCCCCCTAAAACCCCAAATGCTGGATTCTGACAATGCAATGTTCTAAGTAGGTTCGACCCATTAGATTAGATACATATCAAACTATTATCACCCCTAATAATTAAAAAAACCAGATGAAAGTGGAGACTGAACCAACACACCATAAGATACCTATGAATGATCTCACTGCACTTGAAACACCTCTACCATCATAAAAATTCTACAATAACCCACCATGTGTTGTTATAAAGGGGGAGGGAAACCTCAAAATCCAACAACACCTCCTACGACATATATTACCCCCAATAATCCAAAAAAAATCCAATAAGAAACAAAACCACACTATCTGAGCACATGGATTAGGGAATATTTTCCTCCATATCAAGATACTATCCACTTTGGGTGATATTGACTCACCATCACGGGTCTAATTGAATCCACCTTAATGTGTCTTGATTATGAATTTGTTCCTATCCCCCCTATGTCAGGACTCTATCATGTATTATAAAATAAAAATGAAATCATTTCCTGGAAAACATGGTTCAAACATAACATTTCAATGGAAAACACCTGAGAAAAACACAAAAAAACTCTTGGTATTTCACACATTTCTGCACTTCTCACTCCCATGTACTCTCATCCAGGCCACCATTCCTCCACAACACATGAACCAAGGGAATTTTCCATCCACTTAGAATATTCTCCCAACAATCCTGGATATCCATTGGTCGCTCCATGAACACTTCTTCCTCCTTGATATCCATATTTCCACAGTCAATGATATGGGAGTTACCATGAAGATACCAACGAATATGGGAGATAGGAAAGGTATAGTGGATCCTCTCCAACTACAGATGAAATTCTAACAAGTATTCCACCTCTCTAACTCATCCCAATACCTAGAAAGGTCCAATTAACCAAGGAAAATGTTTTCTCCCTATTCCAATCCTTTCATACCCATATGGAGGAGAACCCCTCAAGAACAAATGATCTCTAACGTCGAACTACATGGGAATTCTCCTACAATAGTCATATGACTTCTGTCGGTCTTGTGCTACCTTCATCCTCTCATGGGACAATCTTCATCTTCCTGCTCATACTGGGAAACATGTCAAGACCATGAATAACTACCTCCACAAATTTGGTACATTGCAAAGGTGAATGACATGGTCTCCCATAAAAGTATTTTTATGGAGCCTTACCAATGAAGAGTGGTTTCAATTATTGTAAGTGAACTCTCCCTGGGTATAGTGTCACAGAAAAGACCCAAAAAAGTCCAAGATATATGCATGCAACATGTCCTCTAGGGTCTGGATCATACTCTCTATCTAAGGGTGGAAAGCAGTGTTGAATCCTAACTAAGTTCCAAAAATAATGTTGCAATACACTCCAAACATGTGTGGTAAAATGTGTAACCTGATCCAAGATAATGGATCTCAGAACTCCATGTAGCCTATCAACTTCATCCACATACATTATCTCTAACGAATCCCCTGCGCTCAACTCCTTAATTTCTAATAACTGAGCGGATTTCATCAGACGATACAACACTACCTAGATAAAATCATATCCTCCATGATCCCTGGGAAATCCTATGAAGAAATTCAACAAGATGTCATCCCATTTCAACTCGGGGACATCTAGAGACTAAGAAAAACTTATGAGAACACAGTTCTCATCCTTCACCTTTTGGCACACAAGGAACTTTTCTACAAAGACATCCACAATATGATTCATCCTGGACCACAAAATGTATTCCCTCAAGCCGTGATCAATCAAGGAAACTATATGTTGTACTACTATCGATGAGCTATGAAACTCATGGAGAACTCCCTCATGCATAACTATTGGAACAAATATCTTCCCATGGAACAACATATGATTATGTCCATCCTTCTAGAGCATTACACTGGTTAATTAAATCATGGCTCACCTCCACCTATGATTCCCCCATAGTGACTCCTCCACATTCTACCTTAGAGATGACTACACCATCATTTGGAACAGAAAACCTTTACCGTCAACCAATCATGCTTCTAAGTGAAAGGAAAACAAATTCTTTATCACCCTCCTAGTGTCTATATATTTTTAAACTACCTCATTCTATGACATCCTACTCAAGGCATAGATCACAACATTCCCCTTTCTAAAGGTTTAACAGATCTTGAAGTTCATAAACGAGGAGAAACTCCACCGACCTCCACTACCAAAACATATGTGCTTCGAACTACATGTTGTTTTTTGGTTTAGAAACCCTAACTACACAACAAGTTGTTTGAAGAACACAGGTCATGTGTTCAACCTGTCCAGGGAAAAAGAGATGAATACGACTTCATGGAATTTAGTCTGATGGACACTTCACGTAGTTTCACTCAACGTTTTTCCGAGTACATGAAAATATGACTCGTATAGGGGGTACATGGCCAGAACCTGTGTGGATGAAATGTCGCGAGTGAGAACACAACCAGGCAGTGACACATGTACATACAATGCAGGGTACATAGGTCGATAACCATTGTGGGGTAAATATCGTGTTCCCAACATACACGTTGTGTTCTTGGGTTTTACATGCCATGTTTGGATGACGTAGATTCCCATGTTGGGTGAAGGTGGCATACTCCATGTACTCTGATAGGCATGTCGTGTAACACCCATTTTATTCCCTTTTAAGGTTTTGGGATGTTCTGTCACCCTGAAGTTATAATTGAGCATTAGAAGAGTCCATTTTAAGATTTTTCCACATAGATTGCAATGGTGGTATACTTTCAGTATATTTAGGTCATCAGAATTATTTTCTGGACCATTATAATTTAGTAGGTGTATTTCCTTAAGGGTTGGGTTCAGAATCCTACACTGGGTTGAGTTTTGAGTTCGGAGTCCTGGGTGAGGTTCGGGAGATTCATGATTGGCCTTGATAGAATGCACAATGATGAGTTGTTTGTGGCTCCATGTATGGATCTTGAATGGTGGTATTGAGTATTATTTTAAGGGATATCCTAGATATTCCTTGTATATTCGAACATTTTTCTTAAGGTTAGGGAATTTGAGGTTTAGAACCTATGTATGTGGACCAGGGTGGTTTGAGCCTTTTTGATTAGTTCACATCCAAGGATGATGGTTATGGTCAAGTTACATTATAGTTTTGTGTTAAGATAAGGAACTATTGATATTTCCTATAGTAGGATAGGATTCATTCAAGTGATCATTGGATTTCGTTGTTGGTTGTAAACAAAACCCACACAATACGGGTTGCCTTTTTTCTATTTTTATCATGTTATTGATCAATGATCCATTGTAGGTAACTGAATTTCAATTGAGCTATTTATTTTAATGTGGATTGGATCGAGAGTTTGGTGGTTACCATATTTTATGACAGGAATCCTCCACTTGAGCTCTAGTTCGGAGGATCCTAGTAGTGATGCCTTTGTTTATGAGTAGTTATAGAGGTCCATGCATTGACATGATTGACAGATAGATCCAGTTCAGGTGTTTGTGATTGAGTATATAGGTTATGGGTGTTCCCTTGGGACCGAAGATGTTGTATGAACCATTTGGGAGGAGATTTTGCTAACATGGATGTATATATAAGGCCATCAAAAATTATGATTTATTGGATGATGTTGCAACATGGATTCTGCACATGGGGTGGGTTTAATATGATTGGATGACACATTTTGGGACCCGGTTTACAAGTAAGGGTTTTTATTGATGTGAGAGATGGAAAAATTATCTTCTTATATGGTTTCATATTTCCGTGATAAAGATGGTTTTTTTGTGGCTTTGTATTGATACTGATAGATTTTATGGTTTGAGTCCTAGATTGAGGTTCCGAGCATTGTATATTAAACTGTTGAGTATAGTGAATGTGACATCACATGTATGTGGTATGGTTATGGACTAAGGATCTAGCCATAGGAAGTATACAAATGAGATGGTTCTAGCCAGAGGCTATAGAAACTAATTTCATACATATTGGATTTTATATTAGAATGATGCTCTGGGAAATGATGGCATGCTATGTGGAAAATTACGGATGATATGTTTCTCATTATACTTGTTCTAGGGATAGAATTACACTCTAGGCCCCAATGGTCCTATATATAAATGGCTGCTGGAATGATGTTTCATAATAGAATAGTATACAGTGGATAACATTTCAGAATTAAGCTTTAGAAACATATTATATACTTTTATGCTTATGTCGCAGACTGATTCTCTAGGCAGTGATGGAATACTGACTGAGGTGAATAGAGGATTGACTCTCTTTATTCATGGATTAAATGCTGGAATGATTTTGAGTGATTTTTTAATATGATATATGGTCAGGGTGTTGGATTGAGGATCTATGCATTATTGTTTAGGGTACATGAGATAAAGTTGAGACTGATGGCCTGGACATGGTTGTAATTTGGTGTGGTATTTGTCATAGATATGTTTTGGTGCCAAGTATGGTATCATTTTTGGGTAATGATAATATCTTTGGGGTTGATTAGATCAGTACCCACTTATAGGACTATCGTATTATGGGTCCCCGGTTTTGTGAGGTTTTGGTTGTAGCTACCATGGGTATGGAGCCATTGGTTCTTTCGAATGCACGATCCGTGAGATTCTCTCATTGACATTTTGAAATTAGTTGAAGATGGAATGGTCGATCAAGGTATTAGACCTATGGCTCGACTGCTCTTTTATTTGTATTTTTTTTTTCCATTTTTGAATCATATTGGATGATCATATTGCATAAACAAAAACTTATTAATGAATTTTATAGGTTCACCATTAGTGGTGGCCTACTAAGATTTATTTCATACCCTCAGTACGTGAACCTCGGTGTTCATACTATCCTTATGTCATCATTTTGGTTGAGTGAAAATTCATAATGGATATTGTAGAGGCCCAAGTCTCATGATTGAGTGGGCTTCTCATGTGGAGTCAGCTGGTTGGGGTAGAGCATCTTTACAGTTTATTGGATACAAGGTACATGTTGTGACCTGAGGATGGTAGTGGGGGATGATATATTTACATTTATGTTATGTATTTTTTTATATGTGGTAAACCCATTAAATTATCATGTTTGTATGTATTATATGGTTGTTAAGACTTTAATTTGGATTCATTTTATTACAAAAATGTTAGATTAATTTTATTATTTATTCGTCATCTTACTCTGTTCTGTATGAGATTGGGTTACTAAATTCATGATTCTAACTCTGATATGTGGGTATAGTCTCCTATGATATCTTCTTTAGTCCCTCAATACTGGTTGGTATCCATTGGAATATGTGGAGGCGTCCTTGAGGTCTTGTGAAAGACCTGCTCGGAGAATTGGTTTACTGGCTAGAGGGTTGATATGACAGAAAGTTGTACCAAAGCGGTTAATATTATTGTATTTCACTATTTGTTGTTTGGTAGACATGAAATATAGATGTTTGGAAGAACATGTGATGCATATCAGGATGGAGTGTCATGAACAACTAATGAAGTAATAATTTCAGGTTACCATGGGCTGGGATTGATGTTATGGATTTTTGATGTTACCATTGTATATTATTTTCTCTTGGATTAATGCACATGTGGATTGGATTTTATAGTTTATGATGAATTTTAGGCTCTTGGACTTTTGGGAAGTGGAAAATGACTTGTTTTAGACTTTTTTCTTATAGTGGAAAGAGGTTTCTCATGCATCATGTTAGGCATGTATGTTCCATAGGATATAGATCTATCTGTTTGTTATTTTTTTTGATTTTCTTCTTATGTAAAGCTTGGTTGAACTACTGTGAGATTATAGATAGTGGGGACACTGGTGTGGTTGTTGTGTTTGGTTGGAGAAGTAACCTAGTAGGTTTAGTATGGTATAAGTGTTGGGGTTTGGACCCCTTGTAGATGGTTTTTCTTGATATTCATAGTATGTTTAGGCATGCCAATGAGAGTTTTGATGTGTCGATTCTCAGAGAGGATGGATTCTCAGGTTTTTGGAAGTTGGTTGGTATACGATTCATTATTTTATCAGACCCTAGAGGTGGGTGTTTTGCCTTGTGTATGTCATGTGGAGATGAGATGAGTGCAAGATGATTCCCCCTGAGCTGTGTCTCTTTATGATTTTTTGTAGACGTTGGTGGTTAGATATTGTGACTTGACATGAGGCATGATTGGTAGGGCTAGGCGAGAGAGCCTAGATCCATTTCTAATATTACTCCAATGTCGGTAGTCAGATTTGTTTTACATTAGAGGCTGAACCATGATTTTGTTAGATCGGGTTGTGGGTTCTTTTTCTATAGTCAGGGATCATATGGATGCCTAGTTTTGATAATTGTGTATGAAGGGTGAAATTGGGTTGATGTTTTGTCTTGTTGGATGCCTCTTATTTTATGATAGTGTACTTTTTTGCTGGTGGTTCTGCCTAGTGGTTGGTTTCAATAGGGGATCATTTATTTAGGTGACATGCCTAGGAAATAGTTGGGCTGGCTTGTTGAACTTGGTGGAATTTGGGTTGGATTAGGATCATAAGAGAAGATCATGTTTTCATGTTTTAGTCTTTTGAGCCAAGTTTTCAAGAGATGTAACTCATTGGAGTAATAGTGGGTTGGTGGTTGTGTTACAAAATGTTTTTTAATGGTAATATTATTGATAAGTCATTGATACCCAAGAACTAGTGATGTGTTGTGTCATTTAGTTTGTAAAGTAGATGTTATAAGGGTGTACATCAATGGTTCCTGAGTTGGAAAGGCAGCCATGAGCGGGCTGAGTGTCGTTATGGGTGTGTTGAGAGGCTTGTAGGCATAAGGTCCTGAGGCCCTTGGGATAGAACCATGATATTTTGAAATGGATAAGGTTTTGTTTGTATTTATCCATGATATATTAGTATAATCGTAGTTTAGTTATGATCAAGACCAATATCATAACATCATCTTTAGTATTCATAGATGTAACCAACAATATTCTCTGTTATCTTGATGTTTCCTTTGGTTGATAGCATGAATCCTTAGAGGTCGTACTCGTTGATATGTGTATGTGAAGCTGTAAGGCGATGAACACACCATCACCTTTATATGGGTGAGGTTTCTGTGGTAGATTATAGATCAACAAATACCACAGTTGATGTTCTCAGATATCTAGAATGGGTGATAATAACAATTTTGTTTTCTCCCCCAAGAAGGAACTTGAAGGGAATATAAAGTTAAATGGTTTTGTTGTGATTAGGTAATGGTAAATGGAAAATATGTTTGTTATTTATGTGATAATATAGACATTCATATTGTGGGGAGAACCACAAATTTGATGAAAATTTTATAAAAATTTCATGTTTTTTTGATTTGGGAATATTTTGTTAAGAAAAATAAAATTTGTTTTTAAATGGTAGCTAGTGGTTGAATGAACATTAATGGGTTTTATGCCCTATCATAGAAGTTATTTATAGAAAATAAGACATCATTTATGAGTATAACACAATGATTTGAGTTTGAATTCAAAACCAAGTTAGGCTAGGATGTGTGTTTTGAAGACCAATGGGGATTCTCAAGGATGAGAATGATAATGGTGTGGATTTTCAGAGATGGTTGTTCTTTGGATTTTGAAATTGGAGAGAAAAATTTAATTTTTATTCTCAGGTGTTCATGAGTTGTGAAATAGTCGTTTTCCCCTAGAATACGATATTAGATAAATTTTTTGAACACACCATCTGGTTTCATAATAGCGTGTTTAAACTTGGACGGTATTTTGGTTGAATTATGAGCAATTTCTGTTTTGGAAGAATAATTAACATTTAAATAATTATATATTAAAATATTCATGCAGTTTTGGGTGGCATTATCTTTTGAATGGAGTGTAAGATTTATATTCTGATAAATTAGTTCAGTCCAGTTTGGGGGTTTTACTAGGTGACTTATAAAATCACTTCGAGTTATGAGACTTGAGATGGGTAATATGTGAAATTAATTAGTTATTTAATCAGTCAAATAACTAATTAATTAAATTAAAAAATCCCCCTTCCATTTGGGGTTCCTATTCACAATAGCATAGGGGGTCACCTCCGTTGTGTAACTATCAAATCAAGAGGGGAGGGAGGATAGATGCAGTCAAACTTCTTCTTTATTGTAGATCGAGACCATATCAAGGTGTGGCATATTCTTTGAGTAGATTTGGACCCAATGCAGTTTTTGAGTTTTATGCCCTGATCCCAATAGATCAGACATTTTAACGATTTAAATCCTTAATATGATTGAAAAGAACTCCCTGGGGTAGAATATTTTCATATTTGATAATAAACTGGGTGTTTAGAGAGTTTTACATGGTTTTTTTGTTTGGAAACCATAACTACATGATGTGTGGTTTGAATAACACACACCATGTGTTCTTCCTATTCAGAGAAGAATAAAAGAAGATGACTACATGGCATGGTGTCTGAAGCACACGCCATGTAGTTTCACTCAACGTGTGGCTAGGTACATGGACAGATGAACAATGTAAGGGGTTCATGTCCATAGAGGTCACATGATCATACCTTGTGCGGATGACACACCATGTGTTAGAATATGACCAGGCAGTAACACATGGCTCGGCCATGTGGGTACATGAGTTGGAAACCCATGTGGGGTACACACTGTATACACAACTTATACGTTGTTTAATTGGGTTTTACATACCAGGTTCTACAGATGTACATACCCATGTGGGGAGATGAGGGTACACATAATGTGCTCTAATATGAACCTATTGTAATACCGCTATGTTTCCCTTTTGAGGGATTTGGAAGCGTTATCACCCTAAAGTCAGAATATTTCATGAGAGGAGTACAATATGAGCATTGTTCTAAACATATCACAATAGTGGGATCCTTTTGACAAATATAGGTCTTATAAATGGTTGTTTTGGACCATGGTAGTATTATTGGATGATTTTTGTGACATTTGGGTTCAAAATCATTGAGTTCATTGGGTTGTGAACTGGGAGGCCCATGTGCGGGTTGGTATCTTAGTGTTTGTCCTAGCCAGAGTGTTCCCTGGTGAGTTGTTTGAGGATCCTTGGATGGATCCCAAAGAGTGGGATATAGTAGTATTTCCTTATTGGTCTTGGATTATCTCTATGTATCAGGGCATGTTTCTCGAGGTTGGTGTAATTGAGGTGTAGGGACTATGTATGAGGATCTAGTCTGTTAGACACATTAGGATTGGATTATATCATATGATGATGGTTATGGATGAGTGTTTTCATAGTGTTGAGTTGAGTCTACAGAATTCTTGATGTTTCGTATTGTGGGGTGGTTTCCAGTCAAGTGATCATTAGATGTCATGGTTGGCTGTAGAGAATACCCTCATGGTACGAGATTCAATTTATTTTCCTTGTTATATTTCTTTTTATAAAGGATTTATTGGAGGCCACTAATAGAATCTTGAGAATGTTTATTGTGATGGGGATTAGCACAATATTATTGTTGTTATAAGAGTTTGGGAGTGGATTACTCCACTTGAGAGATTGTTTTGAAGATCTAAGTAGGGATTACTCTATTAATTTATTGTTATAGTGGGCCATCTATATTCTTGATTTATAAGAGGACACTGTTAGGGTTAGTTTCCTTGAGTTCTAGGGTTATGGGTGTTCCCTTAGAAATAATATGATGTATGAGACATTTGGGAAGACTTTTTTTTGAATGACATGTATATATATATATATCCATCAATTGTTATGTTTTAGTGGCTGATGTATTGACTTGGTTAGTTCCCATGTGGTGGGTTTATATGGCTGGGTTTCATAGTTTTGGAACCCGGTTTAATAGTAAGGGATGTGATGAATGAGATAGAAGGACAAATGATCCACATGTATGGTTCCAGATATATGTGATTAATATGGTTGGACTGAGTCTCTGTATTAGTATTGATTGATTGGTAATGGTTTGAGTTTAGGACTGAGTTTATTGGAACAATATGTTATAAAATTGTGTATATTGAATGTGACATCACATGAATGTGGTATAGTGATGGATTTAAGAGCTGAGAAAATGTAGCATACCACTGAGATGGTGTTAGAATGAGGATCTAGAAACTGATTGTATACATCATGGATAGTTCCCCTAACCGATTCTCTAGGAAATGATGGAATGCCATGTGAAAAAAAGTGGATGGACTTAGGCTCTTTCTCCTTGGGTATGTGACAAACTACCATTGAGGGACCAGCCAATTATTTATATAGATGGTTGATGGATTGAGGTTTTCGGAATTAAAATTATATTATGGATTACATGTTATTATGTGGATATAGATAGATAAAGTACACTTTTTTGTATTTTCTGTAGTACTAATTCTCTAAGAACTAACTATATTCTATCTGGGATAGATAGTGGACCAATTCTTTTCATACCTAATTTAAATTATGTACTAGCTATCTACCCATGGTTAATTTGATATATTGTAATGATTTTGGACAAACGATCTGGGAATTGATATTTATGCTACATTAGATAAACTTCAGATGGATGGTATAGACTTGGTAGAACTTTTGTGTGGTATTTGGGACATATGTGTTTAAGTGAAAATTATGATATCATGTTTGGGTTCTGGGAATGTGTTTAGGATGGCTTATATTATTATCTTGTTGGTAGGACTATCATAGGATGGGTTTCTAGTTTTTTTGAGTGTTTTGTCATGGATACCATGGTCCTGGAGCTGTAGGTGGTTTGGGATGCACGGTCTTTGAGACATGCTCATATGCTTTATGGATTGTTAAAATATGGGATGATAAATTTAGGTCTTATACATATATATCAAGTGTTTTTTTTATTTTGTTCATTTTTTTTATTAGTGTGGTTTGGAAAATTGCATGAGCCAGAAATTGTGGAATTAGTTTATAGGTTCACCATTATGGGTGGACAAATGAGATTTATTTATATCCCCCTGCCGGATCTCCTCTGTGTTTGTACTAACCATCCCTCTTCTTTTAAGTTGAGTATAAATACAAGATGGATAAGAAGAAGGCCTAGCTCACTGGGTTGAGTGGGATGCTCATGTGGAGTCGACTGGTTTGGTTGGAACATCATCAAAGAGTACTAGAGATCGGGTACATGGTGTGGATTAAGGATAGTAGTGATGATTACTGTATATAATTTTGAGTTATTTAATATTGAATATCTGATCAACTGAATGGAAGATCATGGTTGTATGTATGACATGTTTGCTCAAGAAATTACTACAATTATATTTTATTAGAGCATGTTAGTTTTTTTTTCTTATTCTTACTAAGTTTTGTATGATTATTGGTTATTTACATCCAGTTGTGGGCTCTGATTTTGGGGTATAGTCTCCCAAAAGACCCACTTTATTCCCTCACATCTAGTTACTAGAATCTAGAATACATGTATTAGTCCCTAAGGTCCTTTGAATAACTATCTTGGAGCCGCGGTTTAGCGGATACTTGAAAGAGATGATACAAATTCCATCATATCCATCCTGTAATAAATCTATAGTAGGTTTTTTTCCACTTTCTAGATCTACCATAAAGAAAGATGTTTGGGTAAATAATGATTTCCCAAACATGGTGTGAGTAAAACACAGTAGGGAAACTCCAGTGGAATCTAATGCAACTCTAGTATATGAATGGAAATTAGAAAGGTTGGAAATAAATAAGGGTAAAAATAATTATAGTATATTTTTTAAATAAATACAAATATGTCAATCCTTGTGTGTAAAGGGAAAACCATGCACTAAACATACTTACATAATCTAATTCTAGTATCTCAGATCATGATGGAGATATCATGGATAAAATTTCTTCCAATTCACTTCCCTGATGAAGATATAATCAAATGACTAAATGGAATCCACATGTATCATCTGGGAATTCCCTTCCACCATTTTAAAATGGAATACATTTTTATGTCTCAAATCAAGGAACCATCCTTGAAACTCAGAAGCATGAATTCATTTGAATCCATAACTCAAACCCAATTAATAAAAAATTAGATGAAGATGTATTCATTGATATTATCCCAAAAAATTATATAAGGGTACCATATAATAATTCAATGCATGGATATTTGTAATTCTACTAGTGAATACATTTCCCAAATCAAATTGGGATATTTCCAATGGAATTCATGGAATTGAACCTATATAGAATCTACTTGATCACTCAAGGAGTACAATAGGTTTTAACCTTATTTAGTCCATGCGTGTATTTATAACCCAAATATAAAATGATTCCCCAAATGGAATCCAAGCATAAATCATGGAATCACACACCAATAAAATGCATAAGCAATCCAATAAAATTTTAAAAGGAATACCAACCGTCCAAACATTTCAATTGATTTAATCTTGTTTTTGTTCAAAAATTAATATATAAAACAACTCAATAATTCAATCCCATGTCACAAAATTTCTATATTTCACATTTTTTTACATTTCCAATTCAATGAGATGTACCTTACCATAGGGTTAATACATAGTAAACCACCATCCAAAAATAATAATAAAATTACTCTGTGCATACATAAACCACCCAATTATTTCACCCATTTGGGACGAAGAATAAAAACCCACCATATTAGTGGCTTCAATAATGGTTAACGCCAAGATAAAAATATTTTCTAATCCCATGGGTGTTATAAATACTTAAATATGGTAGAAAATTTTAATTCAATTTTAGGAAAAACTTATGATGAGTTGGAATGATCAAAAAAGATAAAATGTGATAAAAAGATAATACCTTAATAGAAAATCACTTAGAACACCCTTATCAACCAACCAAGGACCCAATAATCTATTATTTACCAACAATTAAAGATAAAATGACATATATTAATAACTATAAAAAATACCAAAATACTTAATTTATGTTAATCATGATGGGAGATATTTATAAGGAAATTAAAAATAAAGTTCAAGATAGAGGAGTCATAGATTTACCTTATTCTCTTAACCACCAAATAAAATGGATTAATGGGCATCAGAGAGAGGAGATTATCCATAAAAAAGAAGAGCATGACATGGGAACCAAATTGGTTTATTCAATGTATATGAAGGTGTGGAAATTAGGTGATGGTATTAGGGGAGAAGGGGCTACAATGTCCACAATTCCCCGAGTTAAACAAACCTATCTTGATCACAGTATATTTTCAGTGATCGTAGTCATTCTTCAAGAATATTTTATGGCCACCAGCTAACTAGTGGTCATGTATTGGTGAGATGGTGGGACTTCAGAAACATGTTTCAGTCCTACATACATCTCCTAAGCATCCTAATCAAACTCAAGACCCCCCCCAGATCCTATATTCTATACCCGAAAAGAAAAAATTAATTTTGATTAATAGGTTCAATGATAAGTGAATATGGTTCATACCTGAAGATAGGGGTGGCCACTTAAAAACTCCCCACCTCAAGATAGATCTCCCTCGAGCTATAATATCAAATTTCATCAAACTTTTTAGTGAAATGGTCATGATCCTTGGCCTATATTCTCAATTCATACTCCCATGTAACAATGTGAACATTAATACATTTCCATAAAAATTATATAAGAATACTAGATTTTCCATGGAGTGTCTTTTCACTACAATATAGAATCAAATGTGGTTGTTCCTCAAAGGATGTATCAAACACAAGATATAAATTCATAAAATTGATCACTTGAGATAGATTTGGTAAGTATAGTCAATTCTTAGATACATGAAATAAATCTTGTGAAGCACCGAGTAATTGTAAAATGTCTAGTTGGTATTCAATTGGGTTGACCATCTCTATAATCTCAAGTGATCCCACCTAGCAAGGAAACTTCATCTTCTACCGTCGTATATGATTGTGTCCCATTATATGGAGAAGACACAAAAATAACTTATCACCTATATAAAATTAATGAGGTAATAGTCATAGATCTAATGATGATTTAATCTTACTCTATGAATTCATTATCCTCTTCTAAATCAACTAGAAATGCTATAGCATTTATTGAATCGGAATCATCCCAACCATCACTAAGATCTATCCAACATAAGGGTGAATGACATAGTCCTTATATGAATATTCATAAGGTCTATCTCATTCATCTCCTAATAACTATTTTATATTAAAATTTCACAAGCACTAGATGGTTCTCCTAAGAACCACCATGTTCTTGTATATATAACCTCACTACTGTCTTCTAACACCATAAAAGTCTAATTGGACTATCCATTAATATATGGATGGTAGGATATACTCAAAATCACATGAGTACCCAATGATTTATTTTCCCCTTTAGGAAAAATGTTGTGATTTTTGTGTCTTTATCTAAAACAATGTTTTGAGGAAACCCATTTAACCTTATAACCTCTCAAAATTAAAACATCCCCTGCTTATCTAGCACAAATTCCACCCAAATAAGAATAACATGGTAAATATTTGGTAGTTGATTTATTATGAACCATACTACATATTTCTCCTCATGTATCCTCAGTAACCCCATCAGGAAATCCACAGTGAAATCATCCCACTTTCATTCAAGAAGTTGAAAAAACTACAGAATATTAGCGGCCAAACGATTCTTGAAATTTACCTGATGATGGGTGAATAAAAATATAATAAACCCCAATATCTCATTCTAATATTTTGGAAACCAATATAGAATATAGATATCATGATAAGGATTCATTTATCTAAGGTATATTTTCCTTGTGTAAGAATGATATTCCACAAACAATTCATCTAATATACCAACATGCACTAAAAGTTACTCATGAAAATTGATATCATCATCTGCATATATAGTCCAGTGGAGTGGGGGCTCTCCAAAATCAATGATCTCTTTGAGGGATGAACACTATCTCTATGAAAAATACCACCTCTTAATCAATATAATAAGTACAAGAACAACATATAAGGATGAAGTAAATGCTAGACACTGGTGCTAATGGACATAAACTTGCATTTCAGCAAAGGGTGAAATCAATATCCACTAATTGCTCAACTAGTGAATAACCTAGGGATATATTTTTGGACTCAGAGCATCGAAAAATATATTTCCATTCCGTGATTTATAGGATATCTTGAATTCATAGTATTATAGGTACCCAAACTACCTTCACTACTAAATCTTCAGATCTTACTGAGTGAATATATATTTCAAATTATAATGGTATTTATAGACCATAGAAAATTCTCCTTGAAGATAGTACCAATAATATTTCATGGTTTACAGTACCACTACTAACATAATTCATGTGTAGGGTAACTCATCTTATGTTTCCTCAACATCTAAGATCCATACACCATGACTCGATCCCCTACATCAAAACTACAAAGTTCATGATTCCAAAATCATCGAAATATACAACACATTTTGTACCTAGATTCAGAATGATCAGCATTAGTGATGAGGTCAATATCAACTTTAACTACTAGAATGAATTAGCACAAGAAAACAAGTAAAAAAAAACTTACAAATTTTTTTGGACTCCTGTTATTGGTTCTTCAAAATATTAAATGTCATGAATAAAATATTGAAAATCTATAATTTTAATGGATCCAATTTTAAACCCATGAACTAGACCAAAATATAAATCACTGGGTTCTTGTGACATCTTCTAAAAAAGCATCTGGATATTTCCCATCCTTCAAAATTATCAACAAACAACTAGATTTTTGTTACTATTTCAATAAAATAATTGGTGCCAACACACTGTGGAAATACAGTAAAAATATATCCCTAGCTATTCTATCACATATTTCCCAAATAGGATCAATAAATTTATTTATTATTTACACTAAAAGATCTACTTAAAACTAGTTCATATCTTCTTCGACTACCTGTCTCCCTCAGATTCCTCCGTGTAATCAAGTTATGATTCGCCATTTTTAGAACATTGTTTGGCAGAAGATATTCACCTATGCCTTTATCCATGTACTAATAAAATCATAAAGAACCATAACCTATCCAACTCATCATCTTCCATTGAATGGGTGAACCAATATAACACAGTGTACCATTCTTAATTCCCCATGAATAAAAAACCACCCTAAGCAAAGTGTATAACCTTCTTATCCCTAATTGATAGTTGGAATTTAGAGAAAATGTGGTCAATTAAAATATTCTAGAAATCCCTTAATAGCATAACCATATGCTCATTATCCCATATCACATCATCCCACCATCTCCTTGATTATCCTTTATGTATATATGTGTAATGATTCACCACCTTCTCTGGGGGTGTATCTAGATGGTCGATGATAGAATGCACATCCTTAAGCTATTTCATAGCTACCTGGGTGTCACTCTTACTATAAATTATAGGTGGATTACACAAAAAAACTCCTTGATTAAATTAGAAAACATCTATATATATAAAGGTGACTATATTTATACAAAATGCATCACATGAAACAAAAATAAATTATATTTAGTATCCATAACATGGCATGATTTCATAGTAGGCACCATAGGCTGATCAACGCTTAAAAACATGGGGGAATTCTCACTAGTTCCCTCTATGTTCTTAAATAGTGGTAAAAAATAGGAATTTATCTATAAATACAAAATGATACCTCAAAACACATCACTATCATTAATATTGATATCCCAGTTTATGTAAAGAAGTGATAAATATTGGACACTAAAATAAGAACTTTGGTGCTCTCACAAGCCTCATATACCCACATTAGGGATAAGAGACACATATAAGGAAGCCACATTTTGTCACATTTATCCATGTTCCCATAATCTAATTTGATCAAGGTCACATATATCAAAATCCATTAAGTTTTTTATCACTTTCATGATCACTTTATTATTTTATTTCCACAACCACAGTGTCGTTGTAAGAATTTCCAACCAAATTTAGAAGAGGGAAACAATATTTAGTTGTGATTTTCACCCCATTTAACTAACACAAATTTAGTTTCAATGTTAAGGTATCAAAATTTTAATGTAGTTGTCATTTAATGATCTCTTAGATAGAGTTACACTATTATGATATATAGGAAAAAATTGTTTATGTTGATGAAGATACATTAAATAAAAAACAAAATTAACAACAAACTAACCAAAAAACAATAAATATTTGAAAAATAATGGAATGTAAATACCTATATGTGTAATATGATACATGAATGCACCCACGTTAACATGGATTAAATGTACCCAATAATGAACAAGGGACTAGTAGTTAACACCCATGTTAACATAGATATTCCCTCTTACATGGTTTAAGTAATCCCTTGAATGAGGTCATTATTATGTCCTAACACATCCTACCACATA
This sequence comes from Viscum album, assembly GCA_963277665.1. NCBI lineage: Eukaryota > Viridiplantae > Streptophyta > Magnoliopsida > Santalales > Viscaceae > Viscum > Viscum album. The sequence goes on along the minus strand of OY728163.1, from coordinate 786,281,032 downwards.
TCTACCATTAATAAATAGTAAAAAATACCTCTTATAATACAATTTTTTAATACCCTGACCAGGATTACACTGAGCTGGAGCCCAATTCAGTGCATCATATGGTGTCGAGGGAATGTACCCATACACCAGTGGCTTCCAAAAAGTCATATGGATCTATCAATGATATAGTTTGTATACTATACCCTCTAGTTAGATCCAATTACCTTAGATATAATGGAAATATCATAAAACATTACATACATGAAACCAAATTTTAGGTTCTAAAACACTGTGTCACATCCCATGGAATATCAAAATTATTATACAAATAATGTATGTTTGGAATAAATATATGTAAATTTAATTATATCTACCACCCAAAGTAAAAAAATTGAAAAAATTACAAAATACTATAGGTCCCCAAAATTACTTAGCTGTAGCCCAAATCTAATCTATCATCACTATATTTTCCAAAAAAATAAAGAATTTAAATTGTTTATCATTCGATAATGTAGACCTATGTAGATGTAGGATGTTCATGTATGAAACAGTGACTCAAAAGGGATTGAGTAATACTAAATATGCCAAACGAATGGTGTCTACTGTAACATAGTATGAAAGTATAAATTATAAAGGTGTGTAAAAAATAAGTGAAGTAATAGTAATAAAAATCTATGGAAAAAATCCAAGTTGACCATTCATTATCAAGGGTATATAACGAGCCAACCCTAAATTATTCTGCCAATGATAGTATCTCTGATCATCTTGAAGATGTCAAGGATGAATTAAATTCCAAGGTATACTAGGATCATTATTTGTTTGGTATGAACATATGGAACCACCTTTAATATTCATGTGTGTGCCTTGAATGGAATTTATTTCTCACACTATAGGCATTCCACCCTATTAAGATTAACCCATATCTGGGGAGCTCATCTAGTGGAATTTTGTAAGTCTATCCAATAATAATCCATGACATGAAGCTATGGAATTCAATAAGGGAAGAAATTACTACAATATAATGGGGGAGGCTCCCCATTTATTTCATAATAATTAATCTATGTAGAATCCAATTTATTACTCAAGGCTGTCCATAAGATTGGATGTCATTAAATCCAAGAGTGTAATCACACCCCAGTAATTACATGAGTAACATATTAAAATAAAAGGATTGTATATGTCATTCCATATTAAAAAAATTCACGAGGCATCTACATAAAATTTTAAGGATTTACAATCCCCGTTAAAATTTAAATAGATTACATTGAGTAATTATTCAATAATTAAAATATAATACAATTAAATAATTCAATAGATGATCCACACATTGTTTCATTTCAAACATTCATTTCAAATTTCCATGGTATGATAACTTTCAAGTCATAGGGGTAATCCTAGAAAACCCACATACCACATTAATTCATTTTTTTATAAATGGATTCCCAAAACATCACCATTAATTAAACCATTTTGAAGGCACAGGACAATAGCACCACTTTAGTTTCTTAGATGACGTTATAACCCAAGATAAGAATCATTTTCAAGCCCATAGAGGAGTTCAAGAGAAAAATAAGATAGAAAAACAATTTATTTTAATTTTAGGTCAACAATATGATGATACAATGATTCCATATTAGAAAAAAATAATAAAATGGATATATTTTATGGGTATTGAACATATAACACCTACCTCAAATTTATTTAGAATAACTATTTAGGTTTCATCCATTGATTAAATATAAATTATAAATACATGGTATCTAGGAAAAATCCATGAAAATAGTGACTTTATTTCAAACATGATGGGAGAAATTTGAAATGTAAGGGGGGAAATAGTATATGATTGAGGAGTAATATAGTTACCACATGTACTTAATCAATATAAATTGAAGGGGAAATTTCCATAATATGGAGAATATTCACAAGGGGAAAAGAGAGGAAATTGGGGGCACCAAAAGGGGTGATGATGCACATATGATGGGGGGTCAGTTAAATTTATTAATGAATATGGGAGTAATATGACCAAATAACCCCCATAAAAACATGTACATATCCCACAAGCTTGAAAGGACCCCAATATATCTGAAGACATACTAAAAAGAAATAAATTAGTGGGTGTACTAGTACTGAATAATAGGTGGGAAAAAACTACTTGTTATTGTCCTAGATTATACTACTGAGATTAAAAAGAACCAATAACACCCCAATCACATTTCTTAATCAAAAGACACCGAATTCAAGAATGTTGAGTGATTTTATGATAAATTAAATAGGGTTAATAATTAAATATATGGGTGGGGTTATATGAAGTCGATGAAAATAGTTGTTTATCGATGTGTTTATTTCAGAATGTCAAAGAAAGATAAATCAATCACATGAGTTAATGAAATCATTATGAAAACACTTTGATGATATATCATGAATAAATATATTATAATATAGATTATATGCCAATATGATGTTGTTTTCTTTATGAAATTGTCTTATTTCTCTATGGGTACCTTGATTTGTTAATAGAAACAATTCTTGGACTTTTGAAAAGACCACCTAATTATACTAAGAATGAGGCCTAGAAGGACCCACACTATGTGTATCCATAATCATAGTGAAATTCAATTTGAATTTAATAGAGGAATTAAATTTTTTTTTCTAAACAAGGAATATAAATTATTTTATTTAAGTTTATCATGTAGTTTTATTCACATATTATTTCAGTTTGGAACAGATATGCATAAAATATTAAAGTTATATTTCTTCAGTACTTCATGAATATTATATTTATTTATTCTTTTATTAAATTAATAATATAATGATACTTATAAAAAATATTCATATTACAAGGTTTCTTAAATATAGTGGAGGATTTACTGGTGGCATGTAAGGTCTCGTTGGAAATGATATATTTTAAATATTAATATTGAAATTAATTTTTATTAAATTTCTTTAAGAAAAATATATTTATATATTCTTAATTATATCACATTATAGGGAATATTATAGTATTATTATTTTAAATGTGGTTCATTTAGGGTTAATTATTAAATCTGAGTTCTTATGGAATTATCAATAGTCTAACTAAACATATATTAACTAGGTTATTTTATTTATAAGGGTGTATGAATTAATACACACACTCAATATTCACTAAAGATAATTATCTTTATGCCATAGAGATATCGTATATATAATTCTCTCAAGAATTAGAGGCTATCTATCTCCTACCTATAAATACCAAGAGAATAAGGAATAATTTCCCAACATAGAAAATATACTAATTCTGATCAATAATGAAGAAAGCGATATATCAACCCATCGGTGCTCTCACCCATAGTTCAATCAGTAACATTTTCATGTACATGGATATCTTTTGGAAACTACTAGAGGACATCTAAAATAGGACCTTTATCTTAATGATGGTAAAAAATAACATCAAATTAAATTATCAAGGAATGATGAATTACTATCCTAGGAAATAATTATATTAAAATAATTATAAATTTTATGTGAAAATATTGTCCCATCAAATATTATAGGGTCACATTTAAATATTTTAATAAATTTATCTAATGGAATAGATGAAAAACATGGTCGGTCATGGGCCCAACCACTTTCACCATGTTCTAAAACCTTCAAGTAGTATCCATGTATATAGATATTATTCTACAATTATTTAATTTTTTTAATCAAATAATAAGTTTATTTTTTGTTTTTCATTTTTATTTTTTAATTGTTAATGTAATTATCAATATAAAATAATCATTTATATAGATTTGACCTACATGGAATAAAAATAATAAAAAGAAAATTTATATATTCCATATAAAGGTAGCAGGGATGCCTGTCGATAGACATGTTCACATAGCCTTTAACTGAAATGTTCACACCATGTACCAATAATCAACCATAGAAGGACAATCTACATCAATCGTAACCTATTTTTTGGTTATCTAAATGTTATGTGTTTAATTACACAATTCATATTGACTCCCCAATGGAAAAAAGGAGAAAGTTTTATAATGTGTGCATATGGTATACATAATTTTTTATCCCAAATGTTTTTCCCACGTGTAAATCCAAATAGTTGTGCGGTCAAACTATTTATATTTTAATTAATACATGATTGGGAATGAATTTTAGCCAAAAAACAAAAAAAATCAAGAAATACATGATGTGTATGAGACAGTACACAATATAAAATGTAAAAAATAAATCTCATTAAGTAGATTATGAGTTTCTAAGTGTGTAATAATGGTGTCTAGTAATGAATCAAATTCAATGAATCAGTCTGTACACATAGCATAGATCATGACAAATCATTCATGGAACCCACAATGGTAGACACATTGGGTGATTCAAACACACATAAAAAATCAATTAATATAATAATAACTAGACTACATGATGTTTAGTTATCTATGAACATCATTTGATCTTTTTCTATCATGGATTACATATAAAGTTTTTTTGACAAGTTTTGTGGGATAATAAATGTTTTATTAATTATTAACTATGTAATTCTGTGAGTTAAATATTGTGTATGGTTGTCTTTCAAATTTTTTACTTAATGGGAATTGTTAGTTATACACAATGTGTATATAAAATAATTCAATGTGGTTATAAAATATGTGAAGAATAATTATCTATACACAAAATACAACACAACCGTTTTATATCATGAAACACCATGTATGGACACAATACACAAAAGACTATACCCAAAATTAGTGACTTGTTATTTCATACGATAATACACTCTATTTGATAACTAAACTCTCTAAATGGGTTTATATAGAAGTACAAATGTTCATTCTATTCCACCTATAGTAAACTCTATGTAATAATATAATTTTAATTTTATTCATATTTTTATTAATTAAAAATTACATTGGATGATAATCTCAAGGACATTTTGAATAAACAATTATGATAACTTAATTAATTGATAAGATTATAAATTTTTTAACTAGATAGATTTGTCAAAATATTGAATAAATTGAAAATATTTTGAGGTAGTTTTAAATGTATATTCATTGAATGGATGGACGATCATGGTGATAATAAATAAAAGATTGTGTTCACATTCTTTTTAATTCAATTTGTTTTTAAAATTTTTGTCTGTTGAAATTATTATAATTTAATATGTTGATATATATATCATTCCTTCCTAGTGTTATATACAAGATTTCAGATCTATGATTTATTTATGTAACCCTGAAGCCCTTATTCCTCTCACATTGGAGTGAGTAAAAATATTTAAAGGAAGGATTCCCTAAGATACAACACACAGTTCAGTATAAAGTTGAGTTGAAATGAACTAATTAATTTTTTAATATGGAAACTCAATCCCATCCTACAACATGGATTTATTCCCATGGAGTTTAGGGTTCTTATATTTTATGCTCGATAAATGAACATGTTATTAAAAATCATGATAAATCAATACAATTAATTTAGTTCTTCCATGCATACATACTTATTTTTATGATAGATGTTAATTTGATAATATAAATATGATTTCATGTTTTAATAAAATAACTAGAATGAAGGGAAAAAATAAACTAAACGGATTATGGATAAATTATTTTATCAATATATGGTTAATTAAAAGTGTAAAATCTACATAACATTAACAATCATATAAAAGGAAAAAATAATTAATTTTTTTAATTAATATAAATAACACCTAGTAAAATATTATCCTTAAATAATTACTTTATTTGAGTACAAAATGAAACAATAGATCAATTTACTTGTCTGAAAATCCTTATGGCCATTTCAAATTTTTAAGAGTTTTAGTGATGATTTAGGGTTGAGATTACCTAATTATAATCACGTGTTGATTTCCTCTTCAATGGTTCTTATAACAAGGAAGTGAGTGTTGATGTTGTCCCATTCAGAATTTTAGGATGGGGGTCCCATTCAATAGATCAATTAACTGTTAGTTAATGTAGTTGGAAAGACGTCCAACATAAATTAATTTATCAATTCTTATCTTGAATCCATTGGGGTTATTTTAATGATAATATGGATACTTTACACTTTAATATCTTTGAATTTGGATATTAAAAACAAAATTTTGAGGGATTTTTTTTAAATATAGAAGTAATAATACAATAAAATTTATTCTATCAAAATTTTGGTAGTCATGATAATATACTAAAAGTATGCTTTTTAAAAAAATGGAATGTTAATTTAATTCAACATTATATCTATTATCAATTTTAGTGAAAGATAATATCATGAATTATATGAAATTAAATTTTTGGTATCGGTGATTGTGCATCATACTAAACCAAGAGTGGAAGTTTTATATACCATATTCCCTAGTTCAATTTCGGTATTTTATGGGAAAAATTAGGAGGAAAATTTTATCATTTGGGAATATGATGATGATGAATTTGATATGTAATTCATCTTGATGTCTTACATGGCTAGAAAGATTCAGAATATTTATGAAGACATGGATACATACACTATATTATCCCATACAATTTACCTTATTTAAAAGAACGGAATAGAATAAAACCTTGATATCTTTAAGGAAAACATTATAAGAGATCTTGGATAAATTTTACAAAATGAGACTCATGTAAATTATATTATTTTATATATTAATGGTTTATATTTAATGGGTTTTATGATACCTAATGAATATAGAACAAACCTAATGATTTCCATATATCATCAGAGATACTTTAGATTTATTGTGAATTTTAATATGAAAAATATTGACAAGTATCCTCCAAATCTATTTCCTCTTATTATACAGAAGGAAAAAAACATGAGGAATGGAAAATCCATAGTTATTTTGTGGAGAGGAGGAATGGAAGGGAAGAAATCCCCAAGACTAGCTCTAATTCTATGTCACCTTCCCATTACTAGAATAGTCATAAAAGGATTAAGTGGGTGGAAAATGATCAATATGTATTAGGTTTTTCATGTGTCAAGAATAGCCATTGGAATATGAACAATACCTATATGAATAGGGAAGTTAACACTTAAGGAAAATTCATTCTCTTATATAATATTTTTTTATAAAAATATAAAATATATTCTATGCGTGGTAATTATATTTGTGTCCAAATATTGTAACAATGTTAATTGATGATGGTTACTAGATGTGAGGGTAATATTTGAGCTGGAAAATAATTATGAATATTGACATTGTCTATCAGATTCTACTATATTACATTGTAACATAATTCTATTTTAAATTAATTTCTAATATGCCCCAAATGTAATGAAACTCTTTATATCTATTTCCAACATAAATATTAATGATTTTATTTTCATGTTTTGAAATAATATATACAATTATTATTAATAAAGAACTTTTTATGGGATTAAACATCCTACTAATGGTATTTATATACTATAATTCAACAACCATGTATAAGAAATTGATAATTAATTATGTCTTTATTACTTATATCACACTTATTCAGGGAATCACTGGAATGATCATGTAAAAAAAAGAATTTAGACAGGCTATATCAAGAGGGATATTTAGATTATTTAAAACGAAAAGCCATAAAAATATCCCTTGAGTTTTTATATGAAAAAATGACTAAATATCCATTTTTTAATGGTTTTAAAGGACATATAGCTTCTCAAAATAGTAAATGTTGGAAAAAAATTATTAGGTGTATCATTTTATTGATATTTTGAAGCTATTTCATAGTGCATCAACCATTCAAATCAGAATTCAACTATTATTGAAAAAGGCACATTATTAAAACATTAGTATTTTTAATTTAATTTGTTGCATCATAATCCTGATGTTAGGTATATTAAGAAGATTTTTTTTGTAAAAAATTTATATTGAAATTTGATAATGATCATAGGAATTTTAAGGACCATATAAATGCTTGAAACGGCTTACAAATAATGAATATAAAGGGTTATCTATGGCTAGGTGAGAATGGAATGTATTCTCTAGAAATTTTTTTACTGAAAAATAAGGATAATGATGTATTAATTATAATTATAATTCATGATAACTTATCTGATAGGTATTCAAGTAACATCTCATTCATTGAATACTTAAATCATCACAGGTTACATGGATTGAAAATTCATGATTCACACATTCTATAGTAGAATTAACTACAATTGGCATTGCGTACATTGTCACTAAAACACGTTACTATAGTTCTACTAAAATTTTACACATTCTAAAAAAATATATGTGTCAAAACTCTATATATATCCTTTCTTGAAAAGAATCATGATTTACTTTTACAATCACTATTTATGATCTTGATGATCTTTCCTCCATCATTTTTAACTGTCATGACATGTTTAACTGTGAATTTGGTCAAGGAAACAAAATTAAGATGTCCAAGACATTATTGAAAGATGTATCCATCTGATAGGTACTATATTCATATGTTTTCATCTTATGTAAACTATTGTTGTAGCTTTATCAAACACAGAACTATATTTTATTCATTTTATTTCATAGGCACCTTGGTTATATGAAATCATATGTTAAAAATAAGGCTCAACTTGAAGGCACTATTTCTGAAAGTTGTATAGTATATGAGTGTATTTGTTTCTAAACACATTGATTATATTGAGATAAAATAAATCATGTTTGATATATTGGAGAACTATTGACTTAATCTCAACTATATGGGAATCCTAAAATAATTCCTAGTATTGGTCAATCAGCTAGGATGATCTCAAATATTACAATGAATGACATGTAATTACTAAAATCACCATGATATATTTTATAAAATAGTTAAATTTTAGAGTCATTTATCGAAGATATCATGAAAAAACAAAATAGATGCTCATGAAGTCGAAAATGATGTGAAATAAAAAACAAATTCTTTTAATAGAGATATTTAGAATGATTCTGTCATTGTGTAGGTTCTTAAATAATGATATAAACATGTATATTATGTTGAATAATATATGATGTAAATATAATATTTAATATTAATTTTTTAGAACATTAATAATGATATATAGGCTGAGTTGTCAGATGAATTGAATTTTCTCAACTGAAATCCATTAAAACAAGCTTGAAAGTTCGACAGTTATAATGTGAATGGAATCAAATTTCATAAAGATGATCAGGAAGTGGTTGTAAAAACCTAGAATAGTCGTATAAAAATATATATATTTTTAAGTTGATATACTAGGGAAGGATGACCAATATTAACAAATATAACTTTCAGGATCATTTTTAATTTGTTTAATTCAAAATCATGTGGTTTGATAGTACCATGTCTATTAAATTAAATTCATTTAAATTTACTTGGGTTAAATTACCTCACTTAATGGATGTTGGTGAATGTGAAAAACATGTTCCGTATATTTTCTCATCATAATAGAAAATGGTATACTATGTGGAAGATTTCATCGATGAAGGGAAGAGTATAGTTGTCCACAAAAAACAAAGAGACTTGTTTGATATGGGTCGTGTAGTTGAAATTTTAACTATTACATTAAATCCCATATACAAAAAAAATTGACTTCATTTTACCTTATGATATTTAAAATATTAGTATTAAAAGGGTGGATCAAGTTGAATTAGTAATGAAGGAGCATGACAATAACATGATCGATTGAAAAAATTATTATATGTGTAGTCATCAACAACAATCTGAAACTATTTATGAAAAATGTTATTCATTTTTAGAATTGGGGATCCATTATCATATTTCAATTTATTTTTATATATAAACTATTTAATGTTGAAAAAGTAAATATTAATTTTTTTTTCATTAACATACCAATGTATATTATGTTTTTAAGAATTTTTTGTATGTTATCATTTAGAAAACATTATACTTGAATATTATAAAATATATGTTATAAAATTATTTTTACATGTTTATATGAATGGAATTATAATGAAGAGTGGATTCACTGATCATAGTTCACTCTCAGTTTCTGTTCCTCTGACCATATAAAAATCATCAGTATCATGAAATTCAGCAGGTCTAGCATGCAATGACTCAACAAAGAGGGAACAAGTAGACACTCATGTTTCTTCGGGAGGATTTCTGTGGGCGATCATTATAAGTAAAAAATTTAATGTGAATAATTTTATTCGACTTTTTAATACTAATAACTATATTTTCATAAAATATGGAAACCACATTTACACAGATACAAATATTATCTGTTTAGACATGCGTAATCTGAATATATCCATGATAGTTGTCTCTTTCAGTTTTTATAGGGTCTTAAAAGTTGAAGATGTGGTAATATTTGTAAAAATTCAATTCTATGATGTGAATTTTTTTCTTATAGAATTAATGTGTTGAATTATATCAGAAGTTTATTGGATGTGTCCCCAGTGAGATTGAATATAAGGGTGGTTTCAGTGAGGGCGCTATTCAAACAATTTTATAATCATTCTTCACAAAAAACATTTATTAGTTATAATTTTACATTTAATTATATATAAATTTTTAATTTTGAATAAAACTATAATACATTTGAAGGGATAATAGAGTGGAAATGGAGACATAGATATAAATGATGTTGAAATTAGTGCATTGTGTAGCAATGTAGCTCGATTTTCAATTTGTTGGTATTTTTTGTAACTAATATCATGATAGAAATACATAATGATATATTTGTAGAGAAACTGGGATTTTATTTGAGATATGGGATATATAAATATTTCTATTCCATTATATGAAATCTATATTTTAGGTTTATTTTTTAAGTATTCATCCAAATTTCCACTTATACATGTCATTATTGGGCTCTTTTGGGTTATTTTTTAAATGAATACATGTAAATAATTCGATTCTAATTTGATGCATATTATCATTTTATTTTTTATAGAGTCAGTAGATGAGATTAGTCATGAAATAACTGGGGTTGGTGATGAACTTTTTATGGATAGTGGGTACCACATATTTGGGGGTTCTATGATGGGAAGTTTTTTTCATTCCTTTATTATACTGAAACTAATAATGGTAAGATATGTTATTATAAAATAATATCATGGAAGAGTGTGGTATAATAATGAGATATTAAGTGTTAAATGGATATAGATAAGTAGTGATGTTGTGAAATGATTTTACGAGGTTTGATATATATGGTGGGTTTATATGATTGTGTGGAGGTTTGCAGTGATGTAGTAATATTGTGTAATGCAGTTATATGTAAGAATGGATGATATGGAAACTTCATGAGGTTGTTGATGTTTTTGGAACCTCAATTTTATTTATTTTTTATTGGATTTTTTTGTCTCTGTATAAATAATATCATTCATTGATATTTGACCATTCTTTTTAACATTTCTAATCCCCTAATTTTAGATTTTATAAAAAATTATTATTGATTTATTTAGTGTTCTTTTTGGTTTAATAATTTTGTTTTAGTTTATATTCTTTTATTTATATTTTATAATGTTAATACATTGGTATGGGTTTGGTTGATTGTGTTGTGGTTAAGGGATATTATTTTCATAGTTTATCGGTAGTTTAGTTTTTTTTGTCACAGATTCTACTAGTTTTTCTTAAAGGAGATATATTAATATAGTCTATACTACTACTATATATTATAAAATATAGTGTCGGTTTAAACTGTTATTAAATCTTCGACAGTTCTAAGATAAAAAATCACTACTATAAATTGATATAACCACCACTAAATATCATCTTTTGAAACATCCCATGAACCACTTCTAAATTGGTGAAAATGATTCTAGTAGGTTTTTGATTCAATCTATAGAGAAATCCTACAAAAACTCTTATGAAAAAATTTAGTAGTTGTTTACACCACCACATAACTAACAAAACAACCGTGAGTCCCCTAATCCATTTATAGTGATATTATAAAGTTAGAGGTAAAGTATAATAAATTTTAAAACCGATATCAACATGGTGAATCATTATTTTCAAGACCCTCATTTATTAAAACACTATAGTTAAGTATTCATGGAATTGAGTAGTGTTTTGATGGTTGAGATAATTTTTTTCCATGGAGTGTTTTAGTGAAGAAAATTCACATTTAAATAACATGTATTTTTTTATTAGGACAACCATTAATCTGATGACATGTCTGGGCTTGTGGGGGGGACTTTGGGTGGGGAACACATTTTTTTGAGGTAATTGGTGGCACCTGGTGCACTAGGATATGACAACCATATTTAAATGTGAGGTGCATATGCTATTAGTGAGGACTAATTGTTACTTTTGTATCAGAGTTGTACCTATAAAAAAGTGTAATGACATTTCATGGGTTGAAATATAGGTTCCATAATGAAAAAAAAAATTCTATAAAGGGGAGGTGGTAGAATGTAACACTATAGAAATTAAAATTGTAAATATAAAAAAATATACTACTCATGTAAGCATGTCTACCTTTATTTAAAAGATCCTAGATTATTAAAACTCATAATTTATCCATGCTTATCCTGGAGTACTTTTCAAATAGGTGACATCCTAGTATGTTTTCCAGTGTGAATGAGAGTGATGAAAAAGCTCACTAAAGGTACATGTGTTGGAATATGGAGACATTCATATTTTGATAAACCATCCACGCATGTGTCTGTGAACTAGGGGGGGATATTTTTCTATAGGAAAATTTGTGACACCTAGGATGCCCATACCTAAGAACTATATTTAAATACAAATTTCTCATACTATTAGAGGCGTCCAATTGTTAATGAACTATTTTTTATGTATACTACATGAGAAAACACTAATATGATTGTGGTGTGGTCATAATAATTAAATAATAAATTTTAAAAGATATCAATGTATTTAAAAACATGCATCACAGAGTCAAAAATTAGGAAACAAAACATCAATAACATTTAAATAATAAGAAAACAATTATAGTTATATCTTTTGAAATGTAAGATTTGATGATATATCCGGATGAGTAGATGTATTCTTTGGATTTATGGAACTAATTATTCAGAGTGTTAAAATTATAAAATGATTGTGTGATGGTAAAAACCATATAAAATAACCTCATATTTACATATAATCATTGGTAAATTGTCTTTGAATTATTTTTTTCATTTATATATAGATAGAATGACATTACAATGCATGGTGTGTTAAGAATGACTGAATTGTTTTTTTAAAAGATATAATGGACATTAAATTTTTTTAATCAATGTATCAAAATGAGGTAAAAAAGTTCACATATCTTTGAAATAATAAGTAACCAACATTGTAAATATGTTTCAAATATGGGAATTTATTTCAGGACAATATGAGTCGAGTTTTCCAAAGTTACAAAAAAACATTTTTAAGTGTTTTGAAGATCCAAAATGTCCATTAATTGTTTAAACCCAATGAATATGAGATCATATTGACATAGAATCATTGGAATGATTTTTCTAAATTAAATTTGAATTGAAATTATCGAACATATTTTAATCTAGTGTGTGGTGTGTCTGGAATGACTAAATAAAAAATTCCAATTGATATCATTTATTTTAAAAATGTGCATATGTAGGATAAATCCAAGATAATGACCACTTATTTTCATGAAATAATATGAAAAAAACTATATATTAATTAGTGGTATGTTATAACTGAAATCACATTAATATGTGTTTGGGGTTTCTCGAGATAACTGAAAATGTGATTTTGGTGTTTTAAAACACCCATACAGTCATATAATATTTAAAACAAGAAAAAATGACCTTGGATTATTGTGGAATCAAAGGAAATATATATTTTATTACTTTTACAAGTTTACGATTAAGAAAAACATAAATCTAATTTTTTTTGTTCTTGGAATGATTTAATATGCATTTTTAATGATATGAATGTCATTAAAGACATGGCTTATGTGTGTAAAAACAATGAAAATGACTTTCGAATACCATAATATAATAAGAAAATCACAATACTATAGTATTTGAAATTTCGGATCTAAATCTATACCAATATGAGTTATATGTTAATAATGATGATTTAAAACACATTTTTAGTGTTTCAAAATTCAAAACATGTTTGTAAAATAAAAACCAAATGGAAGGATCCTTGGAATAATGTAAAATCAATATTTGAATTTTTAGTGATTTCTACGATTATAAAACACAAACAAAAGATATAAAATGTGACCATAATTATCAAATATTCAATTTTATAATATATTACTACCCATAAACACATGTGACAGGGGGTAAAAAAAACAGACTTTGATTTCCATAAATTCATAAAAAAATTGATATATTTTTTAAATATATATATATAAATCAAAAGGACAAAAATCCATGTTGATGTATGTTTGGGATGATAAAAACACATTTTTAGTGTGTTATAACTCTAAAACAAGGTTGTAATGGTAAAAACAATAAAAAATGAAATTTAATTGACATGAATTCATTGGAAAACTATCATTGAGTTATATTATCCTGTTTACGAGTATATGACACATCAATCCAATATTTAGTGTTTTTTGAATGAAAAAATAATAAGTTTTAAAATATATTATACAAAATAAAAATGTGTTTTAAAGTGTCAAAACCAATAAAATGAACATGAATTTTGGTGAAGTCATAGGTAAAAAGATAAAGAGTTCTTTAAATATAGGAATTGAATCCACATAAATCTGAATTGATTTTTGATCGACACAAATGAAAACACATTTTTAGTTTTTTAAAAAACATATAAATTTGTGGTATGGTCAAAATATTCAAAACAAAACTCAGGATACTATGAAATCATAATAAAACAACATTTCAACAATTTTTGATATGTATGAGTGGAAAATAATTCAATCTGTTTTTTAATTATTGGAATGACTAAATTAGATGTTTTTAAAAACTTCATAATATTTAAAAACATGTTTCATGGGTTAAAAAACATGGATTTCCATGAAATCATATAGAACCAAAAATTGAATGATTTTGGAAGTATGAAAAATTATATAACATTAATCCAAGTTGAGATATTGATTGGGTAAATTAAAATAGATTCAAAGTGTTTAAAAGACAATAACATGCATGTACTAATAAAATTCATAATAAATGACCATAACCTGATATTAAATCATAGTAAAATGGTATATTTTTTATTTTTTATTTTTTAGGATGATATGAAACATCTATTTGATGTATGGAGTGATAAAAATAGTGGAATAATGAGTTATAAAAAATATCAAAATCATCAATAATATGAATTATTGGGTCAAAAAAATTAAAATGAACTAATATTACTACGAAATTATATAAACAAATTCTGTGATTTGTGAAATATAGTAACATGATCTTTTTAAATATGATTTCTAGTTTTCCTAGGATGACCAAAAACACATTTTTAATGTTTTGAAATTCTAATACATGCATGTAGTAGTAAAAAATGTAAATTACGTTACATTGTTGTGGAATTATTTGAAAGATATATTTGAATTATTACTAGTATGGAAGAGTAAAAAGCACCTCAATATGTATTGTAGTGTGCCGAAAATGAAGATGTAAGTTATATTATACGATTTCAAAGTATTTAAAAACTTATTTTAACATGCCAAAACAAGACCAACGACCTTATATTTATGAAAAATATTATTAAATTAATCTTATATTGATTTATGAAATGTATAAAATTATTTCATGTCAATATTAGTTTATTTTTTTTTCAAGATTACTAAAATCACATTATTTTTAAAACTCTAAATCATGTGTGTAAAATGAAAAACCATATAAAAAGTCATCATATTTACATAAATGAATATGAAAAAATTTATATACTTTTTTTGATGTGTATTAGTAGATAACAAGTCAATATGTGGTGTGTTGTGCTATATTTCAATAAAAACGGTTTTAATTGATATCAATGTATTTAAATACGTATTTTTATGTGTTGATAAGAATGAATGTGAACATATATATCATTAAAGATATAGGAAAACAACAATAGATTAATTATATAAATTTATGATCTAATGTTCAATCAATATTAGTTTAGGTCTTCTAAGGAGGATCAAAAACACATTTTTAGTCCAATCAAACTTTAAAAAAAGTGTTTAAAATGGTCAAAACCATAATAACCAACATAATATTGATGTGAAGTCATTGGAAATCATTATAGTGTTGTTTATTATTTGTATGAGTATATCTCAATTCTACCTATAATATTATCAGCTCGAAATGAAAAAATAATTTGTTTTGTTAGATATCAAAATCATCAAAATCATGTACCATGGGTTCAAACTAAAGAAAAAATCTTATTAACATGAAATCACATCAAAAAAACCATATTCAGATTATTAAAATCTAATAAATGAAACATTTTCAATTTCCCTATCAATTTTTTTTGGGATTACTGAAAGTATATTTTTAATGTTTTTAAACACTAAAAAATGCATGTATCTATAAAACCCATAGAAAAAAACATATATTGGGATGAAACCATACGATAAATCTATTTCAAGTATTTTATGTTTATTATTAGAAATTCTGAAACTCTGACATGTTATGTGCTATGAATGACCAAATATATAGTATTATATTAAAAAATTTATTAAAAACATGTAATACATTAAAAAATTAAAAAGATCATATTTAGGGTACTAACTATTAATTGAAATAATCTATTGAATTATAACTATTATAATTATTAAATTTTTATTTATGTAACTTTTACTTTTAAATAATTTGATTTTAATTTATGAGATGATGGTTGTGGATCATAGAAAGTGAATTGAAAAGGATTTTATGAGATTATTATGTTATTAATGGTTTTGTTATATATATATATATATGTTTTAAATTATGGTTTTTAATTTAAATTTTCAAAAACATGATTTTTAAGATTATTAATTCAAATTAATGAAACCATTATCTATATTTATCATTATATTAAAGGCATTATTTTCCCATTCTTGATGGACTATATAGATCACCAAATAACGGCCACTATATCACCTTCTATATGGCCTATTATAATGGCCTTGAGAACACACTTCTAGACCTGGTGTTGCAAACATTAATTATACATTTCTTTCTTTGAGGCAGATGAAGGTGATTCAATTTTCACAATAAAAAACTCATGACCTCAAAAAGAAACATTTATTCACTTATATAATAAGGGGCCTTTTATGTTTAGTGTTTTTGGTAATTAGGACAATATCTTACAAAAACAATACCAATTTTTTTAATTATAATTTCTCCAACATAACCTAGTTTTTCTTATTTCACATTAAGAAATAATCATAATATATATAAAACCTTCATGATATTATTTTATCAACCTCAATTTTTATAACATGAGTAAAATGAAAGACAAGGAGGTTGAGGTAAAATGATCCATAATGGTAAATATAATAATTAATTAAAATTTTTATTAGTGAATATGTGAATATTTTAAAGGTTTGTTGACATAATCAATGTGAATGAGCATAACATAAGAATATTTATAACCATCAATACCAATATCATTAAACATGAAAACATGGAAGAAGGATATAAAAAATATATACATATAATCAATAGTCAGGAGCCATGTGATATCAATCCTAGTCATAAGAAACATTATAAACCCATATAATGCATAGATAAAACTTATTCGTATATTGTAACATTAACTTCACATCACATGTTACCAATGTAATAACCAATATAGACTACATTTCCTTATAGAGTTCTCAATTCATTGGAGGGATATAACAGACCCAACCTATATTTTTTTATAATGTAATTAATCATCCTTAGTAAATAATGTGACTTCCCATCCTTGTTTTATAAAGGGAGAACCCATCATTGGTTTATTATATGGCCAACCATCATTATAATCAATTTCCAATAATAGTATTATGATTAAAGTTAATTGATAATTCATTTCATCATAAAATCATTGACAAAATTATAAATATTATTTTAACATTATGAACTTGTGGAAAATAATTGGGTTTCCTAATAATACCATTGAAAAATTGTTAACCCATGTAAAAAATTTCAGATGCATAATAATCTCTTGAAACATCATTATCCCATGTAAAATAATCATGTTTCATAATAACCCGTTGAAACATGATCAAACCATAAAAATAAATGAGTTATAGCACAATATATCTAATAAATAATAATCTATCCAGATTAATAAGTAGGATGATATCATTAAAAAATATCCCCATTGGTGAATATTTATCAAAAAGTGTTGTTGACATAGATGAATGAAAAAATGATTAAATATCATTAATTTTTTTTAAAAATAAACATTTTTTTTTATAAATTACATTTAAAAATATAAAATTAAAAAAATTGAAAATAATTATCATTGAAAAAAGACTTGTTAATTGTAATGTAAGGTTAAAATCAGATAATGGTCATGATGACATCAAAATTCGTTAATTTTATTAATGTTAAAAAACATTATTTTAAAAACAATTTTAAAATTGTGTTAAAAGAAAGCCATATGAAAAATGATAAGAAATTTCCTATTTAATTTTTTTAAATGAAGTTAAAATAGAATTTAAAATAGATTCATAAATTCAGTTTCTTTTCTAGAAGAAAATCTTTGAAATATTTTTATAAAACATGGATATGGAAGATATATATAACTGATCTAAAACACAAATACATGATTAGTGTCACTAAAAACGAGTTTGTGATGTTTTTTTATTAAAATAAGAGTGGTCATAACAATTAATCTTGGTAATTTTATTCATAAGTAGAATAGAATAAATGATATGTGGTTACAATAATATATCATATTTCCCCCCAAAATAAACATGATCATAAAAAATCTTGATAGAATGGATATTATAACTTATTGCATTTTCCACTTTGTTAACTCTTCAATTTTATGCCCCGTGAAGGAATAAAATAAAATAAAAAAATAAATACCCATAAAATAAGGTTATACATTATATAAAATTCCAAAAGGTTAATATATACCACTAATAAATATTACAGGTTCATATAATAAACATATGTCCCAAAGAAAAGAAGTTGGGATGATTAACATTTATAATGATTATATCACCGAATTAATAGGTAATTAATGAAGAGATTATTCGTATCATATTTGAATCTAACCCAAAAAGTGGAAATATAGAATAAAAAATGTTATAGAACAATTCAACAATAATCATATCATAATAGATTCAATTATTAATATTTATAACCTAATTAAATTAAATTGAGTTAAGAAACTCTTTACCACTTTGTAACATTCAAGTTAATCCCCCTGTATGAATAAATTAAAATTGATTCATAAAAACACAATATGTATGATGAATTATATTATATTACATAAAAAATGGGATATATATAATCCCAAAAATATAAATAAAATGTGAATATAGGATATCTCTCATAGAAATAAAAACAGTGATGAGAAGGACCCCTTAGACCAAGTCTTGAAATTCTTTGACTGTCCATTATCTAAAGTATAATACGATTCAATAAATTATTCTATTTCTTAATAAAATTTTATATGTTTTATATTTTATACATAAATAATTTATTTTATTTCTTGACAATTTCAATTTAAAATATTTAATCAATTATGTTCACATTGGGTGTTTTTGAGGATGTTTAGTTCATTATTTGAAAATTGATTTCTCTAATTTACCATTGTCAAATTGTAAATTATTTTCAAAAAATAAAGAATAATAATCAAGAAATAATTATAATATTAATTAAAAAATATAATTTTATAACCAAACATGAAAAATGGTTTTGAAAAATGAACTACGTTATAATCATGGAGACGTTAGGTCATACGAACACATAAGTAACATTTCGGTTTTTCAATTATCATTATATAAAAAAGGTATTATTTATTTTATGTTTAAATAATGATAATAATATCATAAATACAAAATTATTTATTTAAATAAGCTTAATTTTTTTTTCTTATGATGTGTTGATGAAAAATGAATAACCTCGGTTCATGGAGGCGGTAGTCCACACATATATGAACAACATTATCAGTTTTCAATTTAAGAAATAAAATGACATATCATCATTTCATAAGGATAATAATTATGTAAATATCATTATTAATTCCTGAATATAAATTATATTTGTTAAAATTATCCTTATTACATTTCATGCAATGAGTTAGAGAAAAACAAATCACATCGCTCCTCAAAGGTGATATTTTTCCGTACACATGAACAACATTATCATATCTCTTACATAATGAAAAGTAAAATTGTTATATGTGATATAATAACAAAAAATTATTATTAATATGTTAAACATAACATATATAGAATTTATATTCATCATTAATATTACCTATGAGATGTGATATTAGAAAACATATGAAATTAGTACATGAGTCAGTAGTCCTCCATACACACGAATGATGATTTCATATCCCATTTGATGAAATAGGACATGGATTTAGGTTATTAACTTAATATTATAACATATTATCATATATTAGATATTATTTTCAACATATTTTCATTTTTTTAGAATATTTTAATGATATGAAAGAATGTAGAAAAAAACATAGTAAGTAATTTTTCTACTTCTCGGAACACCACTTCAGGATTTTACTTAATGTATTCCTAGAATGGATTTTTGACCAAATAAATGAATCTAGAATTTGGGAAATGGAATTTGGGATTTTATTTGTGGGGATATTTATTGAAATAAAATGGTTTGAATTTATGAATAATATAGTAGATTTTTTGGCATTTTATATGTAAGGTGAGTGACAAGATTTTAATTACCGAAAAGAAAAAGGTGTACCCCCAATTTTGACTTGGAATGAAGGATAAAAAACAATGAATTATAATGAAATTGTAATTATAATGTAGATATATTTCCAACAAATCATTTATATAAATGTTTAATTTTCATTTTGACCCTTATCTTTCTAGTTTAACAACTAGTAAACTTGTTCTCACCTTAACCGCTGAAAATAATTTTTATTATTTTTACTATTCATTATGGTAAACATTTAAGATGAAATTATTGGATAATATAAATTATTATGAATCCAAAATTATAATACATTATGTAAAATTATATTCAGAAAATATTAAAATTTTAATATCATAATTAAAACTACAGATGTGATGAATAAGTATGTTTTCATGAATTGTGTTTTTCAAGGAATTGCTAATTTGAATCAAACACAATAAATAATAATATATAGTATATAAATATAAATTACTATTATTTTTATATAATACATGTAATTATTTTAAATTATTCTTCATATTTTTTTGTTTTAATTAATTATAAAGTTTAAACATTATGCACTGTAATATTTTTTTTCTTCAGAAAAATCCAATCTTTGTACTAAAATAATATCTTTTACTAAAATCTAGTATGATTTTTATTAAAAAAATATTTAAGAATATTTCAAATAAATAAAATTTTCTTATGTTACCATAAGTAATATTAATTGCATAATGGGAAATTAAAATTTTGTTAATATTTTGAAAATAATTGTAATATTTACAAAAATAAATATTTTTTACTATTTAGTGAATAATCTATATTTTCTAAAAAATACATAAAAACACAATGAAAAAGATAATATTATGATTTGAAAAATAATTTTATTTTATCAAATAATTTTTATAAAATATAAAAACAATAATTATAATATTTTTTTATAGAAAAAACATTCTTTAGGAAAATATATTAGTGGGGAATAAAATTAATGTATTAAGAATTTATTGATTATTTAATTAAAAATAATAAATAACTTATAATGATTTTAAAATTTATATATATAATTGTTATAAAGTATTTAATACTTTTCAAACCCACCAATTTAATGGTTATGTTTTAATGAATATATTTTTTGTTGGTTGACTATGCTCATTGTTGTATGTCGAATACGCTATCAAATATAGTTTTCCTTTCTAAAATATGAGGGTGTTACAACCTCACCCATTTAATAAATTGATTCATTGAAATTTAAATGTTATCTCAAAAATAAATGGTTGGATATTTGAATTTGTTTATTAAACTTCATCATAAAATGGGTGGATAAAATATGGAACCCATAAAAGAGAAAGGGAAGTATGAAGGTTATCTAGAATAACACATATTATCCTTCCAAATAGGAGAAAAATGGTGGGAGGTGAATATTTGGACATTTAAAGAAAATTGTGAATAAATATGGAGAGTGATATACAACATTGATCATATAAAAGTGAATGATCAATAAAAATTTGAGGGACTCAAACCCATATATAAATTTGTGAAAAGATTATCTATTCAATATGCATAATGGTATTAGGATAAAATTTTATTTCAAGATGCTTTTCTTAGATTTGAAGCATTATTTACCATATATATTTAAGACATAGTGAAATATATTCTACTTGGCATGTAAAATTTAATGCTTTATATAATTCCACTAACAATATCATCTTTTTTGGGAAATGATGAGTATTGAAGATTAATTAGTCATGAATGAATAAATAAAATAAAATTTTAAAGAAAACATAATCACAAAAGGGATAAAACGTTATTCATCCTATCCTTAGACATTATCCAAAACCAAATTTGTTTTCACATGGTAATATAATTTCCAAAATTAATAAACCTTCAAATGATAAAAAATTCATTAATACCCAAAATTCAATAGTAATACCCAATATCAAAACCAAATCCATACTCCGTAACCTCAACACAAAAGAGTTGTTTAACATCACATATTATCACATAACATTCATATTATAAGAATAAATTAGGTTTATCTTCTTTTGAAGTAACCTAAGTCACTTAGTCACCATATCACTTCTCAATCCCATGGTAATCATTTCCATAAAACTTGTGCTCCCATAATTATCCCATTTTCCATGTTCATATAATACATAAATATTATCAATACCTAAATAATATTTCCCAAAATTTAAATGAATACATCACATTCAACCAAAGAAAAGCATATAATTCAATGTAATAAAATATCTCCTACAATGTCAATAATCACATTAAGATCTCATTTCTTAAAACCTAAAAGGGATGTCAAAGACTTTGAAAATAAGATAATCCTTAATATTATATATTGATTAGGTTTACCATAACACATAATATTAACTCACATGAAAAATTCTAATATTCAATGTTATATAAAAATTTCCTGTGATATCAACTATAATGGCCTTTGGCCCACACTCATGGATCCATTGCAGAAAATAGAATATTTACATTCTTGAATTTAATACCAATGTTTATAAGCCAGTATTTTCCTTCAAAAATAGACAACATCACAAGGGAAAATTGGATCACCTACACAGTCAATGACCATTTAGGGTAATATTTAAATAGATATTGAACAATATATTACAAAAACGATGACCGTGTTTTTAAATGACTATTTTTCTAACATAACCCAAAATTTATTATTTCACTTTAATTCATTATAATAATCCATTTAAAACCCTTAATAACAAGTGTAGTTCAACATACATGTGATTACTAGACCCACAAAAGACTATACCGTTACAATACCAAAACCACCTCTAATAGGCTAAAGGAAGAAGACCAGTGCCGAGTAGGCATATCCTACAAATGGGTGGAATTTTCCTAAGGTTCATTTACACACGCACACATCTCAAAGACCAAAAATACGAAAATGTAAAAAAACTAAAACAATTCATGTACACATATAAGATCCCACAACAGAGCGTGAAAGTAATATAAAGAAATAGGATAGATGGTATAAATACCATCCCAAGTTAAAATTGTAAAGACCCCAACAGACTCCAATAGTGAGAACTACATCAAATGCCTGATCTAGGGTGACACAACTTTTTAAAAAGAACTGTTTATGCTCCACCCACTCCCTACCCACCTAGGACACCATCAATAGGGTCATCATCATTATATGACATGACACATGTGAGAAAACCCCATACAGGGGTTAGTATAACAATACCATGTTGGAAACCAACAAAACAATATACATAAATTACCATGTATAGATAGATAAATACAAGATAAAACGATCAATGTAGAACTGAAACACATAGATATACTCAAGAAAGAAACGACGCCTTCATGCAGTCATAACAAACTCCCTTATATATGTGTCCTCTCAATGTAATGATAGATCTAGAATAACCCACTCCACAAGCCATAATATCATCATAGATAGTCGACGAAGATGTATATCCCAATTAGCCCCACCCAATAAAAGATTTATAATACTTGAAGACCATGACATATAGATAGGGTGTCACACACAAAGCCACTGAGGGACACCACAAAACCCAATTTGGATCAACCCACTACATTGGAGATTGTATGTCAACAATACCACAAACCCTTACAATATGAACTACTAGATGGAGGATCAAAACCATACTGAGGGAAGTCATGTTGATTCCATAAAACCCACATAGGAACAACAATTATAGATGATTTCACTCCTATCTCACAGAGGGATTTGACGAATCTATCTGATACTCAACCTCTAGAGGGGATCAAAATCTTACGATGTGAATGTAATTATTCACTGTACCCTATAGGTAATGTACTATCAGAACCTGATCAAAATATATTGGTTTAAACTAAACAAAGAGATGTATAAACAATCTAGAATTGAGTACATGACCTATCCAAAGTGGTATAAAGCGTGTCTAGCTATCCTCATATCAGACCTTGTCAAAGACCCTCACACGACTTGTAAGAATCTGTATATGTGGTGTGTAGAAGAGGTATACAACATGATGATTCACACAATATCATGCTCTTATCTTCTAGTCGTGTCTATGTAAGGTGTTCTGGTTTGTTTACTCATTTGTGTATGATATTCCATATATCTTTCCAAGTACATGGAACATCATCCAGCTGTGTACTTTTTTATGTGACCTTCTACACTTTGAATTACATGTCGAGCATCACAGAATGCATTACATAGAGTTTAACTGATTCACAAAACGTGTGATAGAAAACATTTTATGTATACCTAGAACCATACCAAGGGGGTCCTCATGACGTGTAATGATGTTTTACATTCCGTGTTTCTAGATATTTCTAGGTATTATTACCTTCCATAAAATAATTTTCTAGAGTCATCACAGATGATGAATCCTATAAATCATGTCTCATTCGAGAATCTAGTCTCATGATATTGGAGTTCCAGACTCTGAATCTTCTCAAAAAATGATTCAACCAAAAAAAACATCAACATTCCTCAAAATCAGAAATAAAAGGAAACAAAAATCCATCCATTCCACTTTTGATCATCCACCACTGTTATCCCACCTTATCTACTCCATCAATCAATAACTGCACCCAATGTATCATAGCATAATTTTGAATAATTTTTGTGCAATGATCGAATACAAGATATTCAGTTAACCAACCACCAAAAGAAAACTCCCATGATAAACTTGTGAAGAACATATGGAGAAAACAAAAATCCAAAAAATTGAGGAAAAAACCATAGTAATTATTCTTATAGCCTTGATTATTTAACATATAAAATATTAATTAAGAGTTTTAAGTCAAAAAAATACAATCAAAATAAATCTACTGGTGATGTATGTATCAATTCTGTACGTGGAATTGATCCGTGTTCATCCTGGATTAAGAAACAGGATGGAATGACCAAAATAAACATCGTACCAAGTGTTATTAATGTTCATTGATGAAGAAAAATTGTGTTTCCCTGATAGAAAAGATCCACCAACTCTATTGGTGGAATGATCCATGATCTAATCATGATCCATCGTTATCCACCTAGAATTCCCTCATCCAATATATTCTAGGTCTCTATAGTTCAGTAGACAACCATGATACAAAATCCATAGCCATACACTTTTAAGAGATAAAAAAGATTCTAAATTAATATGAAATATTAATTATTACATTAATTTCATTAATTTTTTCCTATGATGAATTTTTCAAAAATGTCTGACAATGAAAAAATGTTATGTCATAAATAGGATAAAACATTCATCCTGAACTCAATTGTGTCCTCTGATTTCTAAATTGGGACCCCATTCTGGATTCATCCAAATTTTTCAGAAAACATGCATCCATATGAAATTTAATTTATTAAATATATATCAATAATTTTTTCATGGATCAAAGATCCATAGAATCAAACGTCGTCTCACCATCTAGTAAAAACAATCCATATAATATCCAAAAATAACACACGGAAAATATGAGACATTACACTTCATTTTTATAACATAGAAAAAAATAAACATAATAAATTTGATCTAAAATTCTTAGTAAGGGTTAACATATGTATTGAAAATTAAATTTCATCAATGAGTATAAGATGATAATAAGTGTATGATAACATAATCAATGTGCATTACAGTTACACAAGAATATTCATATCCATCAATAGATGGATCATCAGACATAAAAATGTAGGATAAGTTTTTAACAAAGACAGAAGTCACGAAAACCAATAACCATGAGCCATGTGAAAAAAATCATGATCATTAGAATCATCATGAACCCATAAAAAGAATATATAAAATTTATTGGTATCATGGAACAATATCATCACATAACTTCTCCAAAATGTAATAAGCAATATGATAGAAATCCATCTATAGAATACACAATTCATTAGAGAGGTAAAACAGACCCACTTATCCTTCTATTATAATAGGATCACCTATCCATGGTTAATAACATAACCAACCATCATTCCTTTATAATTGAACCAGCCATCATTGGTTTATAACAAAATATTTCATCATTGTCAAAAATTTCCTAGAATTGTACCATGAATAAAGTGAATATAGATTCTATTTCATTATAAAATAATTGAAATAATATTTACTCATTTCAGAACATGATTAACCCAAGTTAAATAAATGGGTTAAAAAACAATCTATTTGAATCATGATTAACCTATAGAAATGAAACTAGATCCATAAAAATATCTTGATGCATGACTAACCCATGGAAAAGAAACGGGTTAAATAAATATCTCTTGAAACATGACTAAATCAAGGAAAATAAATGGTTTCTTAATGAATTTCAATTAATCAGGATTCACCCATAGAATAGAATCAGGTTTCATAACAATCACTTTGAAACATGATTAACATATGGAAAAGACACAAGTTCCATAATAATCTCTCTGAAACAATCATAATCCATGTAGTTAAAGAATTAGTGTGGTATCATTAAAAAATATCCCCAATAAATAATAATTTAAAACAATTCGTTTTGATGTCGATGAATGGAAATACTGTAAAAGTATCAACAAAAAAAATTATGTGGAAAATAAACTTTTGATTTAAAAATCATTTTATAAATCATAAAATTCAAAAAATATTTTGATAATTCTTATCATTGAAAAAGTACATAGAAACATGTAAATGAATGTTTAATGTAAATAATGGTAATGATGGTTTGAAAAAAAGTCCATGTTATAAATGTTAAAAATATACATCTAAAAAAATTAAAAGGATTAATAAGAGACCAATTTGAAAAACAATGAGAATTATCCTAATAAAACCTTTTAAAATAGGGTAAAATATCATATAGAATGTATTTTGGAAATGTTTCACAACCCATCCCCTATGGCTCGTTCCTTGACTATTCCAAGGACAACTTCCATAGGCTAAGGGCTGGCAAGTAGCACCGAGTAGGCTTATCCCAAAAAGAGAAGGCATTTTCCAGAAAACCTTTACACACACAGAAATCCCAAAATGCGGAAAGTAAACACAATTTAAACCACAATTTTCATTTAGAGTATAATAAAACTAAAAGTAAAAAAGGGGATAGAATATAATCCCAAAACCACAAATTAAAACTACCACGGTTCGTCTTCTCAAGAACCCACCTGATAGGTGGGTTAAGGGTAGCTGTTTGTATCCATATAAGTATGCCTCATCTATCCCATCTCACTAGGAACCACCTAGTACTAGAGCACCAAGGTCTAAGTCGAAGCATCGAACACCTGAATGGGACATGAAACGTGTGGGAAAATCCTATGTAGGTGTGATTAACCCAATAATCAGGGGGTGGGGGACCACAAACAACAATGTAATTATATAAAATAAAGACCACACAACAATAACACATAGAAAACCATAATGAAAAGTAAGCCAATTTATAAATTTAAGTATAAAAATTATGATTATCACTCATATTGATGATTCATCTTGTACTGCTTGGCTACTAGACCATTGAGATCTGCGAATCTTCAGAACTACTAAGTTCTGCTTGTCTATTGGACCAGTAGTGTCTACTTTTCTACCAGGCCACAAAGGTCTGCTCCTCTACTGGACCACTGAGGTAGGATCGTATGCTGAACCACTAAGGTACGCTCATCTGCTGAACCACTCAGGTACGCTTGTCTGATGAACCCTTTAGGTATGCGTGTTAGCCGAATCAATTAGGTACACTCGACTGCTAGACCACTGAGGTTTTCTCATTATGTAATTGTGTAATATCCATTCGTAGGATTCCCACTCTCCATTGCACTTGATTTAGGGAAAATATACTCCTTAATACATAGATCATATCTTTACTATAACATAATCTCACATAGAGTATTCCCAAAAGAACCATCTCATCGCAAGGGTCCCAACATCTTATAGGGAGATTCAATCAGATTCTCATTGTCAATGTTATTAGCATTTTAGTAAATAGGGGTCAGTTGCATCCAGTACCAATCTACCTTGGTTGAACAGACCTGACAAACCTGGCCTAGGGGTGCTATAAACCCTGACCAGGTTTGCTCGACCCGACCCGACTTAGTTGGGTTTGGTCTGACCCGATCTAGATTACGCATTGGCAAGGACCATTTGGCATTGTTGTACCCGACCTAGTTTGCACGTGGGTCCAACCCATCAGGTTTCCCAATGACACAGTCATCTTCTCCATCCTGACCTGCAATGGGGGAAATTTCTCTTCAAGCTCGGGCTGCCCAGTGTCCTGGATCGCTGCACTGGACCATCTGCTAGTGCATACTATATTTCTCTGATTGGTCAGGTGACTTAGGTTAAACTTTCACCTCCTATTTTCCTATGTAGCTTAAATCCTCATTGACATACTCCTTACAGCCGATTGATGCAAGGGTTCTCCCGTTAGATGAACGCGGTCGTTCTGCATGCCCATCCCTGAATTGCGGAGTTTTCGTGGCTCCTAAATCTTTTGGGGCTTTGTTTTGTTTCATATTACCACTACCCTATACACCTAGGAATCCACCTAACCATGGCCTGGGTGTTGCGGCCCTATGTTGGTGCCTCCTCGCGGATGGGTGCCATGGGGATTTCCACCACCATTCATCAAGCATACGGCGTCCTCTGCCACAACGTCCATGTGACATTGTCTCCTTCCAATGTTTCGGCCATATTCCATGACCTCTTTTTGATGTCTTGGTCTACCTAGTTGCAAAAATATAGGCCTGATTCCACCATCTCACACAGCATCCTTCCATGGGTTGATGTGATGATGTTCCGATAATCCACTAGAGTCCCATCTGGACTACAGATATTTTCAGAGCCAAATCCATTGTTCCAAGAAGAATTGGAATAAGTCAATAATAGTATAGGGGAAGGATTTTCATCTAATAAAACCCAAGGAAATATCCATTTATTTTTTTGTGTGGAACTAGATGCATTTTTTTAACATGATCACGATGAACAAAAATACAGAGGAATAACCACTGAGATAGATATCCCCGTTTTATCCCGTTACATTATCCCTTCTATATGAATGATCGATATGTGGGCTAACTTTTTCGTGATTTAACCCACATTATCCATTTAAAATAAATAACTTGGAATAGAAATTCACACAGAAATGTATCACACCCATACCTAGATAATCGGTTCGATCAGAGGAAGGATTCGTCGCTTAAGGTGATCCATCAGAAAAATTCCTCAACCTATCATCGAGGGAGAGATATGTTGAAGAGGAGGGGGAGATCTAAATGTATTTGGAGATGTTCCATAATTTTTCTCCATTCATATATAGTGGTCCTACATATATTCAGTGTGATTTTCAAGATCTATCCCTTATCTACAATTCCTGTTATCCCATTAAATGGGGACAACACATCACAACATTTATATTATGCTAACTCGCCATCGTTACACTGTTTCATTTATGAAACGAATTTTTTTTACATTGCTTCCATTGATAATTTCATGGTTTCATATAGGGAATGAAACGGTCGGCTCATCACAGCATTGAATCAAATTAATTTCAAGTAAAATTAACATCTTACTTTTATTTTATTTTTCCTTAAAACATCCAAGAAATTAAATTTTTCTATTGATCCATGAAAGTCATGGTTAAGCCCATATTAAAGAAATAATATCATTATGAATTAAATGGTGGTATCTGGTTTTTAATACAAGTTACTTTTTGTGAGTTATGATGATTTAAAAATAAAATAATTGTATTTATTTAATTTTTTTATGGTTATGTCCTGAAAAAAACATTCACAGTCGACCCACACTGGTTGATCTTAGGCTCTACCAAAGGGAAGCACATCATCATGAACTCAACGTTACTCTAAGATTCCCAATACAAGATACCAATTATGAGTTATAAGGATTTGAAAATAAAATAATCTTTATTAATTTATTATATTTATGACCAAAAACAAATTTCTACTATTGGATTGTAATGCCCAATGATAGGCTCTTCCTAATAAAATAATACAGTCATGAGGTCAATGGTAGTCTCTAATTCTCAATTGGAGTCACCATTCATGAGTTATAATGATTCAAAAAATACAATAATTTTATTTAATTATTTTATTTATGGTTTGGCCTTTTTCGTGTTTTCTCATTGGAGGCTCGTGTTGAGTCAAACATAAGTTGCTCCTAGAGAAAAACTTCCATCTTCAAGGAAACAATGCCCTAAAAATTATGATATGGGGAACAATTTAAGTGTTATTAATTTTTTTAGGAAAATTTCTAACACATTATATTTAAAACAAAACATTTTTTGATAGACCATTCTAGGCACACTTCGCCTTAGAATCACATGTAGTCTCAGCACCTGGTCTCAAAATATGCCCATATAATTTTAAAATAATATTAAATGTAATTTTGGGAAATTATATTACTCCCAACATTAGGGATGTATGTCCTCATAAACCAAAAAAGGTCTAGTAAAACATATGGGGGTATGGTGTACAAATCTGAGCCTCTCGCTCCCACATGCTCTCCTATAGATTCCTCTGCTTCCAAAAAACACACTCTATATGAATCGATAATCCACAAAGCATCCTCTCCTATCGATCTTTTATCTTCATTAGGTACTTCGAAAAAGTCACCTTTTCATCAATCTCTTCCTCGTCATGGTCGATGATTTGATAAGGGTCGGTAAACCTCTCTAACAATAGTGTTAGGGCCTAGAAGTACGCAACATCACCCAATATATGTAGTATCACTAAAATTTTGATAAACTTATAAGATAACTTACCACCCTAACCAAATATCAGTATCCATCGTTCAGGATAAACCCGTATGAATACATGGCCCTCGATTTTTACCCCATGGCTCTCCATCTCCTATCATTATAGGACTTCTATTGGATCTATGCAGTCTTCATCAGCTCTCGGATGGCGTGAACCCTCTTAGTGTTAACTTTTACCACTTTCATACCCCTGAGTGGTGGGTCCCCTGGGTCTGTCTAGAATAACGGTGACCTGTATGGTTGTCTGTATAGTGCCTCGATTAGTGCCATATCAATGGTGGAGTGGTTTATATTGTTTCATGAAAACTCTACTAGTGTTATGTGGTTATCCCAACTATGACCAAAATCAAAAACACAAGCATGAAGGATGTCCTCCATGTTTTGTATGGTCTACTCCGTTGGACCATCTGTCTGTGGGTGAAAGGTTGTTCTCAAGTGAATTTGAGTCCCAAAGGCCTCATTTAATCCCTTCCACAATTAGTATGTAAAGAATGCATCACAGTTTAAGACTATCATATATGGAACTCCATGGTCTTGAACTATATCCTGCACATAGTGGTGTCTTGAGCTCTCTACTGAACCCGGTTCCCATATGGGTATGAATTGGACTAACTTGTTGAGTAGGTATTTGATCACTCAGATGGTATTGTTCCCCCTAGATGTATGTGGTATGTTTTTCAAAAATTCCAATGATATCCCAACCCACTTCCACTATGGTTCCTCGTGGGGTTATTTCAAACCTATTGAAACCTAGTGATAAGCCTGCACTTGCTGAAAGAAGATGAATATCACGACAAACATTTCCATTTCCTTCTTCATTCCCGGCCACCACTACTAACATCAAAGGTCCTGTTACATCATCTAGACACCTGTATGTACCACTAAATGGGGTATATATGGAACTCCCTCAAAACGTTCTCCTGTAATTCCACTAGTACAACAGTGCATCCCCTGAAAAGCATAACATGCTTCACACCTTTAGAATATCTAGAAGGGACATCCCCTATTGAAATATGTCCATGTGTGATCTCACCACTAGACTCTTTCTGTT
Organism: Viscum album; assembly: GCA_963277665.1. Taxonomy (NCBI): domain Eukaryota; kingdom Viridiplantae; phylum Streptophyta; class Magnoliopsida; order Santalales; family Viscaceae; genus Viscum; species Viscum album. Next base: position 786,248,720 of record OY728163.1, on the reverse strand, counting down.
GTTCATCCCTAAATTTATTCAAGATTGTATGGGAAACTACAATTTAATGAAGATAAGCTACCTTATACTTTTATAGAAAAGATATTTGACATGAGGCTAACTACTTTGAGGCCTTATTTAGTAGATGTTAACATGATATCCTAAAGAGATAATCTTACACCATGTTCCCTTTCCTACTAGTATATCATATCATGAAGTCATAGTCCCAGAGGAACTCTATACAACACCGTTGTATCATATTCTAATGCTTTTGAGAAAAGATATACTTGAGACTCGTATTGTATGAGTAGATGATGAATCATTCTCCCATAAGGTAGTGTCATCACATCATCGATGCGAAGACTACTGCTTCCAACTCAAGGTCCTTCTTCACGTAGTTCTACTAGTGCGATCTCAATTATCATGGGCCATATGCAATAATTTCTTTCAAATACATTAGGACGAGACCAATGCCAGTTCTTGATGCATCACATAACACCACATAGTCAGTTACCTCCTCTAGAAGCCTCAGTATAAGAGCACTCATCAAACTATGCCTCAGTTATTGAATGGTCTTTTTGAGTCTTTCTTTCTAAAAAATGGGTTCTCCCTTCCTTTCCAATTAATTCATGGTTGTTCGAACTCTGAATAATTTCTGTAAAAACATCTGATAGTACCCAACCAAAAAAAGGAAACTCCTCTCCTAGGTAACTCTCTTGGTTGGATCCAAAGAAAGCACTGCCTCGATCATCACTGGATCCACTACAACTCGAGCCTCTGGGATGACTTGTCCAAAAAAGTGGACCATTTGTATCCATAAATCAAACTTTAATAGAATCTCATATAGTTGGTGCTCTCGAAGTGTGTCCATAACCATCCATGGGTGTATCATGTGCTCATAATCGGATGCTAAATGCACTATGATATCATCAATGAAGTCCACTTCCAACCAGTCTAAGTATGGATGGAATATCCCATGCATGAGTCCCATGAACACTACTGGGTAATTCATCATGACAAATGGCATCACTATGTACTCGAAGTGGCTATAGTGAAATCTGAAAATCATCTACGATATGTCCTCATCACTTACTCGAAGTGAGTGATAGCCTGATCTATGGTCTATCTTCAAGAACCATCTCACTCCCTTTAGTTGATTAAAGAGGATATCAATATTTGGTTGAAGATAGTTGTTCATCAAGGTCACCTAGTTCAGGCACTGGAATCCCACACATAACCTCAAGCATCCATCTGCCTTCATGGAAAACAACATTGGGGATTCCCATGGTGAAACACATGGCCATATGAACACCTTCCACTACAAGTCATAAAACAGTACCCTCAGCTACCAGAGCTCTACAAGAGCGATCCAATATGCATGTGTAGATATTGGTGTCATCCCATGGTACATGTCAATACAAAATTAGGTCTTTATGTGAGGAGCTTGTCCTGGATTATCATCTGGAAAGATTTCATCGTATTCATCCACCATTGTAGGAACTAAAAACTATAAACATAAACTTCTATGTGGGTAAAGATGGCCACATGCTCAACGCTTCCCATGCCCTCCAGCTCCTTGATCCTAGTGTGGACCACATTAGTGTGTTGGTTGTAACATGCCAAAATTTATATCACCTCTTGTTTCTCTCCTAGATCCTCTTCCATGTCTTCCGCCCTACAGATTAATCGGATCTTATCACAGTGTCTACCCTGGTGGCCAATCCATCATTTCACTATCTACACGATGGGGTAGAAAATATTTCAAAAAGATGTCCCCTACCATCTCTTGAAATGAATTACATATTTTTCTGCCGTATGGACTCTCCCTATGAGCCTTGAGTTTTAGATCCCCTATATTGGTACCTCTTCTCAGAAAATATCACATTTCCATGTCTATGAGACTTCCGTCGGCTTCCCCCTTTCCAACTATTGACATCTAGTGGCTGTATCTTCTTAGCCAAAAGACATTCTACCAAAATGGACACTATAGTACCCTAACATAAGTAGGAATGCGTAGTGGAAAATTTCAATCTCAAATATTCGTAAACACATCTCGCTCGGAGGTTTGACCCCTAAATCACTGGTCACATCGTATTCATCGATTACCTGTAATTCTTGGTACACCTCGATGAACACTATCTACTGACATGTCGTCCTTTAGATGTAGTATAATCTATTGGGCACACATAGTCCATAGTTTTTATGGAAATATTCCCTTCTCCGAAAAAGGATTTCAAGATATGACCATAATAAAGACACCTCATTATAAGATCTAGTAATCTAAACCCTTCTATCACCCCGATGAGCCACATAGAAGGATCATTTTCATGACTTCCATCTGATCAATGGTGCCTTGACTAGATGGGAAACTCGGTCTCCACCCAAGTCAGTCCTTAGACACCTGTGGGATGGGATAGCCTAAAAATCTATGGGGTTTTTGTTTGCTGAAACTCATGTAAGGAACTAAGCCTGCGTGCATCCTCTACTAATATCGATAGTAGTAATTGCTGACCAACAGATGGTGGAATCGTTGGGACACTACCCGAAGGTACCATCTTATGAAATAGTCCATGTATCGAAGAATAATCACTTTTTGGACCATCCTAATGGTCACACACTATAATCATGGATGGATGGAAGAATGGAGTCATCCTGAAGGGTATCAAGATGAATCACAAATAATAGATTATACCTGGTGAGCTAACTCTGACTCATAAAGATAATGAGGAAATATTTCAATACAAATTCAACAACCTTTTTCATGTACCAAGATGGAAAGAAAAATTTAGGGTCTTGGTGTATGGATAATTCATTCTAAATACCAACATTGGACTCCCTGGACTAAAAGCTGAACCCAAAACACATAATATTATTTCCCCATAATTTTTTACTGGCTCTTAGTTCTTCTGGTAGAACTAAATACCTCTGATACCACTTTTTTATGACCCTTTCCCTAGACCCCATGTCGTGACTACCACAAACCCACCTTCCATAGGCCAAGGGATGATGATTAGAACCGATTAGAAATATCACAAAAAGGGAATGCCTTTTCCTAAAAACCCATACACATGAAAAAATTCAATGTACAGAATGTATACACAATGTAAAAAACAAATGTAACTGAGACATCTAATGAGAGTAAAATACAAAATTAAATTACAAAGGGGAAAGAATACAAGCCCAAAACTACAAAGGAATGTTCAAATATTATGGTCCATCCACTTGATACCCCACCTCATGGGTAGGTGAATGCTAGATACCTATACTCGTAGAAGTATACTTCATCCACCCCATCTCACTGGGAACAACCTGGTACCAAACAAAAAAGGTCTCTGTCGAACCATCAATCACCTAAACGAGACAAGACGGGTGTGGTAGAAGACCACGAAGGAGTGAGTAAAAAAAATACTCAGTAGGGAACCCAACCCACAAAGGAAAGACCACAATGCAAGACCACAAAACCAGATCACACAACAAGACCGTAAAGAAAAGAGAGATCACACTAGGTATTATATTCATTATAGAAATTAAGATTAGTAGTCGGGGAGATGATTCATCTTGTACTGCTAAGTGACTCATCCATGATGTTTTACTGAGGTCTGCTCGAATACTGGACCACTGAGGACCACTTATCTACTATACCACTAACATCTTCTCATCTATTAGACCACTTAGGTATGGTCATCTACTGGACCACTGGGGTATGCCCGTATACTGGACAACTACAGCCTAATCGTCTACTAGACCAGTGATATCCACTCGGTTGCAGAATCACTGAGTTATTGTTATTATATGGACCACTGAGATCTGCTCCTATACAGAACCATTGAGGTATGATCGTCTTCTGAACCACTGAGGTATGAAAGTCTGGTGAAACAATGAGGTACAATATTCTATTGAGCCTTTTTTTTACAATCATATGATGAACCACTGAGGTACTCTTTTCTACTGAACAACTCAGGTACACTCTTCTTCTGAACCACTGAGTACACTTTTCTACTGAACCACTGAGGTATGCTCGTTTTCTGAACCATTGAGGTATTCTCTTCCCCTAAACCACTGAGGTACACTTGTCTACTGAACCATTGAGGTACGCTCTTCTATTGAATCACTAAGGTACAATCGTCTTTTGAACCACTAAGCCACACTCTTCTTCTCAACCACTGACGTACACTCTTCTGAGGGACCACTAAGGTTTTCTCGTCATATACTATGTGTCGCAACTAGTTGTAGGATTCTTTCTCTCCACTATACTTGATTTCAAGAGAATCTAATCCTCAGTCCCTTAGTAGTATCTCTATTATCATGGAATATCACTTAGAGTATTCCTAAAGGACTATCTCGTATTAAGGGTCCCATCTCCACAAAAAGCACGTCAATCAGATTTCTGATCTAAAATATATAAGTATTTTAGTAAACAGGGGCCAGTTGCATTTGGGCCCAATCTGACATAGTCAGACCGACCAGACCAACCAGACACGGGGGTCCCACATGACCTAATCTATTTTTTCCACCCCGATCAAAACCGATTGGGCCTCGCCCGACCATGTCCGACTTCGCCCATTTGAAACGCAAATTACTCTTTGTTGGACTTGGCCTCGTTCTGTCGTGGGTCCATCCCATTGGGTCCCATAATGACCTGGTCCATACTCTCCACCCCGGTATGACTTGTTCAGGCTGGTATTGCTCATCCAGACTACACAAATACCTAATTTTCCATCCGGACCAGTCGTAATGAAAGGCTGGTTCTCTTCCAACTCGGGCCTCTAAGAAACCCATTTTGTTGTACCGGCCTAACTGATTGACCTGTCGGCTTGCCTTCAGCTGGTCGGATGTGGTCACTGACCGTCTCTCCCCCTACAGGTCAATGTCGATGAAAAGTCTTGTTAACTCGCTCCCCACATCCGGCTGCCGCAGGGGTTCACCCGCTGAACGAACGCGGCCAGTCTGCATAGCCAACTCGAACCTGCAATGCTTCAGTGGGTCCCCTTGTAAAGAACCATAAATTTCAAAGAATTGTTTTTTAAATTCTTTGGGATTTTACGAGTATGCATTTTCTGACGGTGATTGATTCTAAGGCCCGGTGTGCCCGGAATCAATTTTTGAAGTTTAGCTTGGGTAAGTTCAGAAAACGAATGAGCGGGGTTTTCTAACTTTTGAACCGGTGCTCGAAATTGAAATCTGAGGGCACCGATGGACTTGCAGCGCTGGTATTTTCTTAAAGGGACACTTACCGCAGGTGCGTTCGCGAAAGAGGAGAATATAATTTTTGGGGGTATGTTTAAGGAATAAATAAAAATTGTCGGAACAATTTTTATTTCATGAGGATGTTTTTCCTCCCATGGGTAGTTAAGGGTGGGGCCCACAACCACTTAACTACCCAAGTGTAGATTTAAGAGAGGTGGGGGCCACACGAGTCCCACCATTTAATTCCCTCTAAACCCATTAGTAAACCCCCAATAATTTGACAAACATATTTTTTAATGACGCCTTATTCCATTAAATTATGACAACTCATAATTTAATGTGGAACCTTCCTCTTTCCTTTTTTTTAAATTTAACCACCGACACATTTAATTATGGGGAACCTTCTTTCTCCCATCCTTAATTAAATAACAACACATTTTAATTAAGGTGGTGATTTAATTCTGATGGTGTTTCCTTGCGTGGATAATAAAATAATAGGGAAGCCTATTATTTTGGTGATTAATGGAGAGAGCTTTGAAGAATGATGAAAAACACCGGCCTTCGATGAAGAACGACGAAGAACGCCGACCTACGACAAAGGACGACGAAGAAAACTGTTTCCTCGGAGATCGACGACGCGATGCCGTGTACCACGACGCCTACGATCCTCTTCTCCGTGAAGCCGTGTACCATGATGCCGACGATCATCATCCTTGACAAGGTAGGGGTTTATTTTGAGAATGATAATACTCACATGTTCGTTTTCACCTAAATCATGAAAATAGAAAAACTAACTATCATGTTGATCTGTGAACTATTATTTGCGGGTTGGGGATTATTATTTGCGGGAAGTTGTGGGAAGTTGTTTCAAACAACTAACGCGGTGGGTACGGGTTAATGAACAAGACCAACTAACCAATGCTTTGTTCTTGTTGTGCAGAACAATTGGCGACGGTGAATCGAGGCTGAAATGGCGATTGGAGGACTTCACAGTAATATACGGGTCCTAGGGGGACCGCAGACACATTCGGGAGCAAGAACGGACCACCGGAGCGGCTCCAGTGGCCCGCGGACATCCCCGGCGGCGCGGGTCGCCAGCGTGGCGGCACCGGCGGCAGGTGGCGACAGCGACGACCCAGAACGCTGCCAGGAGGAACCGCTGCAGCTGAAGCTGTGACCACGCGGGATCCGGAGGAGTAGGACGCGGCGCCCACTGTGTCCGTGGAGGGCAAAGGGGGGAAACACGCCCCCCTGCTCGGCCTGCTGGTCGAGCCAGTGCACCCCCCAGGCCGGGCCGAGCCAGGGTGGGTCGTGCGGACTAGGCCGAGTCGCGCCCAGTCTGGCCGTACCCAGACCCGGGACGAGTCGACCCGGTTCGGGCCGACCCAGGGGGGATTGGGCCGGGCCGGGCTAGGCCCAAACCCCCCACTTTGTACATTTTTCCATCATTTTCCGATAACATGGGATTCAGACCTCCGATCGATTAAACTTTAGTTGTGTTGGGATCCATGGATCGATATGGTCGTTTCGTTATATTAAACTCAAGGTTTCAGAGAACTTTGGGTACGACCGAGTTGGTTCGAACACAAAACCAACCGGGCCCTCGGAGCCGAAACACTTATAACTCAAGCTCCAGACGTCCGATTGACGTGCCATCGACTTTGTTGGATTTCTCTTAGAGAGTAGTTTCTTTGGGATTACTCCTCTCGAGGTTTGGACGAAATTGGAGTACGTTCAGGTTGGTTTTTTCTTTAAAACCAACTGGGCCCCTTGGACAGAAAAGCCAATATCTCTAAGACCGGGCGTCCAATTGACGTGTCGTCTGTCGCGTTGAATTCATATTGACGTGAAGGAACTTTCTGATACATCAACTCTGGAAGTCATGTCAATTGATGTATCAACCCCCTTGGCTCATGGAGCGGACCCTTCGGAAATCGAGCATGCTGTGTGTAGAAACCCTAGAGCTGGCTGCGACTGTGATGATGACGACTGCACTTGGATCCTCCGTGGGTTTGGCAGCGAGGACCACTGTACTTGGATCCTCCATGGGTTCGGCAGCGTTGACGACCATACTGGGATCCTATGTGGGTTTGATGGTGATGAATACTGTTCTTGTATCCTATGTGGGTCTGGCAGTATTTGACTCTGTACTTGTATCATATGTGGGTCCAACAGAGTAGTTGGTCTTGTATCCTTTGTGGGTCCGACAGCTTAGCTGGTCTTGTATCCTATGTGGGTCTGACAGCTTAGATGAATCAGTGACTACATCTGATCTCTTCTATCGCCTTACGAAGAGTATACTTGTGTGAGCTGAGTCTTGATTATCAACCATTATTATTGAAGTGGTTGACTTTCTTTCTTTGTGGATCGGGTTGTGTTTTTCCTCTATGGACTGAGTTGAGCTATCCTTTGTGGACTACGTGGTGCTTGGGAGTTGGAGATGAACTATAACTAAGGACTTAGTTATATGTATGGGCATATACCTAAGTATTGTTTTTGATACTTCGTGATTGTATCCTTCGTTTGTGGTTTATCCATCGTGGATTCTGGGAGAACTTCGGGGGTCTTGGGGTCCCTACTGAGTATCGTATACTCACCCCTGCATGGGCTATGCCCACACTACGTTGTGTTGGATACAGACGACGAACATCACTGATCATGGTGGAAGCTTGTGGATTTGGACGGTACCCGAAGGTGGACCACTAGGTAGGACGTGCACGGAGCGGACGTCCATACCGAGGAGTTTTGGAGCCTATTTGTACCCACCCTTTAGGTGGGAGTTCCGAGGGATGGATCAGAGTTGCTGCTTTACTTATCTGCTACTGTACTTTCTTTTCAGTTGAGCTTTACTTTCAGTTGGGTTTGTATTCTGTCCCATTTACTTTCTAGTACTTACTTTTGTACTCAGTTTACTTTTAGTTTACTTCATCTTGTGTACTTTGTGGTGGTGTTTTCTTATATAAAGGCAATGCCTCCCCTTTTTACCGGGATTTACGCCTTTGGTACTAGTCGCCAACCCCTTGCCTATAAGAGGTGGGATTGGGGTAGTCACGGCATGGGCCCCGAGGACGGGTCATGACACCCCTATTTTCTACGGCATCGTGGCGCGACCTATTGCGGACACCTGCAGCCAAGGTGCCACCAGTTCCTTTGTCACATGTACGGCCTATGTGTTGTAGCCAGGTGCTGCCAACACCCCTCTATTGGGTGCTGTGGGGAGCTCCACTATGAACCTTCGAGCTGATGACATCCACCGCTATCATGACCATGTTACACGGTCTCATGTTGCTTCCATGACCACTTTCTGATAACGTGGCCCACCTAGACACAAACCTTCTCGCCCAATTCTACCATCCCCCACAGCCTCTAACCATGGACTGATGCACTGATGTAGTCCCATATGGACCACAGATACCATGACTGCCAAATTCATTATGCCAAGAAGAGTGAGAATAATGAAATAATAGAAGAGGGGATGGTGTCACACATAAGAACACCAAAAGAATGATCCGGGTTTTTTTCTTGTTAACCCAAATTCATTTTTGTTAGAACGTTCATAATGAACCAAAATAAAGTAGAATAATCACTAAGGAATAAATCCAATTTTTAACCCCCATCATTTATCCTCCCATATGAACTATCAATATATAAGTCAAATTGTTCGTGATTTAACCCGCATTCATTATTTAAAATAAATAAATTTAAAAAATAATTCAAACAGAAAGGCATCAAACCCCTACATGGAGAATAGGTTCGATCGAAGGAAGGTTTCACTAGTGAAGTAATCCTTCCTCAAATGTTCTCAACCCATCGTTGTGGGAAATATATCTCAAATAGGAGGGGTATTTCTCAATGTTGTTGGCAATCTTCATTCTTCATTCATCAATTTTAATCTTCCAGCGATTCAAGTCAATTTTAATGTTCCATCTATGATACATATTTCCTGTTATCCCATTAAATTGAGAAAAATCATTCATCATTTCTATTATGCTGAGTCGATGTCATCACGTTGTTTCATTTCGGAAACTACATTTCTATTACATTTCATTGAAGCATCCTCTCATGGTTTCATTTATGGATGGAAACAGTCAGCTCATCGTTGCGTTGTAGTGAAACAATTTTGAATAAAATAAACATTTTATTTTTATTTAATTTTTCATACAATTTCATAAAAAATAATTTTTCCCCTCAACCCGCACCGGTTGAGGTTAGTCCCTGTTTAAGGATTGCATCTCATTACGAAAATAATAGGGGTGTCATAATTTTAATCTGAGTTACCATTTATGAGTTATAAGGATTCAAATATAAAATAATTCTCTTTATTTAAATTACATTATTTACGGTTACATTTGAAAAACCAATTTTCAACGTCGTCCCACACTATCCGATCTTAGGCTCTTTCAAATGGAAGAACACCCTCAAGAACTCAACGTTACTCTTGGATTTCCAATCTGAGTTACCATTTACAGGTTATACGGATTCGAAAATAAAATAATCTTTATTCAATTATATTATTTACGGCCAAAAACTACATTCATCTTTTAGGATCCGCCTAATCACAGAATATCCTCATGATCTCAGTGCTGGTCTTGGATATTCCATCCAAGTCACAGTTTTTGAGTTATAATGATTTGGAAAATAAATTATTTTCTTTATAATTATTAAATTTTATGATTTTCTCACTACAGGACCTCACCGACTAAACTTAAGTCACGGCTAAGGTAACCATTCCATCCTGAACGCAATTGTTCTATCAAATTTCTGATCAGGACAACCAATTAATAATTTTCGGACATTTTCTGGAAAACATCCCATGTGTTTTATTTAAAACATAACATTCTTTGACAGGCCATTCTGGGCACACCAGGTCTCAGAATCACACGTTCTCTCATCACATGGTCTTGAAATAATTACATATAATTTTTAAAAAAATACAAGGAATTTATTGACATTAAAAAAAAATTTATTTTTATAATTTTTATTATAAAACATGGATATTAAACAGGAAGATACCCAATCAAAAAAATTCCAAATTAGTATCACTTATAAATAAATTTCTGGATGTTTCATCAATCAATAGGGGAGGAAATGAAAATTAAACCTGTGAACCAAATTCACAATGAAAGGAGAATAATATTTATGTTTTTAAATAATATAATACCATATAATTTATTCCCAAATAAACATGATCATAGTCAAACTAGAAAGAAAGGATATTGTAGTATAAATCCTTTTCCACTTTGTTAACTCTTCAATTATAAATATGCTAAAAAAATAACATCAAATTAAACATTAAATATGATAAACATAAGGATATTCAATATATAAAATTAAAAAAGGGAAGTATATACCCCTCATAAATATGAAATATTCAGATCATAATCACATACCCAAAGAAAAGAATTTGGGATTATTAACCATTATAAATATCATATCCTTAAATTGAGAGATAATCAATTGAGAGATTATTTGTAAAAAATATAATCCATAAAAAGATTAAAATATAGAATAAAATAATTTACATATCATTTAATAATAAATAATATCATATCAATGTTAACGAATAATTTTTATCACTCAATGAATAGAAATTTAGTTAAGAAACACTTTACCACTTTATAACATTCAAGTCAATTCAAATGGATAAAATAATTAAAACTAAAATAAAATTCCTTTTTTTGAAAGATTCATTATATTACATGAAAAACTGGAAGTTTATACACCGCAAAATATATATAAGTGGTGAATATATCATAAATCGCACATAATATAATTATGAGATAAGAAAAACTCCTTACCTCGAGTCTATAATTTCCTTGTATGACATTTAAATATTTTATAATTAGATTACACAAATAAGTTTGTTTAGTAAGAAACTTTTCTATGTTCAATATCTTATAAATAAATCATTTATTATTTATTCTTGGTAAATAATTTAATGATTTAATCTATTAATCCCATTTCGGGTGGTTTGAGGATGTTGGATTCACTGATTCAAAATGGATTCATCTTTTTGATCATTGTCAAAGAGGTCATTATTTCATAACATACACAATAATAATCATGTAATAATTATCATATTTATTCATAAATTATGATTTTAATACAAATCATGATATTGGTTATGAAAAATGAACAATGTTGTGATCAAGGAGATGGTAGGTTATATGTACGCATGGGTAACGTTTCGATTTTGCCAGGATCATTATGAAAATAATGTATGTACAATAATATATTTAAATAATGATCATTATATAATAAATAAAATATTGTTTCTTTAAATATACTTATAAATATTAATATAGTGATGTGTTGATGAAAATAATAATCACATCGCCTCGTGGAGGCGGTAGTCCACACGTACACCAAATACATTATCATATTTCAATGAAAAAAGAAAATGTAATGTTATCTTCTCATAATGAGAAATATTTAATGAAAAAAATTATGATTTCATGTATATTAAATATATTCATTAACATTATTATTATTACATTCCATGTAATGTGTTAGTGAAAAATGATTCACGTCGCTTCGTGCGGCGGTAGTCTGCCGTTCACATGAAGGACATTATCATATCCCCCTCAGAATGGAATGTAAAAATATTTATAAAAGTTATAATAACTATAAAAGTATAAAAATGTTCTAAATATCTTATATTTACTTTAAATTAATAATGAAAACAATTATTTAGTATAATTAATGGAAATAAATGACATTGGTTCACGAAGTGTTAGTTTGTCGTACACATGAATAACAATTCCATATCCCATTAGATAGAAAATGGGATGTATTAATTTTAAACCATAAATTTAATTAAATATTTATATATATTATTTAAATTATTTACCATATTATAATATTTTAATAATATTTTAAGGATATGGAAGAAGATATAAAATTAAAACACAAAGTTAAGGATTTTTCCTCTTCTTAGACAACCTCTTTATGATTATACATGAAGAATTATTAAAATGGGTCTCTGAACAAACCAAAGAATCTATGATGAAGGGATGAAATTTATAAAGGATTTTATGTATTTATTTCTAGAAAAAAGTATGGTTTTAAGGTGTTAATAAGAGAGTATTGTGGGTGTCCTTTTATAAATGAGTTGTGTGGCACACTTGAAATTTTTCAATAGAAAAAGATATACCCATATTATTCATAAGAATAAGGCCTCCAAATAGATTAGTTTATATAATTAGGAATTATAGGGTTTAAATATTATCATTAATTAGTTTTTAGACACGTTTTTTACATCATTATTATAGTTATCATTTTATTTTAACCCCCGGTAAACCCGTTTTCACATTAACATTTGTAATTACTTTTTATTATTTACACAAATTCGTTAGGGTAATAAATTAAGATGAACATATTGTATAATATATATTATTAAAATTAAAAATTATTTATCCATTATTAAAAGCTAAATTCTCATAAGGGAAAAATTACTTTAAAAATTAAAATTGAAAAATTATTGAACAAGTAAGTTTTCAAGAGGTGTAACATTCATGAAAAAAATGATTTTATATTTACTCTATGCCTAATAATGATTATTTAATGAATATAAATTAATATTTATGGATATATTATATTAATATTTAATATATATCCTTCATAATTTGGATTATATTTAATTATGTAAAAAGGAGAAACATTATGCACTTGAAAATAGTTTTCAGAAAAACCATATTTTTAATCCATAGACAAACTTTTACTAAAATATAATATGACATTGATTAAAAATAAATTAAGTTGATTAAATACTACTAAATAATACTTAGATTAATTTAAATATAATTCAATATATAATTAAACTTTTAAATTTCTAAATTTATTGAAAATAAAGACATTTGTATAGAAATTGTTATTTTTAACAATTAAATGATAAATAAATAATTTATGAAATGTCCTTAAATAGAACCCCAAGTAAATTTATTTATGAATTTTTGAAAAATGATGTCTATTTTTTTAAAAAAAATATATATAATCACAAAATTAGTTGTAATAATTTCTCATGAAAATAATATAAATCATTTTTAGTGAAAAATTATATTGGACGAATAAAATTAAATTACAAAAAAGTGATTTATTATTAACTAAAAATTAATAAATAATTTATATTAAGTATGAAATTTGTATATATATATATATATATATATATTTCATAATTTATTCAATAAAATTCATATCCACTAATTTATCATCTAGGTTTTAATGGTTAAATATTTCAAAGGTCATTTAGGATCGGTGTTGAGTGTCGAATACACTATCAAACATAGTTTTATTTTCTAAAATATAAAGGTTCTACACCTATAGAGATGAATATATAGTAATATTTATTATATATAGCGATGGGTAAAATGCGATTAAAAATGGATATAAATGGGTTGATACTATTGGAAATTACTGGTAACCTAAGGGGGTCGGTAATGTCTCTTTTTTATTATTGTTTGATACTAATGCCTAAAATGACATTATTTTTATACTAAAAACGTATTATTATTTTAATTATTTATTTGAAAATTATGTATTGAGAAAATATATTTGAAATTTTATTTTTAATAAGTGTTTATATTATGGATGTTGTTTTATTTACATTAGTATAGGCTTTGATTATTGATAGAGTTGTAGGGAAATCTTCATTCTTGAAGTTGTTATTTCATTCGGAGATTGTAGTAGGTTTTATATGAGTCATATATTTTGTCAAAATTTTGTGGAATTTGTTTCTCATATTAGCACTACATTAGTTACTCTTTGTATGGATGGAATGTCATGTTTATTCTCTTTCTTCATCTTGCCTAACACCCTTAATTTAAATATAGAGATTATATGGGTCCTATTCTGAAATATTTTATAATATATAAATTTTTTTAATTTAATCTAAATTACTAAATTTTATTTATTTTAAATATACTAAATTAATAATGTGAATTTATGTATGTAAATGATTTTCTATTTATTTAAAATTAATTATTAAAAGATTACGTTATCTAAAATGACTATTTTGTACTCTAATTTTTTTTATAAAAAATGATTTCCTGAAAATAATAAATATAATATGATGGAATGGGAAAAATTATTATTAAGTTTTTTTAAAAGAAATAGGCACCTATTTACAAATAAAATCATTTTAATTTTATTTACTTGTAAACTAGTTGTAAACCGTAACATAAAAGATTTCTGGTCTAGTTATCACCCTTTATTTTCTCCAATATATGATTTCTTATATGATTCTTCCCCTATGTTTAATATCAGGTGTTCATATCATCCCATGGTGTAGTTGCAATGAACCATCCTAGTTTAACAGGACCCATCAACCAATTTCTCCCACCATAATATTAGATATCAACCAAACAACAAAAAAGTCTCTTGAAAAATTGAAATGAGATAAACTAATATAGTACAATATAGAATTATATTAAAATTATTAGAGACATAAAATAAATATAAAAAAGATTAAATATCTAAATTAGAAAGATAAAATAATTATGTTTCTCCATGTATCCAAATATCATGACCAATTCACCTCAATATGAAGACAACGAAAAGAATGAACATTTGGAGAACTATATAATGCCTTTAAAAGTACTCGAGTAATAAAAAACCACAATTACAAAAATATAAAGGCTATGGAATGGTGGGGGAAAAAATCCCAATATGAATTCACTAGATAATCTATACAAATTATTTAATCATGAAACAATTAATTAAATATTTAATAAAAATTATAAATAAATTTCTAATGGAAAACCATTTTGTGAACTCCCATTGAATTCTATTCAAAGTATTTCATATTCAAATCCATAAGAATATGTATATTAATAAGAATGATAATCCTTGTTTATTAATCATTACAACTATATCCAAAAAAATATATCATTTTGAAAATATAAATCATGTTATGTAAAGGTAAAAATGTTATTATTAAAACATGTAACTTAATTTAAACCATTATATATGAACATAATTGGGATATAACACATAGAATATGTTCAATGAAAAAGAAACGGACAATAATATGTTATGTAAATAATATTATATCAAGTCCTAGAATAGTGTATTAATATCAAAAATATGTCTACACCCGCTCATGAGATGTTCCCATGTACCAAATTTCCATAAAAAACATAATCTATACCCAATGTGTTGAAAATAAATTAGAGGTGAAGTAACAAAAATCATATTCTTAGAAAATCCATTTAGAAAAATCAATTATCCATCATTTTATCATACATATATGTGAATAAACAATTTTCAAAGAATATTCCTTTAGAAAAATCTTTTATGCCATTGATAAAATTGATAAATAATTCCTTGAAATGAACTAAAGAAATTATCCATATTATCAAGTATTTCATATTTTATCCCCAAAGTATAGAGACACGTACCACAGACAAGGTTGATAGTTTTTTGATAAGAACACCCATGGGGTATATGAATGAAAAATGAGACAATTTGACCAAATATTTGTATACGGTATATGAACACCAAGAAATATTATCAAGAAGGAACTAGTAAATTTATAATAGTGAATGTTTCGGTATATTTTATTAAAAATACCAAGATTTTCGGTTTACAACACAATAAATCCCCATGATTTCATCTTCACAGCCTCTAATTTCCACCTTGTAGTTATTTATTTTAATCCAATAAAGTATTCACAATATATCTCTTACTTAAACTCATTTTAATTCAAGTTTAAAACTATTGATTACCCTATAATCAATCTTCTATATGATATAAAAATATATATATCCCCAAATCTTGTTTTATGAAACATTTTTTACGTCTACATTGTTCATGAAAAAATATATGTTATATGACTAAATATATTTAAATTAGCTATGTGGTTCTCATTTATAATGTGGATAAAGGTAGTTAAACCATTATACTATGTAAATCATCTATATGATCTATCAAACTACTAGAATCAACACTATGAAGCATTCAATTATATGTATATGGTTACATGAACCTTTTTAATTGGTGAATGAGGTACATAAAACTTTCATTTATGTGAATTTTAAATGTGAAAAATTAGTCTATGTGATTCAGCTACATGAAACTTACAATAACATGAATCATATAACTGAATCATTCGTCTATCTAAATTGTAAATGAGAACATTTCAGCTACATGATTTCTAAAATTGTCTTTGTGAGGATAAATATTTACGAGGAATCTATATACATGATTTTCTAAAAAAATATTTTTGAATACATTGAAGGTTTGGGAATGTTACAAATCATAAAAAACACCTCAAAAACTAAAATATAACTATATTATCCAAATAACAGACATGGATGAAAAAGTATTTGTGTTAAAATTATCCTCATCATAATGCTTTATACTCGTAGAAAGTTGCCAATATTTTTTACTCTAAATGTGAGATGTTATCTTCTATCGCATTAATATTTACTACCCACACATCTCATGGTTATCCCGTTCATACTCCAAAAGTACATGGAATAAAGTATTTTTTTACAATGTAGTACCTTATCTAGGGGATCCATGAGTTAAAGTGGTTTTTAAACCATTGAGGTATCAGGATAAATATCCATATATACTCATTCAAAAACATCAGAAGGTTCTGTTTGATATCTCCTCAGCTAGGAAACGTGGAACACATCATGAATTGACCTCAAGCATGACTTCATGTCCAACCAATAGGAATCCTTTCCAAATCATCCAATAATATCAAAAGGGAAAATAAATCTTAGTTCCTATTTAATATAATTTCTCAATAGATGATGTCTAATGTTAGAAAAGACTCTATGAATGACTCGATCACCATACAAAATTTCTATCTAATGGTGATGATGGTCTGCATATGATTTATGGTGACTCTATGCAATCTCTAACCTCTTCCTAATTGGATTCACATTCATTATCATATCATAAATAATGCTCAGTCCAACCAATGACCGGTCTTCCTACTCTACCTAGAGCCGTGAAGCTCTTCAGGGATATCCATAAAATTCAGTAAAGGTATTCATTTTAATAAATTCAATATAACAATTGATTTATTAAAACTCAACCAAATTAAGTTACATTTTCCAAGAAATTCTGAAGTCAATAACATAATCCCAAATCATATATTTAAGAATATAGATGGTCCATTTTGTATCCCCACACATATACATGTGATAATTCATTCTTATCAGTAGTTGGGTAACCATTTAGTTCATAAAACCCTTCAAAACCATGATGTCAATAGAGGGTATCTATCTGAAATGATTTAATAGGGAAATCTTTGAATCCATATATCCTATCAAAGAATGAAGTGACTGAGTTGTTCTAACATTTTCATCTCCAATATTGGGAGGAAATGAGATGATTATATAATTCACTTAATGAACACCCAAATCGTATCTTTCACCCTAGTTGACTAATGTAATATTTAAATAAAGTCCATATAAATATCATCCGAATTCCATAAAATGTTGTAAAATGTTTTTGAATTGAACATGTAGGCCTCCATTTGTTTCTATAATTCTATGATAAGTATGTCCCCATAAAACAATGTCTTCTATTTCTCACCAAACCACCAACCACCAATACTGATATTTGAGAACATAAAACATCATGTTATTCCAATGGTGAATATACCAATATGAATTGCTTCCACCTTCAATCAATTATTTCCTCAGAGGAAGAAGAACAACCAACCTAAATTAGGTACATAATTCATATACGAGTGATAAATACCAATAACCTAAGGTCACCCAATATTTATTATTTTGCAACTATTATGAAAATATTTTCATATTACATGATCATAACCAATTCGAGCATAGAATGATGAATTGTCTTTCACAGAAGATAAAAACATCGTCTCACATTCCATGAAAATTCCCCAACTCATCTCAGTGATAATACTCATCCAAGACCACTCCTACATGAATTCACTCATGGATTGGGTTAGTAATTTAAAACACAATGTGTCGATGACCATATTTCTCTTTCCTAGGGTATATGAAATATCAAAATTAGAACATTTATGATACATAACCTAGTGTCTCTATCTCAAATTAATATACCTCAATCTAAAATTATACTTCCAACACTTTTGATCATAATATACCACAGTCCATTCCCCAAATAGATAGTGGAAATTTTAGTGAGATCATGCATAAATACAATAAAATTAGGGTCATGGGTAGGGTAGTTATTCACAGAAGGGTGTAAATGGGGTTCTCCATAGTCCACAAACTACATTCCCATCAGTAAGGTTCACCAAAATCACATACCTAAGGCATTATAGAAAACATCATGACCTGATCCCAGTTCTAGAATAAATATGACAAAAGCTTATGTGAACATCATCTTCAGTTCCGAAAAATATATTTAAATTTTTTTATTGCACTCAAACATAAAAACCATATGATTTAATGTTTTCATCAAAGATGAAGTATTGTAGATGTTCTGAAAAACACAACTAAAATAACATTCTAGGCCCAATAATCTAAAAATTTCAAATGTTTTCTTTTATTGTTCCCAACAAATCAGTGATTAAACCTTTTTATTCCCCATAAATATTCCCCTTCATATATATAATGGCCCAGAAATACCAAATCTTGAATTCATATTTCACATTCCAAAAACATCCCATACATATGATTTTCATTCAATATTCCTATAATGATATATAATTGATACATTTGTGCTTCCTTTTTCCTAGAATATACTATAAAAACCTAAAAAAACAAAAGAGGAAAAAACTGATGAACAATTTAGTTCATTAGTTCCATTAAAACCACAAGGGGAATTAGTGACACCAAAATTCATAACGAGGTTCTTGTATTGCCCAAAACAGTCACTAAATGATGTCATAGGTATATGATATTCTCAAACACTCAACTAATAGTACCCCAACTATAGGTATATCTTTCAAAACCATTATGTTTCCCTAAGCTGATGAAAAATATAATCAATTCTTGGAAACATGTATTTTTTTCTCAACAGTCGCCTAATTAATCATTAGATAATAAATTCATTGTCAAAGGCGTCCATCTACTATCATGGAAAATAAAATATGTGGATACTATGGTGTCACATTAGGATGAAAGACCATTTATCATGATGTTCTATAAGTTAAATTCTTCTCTCCTTTAATTCAATAGGTTAGATGTGATATGATAACATAGAAATTAGAAACATCATAAAGAGCATTTCAATTGTGAACTTGACCACTCTCCATAGTGGTAAGTAAAAAAACAATCAGGAAGGGCATTGAGGAACACACTCAACACTGATGTACTGGGATACCCAAATATGGATAAATGACATCAAGGTGCAAATTATAATACTAAAATGATATCAATCAAGTTTATGTAATATAATTTCCCTCTATGCATGATCTATAATCCCACTCACCCTAAAATATATTTATGGATAAACTAGGAGATAAAAAATATAATTGTTGATAATTACTTTTGATATGGGCCTTAATTAAGTTCACCGAATCCATGCCAATAATATGGTTAGAAATATTAATATTTAGGTAATGAAATACCACACCATTTCATGGGTGGCTATCATCACCCGACAAGAATTACATTTAAAAACCTTTTAGGAATTATTTAAAATAGGTATGGAAAGATCCTACATAAAATAAATTATCTAGGAATGAAATCCAAAGATATAAATTATCATTTATGATATAAAATAATTAGTATCACCAATAAAACTCAAATCTTTTACCATAGAGGATGAAATAAATACAATACCTATTACAATATTAAACCTTCCATTAGATTCTTATGGTGCATGCTCTTCAATAAAAATACATTTACTATTATCTCCATTCTATGATTTATTGGCATCACGATCATTTCCCATAGTATTAGATGATGATCCACCACCCATTGATGTATCAGAAT
The DNA here is from genome assembly GCA_963277665.1 of Viscum album. Classification (NCBI taxonomy): domain Eukaryota; kingdom Viridiplantae; phylum Streptophyta; class Magnoliopsida; order Santalales; family Viscaceae; genus Viscum; species Viscum album. Next base: position 786,228,666 of record OY728163.1, on the reverse strand, counting down.
AAACTTGAGTGATTTAAGTGTGAGTGGACACCACCCTACTTCATTAGGAAATATTCATTAGAGACACTTAAGATGTACATATCATTCATACTGATGATATTGTATATCTGATATAATTTAGTTAGGATTTGTTTGGCCACACATCCCATACGTCTAGAATAACACCTACTAAAATACTGAAGAATCCCCTAAAACTGCTCCTAAATAAAATTAGTTAACATTAAATTTCATTTATTAGAAATTAGGAACACCATCGCTACAACCTGTAGTAACAATAGATCCACCAGAATTCTATTTTTCCATCCAGTACTACCTTAGTCACAACGGAGTCATCAAATACTTCCACATATGATTAGAGTAGTAAGAGAACCATTATTGACTGAATATATTCCGTCAGACCCATCTCAAACCTATGATGCTTAATGTAATCATTACATATAGTCTTAGGTTCAATGTGTACCAACTTTGGGGAACTAGTTTCATACACTAAATCCAAATAATCCCCTCACTCTATTGTTAGAAATTGATCTATCTCTTCTACTTGTATCTTTTCTGGATAAAACTACTTGTTGAAGATAATATTGAAATTTCTCTATGTAATATCCTGTAATGACCCGCTAATTCTCATTGGATTGAGAGTACAAAAAGTCATTACTTGGCCTTAAGTGATGTACCCAATGCCTCAATGGATGGAAATAAATGCCAAAGGGTTTCACAGTAAGTGGGGGATGATTTAACCTTTTATGACTAAAACCAATAACCCAACGAACCAACAAGAAACAACTCACTATATGACACAAGAACTAGGCTATGTCATTTCCATCATTATATTTACAACAATGAACCAAAGTATCATACAATGGAAGATAGCCCAATATCATAGTAAACATAATAAATACATAAAATAAATTCCAAGAAGAAAACAAGACTCTATGATCCAAAATCTTTAAGCTCTAACATCACCATGTAGTCCAAAGTATCACTACATGGGGCTAAAGATGTGTGATACTTTACCTTTTCCCAAATCCTGGATAGTAGAATCTACAAATGCACTGATGTGACAAATTATGGGTGGGTATATAACTCATTAGGTTTTCCCAATGCCTTTCCTACTCATGCCACTAAGATAGACTGATTATCATATTATATAAATTAGTTTATATAAAAAAAATTCCAAAACTATTTATAAGAAAATATATCATGTTCAAAAAACAATTATAACCATGTAAAAACAATTTTAAATGAAATAAATTTTCAGCATGTCATTTTCATAAAAATAACAAATAAATTCTTAAAAAAATATGATTAATATTTTGGAATAACCATTTCATAGTTCACAACACACCCACACAAGCATGACTCGTTCGACTGCTCCATACTCATAAGTGGTCTCTTATCCAATCACAATGTGTCCCACTGAAACCCTCCCCCAATCCAGAGTCATGTATCTAGTACCAAAATGTTACTCATCTATTATTCTATGTTCATAAAGCATGGACTCACACCAACATCATGAATGCTAAATATTCCCAATACCAAAATTTACCCCTTCAATAAAACAGAACTTTTATTGAAATCCAAAGCACAACCAAATTTAAATAATCAATTACATTTCAAAAAAAAATTCCTTTTTTTGAAAAAATATAATCCAATTCATTTGACAATATTCCGGAAAATACCAATTTGAAAATATCTATTCTAAAATTAAGAAAAAAATCACTATCTTCATTAACAAAATTTTCTAGATTTTTCACAATTTATCACCCCATCACAAAAAGGGTCTCCAATAGTTGTTAAAAAACAATATAAAAACTAATAGAAAAAAATTATTCAATTTTACTATATTCTAATCAGTTATACTAAGAGGAGTCGAGAGTGAAGCCTCCTGCATTGATGGTTTTGAAGAAACCAATCAACGAACGAAGAACACTCACAAAAACTGGGTTGATTTTTCAAGGAAATGACCATACATCCCTTGTTCTATCAACAAAAAACACAGCTCTTAACAAAATTGAAAAAAACCCATGATCTACCCATAAAAAGCATAGATCTTAGAACCAAGAGGAAATGAGAATTGTATCTAATAGAACAATTACTAGGAGAGACGTACTATAGACGCAATGAAAATCCAAAGTCGAATAGATTGATCTGGAAGAAGAAATGCCTCTATAAATTTCATAGGGAGATTTTATGGTTGACATATAGGACGTCTTGAAAGAAAATACCAAGTGTAACTACCAAACATGTGACTTTAACATAGATGCGGTATGGTACACGGCATGTACCAGCTCAGGACTTGACCCCTGCTTCACGACATAAATCGGTCCACAAGTACACGATGTGCACTTCAAGTACACGGTATGTAACTATCCTGGAACCTACAGTAAACCCCAAAAAAGGTTTTTAGGGATTTTTAACTGAAACGGGACATTGAAAAGTTGTAAAACTTACTCTATCAAGGTAATCGGATTTTACAACATAGAAACGGGGAGTAATTAATTCTCCTCAGACATGTATTTTCCCTCCTTGGATTATAGAAAACCCTCAATTCCCTGAAATATTTCAAGCCATTAATCTGTCATTTCCTTCTTGTGTTCCCATGTCCCTTCTTAAATCTGACCATGCTTCCATACATCCCACAACAAAACAATTCTTTTTTCATGCAAGACTTTCTATTGCCTATCCAAAATCTCTAGTGGGATATGTATCAATGAATAATCTAGCTATAGATTTATGTGATCCCATATGATCACATCTTCAGGATCATGATGATTATTTTTCAACTTGTATTCATCGAACACATTGTGAACCAAACTGAACTGTGGTGGTAATTCCAGGTTATATTCCACATCTCCAACACATTCCGGTATCTCCAGGAGGCCTATGTATTGAATAGATAACATGGCCTGCATACCAAAACGATGATGTCCATACCTTAGAGATATTCGTAAGCAGACATGATCCCCCACATCGAATGAAAATGGTCTCTGACAGTGATTTTCATATTATTTATGATGACTCTAAGCCGTCTCCATCCTCTTTCTAATCAACTGGATCTGTTTCTTTGTTTCTTGGACTAGGCTCGGCCCGACTAGTGAAGTCTCATTGGTTTCCACCCCACACAGTGGAGTACGACAAGGACACCCATACAATCCTTCAAATGGAACCATATGTATTGTGTCATGAAGGATCTTATTATATGAGAACTCCACTAAGGGTAGGTGTTCCTCCCATTAGACACCACAACCCAATACACAAGCTCACAACATGTCTTCCAAAATTTGTAGCGTCCGCTCTGACTGGCCATCTTTTGGAGGATGATATCACATGCTCATACTCAACTAATTCCCAAGGGATTTCTATAAGGATAACTATAACTGAGATGTGAATCTTGAATCTCTATATAACACAAGTTAAAACGGTAATCCATGTCTCTTTACCACTTCGTGGATATAAATTTTTGACAAATCCTCCACCCTATGAGCTTTACGAATAGGGATGAAACGGGCCGAATTGGTAAGATGATCCACTATCACCCATATGGAATCATGTTTTTGATCTATTCATGGAAGCCTTGTAACTAAATCCATCATTATCATCTCCCATTTTCTAACTGAAATAGTTAAGGAATACAATATACATGTAGGTCTTTGATGCTCATCATTAAAATGATAACAAGTTAAGCATCTCTATATGATCTTATCCACCTTCCTTTTCATGCCACCCCTCAATAAATATTCTTTACCACCTCATAAATCAACGGTGTTCCTTGTTGTATAGCCCATATTGAATGGTGGTAAGCATGAAGAAGTTGTTCATGATAATCCATAGTTAAAACCATCTGATATCAGAAACAAAAATCTAAACTCTCACCATGTTTCCAACCCTCAATGGTCTTCCCACGACTGACATTTGAAATTGTAACAAGACATTATTCATCTTTTATTTGTTCCACTTTTACCACATTTACCAAATTAGGAACAAGCGTAGCTAAAAAAAACTTAAAATTCACCTCTCTTATCACATTCCACATGCATGTTTGCTAGGACCAACATCAACTCCCATTCAATTGAAGCCTCATTATCCTTCTGAGCATATGACTTTGTACTCAATGTATATTCCACTAAATTACCTTTTCCTTATGTATACATCATGTCAAATTCAAATATCAGAAGATACACCATCCATATCCTTTTCCTCAGATTCAAATCTCGTTGTGAGAAAATATGTTTCAATCATTTAAGATTTTTTATCATATTGGAGATCTCACAAAAGAGATAATTTCACCATGTTTTCAAATCGTGGGCGACTGCAGCTGACTCTAAATCATGTGTTGGGTAATATTTCTCATACAACATCAACTTCCTTGATCCATAATAAACCACATGGTCTCTTTGCATGAGAACACAGCCCAACCCTGATCCAAAAGAATCACAGTACACCACATACCCATGTCCAGATTCAAAAATATTCATGACAGGTTCCGATGTAAGATGAATTTTCAGATCTTGGAAAGACTTCAGGCATTATTCTATCCATTAGAATGGATTATTATTCTTCTTCTGAGCAATCACTTGTGAATATTTTCATGAGAAATCACACAAAAATCGTCGTTAGTATCCTTCTAGAAAATGAAAACTTTGCATCTAGAAAAAATTATTTGGTGGTTTCCATGAGATAACAACTTCTTTCATTTCAGGATCAAGAGAAATGCATTTATCAGATATGACATGGCTGAGAAAAGGTACATTCTGTATCCGAAAAATCACACATTGATAATTTTTCATACAAATGGCGATCTCATATAATTTTCAACACTATTTATAGGTGTTTCTAATGGTGAGACATTGTATTTGAATACAACCAGATTTCATCCACAAAAACCACAATAAAAAATCTAGGTATCGCTGAAATATATCATTCATCAATTCCATGATTACCGCTAATGCATTCATAAAACTGAAAGGCATGACTACATATTCATAATGTCCATATATTATTCTAAATACTATCTTTGGAGTATCTTCCTTCCGAACATGCAATTTCTGATATCCAGATCCCAAGTCAATTTTAGAGAACCATAGACCTCCCCTTAATTGATCAAATATATCATCAATGTATGGAAGTGGGTAGCTATTCTTTGTCATAACATGGATTAAATTACGATAATCAACACACAACCGTAGAGTTCATTACAATTTCATCATGAACAAGATTGATGATGACTATAGAGATGTAATTGGGATAATGAAACCCTTCATATCTATCTCATACAACTATACATTAAATTCATCTTACTCTGTTGGTACCATCGTATATAAAGGAATGGAAATATACTCATCCCTAGTATGAGATCAATATAAAACTCCACGTCTCTTAGTGGTGGTAACCCTAAGAAATTTTTGAGAAATAAATCTATTAATTGATCTACAACTACAACAAAACTATTTTCCATGATCTCTTCCATTGATTCAAAATTCGATGTTGTCAAGTGATAAGAGATCATTCCCATCATTGGTGCTAACAAGCTCATTGCACATTTCCTTAAAAACTACTCTCCTCTAAAGAGATGATCTATGCCTTACTTATTTGTGAAACTAAATGTTCTACTATAAAAATAAATGTGAGTCTTGAGTGTTTTAAAGAAATCCATTCTAAGGATTACATAATATATGTATCTGTAAAACACTGAGAAGTACCACTTCAGTTCAGATCCATCAATAGTTATAGAAGAAGTTGTAAAAATGAAGGATTGTCATCCTCTATCACCAAGGGGATCTACGAGTTTTATCATAGAAAGAATCATTTCATGTTTGAAACATAGAAAATAGGTGTCCCACTCATTCTTCATCATAGTAATAGTGTTTGTAGACCCTATGGTGAAGAAAACCATACTTCATCTACTTGGATTTTAAATAGTGATAGATATCGTAAATGGAGTGTCCAGTTTCAATCCCAAATCAATGTATTGAAATGCCTCGGTGGTGCTTTGGACTACCTGTTGGTTCACCTAAGGCATGGGTGAAACCAAATTCTCAATAGCTTCTTTTAACAGGTTCTTATAACACCGATAAGGTGTCGTTATCTAAACCAACAAAAACTCTTTTAGTCTCACTCTCTAGCAACTAATGGATTAGAATTTCAAATTCTATCAGATAAACTATCACACCATGGTTTTCCACAAACTTCTTTTTTTCCATTTTCAACCATTTTTTAAAACATTCAAATTGGTTTTTGGAAATTAATCCATTTTCAAAATACAATAATAATTTCCTTTTTCATCATATTTCATTTTAAAATCAATTTCGTACTTTTTCTAAAATCAAAACTTTTCCATAACATGAATCATTGCTAAAAATTTTGTATTCACTCTTAGTGGGAAGTCATTCTTCTAAAATGCATTTCATGCTCGTCTCATTAGCTAAACCCTTGACAATGAGGTTTTAAAATCCTAGAAGTGTCTCCAAATATTTATGTACCCAACTCCCTAGTAACTGGATGTTCAATATAAAAGGGTTAGCTACATTATTTTTTCTATTAATTTCATGTTCTGATAATCCTACTCCATTATAATATTCAATCGCAAGGAATAGACAAGAAAGAATTCAGAAGACAAGACAATGAACATTGATGACTACTTCCTACGCGAGGACCAAACAAGCTAATAAAATTTGTAATGAACTGCTAATTCTCATTGGATTGAGATTACAATGAGTAATTACTCATCCTTATGTGACGTCCCCAAGGCACAATATGTTGTAAATAAATGATAATGGGTTTCTGAGTATGTGGGAGACGATTTACCATTTTTTGACTAAAACTAATAACCCAACATACCAACAAAAAATAGCTCACAGTATGATGCATGAACTAAACTAACTAATTTCAATCATTCTCTTTATAAAAACCAACCAATGTATGAAACATCAGAAGACAATCCAATATCAAAGAAAACTAAAGAAAGATGGAAAATAAAATCCATGACGACAAAAAAACTCCATGCTCTAGAAGCTCTATCCTCTAACATCTCCATGTAGTGAAACGTATTATGACAAGGTACTAATGATGTGTTATACATTACCATTACCCAAGTCCTAAAGGGTAGAATCTGAAAAAACACCAAATTCTCAAAGCAAGGGTGTGTATATAACTCAGTAGGTTTTCCCAATGAATTCCATACACATGACACTTGTATAGAATTGTGAGCAGATTATATAAAATATTTTATATAAACAAATTTCCCAAACTAGTTTATAACCAAATATATCATGTTTCAAAACAAATTACAACCAAGTGAAAAAAGTAAATGAAACCCATTTTTAGTATTTTTTCCCCAAAAAAACTAATAATGGCGTATAAAAAATTCTGATTATTATTTTTTAATAACCATTCCATAATTCACAACACACCCACACATTCATGCTTCATTTGAGAGTTCCATATTCATGAGCAGTCTCTTGTCTAATCACTTTGTGTCCCGCTGACCCTCACCCCTATCTAGGGTCATATACCTCATACCCCAATGGTACTCTTACCTTAATCTGGGCCCACAATGCATGATCTCACATCACCACCATGTATTCAAAATATTTCCATTACCACAATAAACCACTTCAGTAAAACAAAAATTTATTGAAAATAAAAGCATAACCGAATTCAAAGAATATATTTCATTTCAATAAATAATTACCTTTTATTTAAAAAAACATATCCAATTCATGTGCCAACATTCCAGAAAAATACCCATTTTAAAATATCTATTTGAAAATTACCAAAAAAATAACTTTCTTTACAAACCCACTTTTATATATTTTGAAAACATTAGCGCACCATCACAAAAACGGTCTCCAATGATTTTTGAAACACCAAATCATAACTAATAAAAAACGAGATTCTCAATTTGAAATCATGAAAATCAGTTATACTAAGAGGATTTGAGATTGAATCCACCTACTTCAAAGGAATTGATGAAACCCATCAAAGGATGAATAATGCTAACAACAACTGGGTGGATTCCCCAAAGAAATGACCTTAGATCCCTTCTCATATCAACAAAAAAGCCAACTCTCAACTTAATTAGAAAACAAAATCCTAGATCTACCCATAATGGGCATAGTTCATAGACCCAAGAGGAGAGGAGATTTATGTCGAAAAGAACACTTACTCTGAGAGACATACCACAGACACAATGAACATCCAAAGCTGATCAGATCAATCCGAACGAATGAACACCTATGAAATTTGTGTAGGGAGAGTCTAAAGTCGAGATCATGGAGATTTGGAAAGAATATACTAAGAGGAATTTCCAAACATGTGACCTTATGATGGGTGCTAGCCGGATCACGGCGTGTTCCCCTGGTCGGGACATGAAGGCCATGCCTGATACGTATTCCGAAAGACTCATCACATAGGGTTAAAAAAATATTTAAACACTACACGACGTGTACATTAGGAACATAATGTTTACCAGATAATGACATGAACCCCACTTCACACCATGAATCCATCCCCAATTACATATCGTGTACATTAGGTACACGGTGTGTACATCTGTTATATGATGTGTACCTGTCCTAAAACCTATTGTAAACCCCAAAAATTGTTTTTAAGGATTTTCAACTAAATAGGAACTTAGAAAAGGTGGAAAACATACTCAATCAAGGTAACATGACGTCACAACCTCGAAACCAGGTATTCTATAATTCCAAAGGCATCATATATTTCATGATATACTCCCACGATTTTCATCATGGTCTTTTAAGCATGTAATTGGGAAAACCCACGTAAGAGTCAACTAGAATATTATGAAAATGTAAGATACTTTTAATATAATCAATTCAATATTTTGGTTGCTAGGATCCATTATCACCACAAAAAATTGGTGGATTATTCATGGTGAATTTCATTCTATAATATACTATTAATAATTTCATTCCAATTCTTTCCTATACCATAGACTAGATAGAACAGATAACTACTTCCACCAAAGAAGGACCCAATAGAGATTTTACCAACAAAACTTGTCTCACAACATTATCTCCTATATTTGTAAGGGAAATTATAGGAGGAATATTCTAGTGAAAACAGAATATAACAAACAATAAACTCAAAAGTAAATCTGAAATAAAAATACCAACTTCATGTATCCATATTAATTATTTTAGGAAATTGTAATTGAAAGAAAACATCGATCCTAGAAATAAAAGGAAAAAATAAGGAATTGATCAATTTAAATAAAACAAGAAACATTTCAATTTACATAAACTGAAACACCAGGTCTCCTTCATAGAAAAACATTCCATATCCACCCTTAGAAACTAGAGTTATGAAATAGAAGCCAGATAGCCATGCACCATCCCACACAAATGATAAGAATTATGAAAATTCTAAATCATGCCACCAAAGTCCTAGAACAAAACCATGGATTTATCATAAGAATTACAGCTGGGTAGTGTATTTGATATCATTTTTGTGATGAACCATACTGATTCTACCTTTAATGTGTCCCAAGTTTCCCTGCTACTGGATATGATCTCAACAAAACAACTAATCAATTTTATTGATTTTCCTAAAAAAGATAAACCACCATATTAAAAGTCAAATCAATTTTAAAAATAAATGAGACATTAAATAACAAGAAAATATTTTAAATATGAAATTAATATAAGGAACAATAATTTGGAGTCTCTTTGAGACAAACTATCACAAAAAAAACCCGACTCACTAAGTAGGGAAAGGAAGCCAAGAGAACCCAGGGAACTACATGATTCCCTCCCCTTTACATGAGTCTTGAAAAAATAATTCTATAACCACCCATGGGATAAATAATGGTGTGAGAACATTGTTTTGTAGGTTTTCACTAAAAAATCTACAATATTATGATATCATGAAACTACTAGTTTATTCTACAATGAAACAAATTAATAATTAAATTTCCATAGAAAAATAATTTTATGACCTCCCTCGTGATTAATATCAATATATTCTTTATGAAAAGAAATAAGAATATGAATATAAATAATAATGATAAAACATGGGTAGTAATAAAAAAACAATATCCTATAATAAATCATGATGATCATATAAGTCATGGTATGAGAAGATAAACAAGTGAGTATATAAAACATGTAATGTAAGAGAAACTATCATGCACAAATCATAATTGGACTCTATCCCATAGAATACATTTTATGATAAATTGAAGGAAACTAAGTTGAATAGTTAATATTACTATATTCAGTTCTTCCATCATTTTTTGTTATCAACCATTTTTTCACACCCAATGTTTCTCTAATGTTCCCATGTTCCATGTTTCCACGAAAAACATAAACCATACTAATAGTTTTGGGGGAAAAATTCACAAGTGATATAACACTAGACAATTATTTGGATATCCATTTAAAGAAACAAAACCCATTATATATGAATTTTTTCAATCGTAGATGTGAAGAAACAAATTTTAATGAAAACACATTTAGAAACATATTTTATGCCAATGGGATTTTTTTTTATAATTTTATAAACTAAAGAAATATATTTTCTAGAACAACAAATATGTTTTTGGTTATCACCAATTTACAGAGACACTTACCTCAAATAATGATGTCTATTTCCCAAAACAAAATCCTTTAATGGAGAAGAATGAAAAAGGATCAAAAGGAACCAAATATTTATCTATAGTAGATAAATTATGAGAACCATTCTTAAGAGGATTCTATAAACCTGAGAGAATCAAATTTTTATGTATTCTTTATGAAAATATCGAGAACGTTTATCATATAGAACTAGAAATCCCCATAATTTCATATTTTAAACTACATATAACCATTGTCAAGTTATTTCACATAATTTGGTTGTGTATTATTGATTTGTATCTCATTTAAATTAATTTAAATTCCATTCTAAAACCCATGATGTATCAAGAATCAATATTCGTCTCAATATATTGATACCCACAACATTAAAACTAATTTTATGAAATATTTTGTATTTCATTGACTTTAATGAAAATTAGTACATCCCATAATAGGCAATGTACTAATAAACTACATGGTTCTTGATTTTATACATCTTGAAAGTTTTTTTGTGAACTATTCGAATATGTGAATGATACATGTCACCTTTTATGGTATGGGAAGTACCAATATGAACTATTCTGAAACATGTAGAAAACTATGCGAACTACTAACCAACATAAATTGACTATGTGAACCACTTGGATATGTGAATCCACTCTGTGAATCATTCATCTTATTAAATATCCTACCTGAAATTTTTGGATATTTGAATCCACTATATGCATGATTCATCTATGAGAATCTTCTATGTGAATTCCAAAATAATATATGTGAGAAGTATCAACTAGGTAGATTTTATAGACGGCTATATCAGCAAAATTCTCTATATGAATCCACCTAACATCCAAAAAACAAATAGTTTTTAAAATTTTAAATATTAGAAACATCAAAAAACATAACCACCACCCACAAAACCATAATAAAACCCAATAAGAATAAATAATGTTTTGGGATGAAAACTATGAGGTTTTACATAAGTCATTGTGGCCAAAAAAATTGAACACACATTCATGATATTCTCACAACTCTCTTAATTCAATAAAATTAACAGCTCTCAATGTTTAGATACACAAGTCAACAATAATTTTTTTTGTGAATATGATAAACTCATTTTGAGTCATAAATCTATCCATATTCTCATCCAACACCCTGATCATCCTCCACATCTCATATTTGGTGAATTTCAGTTTAAAATATCTTAAAAAATTAATTTCCTTATTTATTTCTATCAGATATATCAAAGTGGAAACACCATATTCATTGAACATGCACTATCAGACACAACTCATGTGTGTGTGTGTCTATATACATTTTATTTATCAAAATTTAAAAAACATATAAAACATACAAGTATGAATGTACATGTATATGTATAGGTATATGTGTGTATATATCTATGTATATATGTATGATTATGAATATTTTTTATGTATGTATATTTAATTTATAATATATAAAATGAATATATAATGTAAATAATTATTTGTATGCATGAATATATTCATGTATCATTACATATGTATATGTATGTCTGTATATAAAATATTTCATTAAATAGATAAATTTGTCTTATTATTATATATTAAAAAAAATTCGAATCATAAATGAAAAATTTTAAATATCCAAATAAAATATATTATATAGAAAATAAAACGTATTAATGACTATGTGAAAATATGAATATTGTTTAAATATAATTAATAACATATTTTTTTACATGTAATTATATTTTAATAAAATTTATATAAATATAGTTATATATTAATATATATTTATATATATTAATACAACAATTATTATATATTTATATACATTAAAACAACTATTAATATATATTTGTACATATTATTTGAAAAAATATTATGTGTGTGTATTAATATGGAATTAAATAAAATTTTTGTATTTATAATAATCAATATGATTGTTTTTTTGTCTGTTCATACACACAAAGTGTAACAAAATGGTATTCCACTGATATTCTCCTTAAATAAATATTACATGAAATATCGTGTTTCACATAATATAATAAACTAAAACATAAAAAAATGAACTACATTGAAAATGAAATATGACTATTAAAACACACCAATAAAATTATATTTATAAACTAATGATTCCCTATTAGATAATCAATAAATGAAATAGATCGAAATGGAATTTAGAAGAATTTTTCTTCCTTACAAATCCCATTTTCCTGATCATCGAAGGGAGTTAGTTTTGTTAGGTTTTACCAGGAATCAATCCCATACCGAACTTAGAACATTATTGTTTAAAAATATTGTATATAAGTGATGTTTAGGATGATGGTGATTTTCAAAGGATCCATAAATGTTGAACCACCACTCAAAACTGCAACCATATATTATGTGACTCTTTGGTTATACATAGATATTATAAGGGTTTTTTATGTACAAATTATTATTATTTCAATATGTAATTATTATCTATATAATTGAATGTGAATATCAATATAAAAAAACATTTTATGATTAATATCTTTGATTTATGAGTTATGAATTCCTATATTTAAGTGAACATATATAATTTTTTTTAATTTGAAATAAATATAAATAATTTATTATCCATTAAATTATATTTCTTTAAAATAAATAAGAATACATCAACATTATAAATAAAAATAAAATGTTATAAAGATTGATGTCCTACACCTTATGCCATTATATTGAAAAAAATATGTGAGTTTTAATGTTTTAAAATAATAGAATTAACATTATTTTTGAATTCATCATATATAAATTTACATAGAAATAATTTTTTGTATTATTTATAATATTGTTATTTTTAGTTGTAAAATATGGTATTTTTAAAAATTATAGTTTTTATGATTTTATATTTCTGTTATAATATCCTATAAATTAAAAAAAGTTTTATGTAATATTATATGTATATAGGGAGAATCAGTATTTATTTTAATAAATTCATTGATCTCATAATCCCATGTACAACATTTTTTGGACAAAATAAAAATGTTGATTTAATAAATTATATTTTCTTTCTTTTATCTGAAACAAGAACATTCAAGCTCATATTATGATATATCGTTTCATGAAAGACATATACATTTTATTTTATTTATTATCAATCACGTCCTGTCTTTGAAATTTGAATCAATTATAATATATCTTATATAAATATTTATGTTTTCAGAAGAGTATTTTTCTTAAAACAATAAGTATATGATTTTTTCTGTATATATTAAATATTAAGTTCATATAGTTAAAAAATTTACATGATAAAATGATCTCGAAATTTAAATTAGATGTTTTACATTAGTTAAATGGTTTGGCATTAATTGTTTTCATTGAAATAAAATATAAATGATAAAAATTAGTCCCACTATATAAGTAAATTACAGTGGAAGTTAAAATGTTAATGAAAAATCTCCAAGCCACTCAATGTTTTCTCCAAAATGTTTTTGTATAGTGAGTTTTGACCCAAACTCAATTACGCCTCCTTTATTTTCCATTATTGACCCATTTAGCATTGAATAATAACATTACATTATTGAAAAAGTAATGGATACTCAAAATAATATCCCTCAATTCACTAATTGAAAATATTTTAATTTCATCCATCTAAAACCCTTTTTCCATTGTATAGTGTTCTATTCACATTTTTTTATATTAAGGACTTCATCTCTAGGGTTTTTTTCAAGAGAAAACTCAATCTTCCAACATGAGTGTTACATTATCTATGTATTTTATTTTACTTTACCCCTTCCAAATTCATCAATATGAATTTTAATGGACCGAAATTGATAGCATTAATTTACTAAAAAATTATATTAAATTTACAATATTCATTCAATAATTTCCATCCACTATGAAAACAAATGTCATAAATTAATATACATGTGTACTACCACATCAACGTAGAAATGTTGACTGACCCCATCATTACATCTCATGGATTATAATAATGCGGTGTTTAAATAATTATAATGTATTATATGTCACATTTATAAATTATTATTTTTAATTTATTATATATCATCATTTTATCCACTCGTTGAGAAATTGGATTGTTAATTCTGTATACGTAAATACTTATTTTTCGATGAACAATGAATTTAATTTTACATCATCAGCCATCACTGATGGTTCTAATAGTGGTTTTAAAATGAATATATCATAATTTTGAAATTTTTATTCTTTTTAATATGTCATATTATCATAATATAAATATATTTCCTTCCGAATGAAAACATGACAATACTTTACTTTTTGGGTCAGTTTTCCACCTATGAGAATGTTGTGAAAGTTTTTATATCCTAAATAAATTTGGGATGTCATATAATGGAAATATATTGCAATAATATAGTAATTATTATGAATTAATGATTTTCTAGTGGTGTTATTAGTATCTTAAATAGTCATTAATATACTTCATTTCGATTACTAAGCATGTAGAAACTAGTTTATCGTGATTTACATTTTCACTACATATATTCTAATTTTTCACTTAATTAATATAAGAAATATGGAATAATTGAAAAAACTGGTTATTATATCTTGAATAATCAGGGTATTAAGAACTTGAAACCAAATTTTATGTATCATCCTAGTTAATTCGATATTTGAAATAGAGAAACAATAAAATGTTCTAACTTCTTTTAGTGAAATATCTATAAATTAGTAATATATTTTTTATAATTGTTTTAAAAAAAGGGTATAAATTGAAATAAATTTTAACATGGTATTAATTTATTTAATTTTGTATCTTTGGGACATTATATAATATTTTAGTGAACTGTTGAGTTAGTATAAATTCAAGGTAAGGGTTTTTCATCTCAATTTAACTTCATTATGACATGATTTAATGTTATGCATCAATTTATTGTTTCATTAGTTTATTTAATACCCATGAATATTTGTTTTCAATAATCCATTATTTAATAGGTGATATTTATAATTCTATATATTTTATATGCCTCCAATAAATTTTTATAAAAAAAATATTGATTTCATAAGGGTCTTTTGGTAACTCAATTACAACATATTGAGTTATATTCTTCTTATTGAACAATGATGATAAATGTTTGTTATAATTTTTATTACGAAGGTATTGCGATGTATTATCTCCTTCTTCTTTGGGGAAATTATGTTCCATAGCAAAATTATTTCCCCATGATTATATTATTTTATAAAATTTGAGATTAAAAATAATAACCCCTTATCTATTATATGAAATCATTTTACAAAATGTCCATGTTTTCTTTCCCACCAATATTTTTAGTCATAATTTGGAAAGTGAAGTATTATGTGACCTACCTATTCACCTTAACATTTTTTCAAATGGATTTTTATTAAATCATAATGAAAGTTAGGTTTTATCCAATTTTTTTAATAAAAGACTTTTCTTTTCATGGTTCTTATCATTTATATTAATACCAACATTTAAATAAAAAACAAATGATTATGTTCAAAATTTTGATGAAATTAATTTTTTTAAAATTCACAATGAATCTCTGTGAATTTTTTTTTTAAAGGATTTAGAAAAATTTCTTAAAATGATGTTCCAAAATTTTAAAACAATTATTAATGTTTAGCATCCATTTTTATCTCTATATACAAAGGTCAATTCCAAAAATGTTTTATTTCAATATTAACCATCCACTCACTATTATGTTAAATTATTATTTTGGGTTTTCATTTCTTGGTATCAATCTATTAATTTATTTAATTCATATTATTTGATAAAATTTTAAATATTTATATAAATCGATTTTATTTCCAAGTGTTCTTTATGGATTAATGATGTAATAAAACAAATTTTTCATTAAATGGGATATTTAATTATATGGTTATTTTTTTCAAGTGGAAAACATATGTCTAGATTTTTGGTGGCTGGGATATTTATCTCCCTCTAATGGATTTGGTAACGGAATATATCTCATGATATATAAATGTAATGTGAATGGGTTAGCAAGTAGTTTGGATCACAATGGACGAGTGTGCTAGTGGTTATCGTTATTTAAATTTTATGTGTGAATTTTCAATAAAGTTTTCAGGATCATGAAAATATTAAATCCTATAATTACGATTTTTCCAATATCGTTCATAAATTCTATGGATGTTTTTATATGATTCATGTTTTATTTTCTTATGTGACACATCATAAGTTTTATCATTATAGATGATATATCTATCTATCATTCTAATGTTTTAGGATTTTTGATTTATGTTCCATTAAATCAAATATTCATCCTTTCCAAGATTTCTGTTATGTTTCTTATGTTACCATTATGAACTTTTATATGTTATCACATATAGGGAATTATATATCAATCCTTATTATGATTCCATTACTCTAGTTATAATTGATTATTATATCATATGGGATTTTATAAAGAGAGTGATGAGGAGTATAGGTAAGGGGAAATACCCAAATGTGTTGTAAAAATTAATTATAATTTAGCTAGTGTCCAAGACAGTAAAACTTTTGGACCATGGGTTATGCAACTATTTCTTATATGTATTTTTTAAGATCATCACATAAATGAAATATTAACATTAGTTTAATTTTGGGTCACCTTATTTGGTATTAAAGTGATGGTTTAGTTATTTTTTGAGATTAATTTAGTTACCATTGGAATTAGGGTAATATAACCATGTTGGAAACACTGGATTTGAGTTTAATTTTAGGATGAAATCATAAAATATTTATAAAATATTGTGTATGTGGTTTTACTTGAAATACTTGTTTATGTAGATAAAAACATGTGGATGTAGATGTGAAATAGATTCACCTAGGGTCAATCACCTTAAAAAGGGTTTATTGATCATTCTTTCAGTCATTACACTGGTGATAGATGAGTGATCCTAAAATTTAAAACTACGCCAGACACATCTAGGGGATATTCGTTGGTTGATCATATTCTCCTTATAAACTGTTAGCAATGATTTATTTCATAGTTATGTTGAGTAATTTTCATGAATGTAATTATACAATCCAAAATTATGTATCATAGGTTAAACAGTGATTGATATAGGATGAAATAAAGTAATATTTCGATACCATAAAGATAAAGGTAAAAAATTATGGATGAATCCATTTTATGTTATTTATTTTAACAATTCCTCCATATTGTTAATATTTCATCAATCATGTCCTCTTTTTTGGTTTTAGTAATGCATTGAAATATAAGGATCCAAGGTTGTGAGGGAAATGTAAATATTACATTAATAAAAAAACCTATTATAATAGTATTTGGAGTAATAAACCATTTGATTATTCCAAACTAGCTATCATGAAATATAATTGACAATGTGAAAAAATTCAAAGTTCCAGACCCTCAAAATGAGAGGAATATCGGGTCTCATGAAATATTAAGTGATAACGATGATGATGGAACTAATATTTAATTTCTTATATGTCAAGGATGTATAATGAAGCAATTCGGGGATTTCCTCAATGGTACTATAATATTCTATACATGTGGAAGATGGGTTAATCAATAAATTAATTATTATAGAGAAATAAATATGCTGGTTTGAATACAGGGAGTGTAAGTTATGAAACCTAATGCAACACTAATGGTCCAATCCATTAGGTTCCAAAAACATTGAAATTAACCAAGTTAGTGTATAAAAACCTAAGGATGATAATAATGTTAGGTGAGAACAACAACCAACAGTAATGAAATATTTTGGATCTTAATAAATGACTACTGATGAGGTTGATTGTGGTAACTGAAGCATATACATATCATTTGTGAGTATGGGATATTTATTCATCCCTATCTATGCTACCTACATTTAGTTATATGTGTATCAAATTGTTTTTTATATCAAATGAATCATTTAGTTTTTTATGGTTGTATTTAAAAATTATTTTTTATGAAAATATATATCTCTGTTTGAGACTCTTAGATTGATTTATTTTTATTATAGTAATGACTATCATTTTTCTACATAGACTCTATATTTACTAATCATGGTTAGATTTGTCAAATTATCCTCACTATTGAAAAATTTATAGAGGAATAATAAAAAAAACTACATCCACTATAAAGATATCTAAATGTTATAATAATAGAAGACAAAATAAAAAAAAGTATTCATCATCATCAATCATGGAACTGCCATACCATGCATTCTCGGATGATTCTAGAGGACTTGAAATGACCATTCTAATAGTGGGGGCCGAATTCAACCCCCATTCACTATTTTTAGTACAATATTATATTGTTTTTATGTGAAAAAGAGAGGGGAAAATAGTGACATTAGGATGGAAGTAGTTCAGGAATAATTATTGATTCCCCAAATCATAATATCCCATGCATCATATGTGTGAAATAGTTTAGGACATGGAAGGTCATTTATGGGAACACAAATATCTATATGTAGATATTGTTTTAGGGCCTCTAACCTAGGTAATAATTTACCTAAGAAGGTTTCATATAGAAAAAAAATGAAAGGATTGAGGATAAAATTTAGTAATAAAATGTGTGGTTATCTATTCAATTAGAGGTAATAAGTTAAGGATAAGATGGATAGGGTGTAAGCTGGTGTATTGGATTCAGTTTCTCTATGAAAGGATGATAGTGGTATGAACATGGATCAAAATGATCCCTAACTGCATGATTATTATTATTTTTTACTCAATTGTTTAAAATAAACATTCGGCTGGAACTTCCTTGGTAATGTAACCTAGGGGAAGCGAGATAGGGGTGTATGCTGAAGATATTATGAAAATAGGGAATCATATTTGTTAGTATGTGGTAAATAAAATTGTGATGATGAAATTTATTTAAGGGGGAATGTAATGACCTAAGGATTCAATATATATCCTCTTTAATTAAATAATATATTAAATTGTTTGTTTTTCATAATATAACAAATCTAAAATAGAAAACCATGATATATTTCCAAAATTAAATGTAACCATTAAAACATATCCATAAAATTAAATGGAATTCATTGAATCAACCCTATTACAAAATCATTCAAAAAAATATGGATGAAAAGGTTTCCAGAAGTATAAGTATTCTTAAAAATATCATTTTCCAAATCTCAAAATTTTAATATCTTCACTATGGTTTTCCTTGGATCAAACCCATACCAAACTCAAGAAATATTATTTTTAGAAAAACCATATCCCGGAGAGGCTCAAGATAATTGAGATTTTAAAAAAATGAATCCTAATTGAACCACCAATGAAAATTTAGAAAATAGATTATCTAATAATTTTGAAGTATGTGAATGTTATAAAGGCTTTGTACATAGAAATGTTTATGATATCAACATGAAATTATTATCTTATGAATCAAATAGGTGTATAAAAAAATACATTTTCAATTTAATACCTTTTTATTCTCAGTATGGAATTAATATATTAAAATTAACTTATATAGATTTTAAATATAAATTTAATATAATTAATTTTTCTACCATTTATCTAATAGATATTTATTGATAATAAATTAGAATACATCCACATTATACTAAAAAATATATTTTTCTACAAAAAGTAATCTTCATCTTGAGCTATAAGACTGCAATTTATTTCTATGACTTTAAATGATATTTATTTTAATAAAATTAAATTCATTTTTAATACATAATATAAATATTTTCTTAGTATTAATTATTGAGATTTTTTCTGTATTTATTAAATTGTATTCGAAAAATATGGTTTTGTGAAAATTATATTTTCAGTTTTTGTAACTTTATTTAAGTGTATATTATAACATAAAAAATTTGTGTAATAATATATAGATAATTAATAACATTAATAATTTTCATATATTATTTCATCTTATAATCCAATTTAAAATATTTTTAGTACTGAATCAAAATATTGCATTAGAAAAAAAAAAGTATTCTATATTTTCATTAAATCAAGATTTATCATGTTAAGATTGGGCTTTGGATGGTATTAATATAATAAAACAATTATTTCACTTATAATAAACCATTTTTTTCCTAAAAATAAATATCATCATTAATTTTATGTTAAATAAGTATTTAATGTTGAATAATATTTTTTTAAACTATTTTTACATGATTATGTGTTCTTATTTTATATTTAAATAAAAATAAAATTTTATTTTGTTGATAAAATTATTATCATATTTTAAGTAAAAGATCAATATTATATAATACGGTCAATTATATTTTTCAATAAAATTTATAACAATGGATAAAAATTAATTACCATGTAGAATGTAAATTTGGGTAAAAGTTGAAAATATCAAATATAAAATCCAAAACTAGTCAAGGTTGTCTCAAAAGTACGTTTTTAGGTGGCTTTTTACCCAAACTCACCATTCATTCTTATTTTTTCTATTTTGAATCCATTGGCCTTTGAGTAGTAACTTCACATTATTTAAATTATAAGAGATTCCTGCAAAACTAATAAACTCTTCAATTATAACTAAGTAACATATTCAACACTTAAACACTATCCTTAAATTATATTTTATCCATGAAACACTAAAATTTATTTATCCTATAAATATCTCCCAAATCAATAATACACAGGTCAATTTTAGGTTCTTTAATACAATTATTTCTATGATGTTTTCTAGGAGAAAATCATGCTTTGAATAAGAGTATTACATTTTCTTTTTCTTTTCTTTTATTATACCACTTCCTAAATAATATATAATAAATTTATTATAATAAATAAATATAATTATTATACAAAAATTAATTTATATTAATTATATAATAATTATTCTATCCTTTTCCTCCACTATGAAAATAAAATAACATCCATCGCCTGTACATGTCGACAACCACCTCCATGAAGCGATGTTGTTTGTTTTTACCATCAACACTCATGGATGAAAACAAAGATTTATATTATGAATTATAATTTTTTATATTTCACATTTATATCTCTGAAAATTTAAATTACCATATACCACCATTCTATCTATTTATTTATAAATGTGATCATAAATTTTGCGTCCATGTGGACAACTATCTCCACAAACAAGGAACTTTTTTTCATTCCCACCCATCTTGTAAGGTTCTATGAATATATTTACATACTATATATAATTAATATTACCTATATTTTTTATGAATATGTCATGTTATCACTATTTAAATAAACTCCCTTTCTCATGAAAGCATTATACTATGTTACTCTTTGCGTAGGTTTTTCAATATACGAGAACGATGTCATAATTTTTATGTAATAAATGATTATGGTATGAAATAAAATGGTTATATATAGTAATAAAATTTAACTAAATATGTGTTAAATATTATTATAATTTTCCATTAATTATTTAAATATTTTTTAATACACTATATTTTGATCAAAAAACATTGAATCTATTTTATCATGTTTTCCATTTTCAAAAAAATTTTACATGTCATTCACTTAATGAAAATTATAAATTATATATAATTGATAAATAAATACTATTGTATCACAAATAATGTGGGTTTGATTAAATTGAATCCACCTTTTAAGAATTATTCCTCTTACCATGGTATTTTATCGAGACAAAGAAATGAATTTTTTAAGGCACGTTAGTGAAAATAACTGTAACTATGTAATATATTTGTAATGGAGAACAATAAATAATATTATGAATCAAACTAGGATTCCATCACTAACATCTGATTTAATTCACCACTAACCTAAAGAGAATCTATGGACTTTATGGGCAAGAAATAAGCACCATGGTATCTAGAATTATCCTTTCAGAATGATTTCTCTCAGAAGAGAAAAAAATAATCAAACCATATTTTTGAATAATTATTAGATAAAGAAATCAATACATATATCTCAAGTAAAAAATAGATGCTAAAAATTCTAAAATAAGAACGTAATAAAAAAACATATCTCTTAGGTGTCCATAACAACCTACCATATCCCAAGTCACCCACCCGTGGTCACTTTTTCACAATCCGAAAAAGTAATCTATGAGAATGTGAAACTATTATAAGGCCAAAAAGGTTGAAAATAAAAGATGGCACAAATTGGGAGTGAGAAATAGATCATTTTAGGATTCCACTAATGACTCTATGAAGTTACATCATAATGTCATTTAGATACACTAAATGATGAATAAAATAAATAGTCTATGAAGATTAGTTAAAAAAAACTATTTTTTTAATCATTTAAAATAAATTTATTATACCAAAAAAACAAAACATTCCATTTCACCATTTAAAAATAAATTAATGAAAGGATTTGGAAACCATTTCACAAGCTAGAGTCATATTAGAAATGAAACGTAAGAACATGAACCAGACATGTACAGTTGAACAAGAATCAATACAATATATTAGAGGCACATTATATCAATAAAAAGATCAATTAAGAGAATGAATCAATCAAGGTAGGAAACTTTAGGTCCATGTAGTGTTAAAAAACATTATCATTTATCAAGTATCCTGTATATAGAGATCATGGGTACATCCGAGATACAATAATGTTTCCACCGGTGTCAAGCTAATAAATATACCTCATTAGTAATCATCGGGGATAAATCTTGTGTCACAAGTCTTAAGAAAATCATATTCACAGTCACCCTCATTTCTGGACGCACATCCCTAGCCTAAAACATTAATGTTCTCTAATTATCCACTAATTAGGGTGTGATTCTTTAATGAAATCATATATTTAGGTCATCCCATCGAACTATCAATTTTCCCATGACTAGGAAAAGGTGGTGTTTGAGGTAATAAAGTTACAATGATCATAATATGGATTCTTTTCAATATAAATCATGGTTATATAACCTCAAAATTTCTATCATGGTAACATTCGCATAAATCATATCTCACTCTCACCCCAATCTCCCTCATAGTAGATAATCACTTTTTCATCACCTATCAATGGGAAACAAAATAATAAAGTATGTCATATCAATAGATTTTCATAAGAGGGGAGAATCATAAAATTCCAATCGGGCCATCTTGAATTATCAATAGAATCCAAAACCTTTTGAAAAATTCAAAATTTAAAACTATATTCATACTCACTTACATTCAAAATCCGTATTGGTAATTCCATATGGGCCTTTCAAACAATCATTTATTACAAAATATCCCAATTAAATTCAAGGAAGTTTCACAATTTATAAAGGATTGACCTCAATTAAAAACATGTGTTTACAACCTATTTCTATGTTAATAAATTACTTATTTTAAATAACTCAAGAACACCAATTTCAAAATAAGGATGAAATTATTTATAGAGGGATATTATCCTTTTCATAAATTCCATTAATAAAACCCCTATATTAGTCATCACATATTTAAACCCATTTATTACATGTTAAATAATCTCACTTTAGAAATAAATATTGGGCCTCATCGCTCATTGTACATGAGGTAACCATGAAAAACACTTTGAAATGGAATAAAAATCAATATGATATTTGTAAATTAACAAAACAATGAGAAATAACTCATTATATGTTCAATTTATTTAAAAAATATTAAATAGGGACTTTACAAAGAAATTAGATATAAAAAATTATACAACATGTGTTATAAAGAGGAATATATCTCTAAATTCCCATGAATGTTTAATTAGAAAACAATGGAAATGCCTAGAAACACATACCTAGAAAATCCATAATCCAACCACAATGGATTAGATATGTGTGATCTCTTATGGGAAACATATAATATAGGAATAGGTATCTTGAGATAAGAGATAAAAGTCCATAGATCAAAAAAAACATCAATAAACAATGATTTATTTGAA
Source organism: Viscum album (assembly GCA_963277665.1). Taxonomy (NCBI): domain Eukaryota; kingdom Viridiplantae; phylum Streptophyta; class Magnoliopsida; order Santalales; family Viscaceae; genus Viscum; species Viscum album. Next base: position 786,204,388 of record OY728163.1, on the reverse strand, counting down.
TAAAAACACATAATAACCTTTAGAAAAAAATAATAAAAAGAACAAATGAGATCTAAGGATGAGAGATGCATAACTTACCAAAATAGGATCATTGCCTACAAAGGAAACTAAATTCATAAATATATGAGAATGGGAGAAAAAAATGCCACTAGAGGGATCCCAATAGATAAGGGATTGAATTAGGTTCAAGTTGAGGGATTTTACGATTAATTAGTGGGATTTAATTTTAATTACAATTTTCTGAGCATAAAAACCGTTCAATTAAAATTTCTGTGATAGGTGGCATGGTTTGTACTAACCATATACCTAACTGTGAGCCCCAAAAATAAAACTAGAAGATCTTCATGGTAGGGCTACATGGTTTGTATAACCATGGAAAAACCAAGTGACCCATTCTAGGAAGTTTTCATAGTTTGTTTGTATGGTTTTTCTAACTGATCACTAACTATGTGCCCCTACCTGGGTCAACAAGAAATATTATATGGATTGTATGCCTAGTTTTTCTAAAAGTTCACTAATTGTGAACTACACCATAATCCTTCCAAGATCATCAAAACCCACCAGAGAAAACCCATGAATAGGTGAAATCAATGGATGATCAAATCAATTGGTCAAATAACCAAAAATAATACAACATGATGTTACAACCCCCCCCCCCCCCCCCACCATAAGACTTTATTTTCACATTATAAATTATTTCTTAAAGACAGAAAATGAAAAATTAACTCCCTTAATCATCTTGTGAGGTGGACAGTCATTAGTATAGAATAGAGAATCACCCAAATTCATCCATCGCACACAATTAAAAGGTTAGTACCCCAAGATCATCACACAAATCGAAACCAAAGAAAGGCTAGAGACCTATCATAGAACTCCCCATCATTTAATTATTAACTAAAATGATATATTGAAACAAGATAAAATCACATTAATACAAAGATGTGAATTTATTCACTCATTAAGGACAACATCCGAGGGCCGACAAGGAAAACGTTAATGGAAAAACACATCCAAAAAACATGTGACTTTGATAATAAAAAATGTTCTAAAGATACATATATGGTAAAATATTGATATTAAATACACCAAAATGATAAGGATTTCTACCCTAGTTATGTACTCAACAAGAACCATGTATTTTCAATGTTGAGTATCGCCCATCAAGGAGCTCATAAAAAAATGATAGCACCATTGGGAGCCTTCTCCATCTAGAAATCACATCATCCAAGTTAACTATGTAAATTTCCATGGTATATCCACATACAACTGGGAAGATCTCAATCATCCAGGATAGCGCACAACATGGAACTACACTATATGATGTAATATCATTCAATGTATCAAAACGATTCTCTAATAATCAATGGAAAAGTAGTAGAACACCATGAGACAACCTCCAATAAAAGTTTATCTTACACCAACCATATGTAGAAATACATGGAAGGAAATGGAAGGTATTTTGATGAAGAAAACAACCTAAACATCACTTGGCTACGCAACACAAAATCCTACAACACCACGAGGAGCACAGTTAACATCATGGAACTAAATTCATTCTAAAATGGGTTTTTAAGAATTCGAGATTTGACAACTATAAAAAATAATCACAATGGTCACAACAAAAAAAACATCCACGTGATAAAAATAATAATAAAATGGATCATACATAATGATCCTAGGACAATCCACCATGATATCTAAAATTAATAGTTTAAAATAATATACACAAATAAACAAGGAAAAAATCAAGAAACGTCAACTCTAACATCTGAAATTCTAAGAAAAAATAACCTTAACCACCATTGGAATTTCCCACACTATGTGAGATGATTTTATATATGAACTATGGTTGGTTACTTCTTATGATAAAGTAAATTAGTCCACATAGGTAGTATATGACGATTCTCTATTAAAATATACCTTTCTTGTCTCCCAACATGAAACCGATTTAGGTGACCCAAACATCAATACCATTGACAAATACTCTGTGCTTTCTAACGTATATTATTTGGATGATTGGGTTATCTACATTGATAGAACATGAAATAATTCTTTATTCCATAATATCATTGTCCTTCAATGACCATAATTGACATGTTCTTCCTTTCATGACTTTTTTCTAGATTCTTTTTAGTTAAAAATTCCTTATAAAGTATCCACCAAAAAGAAACCAGCCATGTTTTAGGTATAGAGGATAAAAGGAATGGGGGAATACCTATTATAAAATATATTTAAATGTTAATTTCATAACAAAAATCTATAGTAATAAATATATAATAATATATAATATGTTGGAATACTCTAAAACTAATAACTCATCTTGACTGAAAAACAAGAACTCAAAAACATTATACTTTTTCACTTCCTATGGACACAAATACAGAATGAATACTAACTCGATGAATCCTAAAGACATTATTTCATACAGAATATAAGGAATCACAATTTCATACCATCCTCGAACAACTTCATCAAATAAATAATTTATAGACTTGAATATTATATCACCAGGAGTCTACATAGAATTAAACATACCCTCACTTTCTTCCATGCATTTTAATACATCATGAGAACCTCATTAAACTTCAGAAGATAGTGGATTAAAATCTAATAAATCATGTTTTTTTCAAAATTATGGATGGTCTCTAGCCCCACCGCATAATATGGATCCTAGGTAGGGTTCTCGAAAAGATATGCCTCTTTTAACAAATGTAATGGACCACTCTACGGACTGGATAGAAGAATATAAATTTTCTCTACCAAAAACATATTCAGGGGGTATATTTTTGGTCATTATCAACCACAATATTGAAAAAAATGTTATCATACTAATATCTAATAGAGTAGAAAACATCAATACCAAGTAACCACAAAGTTTTATTGAAGAATCATATACTATAGAGAACATAATATTTCCACATTTACGAAACATTACACTTTACAATATAAATTATAAATAGTGTCATAAATCCAAAATCTTCAAAAATCCTTTACTGGGAATTTTTTATTTTTCAATGATTTCAAAAACATTAATCCCATTTCAAATTTCCAAAACCATTATCCATTAAAATCCATTAAAAACAAAAAACTTTTTATACAATGTTCTATATAAAATCACACAATATTCATTGAAAATAATTTTTTCACACCCACACAATTAATTAGAAAAACCCATTTTTTAAACTAAAAGTCCATTGAAATATCTACAAAAAACTTCTTCTGAGATAGATGTTTCGTATTCCCAAAGGATTTAAAAGTTAATAAAAAAGTGATAAAAGATGAAACAACCACATAAGGGGTTTAAAAAACCACATCCATAAACATCTAAAATGAACATAGACAAGTAAATAATTCATGGAATTAATGGACTGGGGAACGATTTCATGTTAGAGTAAAACAATTCATTTCATGGTTTCATGGGATGGGAAACCACACACTGACATCACTAATTCCCTCAAATTTCACTGTATAATAGTAACACTATTTCATCACAATTTACCAATCCATGAAGGCATAGGGGAACTCTAGTAATATATCCATTCCATCCCATAACTCAAAAGTGTTCCCCAAAAACAATTATAATATGAACCCAATTATAAAAATAATCTATCATTATAAAACATATAAATCAAACTAATTAAACAAGTCCCCACATTCACTGGTAACTCACGTCTCATCATGATGTGGTGATCAATCACCCACTCATGAACAAAAACATGAGTCCTTAAAAATTAAAAAACATCCTTGAACCATGTTGGATATTAAATAATACAAGTGATCTCAAGGAATTTTCATTATTTTAATTAATGAACTCTTATGATACAATTTGTGATGAAGAAAAATGGAATTCCATCTAAACCGACATCCAAGTGAATTCATTACTAACCTGAAAGGAATTAATGATCTCCACATTCTAGAGACATAAACATGATATTGAATAAATGTTCTATGGGAATGATTTTTCCCCAAAGATAAAACAAAAAAATCAATGTACACTATGGACACAACATTAGATTAAAAAACCAATACAAACGTCTCAGAGTATAAAGAGACTCTACGAAAAATAAAAGATGAACATAAAGAAAAAACCATATAATGTCCATCCATCACCACTAACCACATACCATGAATCCATACCTTATTCACCCTTTAATGAACCCAAAAAATTAGATGAGAGCATGAGCATCCTCTATAAAATCATAACGACTACAATAACAAAATGGTGTAAGAAAGGTGTGAGCTATAGATACTAGTAGGATTCCACAAAATACTCAATATAATTAATTCATAATGAAATTAAGATATTTTAAAAAAGTATTACATTTAAGATAGTGTGAATCATTTTATTAAAAAATAGTGTTAATAATTTAAAGATTAATTATCAGACATATCCTTTAAAATATACCATTTCACTATTTAAAAATTAAATATTTTCTTGAACAACATTTGAATCCATTTCACATGTTACATTCATATCAATAAAGAAAAGTAATAAAATTAACCTTATATCAAGATATATATATTTATATATATATATAAGAGTAAATAAATTAGATTCATGGTGTAAAATATTAAAAAACATGACAATCAAGGGGTGAAATCAACTAAGTATAGAAACACTGGTGTAAAATAGGGACAAAAAAACTATCATGTATTGAGTATCATGTGATAAGATGTAATGGGTACATACTATATTTTATAGTAAGAAAAATGTAGTCAATACAATAAAAATTTATAATATATTATCACTTGGATTACACCTATTCTAATGGGTCTTAATAAAATTAGTTCCATGCACACCTACTTTTCTCTTTTCATGTCAATAGAATTAACCTTCCGTGTTCTCTAAAAATCCACTAAAAGATGTGTGATTCCACTATAAAATCATGTATCTTTATTATATGATCATAATACCATGTATCTCATGACTATTCAATAGAGTTGAGCGAGACAATAAAGTTATAAGGATCACAACTTGGATCATTGTTCATGACAATCATTGTCTCATTACCTTTATATCGCAATCATGGGAATATTCCTTCAATAATATATCACTCTCACCACAAAGATCCTTCAATGTAAATAATCCATTTTTCAACACCAAAAAACGGGAAGTGTAATAATTAAGTAAGGCATATTATTGAATTATCACAAGAGTGGGTCATCATAAAATTCCAAATGGTCTGTCAGGCATCATTAATTAAATAAAAAAAAAATTACTTAATACAACAGTTAAAATGTGATATGTACCCGCTTCCTTTCAAAGACCATATTCATAATTTCAAAAAATCATTTAAAATAAAAATTTCATTAAAAATATCCCATATTAATTCAACTAGTTTCAAAATTTTAGAAGGCTTATGTTCAATTCAAAACATGGGTTTAAACCAACTTTGGATGCAAATAAATTACTCATTTCATATAAAATCTAAGGTCACCCAATTAAAAAAATGTATAATTTCATTCAAATGGGTCTCCTTTTTTTCTCACAAATTCAATAAATCATAACTCTATGAAATAATCACATATTTCAATCCTTTTCAAACAAGTCAAATCATTACAATATATATTTCAAAATCATTCCTAATCCACCAATTTCCACAAGGTATCCTTGAAAAACACATTGTAAGGGAATTAATATGAACATAGAATTCATAAAATTATAAAAACATGATATGAAACTCATTCCATGGTCATATAATTTAAGAAGATATAAGAGGATATAAGAAGGTAATTCACAATAAAAAATTATATAACATGTGTTCGAAGGATGAAAATATTTATACATTCTCAAGAAATAATGAACTAAATTCCAAAGTAATATCATAGAAATACATACATGGAAAATATAGAATCTAAAAAATATATATCGGATTTTTTTCACATATGATGGTGATCATCGAATATAGGATGAGAGATATCATGAGAAGAGAGAAAAAACGCTTGATCCATAATTCCATATCCATCAACCGTGATCCAATGGAACATAAGGACATCATAATCTTTGGGATTAAAGAATCAAAATAAATGGAGTGATCAAAGGAAAATATGAGAAGAAATTAATGGATGAATATAATCACTTTGACTGGCATATTGATCCACTAAGATATTAGGTTATAAGATCCAAAATTACATTGTAAGGATTCCAAAAATCCAAAAGATCAAATTAAGTTTGAGTGAGGGAATTTTTTTTTACTTAAAGGTTTTTCAGGATATTAATTATGGTTTTTAAGGAAATAAAAAATGTACAATAGTTTTTTTAGGTTGAAAAGTTTTTATAAACTACACAACTAATCATGAACCACTTACAAATCCACTAGATGAGCTACATGGTTTGGTTTAATGGTATGTTTAAACATGCAGAAACAATGATGCACTTTTCTGAGCTGGTTGAACAATACATATGCATGATTTTTCTAACCATATTCCAACTGTACACCCCTACATTGGGTACTAAAAATGATTCATGGTTTGTCTACATGGGTTTTCAAACCATAAACTAGGCACACACTATCCGAAAAACCTTACTAAACTCTACGAAAACACTAAAAAAATGCATGATGTGTTCCTATCAAAGGATGATAAAATCAAATAGTCAATAAACCAGAAATTAGGAAACAAGATTTTAAAAATAAAGTTTATAAATTTCATAAATTTTAATAAGGTATTAAAATATGTATATAAATTCGTTATGTTCATTATAAATGAGGTTAGAGAAATAAATTTTTAGTTAAAACTAAATAAAATAGTATTTCACCTTAATTTATCTTCGTAGAGACATGTTTTAATGTTATCTAACAATTTATTTTTTATATGTTTTGTTCTATACACATGAATTTATTTTAAAAAACTCAACATTTTAATTAATGGGATTTATATATCCATATTATTTTTATGCTTCCAATTACTTTTTATTTAAATATTACTAAATCCATAAGGGTTTTGGTAACTCAATTCCCTCTCATTGATTTATATTTTTCTTATTGAATAATTAAGTTAAAATGATGTTATAATTTTACATATGAATGTATTGTGATGTATTACATCATTATTTTATTGGGATATTATGTTCTATATCCAATTCATTTTTCTATATTGAGGTTATTTTATAAAATTTGATAATGTAAAGAATAAACCCTTATAATTTTTAATAAATTATTTTCTCTACATTCATAATATCGTTCTAGAAATGTTATCTATTCTAATATAGAAATGTAAGTATGGTGTATCATCCCTACTTATCTTTATCACCATTGAAATTCAGTTTTATTAAATTTTATTTAGATATGATTTTTATAAAAAAAATATTATTTTTCAAAGACATTTATTTTCATGTTTCTTAACTTTTATAATCCAGCACACATTTTATTATATAAGTATATATTTATTTTGTATATTATTATATTGGTTATGGTTTAAAATGTCCCATTAATACATTGTAAAAAAATTTGAAAATGTTTTATAATTTTTTCATATAATGATGATATAAAATTTTTAAAGAAATTATTAATGTTTGACTCTAATTTTCCTCTCAATATTGAAATATTTTTTCCAATGAGGTTAGGATTAAAGATTAACCCTATAATTACTCTTATAATTTATTGTTATTTTGGGGTTTTTATTTTAATATCAGTATATATATTTCATGAAATATTTTTATTTTATAATATTGGATAATTTTTTGAATCCAAATTTTATTTACATGACTTCTATATGGTTTGATGATGTTATGAATCCAATGATTATTTATATGGTTTATTTTATGATGTGATATGTTTTTTTATACGTCACATATATTTATAGATTATGATACTGAGTGAGACCTAAATCATCATCCAATGAATTGGGTAAAGCCATATATCTACAATGATTATAATTATATGTGTATGGGATAGAAAATAGTTAGGTTTTCAATGGGTGTGTGTGATGGAAGTTATATGTACTCAATATTTTATGTGTAAAAAAGGTTATCTGGTATCTGGATTCTGGAAAAAAATAAATCATATGGTCATTATTATTTCATATTATTTTTTAAATTCCATGGAACATGTTATATGCTTTATGTTTTTGTTTCTCAATCCAAGGTATATGATTTATCATCTGAGATTATATGGATATCTTTAATGTTCAATACTAACACTTACTTTTTTATTTTACTTTAAATAAAATATAACTCCTTTTCATGCTTTCTCACATGTAAATGATCTATACATTTATTTATTTCATATGTATTCTCTTACTAACCATCTTAGACCATCCCTTCTTATACTTCTATTCTATATGTTATGAAAAGTGTTATATAATTTGAGATGTCTTGAAGAGATTCTAGGGAGTAATGTTATGGAAAATATTTCATAAGTGTTGTAAATTAATATGATTATATAAATTTATCCAATACAGTAATATTTTCAGTCCTCAGGTTGTGTGAAAACATTTATGATATATTATTTGAAGTCATGAAAATAATGTAATATTTATATTATTTTTAACTTTGTTCACCATATTAATCATTATAAAGGATTTCTTAAATACTCTTATTTGAGTGGTTATTCAACTATACCTTAACTATAGAATCTAAGGTAAAATTAAAATGACCTCCCAATACTAGAAACATTTTATGATTTTTGTGAAATTTTAATAGTAATAAAATAAGTGATGATATAGGGTGTGTTTTATAACACAAAGTAACCCACTATTTATCAATGATATCAAAGTCATCATTGGTTAAACTCAACGAATTTTCTAAAACTAGCTATAAAACTATTATCTTTAGGTACCAAACCATCTATTCTTAGTTAATACCTATTAAAAATTGTTATATAATATTTTTTCATAGGACGAGTTGATTCATATACTAATGATATATCATATATAACATTTTTTATTGTTTTTTGATCAAATTTATTTTTCTAATAATTATCTACATGCATTAATTGGATAGTAACCTAATATATATATATATATATATCTGTGTGTGTGTGTGTGAGTGTGTGTCTGTGGGTGGGTGGGTGGGTGTGTGTGTTTAAGTGTGTCTACACACACATGCATTAATGATTGTACATAAGTGTGTGTGTATGTATGTATATATGTCTGTGTGTATGTATGTATGTTTTTATGTATGTTTTGTATGTATGTAAGTATGTATGTATGTTTACATTCATGGATTCATGTATATGGATATATATATAAACATATAAAGGTAATATGTATTCAAAATATATATATTATATAGTATATAAACATATATATAAAAATCATATTTATAAATTCTATATATATATATATTTAAAATTTTAATACTTTATTGGTATATTTATTGTACCTTATAAATTATAATTTATATATATATTTTATACTGTTTTCTAGTATGTTTATAAATTGTTCTTTATAATTTTTATATCGATATATTATAATGTATATAATATATTAACTTCAATACTTTCTATATGTATATGTAATACACTTTATATTTTTAAAAATTAGAGCAATTATATGTATAAATATATATATTTAATTTAATATTTTACATTTATACTCTATATATTTATGTATTATATTTAATATGAAAATATGGGATGGTTGTAGCAAAGAGACCTCCAATAAAGAATTAACCCCCTGAAAAATCAGTGTACCCTAGATTAATCATCGATACTCCCACTTTTCCTCTATTCATTATGCCTTATCCATTTGTGTTACCTCTTGGATCCAATATAGATTATTAAATATATTATTACAGAAGAAACATTTCTCCTTGTAAACAATGCATAATGGGGATTTAAATATTCTTAAATGTACCATTTCTATACAAACGTATCATTTATATTTCCATTGACAATGATGTTTTCCAATTTCTTTCCTCTATATTTCAATTCATTCTTATCATAAATTTTTTTACGGGTCACCCAAATCTATCATTGATCAAAAAAATCATTGAATCCATTATCATTACTAGGTTCTATATATAATTTATTGATCAGAATCATATTTTGTTAAAACTTGTTTCAAATAATTTATAATATAATTTTTGCACTCAAAAATCATCGATATTTAATGGGTTTCATATAAATTTTTTTAAATATAGCCAATATATTGAATGAACGTACAAATCTTCGATTATAAATTAGTTAATTTCTATTTATCATCTATTGGTTCACCTCCAGGATTGATCAGCTCTCATGGTCATTTGATGAATCAATGGATGTACAATTAAAGATGATTTGACTCTACATGTGGGTAAGAAGTCCTTAGAGTTTTAGCCCTCTATTGTGGTTTAAATCTCTAAACATCTTTAAATTTAATTTTTATTGTGAATGGAATTCGAGGTTTTGTATAATTAGTAGTTTATGAAAACATTCCTCTGTATTATTCGTTATAATTTAATATTCATAAACCTCGTCATAGAATATCTAATTTCTCTCCTTGAGATAATGATTCTAAAAACCATTTTCCAGATATCCCTCAAACAAAAATTTAGTGATATAGAGATTAAAATAAAAAAATAAACATCCTATTAATAATCCTTCTAAAATTTATTCTTTTAATACTCTTTCATTCCACCTGATCCACCTCTATTACCAATTAATTATAGAGGGAATGAAATCAGGTCTAATTTTAATCTTATTATTGATTCAAGTATATATTCTACTTCATTACATGTAAAAATGATATGTTTTTATGGATTTAGGCATAAAAAACTGTATTTCTCAAAGCTCTCATTCTAGTGAGATGATTTTGTTGAAAGAAATAGATATCGGTTATGTGGATATTTAATAGAAAACAATAATTATGTAACAAGTTGCATGGAATATTATCATTTAAATGTATAATAAAAAATATCTTATTAATGCATCCAAATTGATTTCAAATATTGAATCTTCTATAATACATAGTGTGGAGGATGTTCCTTAATTAGACTCATATCATATTTAGATATGGTTGATCCATATTTTTCTATGTAACCCATTAATTCTCAGAACAATCTCCCCACCATTCAACCTTTTCATCCCAGGATATATCGATATTGTGGTTTGATAGACGGTCCTACCCATGTCTTGGGTGATTTATTTAGACAATAGAGTCTCCATTGAGGGAGAAACATTATTTGATCTATTGGTATATTTATCAACAAATGTGACTAAATATTTTTGTTGCAGATAACATCAATACAATGTAAATACATTTTCTTTTATTTATACTTGGTTTTGGTTTTCATAAGATGGTGATATTATGATTTTTTTTCAATTTCTTGCATTGAATTGAATAAATTTCATACGATTGAAATAGACTCAATAGTGGAAATAAATCTTTTTCATTATTCATGATTTTTAAAATCATGTGAAAAAATTATGTTGCTTTTTATCATACTGATGTCACATTTATTACCATAAAATTGATAAAAAATTGTTTTCAGGTTTGGAATTACAACATGGGATGTCAAAGGATATGATATGGTCACAACATACAATATGTGTTATGATAAGAAGTGATAGAGTATAATACTTCTATTTTTTACTATATCAAAATTTATAATTTGGTTTATCATCATAAACAATAATGTCTATTTATTTAATAGAATAAAAAATCATATCACTAAGGAGATATTGTAAAGAATATTAAATATCCATAAGTCAATACCAATGGTTCTATCATAGTGTGTAATTATTTATCATAAAATATAATAGATTATGATATTGATCAGTTTTATGATATAATCTATATCTTCACATATGATAATGATAAGATATTATTTTCCTTTTTTCAATTTGAAATTCTATTATATAACTCAAAAAAATATTTCTAAATTATTGAAAAATTTATTTTGGGATATTTATTGAAACTTCAATATACATGTAAATTAATTAATTATATTTAATCTTTTCTTTTTAAAAACACATAAGAAATAAATATCCAATTCTATATATTCTTAAAAAATGTTTTTTAGTTTGGGCCCAAAACAATTGTGGTTGATCTGATATTGGTTTAAATTTCACATGGATGGTTAAAAAATAGAAAAATAAATGTTCTTATATTGATTTAAGATTATGTCGTAAATAAAAATATAAAAAAGATAAATTAAAACAAATATTATAAAAAATATGTTATTTTTTAAAGGATTCATAATTTATGAGATTTTTATTATTTGTTAATATAACTTTCCTTAAAAGACACATTTCATTAAAATATGAAGTATTTCTTATTAAAATCATTTAAATGAAAATAGGATATTTTCACATTGGATAAAATTGAATTTTCATGTTTATCCATGACTAAATTATAATTTCTATATAATTTATATTTGATTCGTTTTTAAATTTTTATCTATTATTTGAATATAAGATTATTTCATTTATTCCATTTTTAATAAATTATTCATAAATATAAAGTATTACATTATTAATTGTGATGTATAGTTTCGTTTATAGTGTTAAATAGCATCTATTAATTTTTATTCATTCATGTAATGAATTACATGTTATGTATGATAGCTAGTTTAGTTTTTTTTTCCTTAGCATTGGATTATTATTTATATTTGGAAGGAGTTTCACATCAATATGATATAAAAATAATGATTTAGTGCAAAGAATTGGTATTCCAAACAAAATCATTTTAATCATGAATACATCATCAAAAGTATGAATAATTATTATTGAGAAAGATAAAAGTACACCATAAAGAAACATCATGGAGGAAATAAATAATTTATGCCTAGGAAATCAGCCACCACAAATCCTACACACTGTAGGGTTCTGAAAATCTGTAAAGAAGAATGGGAACCCCCTTAATTTGGGAAAGGATACTACCCAATGTCCTTCAAAGAACTGGGAAAAATGTGGAGAACACCCAATGATTTGGAAATGGATCGACCAGTCCACGTACGGGTCCAACAGTGATGGTACGCGGCCGGTTCAGCAAGTCGTTCCCTCCGCATACCAGCGTCATCCTCAAAACGGAGGCAGGAACCCTCCATAGGTGTGAAGCAGGATGGGCGACAGGTCGGTCCACCATCACGAACCGCCCCATCCACAAACCATGTAAACCCACTCAGACCGCATGTGCTATCATTCGTGGGATGGAGTTGGAACCCTGTACCGCCACGAAGCACCCTAGAACCAATTTGGTTCGTGGGAAAGGTGCATTCAATGCCACCCGTGAATTTTAGATTGACCAAATCATCTATAAGCCGGGTTTCTGGTCATGGGCCTCCGTAAAAGGTGCCGTATGACCAAAGATACATATCTTTCCCCCTCTATAAAAAGACATCTAGAAGGAGAAGAAAGATATCGATCAGATTCAGGTGGAAGGATTTTGGAGGAAGGAGCTTAGGATTTCACAAATAGCAATGTTCTAACTTGGAAACCAGAACAAGTATGAAACTGGGGACGAATTAATATGGAACCGAAAAAATATATAAAAAATTGATGAACCGCGAACTTAAAATAAAAAGAAAATTAATACCGTGAGCCATGTCCCCTCCGTGGATGTACTCCCAGCGGACCGGGGAGTCTATGCCCCTTTTTCGATCTGACACACCGCGTAGCACCCTCCTATGCAGGAAAATCCCTGACCGACGAAACCCCGACTGGTGTCGCCCCTAGCCGTCGTTGCTCACGTGGACTCCGCAGCGTACCAACAAGGTATGTGCACCGAACCTGAAGCCATGTACCACCCAGGTACACGGGATTCCTATCAGTCCGCACACCACCCTGGTATGCGGATGGCCTCTCCATCCGCGTAGCACCCCCCTACGCGAAGGGCGCCACTCCTCATACACCCATGTGGTGCCAATTCCTTTAGTGTTCCCATTCCCCGTGTCAGATAAAATCCTTCCAATCCAGCATGATCCTTCACAATCCCTTCATTGGTCCATCCCTCGGCTCCATGCCAAGGCCACTACCGAAGCCACCGTACCCGTATAATGCAATCTCCAGGCGCATCACCGCGCCTCTTTGAGTTCACATACCCAAGGTATGCGAGGGAAAAGGGGTTGCTCCGGCCCTTGAGTAGGTTCCAAAAACATTCCAGGGTTCACATTCCCATGGTAGTGCAGGGTCTGAGCCCAAGAGTCCCCTTTCTGCCTCTCCACTTGTCAGGATTGAGGGACCTCACTTGTGTTTCCTTTTGACGAGTGCCAACGGTGAGCACTTCTTTTCTCTCCTGGGATTGGATGGGCATCCCTCTTGGAGTAATCCCCACACCAGCCTCACCGGAAGCCAATGGACCTTCCCCTCTCATCATGTAAGGTTCATTGCTCCACTGTGAGACTTCTACCTTCCTCCAACATTAGAGATAAGGGGAGTCCAGTGGTCCCATCCTTCTCCTCCGCTCTCCGTATTTCTACCCTTCCCTCGGTTGAGATAATGTGTGAGGCTTGCCAAGTCTACTGCATTCTCTTGTTTCTCACACTGAGCATGACTCACATGGGCTTAGATATTTTTGTTGGTCATGGCGTCCACACAACGACGACGACCAGAATGAACTACGTGGGTTTTGATCCCTATTTATAAAAAAGAGTACGTAGGACACCTCCCTGAGGTTCAACCCCAACAACGGGCCACTAACCATGTCTAAGTCCCAATCATGCCCCTTAGAATGCACTATGTGGGTTTTGATCCCTGTTTCCTATGCAGGGTACGTAGGACGCCTCCCCAAGGTTCAATCCCAATTAGGTTCGTTTCGGTATAAGTACCACATCGACTTTGACTTGGAATCTCTCGCCCGGGAGTCCTTGCCACAAGACATTAAACAGTACGGTTGGGTCCTCATCGCACGACCTTAAAAGGTGATGTGTCCCGTCAAGTGGAACCCAACTACATGGATTTTAATTCCTTTAATGAGGATACATAGGAATCCCACATCACTGGTTCTATCCAAATGCTCAAGTGGTTATCTGTCCCCCCAAGATGAAAATAAACTCAAGAGTTCCCCCTTATGTGGCTTTAAACTCGTGCTATCTCAATGAGTCCAAACTCCTCGGAGTCATTAATTCCAATGAGCGATGGTAAGCCTCAGGCCTAAATTACTCTTCATCGCTGTGATAAGTTGATCATTTCCACCTAAGGGGTAATCCGTGTATACTATGCTTGGGGATAAACCAAAGATTCATGAACATATGAACACGTCTTATATCTATAAGAGAGCCCTGGAACAGGAAATAATTCCCCCCAAAAGGGTACGATGAGCCTGACTTCCAATCCTCTCAACCAATGTGAGTTCTTAGGCATCACTGGGCGAATCGTCCAGCGAACACCTGCCCTTGTAATGAAGGTCCATGGATCGTTGGATATGGAACCATTGGGCATTTCGAAACGAAGACCTATATACCCGACCTGAGCGATTGAGCGGAGCTCAGCCCTCTGCGAGATCGACCGTCGGGTGCGTCGGTCCCCCACCACCCAAAACGGTTCGAAACAAAAATGGTGAACCCGACGTGAATATTTAACCAAGCATGGCGTATTTAACCTAATCCCACTTTGTGCCTCCTTATACTGACAAGGAGGTCCATGAAAGGTCATTAATTACTCATGAGATCATGAGATGCCACATTAACAGGTTTTCTGTTTGTATTTGTTAAAATATTTTATAGGTACCACTCAGAACTCCCTTCGATCCAATGGAATCATAGAGGAACTCATAGATGCACACTTTAGGATATGTAGTGACCAGACTTCCTCACCAACGAAGGACCCCATCACCTACTCAGAGTCTTCAACACTGGGTCTCGGATGAGTTAATTTGAGAGTACCACTTGAACGGTACTCTCCCAATGGTGGAGGCGGCCATGCACACCCTCCAATCTGCCAAGACCCGGCGGTCGCCTGCCCAGCAGCTGCCGCGAAAGCAAATCCAGACGGCTCCTGTTGCCATCTCAAATCATTTTGGGAGTCTATCCCCGGAACGAGACAACACGTACCTCCCTTATCTTTCGGAGGTGGATGAGGTCGACACTGAGGACTTCATCCCCACAGAGTTGGGGTTCCGATCTAAGGCCCCCATCGGAAGACATTGCCGCGGTTATGCTGTGACTCAATATCCTTACACTAAGGAGGATGTCACCCTGAGGATCCAGGTCCATTCTCCCCAAGATCTAGCCCCTCAGGCCAATTGACGAGGGTAGAAAATGTACGACCAGGGACTGGTCATCACCCTTGTTTCTGAAGAGGAGCTCCACTGCCCAGTCATGGAGACATATCATGACCAGTCACATACACCTGTTCTATCCTCCAAAGTCTTCCATCCAGACATGGCAACATCATACGAGCAGGCGTGCATCCCCGCCAAGCTCCATCAAGCCTGTCACTCACACAGGACGACACCTACCCTTCAGGAACCTTTCCTTGCCCATGGTCATGAATCCCACCAACCTAATGTGGTGGTAACCCAATGCATGTAAGACCACCTCCAAGAAGATTCTATTGATTCCTACCATCCCGATGTGGTGGATATCTACAAATCTCACCATCTAGATATAGTGGCAATTAATAGGTAGGCACATATCCCTACCAACAAAGGCCATCGACTCGATACGGTGGGGAACCAACATATTCAAGGCTAGCTCCCTGCGGATGCAAGTAAAGTCTGCTATCCCGATGTGGTGGAAAACAGAGAGATAAACCGGCATATCCTAACACAAGGGAAGACTCGTTCACCTACCCCAACATAGGAGAATCGTCACTACCCACTGACCACCGGAGGACCAGAGCATGATGTTCCTACCTTGATACCAGAATGTACCTTCATAACCATTCCAGCCAAAGATGTATCTATGCATATCCTGGAAATGATGGACGAGCAGGTATCGATCCTATATCATATCTTGCAGACTTGCCAGAATCTAATTTCATCAGTGGCAATAGCAAGGACTCAGGCCCGTGAGCCCACCTCCCGAATTGAGTTGACTGATCTAAGATACGAGATAGATGCCTCAGAGAAGATCCGCATCCCTACTTCCACCCAGGAGGGTCATCGGACACATTCGGCAATACAAGGGCAACCAGATCGATCAACTTCACTCGTTCCAACTGGGAGGACACCTGTCCATCACGGTGGATTCTCCAGAGTAGGCATATATCCCTTATAAAAGTCAAGATGTTAGTCGGCATATCCCGGAAGCATCCCGGGACCCAATTAAAAAGGGACCCAAAGGTGAAGGAAGTTATCAACATAAGACGGTCCCCACTGCCTGCAAGAAAGCACCCCAAACACGCCGAAGGCAGCTGAAAAATAAAGAGAGGGTTCATGACTCTACTCTACTGGAAGCTGGGGTTCTTAATGACGCTAAGCCAGTATCGAAGGCTCAGAACCCTGCCCACCCATTAACATATTATGGGAGTGGTAGTAGCAGTTGTGAAGGTCCTCCCTGCAATGTCGCTACCAGTATCTCTGAAAGTCCTCCCCAGAGCACACGCAGGGGCCTCCCCCACGAGCATATAACGATCGATCACGAGAGCTTCTCTTTTAATGCGAGTCAAGGTATCCCTCCGTATGTCCAGAAGATCGAGCAACAAGAAGGCCCTCCACTTTTTGCGGTCCACCCTGAAGTTCCTCCCTGGGGTATGCACTACAAACGCTCTTCGTGTAGTGGGACCACAGATTATGATAGTATCCCTCGCTATCATAGTTTCAAATGCAGAGGCCCTCCCCGTAGTGATGTCTCATCACAATAAGAAGGCCCTCCCCTTGTCGTGGCCGGCCTTGAAGGTCCCTCCCAGGGGCTACGTTGCAACAACACTTCACATAGTCAGGAATCAGATCACGGTGGTATTCCTCACCACTCTCATAATGGAGGTCCTCCCCGTAGAGATGTCAAGCAACTAGAAGGCCCTCCCCTCGTTGCGGTACATTGTGAAGGACCTCCCTAGGGTGTACCCCGCAGAAATTCTCCATGCGGTAGCTGTCATGGTATTCCTCGCCACCACGACCGTCATTGAAAAGTTTCTCCCCACAATGGCCCTAAGAAACAAGAAGGTCCTCCACTTTTCATAGTGTGTATTGAAGGTCCTCCCCAAGATAAACATCGAACGTCCAACCATGATGGTCATACTCACCGTGATGGCAGTTATTGCGAAGGTCCTCCCCGCAGTGACATATCATATTTATAGGAAGGTCCTCCCCTGCCGAATCAAGAAAAAAAAAGCCCTCATATGCCAAGGCACTCAGAAGGACGAGATCAAGCATGTCAGATTCCCAGTCAATCACTAACGAAATCCTTCTTCAATCAGGAGACGGTCCGAGACCACGTTCATCTTCTGAACTGCCCCAGAACCGACCACATGACGATTCAATACATACTGGCCCCACTGCCCCCGACCACACTATCGGTGAGCACCTCAGTTGGGATGAACAGGTAGAGGAATCACTAGAGGAGGAGTATGCCGACATGTTGCACCTGAGGAAACGACTGGCCAGAGATGATATACCAGTCATGTTTTGGCCCACAACCACCTCTCAATTCGACATACCTAGAAAGTTGCCAGAAGAATGTGTGCATGACATCCACTCTAATATATGGACTACCCTCCACCGGCTAAAATCAAGATTAATTCCCTACGATGGGTATGTAGACCATTTCAAGCCAATAGGAGACCTCCTGCGTCACATCGACCTGTAATCTCTTCCTTCGGCACGACAACTGCAACCTATGAGGCATAAAGAAAACATTGAGTTAGCCTACCTTCATGCACTGCACCAGTTGTGCTGCCTCATTGGTGATGCTTCGACGGGATTCCATATCAGAGTATGGGGAGAACATGGAGCTCTGCATTTCACTCTGCTCCCTACCCAAAAGAACTTGTTCGGCATAATTTCATGCAACGTCATCACGTCAAGACATCAATCGAGTGGTCTCCCTGTTCACAAAAGGTGACACACCCAACAAAGACATGCCTTGAGTAAGTCCTAGAAGCATTAGGCCTGATGAGAACAAGCCATTCACGAACTCCTAAATCATGCCACCGAAAGCATACAATAGGCATATTTCATGCGATAGGCCAATCAATAACCATTACTTGCCTCCCCATAGGGGATTGATTCACCGGTGAACTCGACATCAGATCTTATTCACCCCCGGATGGGGGCACGCAAGATTAGGCAAGTAGCGATAGCAGCAGTCGCTGCCGAAATCCAGGATCAAACCCAGCCTATAGATATGGGGGCATTTTTAACAAAAACTCCCCCCATAAGACAAATAAAAACGGGAAGAGACTCCACGTCCAAGAAATTGAGCCAGCACTAGCCCTCAGGGCTAGGGGCATTTCTACCACCTCAGCAACAACATCCCCCATGAGAATCAGTATTCTCTCATCTAGGGAGGAATATCATAAATGGAGATTCCTACTCGATCCCATCCTTTAAATCATCATCCCCTTCAAGAGGGAGTTGTACCATAAGGTCACATCAAAGTAATCTCTGTTTCACCCTTCGTCAAGGAGTCCGAAAGCAATCCCGGGACAGGAAGGGGAGGACCGATAAAAGATGTGGGAGATCCTTTTCATATTTGGAAGAAGAAATCTCCTCCCCCTCCCCCACGATATGCATCCTTAAACGCCATAGAGGCTAACCCAACGAGTGACACTAGAGATGATGGAAATCTGGATGGATCGGGAGAGGATGATTCTGGTCAGGCTGTGACTCACAAAGAACCACCAAGTGTGCACACTCGGAACCAGAGGGTCTCCCTAAATATGGCCTCCCTTCTAGATAACCCTCCTCCGATTACCCTGTGAGCTTTGAACAAGGATAATAACAAAGGACCGGTTACCCTTAACCCACCTCCTTCTCTCGATAAAAACAAGCCACTTATGCTCGAAGACAGATTCACTCGATAGGAAGAGGAAATGAAAGAACTGAGGAAGCTTAATGCTGAGCTCCTCCTAAGGAATTGTCTTATTGAAAGCTCTTCCCAAGAAGAGCCACACCTTGCACTCCCAGCAAGTGCACATCAAAGACCAAGGTTTGCCCTGGAAAATGAAGCGCAGTCTGGGCCCCCACCCAATGAGGAACCTGGTCCATCCCATTACCTGGACATGGATTCCGGTGAATACCAAGACATCCCTCCACTCATGAAGAAACCAGAGCGAGTACGCCTGAACCCTCCAAAGGTGTCACAAATGGCATATGCACCCTTGGTGCTGGCCGAGCCGGATCCTCAAGCTATGCCTCGGGCTACACCTGCCCAAGACCTGGCCCAACAAGATGTAAACCAGGGACTCACCAGCACTATCGGGGCACTGAAAGCTCGATGGAAGAAATATAAGGTTGAAGCGCTCTGATACAGCTAGATTGAAGGCCCTACCCAGATTGGGTAAGCAACGCGCCTCCTCCGTCCAATTTTGGGAGCCCTATATTCCCTCTTTTCAATGGATCAGGAGATCCGGAGCAACATTTGATGCACTATGCATCTTATTGCGACCCTATGATGGGAAATGCATAACAAAAAGAAGCAGTGAAACTCAGATGCTTCGTCTGGACCTTGTAAGGATTTTCCTTCATCTGGTATAAGAATCTACTAACTCAGTCTATAAAGAGCGAGGAAGACCTTCGACAGCAGTTCATGTTCCACTTCAGTTCAACACTGCCTAAAACAACAGTCAGCGACCTCATGAATTGAAAACAGAGGGAGAAAGAGTGGGTCTCGGATTTCATCACCAGATGGAAGGGTCTGACCTACTCCCTAAACTGGCCAATGCCCCAAGATGAGATGCTTTCCATATGCATCGATAACCTTCGTGATGAGTTGTGACAACTGCTCATACCAGTGGAGTGCACCACTGGCTTCCACAATCTCTCTGCTATTGCCCAGAGAATTGAAGACTCCCTGTAGGGGACCAATCTGAAGTCCCGAATATCCTCACAGGCTCATACAAATAGAACAGTTAGAGTTGAAGCGTCCTCTTTCACGCTCAAGCCAGCCCCTGTGCCTGGTCAACTACCTAGGCCTCCACCAAATCGCCAAGGACCCCATGTATATCAGCGGCCGCCTCCGCCCAAGTAGGATGATCAGATAGGATCGAAGCGGAACTAGTTCGAGGAGCGGAGACACAAAGTATACTCGTAATCAGAGGACCAAGTCCGCTGCTACTTCATCACCGCCATGAATTGAAACTTGCTCCACCTCCCAGATCCAAGGAAGCCTGAAGAAGTTAGCTATAATGACATGCCAAATTACTATCCCTACCATATAATGTTGGGGCGCAATATCCAGGAATGCTTTGTCTTCAAACACCTCCTACAGAGGATGGTAGACTCCGGGCAGGTCGAGATGGGACCACCCACAACACATGTGACGTACATTTCGACCATTGAATTTGACATGGGGAAGGGGTGGTAGGTGGTCACTAGTATAAAGGGGTAGAAATTTGATAATTGGATGACTCAGAAGTCTGTCAACCCAGCTCGGGGCATACTTTGAGCTCAACTATGGTAGCTGGTGTTGCCTCCAACAGCCCCTAATGTCTCACAACCGACAATATCGGCCTCACAACCCTCCACGAGCTAGGAATCCAGGAATAATCAAAAAGAGGGGAGACAAGCGCAAGAGGAGGAGTCTGCAACGAGGAAAATGTTAGCCCAGACACTATCGGGTTTTATGCACCCAAACTTAGCACCACAGGCACCGACCCACCAAACGACACAATCAGGGACAACCGACCTGGTTGACCTGTCACAGGACGAGGAGCTAATCTTTGGTTCCATCAACATCATCCATCTAATGGAATTGTTCTCTGACGAAGGGTATGGTTATGAACCTGAGTTCCCAACAGAAGGGGATGGGAGGAGGAATCTTTGAAGCAGGGGATACCAGGGGAGGTGTAGTCATGGCCGAAATCAACCCTATGGTTTTACCTAGGCCCAAACCATTAATATCATAGAAACTCATGGGAGAGCCCTTCAATGGACTCAACAAGAGGAACAATATCCCTCCACCTCCACATGCAGCCACTTTGGCCCCATCATTCTGCGGTACCCATCAGAGGAGGAACAAGTGTCTAGCCTCCTAGTGCGCACAAACATACCAGCCAGGTCGAGTCCCCAAAACGTGGGAACACCATCAACGTCCGACCTCACGGTCGGTCCCTCCTCATCACGTAATTTATCCACCAAGCTGCCTACTAAAACTCTATCGCAAATGGAGAAGCGCCGACCTCTGGAGTATAAATATGATATCCTTAAGTAGTTAGCATTTGTACAAGCCAAACTGTCAATCCTGGATGCCCTGAGATTATCAGCAGACCTCAGGGTGGTTCTTATAGAAGCCTTTCTCAGCCCCGAGGTGTTTCAAGCCGAGGTAGTTTCCACCGAGATTTACCTGACGGAGACTGGCCCAGCTGAATGCAATGCGGTAATTTCCTTCACCGAGCAGGATGATGATTCCGTCATGCAAGGACATATCAAACCACTATATGTGTCCAGCACACTAAATGATGTTGAGATCTACAATGTCTTAATTGAAAATGGATTTGGATTTAACCTCCTTCCCCTACAAACACTCCGTAAGTTGGGCTACAGTGAGGATGACCTAATACCCTCTTCCACAACTCTGTTGAGTTATGAAAAGAGTGAACACAAGCCAATGGGAAATATCAAGGTAAAACCCCATTTTGGCAACCTTATGGCCTACTCGGAATTCCTAGTGGTCCGACAGAGCACACCATTCAATGCCCTACTGGGAAGGTCGTGGCTCCATAAGTACATGGTCATTCCTTTATCCTACCACAAGCGTATCAAGTATTTCATCAATGGACAAAGTGGGACATTTCACACTGACAAGGCCCCTTTAGAGCTCTCTAAGTCACACTACATTGACGCCAGGTTTTATGAGCAAAAGAAAAAGATGCCTTCACCCGATGGTAACAACTGGGTTCCCTATCCAAATGGTCTAGAAGTGGTTCCTGATGACCCCATCAAGCAGCTCGGCAGAGTCTATGTACTGCCCATCAACCATGTTGTGATCAGGGAGTCAAGCCCCAATACACACTCAACAGTCCTCATGACTTCAGCAATAATGGTCAAGCATAGTAGTGTAGAAACGAACTATTACCCTAAATTTGGGGAATAAGAGGAGGAATATCTCAGGGATACACCTCCCACATTTGGGGAAGGTATCTCCACCACTGTGGAAGAGCTCAGGGAAATAAACCTGGGTACCGAGGAAGACCTGAGGCCCACTCTAATTAGTACATCCATGTCTCCCAAGGATCATGAGGTATATAACTATTTCTTGGGGAAAATCGAGATGATTTTTGCTAAAATTACATAGAAATGACGAGACATGATCCCGAAGTGGCAACGCACCACTTAGGACTGCCAGAAGACCATCAGGGCTTCAAATAAGCCTCCAAAAGGACGCACCCCACACATTCCGCCAAAATAGAGGCTAAGGATGATAATAAAATTAAAGAAGGATTCATTCAGGATGTCCAATACCCCATCTACTTGGCCAACATTGTCCCCGTAAAGAAAAAGAATGGAAAAATCCACGTCTGCAACGATTTCAAAGATCTCAATCGTCATTTCCTGAAAGATGATTTCCCGGTCCCGATTACCGAGTTATTAATCGACGCAACGGCAGGGTATGAGGCTCTATCCTTCATGGAACATTATTCCGGGTATAATAAAATCTGGATGGCCTGAGAAGACGAAGAAGACACTGCCTTCAGAGCCCCTCATGGAATGTTCTATTACAGGGCTGTGACCTTTGGTCTTAAGAATGCTAGCACCACATATCAATGCACTATGAATCGTATCTTTAAGCCATTCGTGGGAAGATTCGTTAAATGCTACATGAATGACTTGGTGGTCAAATCAAGACAGTGCTCAGATCACGTGTCATACCTTGAAACTGTCTTCAACAAACATTGACAACATAGCCTGAAGATGAATCCCTTGAAATGTGTCTTTTGGGTTACCTCAAGAAAATTCTTTGGCTTCGTCATACGCCATCGTGGCATTGAAGTCGACCCTGAAAAGACAAAGGCTATCCTTGGCCTGCCACCTCCCTGAAATCTCACTGAGTTGAGAGAATTCCAAGGATACCTGGCCCACATTAGGAGGTTCATAGCCAACTTGGCGGGCAAATGGTTTCCCTTCACAAGGCTAATGAAAAAGGGGGTTACATACCAATGGACAGATGATTTCCAAGAGGCATTTAAAATCCTAAAAAAGTACATCTTAATCCCACCGGTGCTCATGACCCCAGTTTAAGGAAGACCTCTTATCCTATACGTGACAGCCCTAGAGTAGTCTCTAGGAGCCTTCCTCGCACAGAAAAATGCTACCGATAGTGAAAATAGTCTCTATTACCTCAGCTGAACCAAGATTAACATCGAAACCCGATACTAAAACATCGAGAAGAGTTGTTTGGCCTTGGTTATACAAGTTCAAAAAGTGTGACATTATCTATAGCATCATGAGGTCCATTTGGTCTCGTGTAGTAACCCGCTCAAGTACATCCTTGACTGCCTAATGCGGACCGGGCGCCTATCCCAATGGGCAGTCATCCTCTAACAGTTTGAAATCCATTTTGTGCCTCAGAAATCTATCAAAGGTCAGGCGTTAGAATATTTTCTAGAAGAGCACCCCTTGACAGGGACCACCACACCGGACATCGAGTTACCTGATGAAGACATATTCTCGGTTCAAGAGGAGTTCCCAACATTGGAAATGTACTTCAACGGTGGATCCCAAAGCACGATAGGGAAGAGGATGGAGGATCCCAAATTTAACAAGGTGGGTTTTGGGATCATACTTGTGTCCCCAAAAAATGTAGTCTTTCCATATTCCATCCTTCTGTTAGAAGGATGTATGAACAATGAGTTGTAGTATCAAGACCTCATTACAGGCCTGGAGCTTGCACTCCAGGAACAAGTATAGCCACTTAGGGTAAAAGGTTACTCTGATGTGGTCATCAAGAAAGTCAATGGTGACTATGCTATTAAAAAGGAGGAGTTGATTCCCGTATTTGACCATGTATGAGGGTTAATGGAAGAATTCTCCATAGAACCAACATTAACCTATATTTCCCGTTCTCAGAATGCCAAGGCAGATGCATTAGAGAATGCGGCCACAACCCTAGCTAACCCAGACCAGGATGAAACAATTATCAGTATTTCTCATCGTCGAATGGTCCAACCATTTGTTCAGACTAAGAAGAAATAAAGCAATGACGTTAGTCCTATCCCGGAGCCATACACTCCTACCACAGGCTGGATGAACCCCATTGAAAACTACCTTCAAAGGGGAGAACTTCCATTAGATAGGGCTGAACAAGAGAAAATATAGGGAAGGGAAATCAACTTTTTCATATATGGCGGCACGAGTCAGCAATAGGTCCTCTACAAACGAGGCGTCGATGGAGTCCTCCTCTAATGCATTAATGGAGAATAAACTACTGCCATCATGACTGAAGTGAATGCCGGAGTATGTGGAGCACACAAGTCGGGGTCTAAGCTTTCCCGTCGGGTTTGAAGGATTGGGTACTATCGGCCCACCATGACAGGAGATTGCGATCACTTTACCGCAAAATGCCACTCCATCCAAATTCATGCCAACTTCATTCACGAACCCCCAGAATTTCTTCATTAGGACAAGTACTCCTGGCCATTTTCCATATAGGTAATGGACGTTGTGGGACCATATCCTCCAACCACGACCAAACAATTTAAGTACATCCTCACAACAACAGACTTCTTTTCCAAATGGGCAGAATCTATACCCCTCAAGGAAGTCAGGGAAAGAAACATTGTTAGCTTTATGAAAACCAATATCATCACCAGATTCGACATCCCTTATACTAAACTGATGGATAACGACACCAACTTCTGCTCTACCAAATTGGAGAAACTGTACCAAGAATATGGTATCAAGGCAAACCACTCATCCCACTACCATGCAGCGGCCAACGGACATATATAGTCTCTTAATAAGACCATGTCTAGATTTCTCTAGAAAATAGTGGACAAAGACAAGAAATCATGGCCGGATAAACTCCTCCATTCATTGTGGGCTTATCAAATCACACTCTGCACTACTACTCGGGCTACTCCGTACTCATTAGTATACAGAACAGAAGTGTTCCTGCCCATTGAGCTCCAATTTCCCTCACTCCGTGTTTCCATTTGTGATCAGTTATCCAATGACAATCAATAAAAAAAATGGCTAGGTGAGTTGGAATAGCCAGATGAGAAATGGTTACACACATTTCACCATCTAGAATTATATCGAAATAGGATCGCACAAGTCTTCAATAAAAAGGTTCTTCTTTGGTCTTTCTTGGAAGGAGAATTGGTGTTGGTCCCTCGGACCCTAATGATATCTGGAAAGAAACCTCCAAAGATGGATCCCAATTGGAAGGGACCATATGTCGTACACAAGGTCTACTCCAACAGAGCATATGCCCTAATATCTATGGATGGGAAATTCACTACCACCCCTACAAATGCGAGATTATGAATAAGTATTTCGCATAATCAAAAGCAGTTATCGTCCGAGCTGCGGAATGTTAAACTGCCATGCCCCAACAGTCCAAACTCTATGAACCTAAACTAAGAGTATTTCACCTTCACCGCATGAAGTTAAACTGCATGGATTTCAGAGAACTACGTATGGCTTGATTCCTTTCCTTACAGGATACTTAGCGACGCCATGATTCTGTATCCTGGCCCAGCCATCCTCGAATAAAGTTCAAAATTCCCTTTTACCCTCGTGTACGGACCAGACCTGCACGGGGTGTATTATCTTCCAAAGAAATACATACAGCTTGATTCCTTCCCTCGCAGGATACGTAGCGATGTCAGGATCCCACATCCTAGCCCAACCACTCTCAAATGAGATTTAAAAAATGCCCCTTTTCCCCCATATAAGTACCAGACCTACATGGGGTGTATTCCTCGTCCTCACCACACGATGATAAATTGCATGGATAAGAATGATTGGAAATTCCCTTTTCCCCTGGGTACGAACCAGACCAGCATGTGGTGTATTGTATTTTAACGAACTACATACGACATTATTCTTGCCCTCGCAGGATATGTAGTGACGCCAGAATTCAACAACCTAGCTCAGCCACCCCAAATAATGTTAAAAATACCCCCTCTTTCCCCCGTGTAAGGACCAGACCAGCACGGGGTGTACTCCTCGTCCTTACCGCACGACGTTAAAATTTCATGGATAAGAAAAAAATACCCCCTTTCCCCTATACGGACCAGACCAGTGCATGGTGTATTCCCCAAGAGAACTACGTACGACTTGTTTCCTACCTTTTCAGGATACGTAGCGACGCCAGGGTCCCCTATCCTGGCCCAACCAACCCTGAATGAAGATAAAAATTCCCTTTTCCCCCATGTACAGACCAGACCTGCACGGGGTGCATTATCTTTAAAAGAACTGCGTGAGGCTTGATTACTACCCTCATAGGATACGTAGCGACACTGAGATTTTACCTTCTAGCCCATCCACCGATAAAACAAAATACAGGTATACATACCCCTAGTCCTTACCACATGATGTTAAACTACACGAAATCCCTTTTCATGTCAGTTAAACTTCATCCTCACCGCATGACATTAAACTACGCGGAATTCATCCCCACTACATGACATTAAACTGCACAGACTTCGTCCTCACCGCATGACGTTAAACTGCACGAACATCATTCTCACCGCATGAAGTTAAACTACACAGACTTCATCCTCACCGCATGACATTCAAACTACACAGACTTCATCGCGACCCACCTAAGATATATGGAAACATGATAAGGGAATACTTCTTGCACATTTGGATTCATCCTCTCCATACGTCAGACTCCACGACCTAGATAATTAAAGATATTCATAATCACTCATGGCCATCGGAAGTAGAAAGTTATTGAACCATGGAAACCTTTGCATGACTATGCATACCATGACCTCAGTAGCTCTGCATATTGATATCCCCTCACCCGTCTACCAAAGGCAAGATTTCTTCAGGTGATACTCTTCATATCTTCGTATTCTTACCGGCCTCAGATCCCCCATATCATATCTACTGATCCAAAAATTTATGGAGTAGTGGTTTACAAGTTCATTCCCCTCTCACATCAAAAAGTTTCCAGGGTATCCCTACCTGCTTAGCCTATGTATCCGCCTATGGTTAGCATGATGATATGCATCTACAAACATCAAGCCAGGGCTACGCTTCTTTGACTCGATAGGAAATAGGGGTGATGATATTTGTTGTATTCTTCGACACCATTATCCCCATATGCCAAACCTTGTACTATGAGCAATCACAGATTCTCATAATCATCCATGGCCATAGGAAGTGGAATGTTATTGACCCGTGGACACCTTTGCACGACTATGCATACCATGCCCTTAGTGGATCTACATATTGATATCCCATGGCCCGTCTACCAAAGGCAAGATTTCCTCAGGCGGTTCTCTTTCTATCCCCGTACGCATACAGGCCCTAGAGCCCCCATACCATACCTCCTGATCCGGCAAACCCCAGAGTTGTATTTTACACCCTCATTCCCTCACACTTGTTCAAAGTATACCAGGGTCTCCTAACTTAGTTTCCCCCAGGTAATTGTAGAAATAGTCACCCAATGGTCCGAACTCTACGACCGTTAAACTAAGAGTACTTCGTCCTTACCGCATGACGTTAAACTGCATGGAGTAAAGGTATACCCCATGCACAAGATAAATCCTTGTAGGGTACTCCCCGAGTTTTAACAGCAACCTGGGACGAACATCCCCAACATGTCCAGATATTTCCAAACCAAATGACAGACTTCGCGGTGCAGATAATTGTGGATCTCCATAACCACCCATGGCCATTAGAAGTGGAAAGTTATTGAACCGTGGACACATTTTCATGACTATGCATTCCATTCCCTAAGCGGCTCTTCATATTGATAGTCCCGAGCATGCCTACCAAAGTCTAGATTTCCTCAGGTGATACTTTTCCTATCTCCGTACGCTTACTGTCCTCAGAGCCCCCATATAATTTCTCCTAATCCAAGAAGCCATGGGACAATGATTTACACCATCAATCCCTCTCCAAATATTGGAAATTTTGAGATATTCGAGCCCAGTTACATTCTAATCAAGAGGGGCCTTTGCAACTATGTCCTTACCACATGATGATTAAAACTACACGGAACATGTCTTTTCCACTAGGCATGAGTCTACAAAGACCAAGCATTAAACATCTTGGGAAATGACTCCAACCATAATCATTTTCATGGATTTAAAAAAATACCCCTCGTCCTCACTACACGACGTTAAACTGCACAGTATCTTTAATAATGCTCCCCATCCTTACCGCATGATGTTAAAATGCACGGAAGTCATCCTTACCACATTACGTTAAACTGCACGGAATTTAAGTTACCCTCCATCCTCGCTACATGACATTAAACTTAATAGTAAAACTCTTCATAGGTTCAATTAGGAATAGAGGTTTTCCTCCTTCCCTTAGTGTACGGGCTGGACCTGCACAAACCACTGTCTCACACCAGTATGAGAAGGGATGACTTCACCCATTCCATGGAAATTTAGCCCAAATGTTTATCCCGTATCTAGGAACCCTCTCCTCATAAATCACACTCTGTACCCAGAAAGATCTGAACCCTTGTAAGCCAACCCTGGTGGTCCCAATTCTCAACTTCCCTGAAGCTTCCCGACTATTGGGAGAATACAATCATTGACCTAAGGACACCTGTGCAAGACTATTCATACCCTTCCCTCAGCGGATCTACATATTGATCTCCCCTAGATCGTCTACCAAAGGAATGATTTCCTTAGGCAATGATTCCCTCTGTATGCCTCTTGGCCTCTGGGCCCCCATATCCATCCCAAGATTCGGAAACCATTTGAGCTGCAGTTTACCAACCTCTTTCACAACCCTAACTGAATACGCTGGAACGTCTCTGATGAGATTACTGAGAACCAGGAAAAGCCATTCCAATCTAAATAATGTCCCAGCTGCATGAATTTAAACTGCTCTAATCTCCAACAATCCATTAAACTAACTAAATGTGTAGGACAGGGACCCTGCATCCACACTCCTAATCAATACAGGTGTTCCCACACCCTTGAAGTCCTCACACACTCTTTCAAAGCCACCCCTAGTGGTTTTTATAATTCTCCAATACACCCATGGTTTTTTCCATAAGTCGGACTTCCATGAAGTCCTCCGGCCATCAAAAATGGACAGTAATTGACTTAAGAACACCTTTGCACGACTATTCATATCATGACCTTAGCGACTCTGCATATTGATCACCCCTTGCCCATCTAACAAAGGAAAGTATTCCTTAGGTGATGCTTTTCCTACCTCTGCACACTGATACGGCTCCCATGCCTTGAGGCATGCCCTGAGTGTTGGTCAAATCTAAACAAGTTCCCCCCACGTGCATCTAAAAGGTATTGAGACATATATTAATCAACCAAACCTCATCAGGTCCCTCACCAAACCTTATCTGGTAAAAGCTATTCGACCTAAAACAACAGTATTGATAGTCTTGTTGGTGGGAATTTAAACTGCTCACAAAAAAAAGAGGCGCAAAGCCCATTAGGCCGAAAACCTGAAAAGGGCGACCTAAGAAAAAGACGAGCCACACCCGTTAGGACCACACCAAATGAGCCCAGGAAAAATTGGGGTATTGGAGGAAAAGAAAAAATGTTTTTGGGGTCTTTCTATAAAACCCTATCAATATTCAAACTATGATTTCTAGATCCCATGGTACAGGAAAAAATTAATGTTTGTTTCTATTTTACCAATTGTCCTGAATTCTGATTATTCAATGTTCGGTGAATTATCATATACCGTAATACTATCAAATAATTGCTATCATAGTAGAAGACAACAAGAGTGCTATGGAGAAACATCTCTTTGTTCCATAAAAATGTTGATGAGAAGGGTTTCTACAATTCAGAGCCTCCTCTAGCACGAAAGGTTTTTACATGACACTTTATGTGGATTCAAAAAGTTGTATCAAGCACTGATGATAATCCTTGATTTCTTGATAGAGATTCTGCAGCAGGGTTGTCTCAGCTTCTGCACTAGCCCGAAGCGTTTCTGCCTCCTGTGATGTCTTTGATCTTGCCCTCATCACCTCCACCATCTGCTGCTCCCCTTCTTCTATTATGGTTGTGACATTAGTATCCTCCTGCTGCAACTCTTATATTTCACTCCTCAGCACCTCCAGTCGAGAACGCTGCTTAAGGAATTCTCCCTGAGGTCTCACAACTACCCCGACATGATCATGAGCTTCTGTAAAGAAAATTTTCCAGGTCATGGAAAGGAAGGCTTTAGATTGAGAAGCAGAAAGGTGATATTCAAAACTAACAAGACTCTCCCAATAAGTGACCAACTGCTTGACTATATCATAAATTCCATGGTAGTCAAATCTGTTGAATCCCAGCAGCATAAAGAGATCGCACAGCTTTGGAAATTTAGTTGGCATCTCGGCCAAGGGCGTCTGAGAAATTAACTTCCAATTTTTATCCCATGACCTTTGAAGAGTAGGTCAAAGACTGGAAAGGACTTGTTGATCAGGCTCGGAGTCACTCTCGGACGAAGATACATACTCTGGGATGAACGTCACCAAGGAGGGACCCGATGCGGCTTCAACTGAAAACTCTGATGCCGTGGGAACTTCTCCCCAAGCAGTTGTGGTCACGGACATGATTGGATCCAATGGAACAATTTCCAACGTCTAAGGTCATGGTACTAAAGCTCGAAAGTTGATAAGACAGATAAGTATCCCTAATCAGAAAAGGGAAGAGAAAGGAGTCAGTGGAAAGAGATTGAGAAGCTTACCCCTGATCATCGAGGCGTCGGTGCCCTCAAGCTCTACATCATCATTGACTCTCAAGAAAAACGCTACATCTTCAAGAGGAAAGGGAGTCCTGGAAACCCCAAGAGGTGTCCGGGACCTAAGGCCACACCCAAGGACAGAAACACCCAAATCTGTCCCCAAACAGTCATCTATGGAGATCAGGCTCGGGGAAATTACTCCCCCTGTAAATAGAATTATAGCCCGCTCAAGGTTTCTGACAAATGGCCTGATAATAGGCTCTTCCTCCATCGCCATGGGATCCATCGGGTCTGAGGTAGCTTACCCTGTCAGATCTGGGGCCTCCTCGGTAATCACGGGAGCCGCATCCTCCCCCACAATTATAGAGGCCATGTGATCAACACGAGTCTCATCTTCCATCTGTTCCTCCTCTATCATATCTTAGGTTGTTGAAGATAGAAGGAAAGTGTCTGTAACACTGGCCCCTTAAGAAGGGCCCTCCATCTTGTCATGCTCAGGTAGGGCCGCACGAGGTCCCTCAGATAATAAAGGGGTGGAAGGAATGACCACTTGGGCAGCCACGACCAGGTCACTGATTGGCCCTACAACATAGCAGTAAAACAGTTAATAGATGGCAGAATTAGAAAATATGAGTTGGTAATTGAGGAAACAAGAATCATGATTACCCGACGGTCCCTGTCTGAGCCATTTTGATAATCGGGACGCCTGCCGACATCTCGGGATCTTCACAAGGGACAATTCTCCGCTTAGAATGCTTGGAGGTGCTGGAAGAGGAAAGACCCTAGTTGGATCCGTGATGGTCGCCTCCATGTGCTTAGCTACACCAGGATACCCCTCTTTGATAACCCCCGTAGTTGATGGTGCATGTTCTCCTACTACGGTACCCCGAGGAGTATACTCCAGGGAAGGAATGGCCCCCTGCAATTCCTCGACACCCTGCATAAAGGGAAAAAACTTTACAAACTTCACAGTAAAGGAGGAAGAAAGCCGTGATGGATGAGCAGTGCAACCTCTACCTCAGGATCAGACGATTCAGGATGTTTCATCATCATGGACACCTGATAGGACCCATAAAGCCAGTTTCGGAGTGATTGCACGTATGCATCAATCTCCTTCAATGAGGTGACTATTTCAACCAGATCCTCTTCCAACAGCAAGTGAGGTGGAGCAAAGATAGTCTCAATACCCAGAATTTCTAGAGAGCTCATTTGGAGCAACGCCCAAACCTTTTCATCTAATCCACCGACCCTTAGGTCATCCCAAATCCTCCACGCATCTGAAAATGCGGCTTTAATAAGAACATCTAGCCGTTGGGGATCGACCTAAGAGGGTCGGGCAGCGGCAGGGGATGGTGGAGGCACCAATAGCTGTTTTTGTTTTCCAGATCTCACCGCTGCCCTAGAAAACTCTGAAGCTACCTATTGGCGGGACCTCATGGGTAGGGGGATTCCCTTACCTCAACTGCAGTAGGGTAACCATCGAAATCATCTCCCCCTGAAGAGTGATCACTATCTTCCTCTTCCACGTCAATCACCAATTGCAGCATGTCCAGGACTTGGTGAGTCAAAACTGCATAACCCTGGCGTGCATGAATGTAATCCTCGAGGTCCTGGAGATACCGATTGTCCCTCTCCGGGTCCACATCGTAAAGAATGTCAACAGGAGCAGATATGTTGCTCATCCCATCAAATTCCATTTCTGATTCCTAGAGATGCTTCCACAAAGAATGGGGGTATTGGCTATGAAAGGATGAGTGAACTTTGAATTCGTCCCATTGGACCCAGGCCATCGGGAAGGCAACATCAGAAGGAATGGTGAACTATCTCTAGGTGGCTTTGAGGGAATGTGAGGATACACCGCTATCCATTATAATCTTCCCTGGAAGCACGGGAACAGCAGGGTTGCGAAGAACCTTTCCTAGCCTGGTTGGGGAATTTCCCCCCTTCCACTTATTCTTGCTCTTCGATGGATTAGGACTCGAGATAGTGGGAAACCATATCCCTAACTGGCCATTTGGTTATGACTCCACCTAGGAGTCGACATAGCTTTTGGATAATAAAGGCATGGAGTCTGCAAGCGCGGGGGTCATAACCTTGTATTCAGTATCCTCCCGGGTGAAAATTTTCCAGAATTGTCTAGCCACCATTAGATGGCGGTTTCTACGGGCGCCATTGAGAGTAGGAGGAAATAGTTCTTGGATGCAGCCAAATTGACTTCTGAATCGGCAAGGTGCATACCCCTCACAGATCAGTTCCCCGTAGATACGAGCCACCAGAATACCCCCTCAGAGGGAAAAGAGGTAGCCTCGCTTTCTAAATTCCCCTGATATGGAATTTGTGGTCGCGCTAGTTGGGGAGGGATATGGTCGGAAATCAAAATGATTGTGGCTTGATATCCAGCTCGACAATAGACTCATACTCTAATACATATGTTTTCCATCCTTCTCTTGGGTCACCCACTCCTCAGGCTTAACCCCACTGGTTAATTTCAAATACAGCCGAAAAAATGTACCCGAAATCTGAAAAGGGTTGATGAAAGTATAGCAGTTCTTAATATGCACTCCCAGCCATCCCCAGAGGATTTCAGAAGGTCCAACTACACAGTTTGGCCGATTCCCCTTGGTAATATTTCCAAGAAACCGATAAATCCTAGCCAGAACTGGGACGACCAAGTTGATGACATTGCCGGTGGCCAGATGTTCTGCCATAACAAAAGTATAATCTCGCACTCCACTAGTCTCACATGTGGGAATATCCATCCACTCAAGAACATGGCCAATAAAGACACCAGACATAGCAGTAGATCAACGTCTGGCATAAGTTCTTGGCCACAACTGTTGAACTGGCCCTCCCCTAGGATCATCCAATAGCTACCCCTCTTCCTTAGAGACTCCATCGAGGGACATGAAGTGGGCCTGCATGGAAGATCCATGGACTTTCTATCTCTATAAAAATCTTTGATCCATTCACAATATGCTACAGGCTGTTTCAGAGATATATCCTTTGAATACTTTCAGGCCTAATTGATGAGCTGCTTCACCAAAGGAGGAGTCCTCTCTTTGTTATCCCGCACAGAAGGGGGAGGCAAGAAATAATCGTACATTCCTCCAAAAATTGGGACGCCTGAAATCTTGAAGACATCCCAACAATTGATGCCCACCACCCTATGGACCACAAGGAATGTGTTGGTATTTGGACTCCAGCGACTCATAAGCTTCTTGGAAGGGGCTTGGGGCTGATGGGTGAAGTTCTAGGACACCCAAGAAGCTTTATATAGACCTATGGCTCGCAATTCCGCTTCAAACTCCACATAGCTCTGGAAAACCCAGAAGGGCCACCCCCAATCCAACGACATAAATTCCCCTCTGTGCCGAAGGTCCCGGTCTACTGACCAGCCACGTTGGTTGTTTACCATAGCATTGCGGGAAATGCTTTAGTAATAGTGAATTGCCCCATCTTGATGATGTTGTTCTCCTGTCGGGGACACGGTAAGGTGATTCAACACAGATCCGGTAGTTGTATCCCTTGGGGTAGGTCACCCCCTAGCGTATATCACAACTCGAGGGAGAGTACTGGTAAATATCCACGCTGCGGGATTTTTGTCACGATATGGCACTGGAATCAGTGTATCAGACAATAAACCGAACCCATAGGTAGGAAGGCTACTGGAAAAGGTGTACTCCCACTATGACTCGGAGAACAAGTTTGCGAGGAGGGGGTACAGTGGAGTGTGGAAGACTCCATCCTAAATAGAGCTGGCAATATCCTTTAAGAGTTGATCCCCAATCGGAAGAGGCTCGGTAGCAGGCCTAACTATAGGACGAGGAGGAACCATATTTTCTTCCTGCATCATGGAAACTATACAAATGGTTAGTCCAAAATAATAAAATTTGGACAAAACACCATGTATTTGAAAAAGGACTCTGTCGAGGAGCCTTCAGGATGAAATCCGCGGGCTGGCCTCATAAGCTAGTTCGAGATGACGACATCCCGTGAACCAGCCCTATGCTAAGGAAGTCCACGATACTATGGATCGTGGAGAATTGAATAGAAAGCCATGAACCAGGATGCTCCATGGAATCTCAACCCTGGTTTCAAATGTTTATGTTCGGAAGACTTAAGAAGTATTCAATGTCTGGATTATTTGAGTTTGCATACCATCTGAAACCGTGTACCAAATTTCCTACGCGGCCTGTTGTGAATTCCTTTTTAAATTGATTAAAAGTTTTAGTTTGCGGCTGGGAGATTGGTCTGCGGATAAAGGAAAGCACGAACGAGGAATAGTTCATGGAAATGGAAGCTAGTTTGTGGACGAATTGTTTCGGGAAGGAGGCGGGCGGGCGGAGACGGAAAGAAAGCTACGTTTTTGTGAAGAACCCAATAAAAGACAAGGGAGGGACCCCCTTTATTTATTGGCATGGTCCCCTACCGGGTCCACTCCTCTACTTCAAACTATCCACATTTCAGGACCACTCTACATCGGAATAGACTCCTCTTCGTTCCAATCGAACCCCATTCCGATGGGGGGTATTTGTAGGGTCCTAAAAAATCCCCAAAGGAGAATGGGAACCCCCTTAATTTGGGAAAGGATTCTACCCAATTTCCTTCAAAGAACTAGGAAAAAATGTGGACAACACCAGATGATTTGTCAAGGGATTGACCGGTCCAACAATGATGGTACATGGTTTAGCAAGACTCCCCCTCCGCGGTCCAGCACCATCCTTGAAACGGAGGCAGGAAGCCTCCTCGGGCACGAAGCAGGATGGGTTCCAGGAATATCCACCATCACAAACATCCCTAGCCATGAACCACATCAACCATCTCAGACCGCGTGTGCTGTCATTTGCTTGATGGAGGCGGAGCCTTGTGCGGATGCGATGCACCCCCGATCCAATTTGGTTCGTGGGCAAGGTGAATTCAATTCCCCCCACGAATTGTGGATTGACCAAGTCATCCAAAAGCTGGGTTTATGGTCATTGGAATTCGCAAAAGATGTTGTATGACCACAAATACATCTCTTTCACCCCTTTATAAAAGGACATCAAGGGAGAGCAGAAAGGGATCAATCAGATTTGGGTAGAAGGATTTTGGAGGAAGGAGCATTGGATTTCGCAAATAGTGAAGTTCCAATTTGCGAACCAAAATAGGTATGAAACTATGAACGAATTAATAAGGAACCGAAAAACGAATAACAAATTGGTGAACTTCAAACTTGAAATAAAAAAGAAAAATAAGACCATGAGACATGGATCTTCTGTGGATGTACTCCCTGCGAACTGGAGAGTCTATGCCCCTTTTTCGATCCGATGCACCGCATAACACCCTCCTACACGGGCGATGTCCTGACCGATGAACCACCGACCGGCGTCGCCCCTGAACATCTTTGCTCACACAGACTCTGCCACGTAGCAACACGGTACGCGGGCCAAACCCAAAGCCGTGTACCGCCCTGGTATGCGGGATGCCTATCGGTCTGCGCACCACCCTGGTACGCAGACGACCTCTCCAACTGCGTAGCACCCCCCTACGTGAAGGGCACCACTCCTCATACACCCATGTTGCCCGCCAATTCCTTTGGTGTTCCCATTCCCCGAGTCCGATAAAATCATTCCAATATGGCATGATCCTTCACAATCCCTTCATTGGTCCATTCATCGGCTCTGAGCCAAGGCCTCTACCGAAGCCGTTGGACCCGTATGATGAAATATCCTAGCGCACTAGTGCACCGCTTTGAGTTCACATACCCATGGTAGGTAAGGGAAAAGGGGTTGCTCTGGCCCTTGAGCTGGTTCCCAAAACATTCCTAGGTTCACATTCCCATGGTAGTGCTGGGTTCGAGACCGAGAATCCCCTTTCTGGCTCTCCACTTGTCAGTATTGAGGGACCCCTCTTGCGTTTCCTTTTGACGAGCACCATCGATGAGAACCTCCACCCTCTCCCGGGAGTGGCTGGTCATCCCTCCTAAAGTAAGCCCCACACCATCCACGCTGGAAGCCAAGGGCCCTTCCCCGCTCATCTTGGAAAGTTCATTACTCGGCTACACGACTTCAACCTTCCTCCAACATCGTGGATAAGGAGAGTCCAGTGGTCCCGACCTTCTCCTCTGCTCGTTGTCTTTATCCACTTCCCTTGGTAGGGATAATGTGGGAGGCTTTCCACGTCTGTTACATTATCTTGTTTCTCACACCTATCATGACTCACGTGGGCTTAGATATTTGTGATGGTCTCTACATCCAGACAACGACGACGCCCATAATGAACTACATGGGTTTTGATCCCTGTTTCCTAAACAGAGTACATAGGACACCTCCCCGAGGTTCAATCCAAACAACAGGCCACTAACCATGTGTAAGTCCCAATCATTCCACTCAGAATGAACTACGTGGTTTTTGATCCCTTTTTCCTAAGTAGGGTACGTAGGATGCCTCCCCGAGGTTCAATCATGATTCATGATATTTCGGCGTAAGTCATGCACCGACTTTGACCGGGCATCTCTCGCCCAGGTGTCCTTGCCACAAGAAGTTAAATTGTACGGTTGGATCCTTGTCGCACAACCTTAAAAGGAGATGTGTACCATCAAGTGGAACCGAACTACATGGATTCTGATTCCTCTCATGAGGATACGAAGGAATCCCGCATCACTGGTTCGATCCAAATGCTCAAGTCATTATCTATCCCCCTGGATTACAATAAACTCTAGAGCGCCCATTTATGAGGCTTTAAACACGTACCAACTCAATGAGTCCAAACTCCTTGGAGTCATTAATCCCAATGAGGGATGGTAATCCTCGGGCTTAAATGACTATGCATCACTGTGATAAGTTGATCGTTTCCAACTAAGGGGTAATCTGTGGATACTATTCTTGGGGGTAAACCAAATATTTGCGAACATATGAACACGTCTTAAATCTATAAGAGGGTTCTGGAACAATAAATAATTCCCCCAAAAAGGTTCTGATGAGCCCGACTTCCCATCCTCTTGAACAATGTGAGTTCTTAAGCATCGCTGGCCTAATCGTCAATTGAACGTCTGCCTTTGGCAAGAAGGTCCACGGATCGTTGGATATGGAACCACTGGGATTTTCGAAACAAAGACCAATATACCCGACCTGAGCGATTGAGCGGAGCTCATCCCTCCACGAGATCAACCATCAGTCACGTCTGTACCCCACCACCTGAAACTGTTCGAAACACACACTCAGAAGGAATTGATTTGGAAAGAGAAAATAAACAAAATTTATCCACCGGAGTGTTCCAGGAGGTATGAAAATCCACCACTTTATTACTTTCTCTCATTTTTTGGTGAACCTCCACACGATCATTCCAAATGATCCTTATTTACTAGTTGAGGTAGATAATAGACCGTGTAATGATGATTGTATTGTTGATATATTTATGGATAATGAAGGAATCAACCTCCAAAGAATCTAAGAATAAGTCCCTATCACAGAATAAGATAAAATTGTTGAGAATAACAGGGGCATCCACTAAAAGTTAATCCCCCATTAGAAAGAATGTAGATAACACTGCAACAACAGTTCCCCTAAGTCTTGAATCACCCATCCACCCAACATTAGACCATCTATTAATGACTATTTTGTGTTCATATTTATAACAAGGATAGGTGAAACCCATTTTACCCTTGTTTTATGCATGCATCAATCTTAAAATGGGAAGGAAGATGTAATCTTAGCTAATGGTGCTCTCGGAAAGGGATATTTGACCCAGTGCTTGATCAACAACCTTATATCAGCCACCATATTATGAGATGGAGCAACTATATCCATAAAAGAGATATAATAATCATTAATACATAAAAATGATAATACATGGGATAATATGGTGAGTTTAAATACCCGTTAAAAATGGTAACTATTTGATTCCTTTTAAAGAGGACATCTATAATGGAATTTTTCATCCATTAATTTAGAAATTTCCAAATAAAGGTTACCCTATATAATATATTTTCAATTCCATCATGTAATGGGTCACCCTAATATGAAAAAAACCATTTTTATTATTTTTATTTTGGTAACACATTCCTATGAAACCCTAATATGATTAATTTTCCAGAGGAATAGTCTGGAATGTATCTATGTGGTGGATTTTGATAGAGATTTATATACTGAACTATAAAATATTCATCTCTAATTTGATTGAAAATCTTATCTACCAAAATAACTATGTGGGTAGAGGAATGAGAAAGCAGACGCATTGCACAGAGAATAATTGATCTTGGATCACTATAGGATATGATGGTTTGTATAAGGGAATATCATTTTAGCAACATAAAATTTAATAAATTTGTTATTAAATGAATTTAAAACATTATTATTATCTAATAAGATACTATATATTAATTAATGGTTTCATCATCATTGAATTTAACAATGGTACAATTATCAAAAATGAAAATCTTAATGTCATAAATTATTTAGACTTGTATAGAAATATAAGAATTTTTCTTAAGCATAAAATATATCAATATATTATAGTTATTACTTCTTGAGGTATTAATTGTTAATTATTTTCAAGAATTTATTCTATATGATTATGATATGAATAAAATAATTCAAATTTGGTTTTAATGGAATCATATGTGAAATTACCTAAGAAAGTTTATTGTCCACTTATATACTCAATATGATTGAGTATTCCAATGACTTAGAGAGACTGATGGTTTATCCTATGTATTATTCCTATTATGTAATTAATTTTATATTCATAAATTAAAATGTTCTTACTATGTAAATAATATGAAATAATGTATAGCTGATTTCTTCATGTTAATTATGTTGATTGAGAATGACATTGGAAGTCAAGAAACTTGTGTTGTGTTGATAGTCCCTTTGAGTGATGTTTTAATCCAGATGTTGAAGATTATATTGTCTAATATTTATCCATGGTTATTAAACCCACGTATTTCAATGAATTAAAGGAAATATTCAATTGGATGGAACTATAAGGATTCTTTATGCAGATTAATAAATTGTATTTAAATATCCATGAAAAGTATTAGTGATATAGAATAAATTATTCAATATATTTAAGGGTATATTATGAACAATGTACATTATTAATTTTTTTTAAAACAAGATTTTAACATGAATGTAAATATTGGTTATTTTTTGTATTTTACATATATATAATGTGGAAAAAGATCATATTTTTTGTATTTGAAATATAAAAAATTATTGCAAAATCATATGGATCTAAATAAAATATGTATGTTTGTAATCTTATTACAATAAAATAATAAGATAAATGTTATATTAAAAAAGATTTTTTTTAATATGTGAGGTAATACACATGGGTTATGATTCAAAAATTTCAATAATATGCTTGAAAAGAAGATATATATTAAAGGTGTTTTATCCCAGATAAAATAGTTTATCATTGATATTTGATATAATATTTGGGATATGAGATTTTATGATAATAATGGAATATTTAATCAATAAAACAATTATAAAAGTGATCAAAACACATGGAATACCATATATTTTATGGTTGTATAGTGTTTTTTATTTATCACTAAAGTTATTTTTTTATAACACTAAAGAGTTTACATATCGTAGATTCAGATTCTAAAAGGGAATATAGTTTATGTTAGGCTAGATAGAGCATAGTTAGACATTGAGAAGTTAAAATAAAATATATTGAAAATTGTAAGAGACAAAATTAAGAGTAAATTTAAATTTATATCCAAATTGAGATTAATATTTTTTGAAAATAAAAAATATTTATATTTATATTAGTTATAAAATTATCTGAAGGGGAATTTTTATTTTATTGAAATTTTCCATGAAGGATGATAATGATCAACATATAAATAAATAAATGTTAATAATATAAGTTGTTAACATAATAAATTTTGATGTTGTCAATATAAGAGGGATCAAAATTATTTTCAAATAGTTACACATAATGAACATGATTCTAAAATCACAACATTATTAAAATATATTTTTCTTCATACCTATTAATTAATAAAAAAATAAATTGCAGGTTTTATCAAATTATCACAATGTTGTGTGGAATGAAATATATAGTGATGTGAAAATTTTAATAAAAGTATAAAATTATAAAAACATGAGGCCTCTATTGTAGTCTATAATATGGTATATGAATAGACAAGTTCATCTTTATCCTTTTGATGAAATTAATAAAGGTGTTTTTGAATATAAAATGTATCATGTTATAAAACAAGAAATATATATTTTATAAT
Organism: Viscum album; assembly: GCA_963277665.1. Taxonomy (NCBI): domain Eukaryota; kingdom Viridiplantae; phylum Streptophyta; class Magnoliopsida; order Santalales; family Viscaceae; genus Viscum; species Viscum album. The sequence continues at coordinate 786,162,360 of OY728163.1, read as the reverse complement.
TATTTCAAATTAGCTTCATATATAACTTGATGTGAAATGAATATAAATATATCATCGAATAAGCATGTTTTATCCATAATCAATGCTCATCATGGAGTATTATAGGTTGTGAAAAATGTCTATGATAGAATTGATCAAATTTTATATAGAGATAAGAAATGTGATATTGAGGTATACAAAGTGTTTTTTTGTGTTGAATGGTCCACTAATTATACCATGTAGAGTGTTATACACAATAACATTTTTATACATGGGGTGCATGTTTCATATTAAATAATAATACCAGTGGTTGTAAAGTTACATAACATGGGAAACTTCATACCTTTTTACAGTTCTTATGAAATTATTGATCCTTATCTAATAACATAGTGGTTATTTATGTTGCTAATAATATCATTAGTTGAGGCCTAACAAAGATGGTATTTTTATCTTATATTATGAATTTGAAATTTGGGACCTCAAGAAGTTCGAATGGTGAAATGAAATAATGAACGATTATGAATTTGGACCATGGGATACATGACGGGCTTTTGAAAATAGACATTCAGTACATGTAATGAACATGATGTTGGTGGGACTTCATGTTATAATATGTAATAAAATGGATCTAGTGGTTTATTTTCATTCCATTGGGAATTTTATGATGCTTTAACCACTAGGGTGTTGTGGTGTGTATGTTTTTTTGGTTTCTTATAATCCCCTCTAAATATAATATAATATAAAATTAAACACATTGATGAAGTAAATGGAATCTTCTTATATATTTAAATAAAGTGAATTTGATATGAACATCATCTTAAATGAATGTTATGTGATGTATTCATTGACATTTCTAGTCTATAATTAGAGAATCAATAAAATACGAGTACCTTTATAGGATAGAGATACTTTGTGTCTAATGGTCACCCAATATCAAATTCAAAGTGATTATTTGATAATGCATATTAGTGTATGATAATGTTGGTAGACATAGGTATACAGATACATGTGTTTGATGTATATCATTCAATATACCCTACTTGATTGAGAAATGATTATTTTCTACATATAAATATTTTATTATATTTATGATTTCATGAATAATAACTTGTTTTCAATGATGAAAATGCATGTGGAGTCACGAATTGTAATTGATTGAATGGGGATTGAGTTTTAAAAATCATATAAAGCTAGTCAAAAAGTTATTTTAGATTTTATTCAATTGAATTTCAATATGGATATTTATATGGGCCTAAATATAATGAAATACATAGTCAATTTAAAGATATATTTCAAACAATGGTTGAAAATAAATCTAATATAAATTTTTGGATATTGTTTCATTATTTTTTATTAATCACATTTTAAATTCAATATTTGACACTATGATTGATTTAATTAGTGTAAACATAACTAGTTAAGGATCCAGATCTTGTCCTGGTCGGATATTGTTATTATTAAAAAATGTAATATGATGAAACTTTTAGGAGAATTTGGTTTATCGTAAGTTACAATTTTTTTTATGTTAATTCCATTAGGATATACATTATATAATATATGAGTTAATTTATGGATACCAAAAGTCCTTTAAAATCAAATTAACAATAATTATACATGACATAAAAAAAATGAATATAAGATACTAAACATTAACACCAAATATTTATTGTTATATGGTTGAAAATAAATCATGAATATTTGAAAATTGGAAATATATTACAATATTATAATATAATATGAGTCAATTTTGTATACCAAGTACAATTCACAGTATAATGATAATTATTTTGGTGAACTATAAATTACAACATAGGTTATGCGTGAAGTGAAAATGAATTATGCTTTCACTAAATATTAAATGGATAAAACAACTTTATAATTTTATTGATATTTATTGGACACTAGAAAATCAAGATATGAAATTATTGTGTGATAAATATATCATAATGTGTGATTCCTATAAAAAATTGTCTTTATCATTTAGTGACATTTATTCAAAGATGATAAATAAATTTTATTATTTTGGAAGACATTTAACGTAAAAAATTAATTAAATTTTATTGTATCCTATAAAAAAATATTTTATATAAATAGTTAGTTCATAAAATTGTACAAAAATAATTTCTCGAGTACATTGAAATATATTATCGTGGTTATATAAATATTAATTAGGAAAGTGAATATTCAATGGGATATATAAAGATGAGGACACACCATAACCATTTATATTTTTTTAATAGTTCTATATGGTCATTGATATTATTAATTATTTAAAAAAATATATGAATTTTAATGAATTGCTATTTTTTATTTATTTCATGAATGAAATTTTATTGATATCAAGAATATTGAATAAAATTCACCACATATTATCATAAAATCATTTATAAATAAAATATAAATGATGAAAGTTAAAATAAAGGAAATATTTTAAAATATTGATATTAGAATATGGTAATATATTACATTAGTGAAGGAGGGTAGATTACCCTTTATTCACGAAATAAATTTCACAATTTTTAACAATATTTTATTTTATTTAAGAAACATAAAGAATTGATTAATGGTTCAAGAAGGGTATTTATAAAATGAAAAAAAATTGTTTCAATGAGTGGTTTTTTGTTAAAGGTTTTGAAGTCACATTACATTCACGTTTTCAATCAAGTTGTAATTATAATATCTAGGCATAATATTTTTTGGATTTTTTTTGACACCTAATAATTGAAAATTTCATTCCCTTCAATGCTATATCTTTATGTTTTATTTATCTGAAATTTCATCCATTAATGTAAAAATGATAAATTTATGTGATATTTTATGATTTTATGGTGTTATTCTTAGATTTATTCTCTGATATTATGGTTCACATGCTAATAGGGAACTGATATTGTGGTTTTCGACATTGTAGATGAATTTAACCCATTGAATGATATCAAAATATATTACACAAATTTACAAAAATAAAAGTATTTTAAAAGGATATATTATCTAGTGATATATTATTGAAGAATCATTGAATTATATAATGAATAAATATCCAACATGGATATCATTGGGAACCCTAAATCAATTAACATTAGGTGCAATGATTATGATGAAATTTTTAGAAGAAATTTTATCGAAATTAACATCATGGTTTCAGATAACAGTCACTTGTATGTTTTAATAAATTGTATTTTGGTACAAAGGAATTATTATAAAATTGAATCCATCAATTACTAAAATATTTATATCAAATAAAAAAATCAGTAGTCTATAATAAGGGTCTAAGATGAAATTTTTAAATAGTTTTCGGCAAACCCAATATAGATTTTTTGTAGAGTATAATGATTTTACAATGTAACAAGTTAAAATGTATTATATTATAGTGGTTTCAAAATTAATAGTTCTAATTTTATGTAATATAACATGATGATCACAGTATTACTGAAAATAGTTGAGTTACTATTATAGTAGAAGTGATTTTTATATCTTTTACATATGATAGTAATAAATTTTTTTTGAATGTGCAATACATTGGAATAAAAAAATATTGATGTCGAATTATATGATATTACATGTGTCAATTTTTAATAAAAAATGGTTAATAAAATGAGTTCATTTAAATTTATTTAATCATGGTTTATATAAGTTAATATTATTTAAAACGGAAAAAATATGAACACTACACAATTATATCACAACAATAAAATGCTTTTTATATTTTATATCCTTTTAAAATAAAATTTCCCATTATTCTATTTTAAGAAAAAATAACTAATTGTCAAATGAAAATTCCATGTAGGATGAACCTTTCATTAGGACCTAATATTCATTTCATTATAAACCCAATATAGATTGTGTGTTATATATCAAATATGTCATTATAGAGGGGATTTATATGAGTAATATAGGGTAGAAATCCCTTAATCTAGAAAATAAAATAAAAAATTTAATAAATAGGTTTATGTCATTAACGAGTTTTAGATATAAAATATATAAGGACCCTCCCGTAAAAAATTTGAAAAATTTACTCATTTGATAAGAATTAATTTTCCATTATTATTGGAGATCTATTGGGTTCAGAGTTTTTAAGAATTATAAAATAACCATTACATGAATATATATTATATTACAAGCTATGCACTTCTACTCAATATCCATTTTTTCCAAAATAAAAAACATCAAATTTATTGTAAGTTTTCATTTCATAAAATATTTTTAAATTAATAATCTCGACATAATATTTTTTCCTACTCAGCATTAAAACTCCATGAAAAAAAATTGAATACATGATTTAAAAAAAATTAATACTAAGGGATATATAAATGGAAAGGATGAAACCCATTTTTTCATGAATACTCATAAAAATCCACCCTTCTCAAAATAATATTTTAACTTAAATTAAAAAATTTATTAACCAATTAAACAACTTATTTACCCAAATATTTTTCTAAAACTTTTCTAAATAAATCATAAAATAAAAATTTCATAGATAAATTTTAATTTGTAATCATGAAAACTCAAGGAATATTTTTCAAAAAAGTAATATATTTTACCCATAATAATTACCACATACCTTCATTCAAACATAATCTCAATAGATTAACTTATTAAATCACATGATTTCTATAAAAACCAATAGAATGTACATATGAATCATATAATTAATATAGAAAATAATTTCCATAAAACTCTTATAATCACTCATAAAAATAAAATAACATACCTAGTAAATTCTATTAATCTCTTATGAGAAACTGAAAATAAAAATTATATCCCATTGCCTAATGGAATGGATAGTTATATCATGCTCACTCATCATCATGAGGTATATTAAGCTCACCCACCATCATGATCTATATCAGGGTCACCATTTTCCATAAATAATTCCTAATAACTATAACATAATCATTACAAATGACTTATTTCATTTTCCTCACTATACTCATAGAAGTATTCTTTACACCCTTAATAAAAATATTTTTGGATATCAAAATATCCAATTCATTTAATACCATTTCTGAAAATGACCAGCATAAAGGGAATGATGGGTTTTTATTGAAGATAACATGGAATATTTCAAAGGAACCCTAATATAAAATTACTATTATGGAAGTGGGAAAACTGTTGACATGTTATTTGATAAAAAATAATATTCATTTCTACTATCATGATGAATGTTATTTATAAAATACATAAAATGATTCCATTTGGAATATATGAATAAAAATAAAAGGTTAAATTACATTACTTTTTAAAATCATATATTTCACTATAATTAAATCAAAAAATAATTTTATGAATATGTATATGGAAGAAAATTATTTATAAAAAAAATTAGTAAAACAGTAAAAATGATGGATTTAAGGTGAAGTTTCCTTTAATAGGAGTCTGACTCATCACATATGTTATTTTTATTCATAAATAATTTTTTACATTCATAAGAACCATTTTATTAATTTTTATTCCATTTATTTTATTTATTACAATTTAATATATAATTACTTAATCAACTAATTTGGCATCAGATGTTTTGACAATATTTGACTCATATATCCAAAATGAATTTTGGAAAGTTGACTTTGCTTAATGGGGATAATATTATATTGTCTAATAAATAGTAATCAGGAAATAATTATATTTTATATACATTAATTATAATTTCAAAATCATCCATGAATTTTTTTATTAAAATTGAATTATGTTACATTCATGGATATGGTTGGTCGTACATATGAATAATTAACATTATCAGTTTTTGAATAGAATTTGGGAAATAAGTATGTATATTTTTATGATCCTGAAATCATTATTATGTCATAAATATCATATTACATATTTAAATAAGTTTCTAAAAAATCCATGTGATGTGTTAATTAAAAATTAATCACATCACTTCGGGATGTGGTAATCCACACTTATGCACAGACGATGTTATCATTTTTCCGTGGATGGAATAGTAAGTTAATAGAAGAGATATTATTATTATATAATGATAAATAATTTTGTAATATCTTATATATGTATAGTCCATAATTATAACCATATGTTAGAGGTGGTTATATAAATTGAATTATATTGATCTGTCAAGTAGTAGTCTACCGTACACACGAACGATGATATCATTTACCATTTGATGGAATAAAGTGATATATATAGGTTATAAAATAATCATAAAACTTGTTATTATATAGAATATATTGGTTTTATTACTTTTTCATGTTTTAAGAATATTTTTAGGATCAATAAAAATGAACACTATAAAAATTCTTGGTTAAGAACTATACATCTTCTTCGGTCAACCTCTTTAGGATTATACAAAAATCCTTCCTGGTTCTATTTTTTGAACCAACCAAAAAATATTGGACATGGGTATCGATGTAAGAAAGGTATTTGGGATATTATTTTATGAAAAACAATATCATTATTTTTTGAGAGGAGGTGTTAGGGGTGACTATTTATAGGTGGGGGAGAGGACACAAACGAAATTTTTTAAAAGATTTAAATATATTAATGTATTAATCAATCCAAATGGATAGAAAATGGAATATTTATAAATAAAAATGTATTAAGGTCAAAATATTTCTATAAAATTTATTTTATTATTGTTTCATGGTTATTTTAAACCTATAACTTAACATTAATAATTGGTAAACCCATTTTATCCTTATCTATGGTAACATATTTTTACAGTTTTTATAATTAAATATGAAAAATATTAAGGTAACCTTAGTGAGTAATTTTTTTTGTTAAATCCAAATAACTATTTCAATTTATAAAATTCAATTCATAGTAGTGGTGTAATTTAACATCAAATTAAAAATAAAAAATTATATCGAATATAAATTTTCAGAAAATATTATTTTTAAGTGTAAAAATGTTTTCATACAAAACTGAAGTATATAATAAATTCCAATAAAATTAATTAAATTATAAAAAATATAATTGAAGTTTTAATTGGAATAAATAATAAAAAATTTCCCAAAAATTCATTATTAAAACACATCATAGTCCTTTTTAATGAAACATTTTTTTCGATAACAAAACCATAATTTCTCGATGGTAAGGCCAAAACTAGAGCATTTAATAATCTTATTTTAAATTTATAGAAACAATCATCAAAATAATTTATCTAGATGGTCCTACAACACCCTCATATTTAATGATTTTTTTAAATACATTTATTTTTTATAGCTGGTATTATATACAACATCATGTTTCAACAAATGACAATATACTATTAATATTATTATTTTAAAATGACCATCATAACCAAGATATTGAACATGTTGGTATAATAATCAATAAAAACATTATTAAAATTATTTATTATGGTTTTAGATTATGAAAATATATTAATATATAATTACATAATTCATGGCAAAGTCATTATATTCTTTGAATATACATTTATTCTAAAATAATATTTTCATTGCTTTGTAAGAAAAATAATAATATTAATTTTTTTGCAATTATAGAAAATTTATTTGAAAAAATTAAATTATTTCGGGGAATAAAAATTTCAAATTCATCTTAGAGTGAATTTTTTTAATCTTTTCAAAAGATTTATTTTTCGATGAACAGTGAAAAAACAGAAGTATACTAGAAAGATTATTTTTGTTTAAATAATTTACAAGATAATTTTTTTTAACATGGTTTAAAAAATAAAACTATCTCAATTGTATTATTATTAATACAATATAATTCATTGAAATTTTTTTCATATTCAATTTTGATAGAAATTCGTTTTACTTTTATGAAAATGTTTTCTTTGGAAATTGTTTCTTCATCACGTGTACGAGTTTGATTTTACAATAAACTCTTCCACTTATATGAATTTAATTTTTTAAAGTGCATTAAATATTTTTATTCATTATAATTAATATAATAAAATAATATAAAATTAATTTTTTGTCATAATGAACAGTGATCATGGTAAAATTTAATTATCATTGTTATGATTAAAACCAGATTACTAAGGGTTATACTAAAAAGATAATGGTTAAAATATCCTAAACAATTACCCATATAATATTTTATGGAATTATTTTTGAGTTATAAGAATCACATTTTTTATATTAATCCATTTTGGATCCTTTGTGGAATTTGGTAAACATATTATAACATTTTGTTTTTCAAAATGTTCTAGTGAGTCCTCTACCCTACATACAAAATGGCACCCCCAATCCCCTCATATTCACACTTCTAAATTCATTTAGATTAAATATTACCTACCAGAATCCCTTATATACCTCCCTCACCACATATTAAAGACATTATTTTTATTTTTAAGTCCTCTAAATATTTATTTTGTTGTAATCCTAAGGAGGTTGTCTAGAGAAGATGTATCATTCATAACAGAGCATTTTTGTATTATTTCAACTTCCAAATCCCTAAATTATTATTAAAATATAATGATTTTAAAAAAACATTATCTTACATATAATTATATGTTCACTTATGTTAATTTTATAACCTATATAAGTCCTCTCCTCCATCAAATGGGTTATGAACCCGTCGAACGTTTGTGCAGAAGTCTAATACCTGAGGAATAAATACAGATTGTTTTACACCACCACCTCTCATCGATGGAGATTGTGATGGATTTAATTTATAATTATTATATTAATGAAATATTTATACAATTTATATTATAATATAACTTATACAATCTATCCTCAGAATCTATTAGAAAATGATAACTTCGGTTGTGTGTAAGTGTGGACTACCGCCTCCATGAAGCGATGTGATTCATTTTTCATTTTGTTATGACATGTATGGTAAAAGTAATGGATTTAATGAAATTATATGATATATATTAGATTAAAAATATTATTAATAGTTGATATATTGTTTACCTTTCTCTAATTATATTAATAAAGAAAATGGAAACATCATTCGTGTGTATGTTTCGTCTACAGTCTCAATGAATGGTGTTATTTATTTTCTATATCTTTAATGGGTTAATATAAATACATGTATAATGAATATATATGATATTTATATCATTGTTGAAATTATAGATATGATGGAAATATCATTAACATAAAATTAAAGATTCTACTAATCAAAAACATAAATGAAAAATGAGGTCATTATTAACAGAAATATGCTTATAATGAAGAATTTTTAACAAATCATTAATTAATGGTCATAAGAAAATATTACATTGTTTTATATGTATGTTTATGGTTATATAATTGATTTATAATAATTATAAATTTATTATATTTGATTTTATAATTTGTGTGATGAAAGTTAAGACTTCTAGCAAGGGATTTGAGTCTCACTTTTTTCTATGGAACAGATGCCATATTCGCCACATTTGTTTTTCTAGGGGGAGTATATACTGACCATGAATGAATTTGATAATTATTGTAATTAAATTTTTGGGATATACATATCCATATAAGGTTATTTAATTTAGGTGGTTTATGATTAAATAGTTACCAACATGGTATGGGCTTGTTGATAAAATATCAATTTTTATTGGGATTATCTTTGATTATGCTTCAAATAATAAAACCTTAATATATATCACTAAGAAAAATAATTAATTTTCATATCCCATAAATATTTCTTTAAAATAAATTTTTGATATTCATTTCACTCTACTTATCTTCTAAATATTCCAAATGAATGTTTTTAAGGAATAATCAATATTACTTTTGTCTTTAGTTAAAAATAATACGTATTCAATGTCCTTTTGTTCTAAAAATATGTTAAAGAAATTTTTTACATTTATCAAAAGATATTATAATTAAATTTAAACACATGTATTAAATTTTTAAAAAATTGTTTAACAGAAATATTCTTTTGTTTTCCAAACAAGTAACTTTAGACTTTTTTCTGAAAATGTGAAAGAAATACTTGTATTAACATACACATAATGAACAGAATTTTCCTCCTTCCTGAAAAATAAATAATTTCAATATTACATTATTATTTTCAAATTTTATTTTCAAATAATATTTTTATTTAATACATGGAAAATAATTTGATTCTATATAATTGATTTCAAAATGAAAAGGGTATATTCCTCAACAAATGTTCCAAGTGATATTTCAAAATCATTTTCCATCTAAGATGACATACTAGGATGTTAGTTAATATGAAATAGGTATATGAACCAATGTTACCATATTTATTCTTTCTATTTGTAATTTATAATTATGATGGAAAAATATTTATTAAACCCATTAAATTTCTATAGGATAGATATAATGAAATGCTTATGAAACCCATAATATTTCAAGGGTTGTGAAATGATGAATATTTCAAGAACTTTGCACACCAATATTAAATATTCCATTATTTAAAGGGTGGGATCTATATCTCCTTCCAATAAAGTGGGTAAAAATTAATATTCAATGATCTTAATGTGTACAAAAGGAGGTTATCTTAAAATGATATGATGCTACGTGGGAGGTTTTGCAACCCAAAAAAGATGGTTCTTGGGAATTTATACCAATCCTAAAGAAGAGTACATTGGAGTTAATCCCAAGAATTAAAGAGGGTACAAATGAGTTTATTCCAAGCCTAAAGTAGTTACATGAGTGGTTAGACTGAGACTGACATGTTATGAATGTCTTGTTAGATATCTTTGACATAAGAAATTCAATTCTTAAATGAATGACGAAACTCTTTATCTTATAACAATATTAGGTTATCATGGATCATGTTCTTTGATTCTATTATTATTCATGTTTTATGAACTATCAAGATTTATCTCATGACTTAGTTTTATTGGATATGAAATGAAGAGTGTAGTTTTTAATTGTTATTATAATGTTATCATACCCTCATTCTCATGTTATGTTGATATCTCCCTTGTTTACCCTTACTGATCATTTAATATCAACAATTTTTATGTTTCCTTTCAACAGATTCTGAATAATGGAATTCTGTGAGATATATTTATGAAGGGTTATAGTTAGGATGAACATAGTGGGAGATGATGTAGTTAACTTATGAAATAGTTGTTTACATGTCCATGTTTCAAAAGATAATAGGAATTTACTATTCTAGTTTGGATCCTAATGTTATGTAATGAATATTTATTAATTCAAATATGATAACTATATATGAAAAGTTTAGGTTACTATACATTTTATTAGATCCTATTTAGTTATCTTTTGTAAATAATAATTGGAAACATTTACTGAGAACCCTAGCGATATGTATAAATATTGGTGAAATAAAATAAAAATGTATTATAATTTTTATTAATTATTGGGTGAGATATTTCCATGAAATTACATCCCAATTTTGATATGTCATATCCTGATCCTAGTAACCCTTTCATGTTGGCTCTTAATCAAAATGTGATATGCCTTAAAGGAAATTTGTGATCCCCATAGGCTTCAGACTAGCACTCAGGCATTAGAAATAGATGGAAATAATTATTTTTTCTATCATAAAGTATATTAAATTTCATATATATACATAGAAAAAATAAACAATTAAATATTAACTACAAAAATATATGTGATAACTGAAGGAAAATCATAGAATTAATATATCTAAAATATATAAGACAAACTCTAATGTAAATGTTCGATAAAAGGACTACCAAAATGGAACACAAGAAAATTCAAGATACATGTGGGAAACATCTCAACATATCACCACCATCTACCCATACCAAGCTAATAGAAACCTCAATACCTCACTATGTGGCCTTGTATTTTCCTACATTAGAATAAATCACATAGTCTACACATCGATGAAGGGATGTTTAGGTTGAGAGCTAAAGAAGCTAATTAGGATCCCATCCAGTTAATGCATATCATTTCTCAATTAATATAATCCTAATATTTTCATTTATAATAAAAACAAGGCTTGATAAGGGATACAACACTTTTATACCAAAAGCATGGTAAATATATCCCATTTTCCATAGTTCCAAAACAAGTTAGGTAATAATATTTCAAAATAATATTTCTCATAACTAAATCAAAATAATATAAATAAAATTATAATGGTAGAATAGAAAAGACTTACAATAGGTCGTACTAAAAGACTAATCATAACACAATCGATGACTAGTGCACACCCAAGTACTTAGAAGACCTGACTAAGGAGAAAAGGAATACCCCATGAGTGAGGCCACCATAATTTAAAAACAAGTCTCTGGGAAAATTAGCATATATAGTATTGAAATAACCCATAATTTAACTCTCCGATAATACAATGGATGATGGATACAAGATACACCTTTCACCTAAGTACCAATGGCGTCCCATCTGCTGTATATCATAAATTATTTCAAAGGGTTCCAAATTTCAAAACGAATTTTTCATACATTTATTCAACCAAAACATATATTAAAATCCCCATTTTTTATTACCCAAATATGAGGGAAAACCAATATTATATCAAAATCAATTTATTCATCAAAATAAATCATGATAAATAATTTATATTTCAATTTAAATTTTTTTACTAATACAGTTCATTCAACATAGGTTAAAGACTAGACTACATAATTCAAAAATGTTCCTCACATGCCTATAAACAAATCCACCAATATTGAATTAAATACAATGAAAAAAGGGAATCCTAGGATTTATTCTCAAATCATAGAATATAATTCAAAAAAAATAGATGATAGAGAGAGTATATCAAAACATACATCAATGAACATGCACTCGTCGCACTGCAACTAAAAAAGGAACTACCCAAATAAAAATATTTTACAATGGATATTATATAATAAAAAAAACATCACCACATGGTTGAAAATTCCAAAACTAATCAAAAAGTTGTTATTATATTGAATAAAAACAAATAAATGTAAAGGTCACTTACCCAGGAGAAGTTGCACAACTACCATAGAGACTGAACATTTAAAGCAGGAATTAAAAATGTGCATAGACCACCAAAATCACACCTAGAATATTAAATGCTTTTTACTATTTGAGGAGAAAACTGAATGATATAATGATTAGGCATGCATCATGGAAAAACCTAATGGGTCGAAGGTTTTATTGAGTAAATAACATGTTTATAGTATAAATATCACATAACTCATATATGATAAAAAATGGCATCAGCTCACATTAAATTTACCATGGCCAATGATTTTATAGTGAAACAAATTGTTCTTATGACATAAAAGGTATTTACAACATAATTATTATTTTACGAATTGAAATATTCAACTGTGGTAAACTATCTTATGACTGGTTCCAATGGATGGACATAAACCATAAGTTATAACTTATTACGTAAAAGTGTCAAAAATAGTCATTACCCTATGTTCTATATAAACTCCCTTGAAACAACTCCCATGCCATTTTAATTAGAGATACATGTGTATAAAATAAGGTTTCAATTGTATTTAGTGTGTTAAAATATCCCCACCATTATCTTTTTTGTTCCAAGGAAGTCATATAAAAGGAGGGTTCTCTTAAAAGAGGTAATGCTTCTATTTCCTCGACAAAAATTTTCACTCCCAAGTCTAATTATAATTTTACCGGTTATGGAATAACCTGATAACCAACAAGTTATAATTTCTATGATATAATTTTACAAAAAAAATATATGATCTACATTAGAATTTATATAACTAAATCATCTTTCTATAACTCAGTCATTTCCTAACTCAGAACATGGGAGTGATTATGATGGTACTTAATGAGTTAATATATGTGGCAAAATTCATGAATAACTATCAACTGAGTCAACAAAACCAACCGATATAGAACATTCCAAATCATCTCATTGAACTAAATGTTTAAAACATATATTGATGCCAAATTTCCATTTTTATCAATCCTATATTGATTGAATTGATTTGAAAATTTCATGAAAACCTAGTCACCTATGTTAAAAGCTAATGGAAAACATAAAATATTGGCATATAATTTCTACAAACTCTATGTTGTTACTATACAATGACATTTACCCTTAATCCTAACCAAAATATCTATAACAAGTATATGTCCCATAATAAAGGCCTCACCCTACTCTTCCCAATATTGATGTGATCTTCATGGGTGCCCATACAATTACTTAAAGGGATCCATTCTAAGTAACGACTGATAACTATTCATTTAAGAAAACTCAGATAGTCCAAAATGGGAATAAAAAAATCCATCCAAATTCAAGATGGTGACCATGATCATATCCTCTATGATCAGAATATCAAGGTTTTTCTGATCATTTTTTCAATTTATGGTAAGATATACTCAATCGAACAAGAATCCCCATATCCTCTCGAAGACTGTTCTTGTTCTGGGAGTAAACATGAGATCCCAATCATAAATAATGGAAGAAGGAACTCCATATGACCTTGCAATCCTCCCACATATGTACCTTACCATAATCATAAACATTAGTGGTGTACCTCATCAAAATAAAATAGACAGACTTTTTCAATCGATCAACTAATAGCAAGATAGAATTCATCCCAGAAGAAGTATATTTAATCTAACAATGAAATATATAGATACCTCATCCAATTTCAAAACTGGCACTAAAGGTGGTATGAGAAAACTCAATTGTTTTAGCTACAATTCCTGTATCTACTAGAAGGTGTAGTAGTAAGACAAAGTATATGAAATGTTTCACTTCATAAATGTACTCCAGAAATGTCATCTCATGTCATAATACATCTTCATATTTCTTGAACGAATGGCCCATTAAAAAGAATAAAAATCTAAAAAAATTAATCTCTTAAAAATGATTGGAAGGTAACCTATTTCCTGAAATTGATAATGACATCATAAGGGAGTGAAAACCAAAAATAAACTCCCTACTATAAGTGGTTTCAATAATTTTTCAAAACTCATCATCCTACTGCTAAATCTTCAGGATAGACTCAATGATTATTAAAGATATATAAGCCTTGTACAGAATCCTACTCAATCCATCCTCATGATAATCCAATGAAACTGATTTAAGTGTCCGATTAAATTATACTTTTCCTTCATTTCCAAGTCATCTTTCGATGGTTGTTTCCTATAGAGATAAGTTTTTATGACATTTTCCTTCCCCTGGGATTAGAGAATGTTGAAATTAGGCGTATAAAAGAATTCCACACATTGCCTCTATCTGAGATTCATACCTTCTGATAAATAATTAGGTTATTCTCTTATGGTTGGAAAATAATATGAATCTATCCCCAAAAATATTACAATAACTATTTAAGAACAGTATAAATGCAACAATCAATAAATCACGAGTGGGGAAATTTTTATGTTGAAGTTGAATATGATGGCATTCATATGCCACAATTTGATCATCCTACATAAGCATGAAAGCACACCCAACACAAGAAGTTTCAAAAACCCCAAAGTATCCCTAATCTGGATAATATATGATCTACATAGGTGTCGACATCAGAAGTCATTTAATCTTATCTAATGAAGTCTGAAACTTTTAATCCCATATTAATCACATTCTTTTTTTTTTCATAAGAGCTATCAAAGGTGATCCCAAATTAAGGAAGTCCTTGAAATACCACTGATAGTATCCATATAGATCAATGAATCTCCATATCTCAAATACATTTTATGTCTCTTCCAATGAAAATATTGCTTTCACCTTCTCAAGATGGACTGAAAAAGACACTTTTAGAAATCATGTTCCCTAATAACTTCACTTCTTAAATCTAGAAATAGCATTTCAAAATCACTCAATAAAAATTTTCACTCCTGAGCATCCCAAAATCCAATCACAGATGGTGCCCATGCTCACCCTTAAATGTTGAATAAACTAGAATACCATCCTTAACCACATCTATAAAAGTGTTGAGATATTGATGGAATAGATGATTCATCAATGCCATAAAAAAGATAGAATATTTTTTCAGACATAAAGGCATCACATGATATTCACGATGGAAATACATTCTCTTAAAATCTAACTCCAATATATCCAGCTCATGTACTTTGGGATAATGATAACCCAAAGAAATATAAATCTTATAAAACCATTTCCCCCTTTAAGTGGTCAATAAAATCTTCCACATGTGGTAAAGGATATATATCCTCAACCATTACACAACTCGACAACAAATAGTCCCTGCAAAATCGATGTAATTTATAAGGCTTCATAAAAAAGTGCATTGGGGCATCCCATAATGATAAACCAGGGTTAATAGCACCATTCTCTATTAGACTGTATAACTGAATCTTTATCTCTATCCGCTACTAGAAAAATAGGTATTTGTGAAGGGTTATTTGTGATGGGTCATACCACAATTGCAAATAGTTTGTTAAGAGAAAGAATTTGCGACGAGAATCAAATCCCCATGTAAAAAATCAGTGAAAAAAGACTATTTGCGACAAGTAAATATTCTCATCGAAATTACCTTTTCCACCTGTTGCACGCCAAAATGCAGGAAGACTCTTTGTGACGGGTATGCACCCCTATCGTAAACAATCTTTCTTCGATTTTGGTATTTGCGACATGGGGTTTATTCCCATCACAATTGCTATGTCGGTAGGATAGTATTTGTGATGGTCCCCATAGAAAATATTTTCGTTATTTGTGATGGGCCCCATCGCAAATATTTTCGTTTTCTATGATGGGATTTTCTCTCGTCGCAAATAAATTGTCGGTAGAGGGTATCTGGGAGGGACCCCATCACAAATACCCTTATTAACGTCCATCGTAATTAATAATGGTGGCACTATTTTGTGATGGTTCCCATCAAAAATGATCTAACATATATATACCCGACCTGAATTGTTTGAATTTTCACTCCTCTAAATTTCTCTCACCTTATCTCCTCCCACAATCTCCCCTTTTCTTTTTTTAAAGTTGTTAATTTGATAGGAGAGAATCTTTAATGTTTTACATCCAATGAAATATTCATTTTAAGGTTTTTATTTAATTTATTTAATTTATTATTTTTTTATTTTAGAATAAATTATAATTAATTAGAATTAATTTGGTATAGTTATAATTAGTGAATTTTATTTTCAATTAATTAGTTTTAAAAATATTTTTTTAACTAGAAATAATTTTTTTATTCAATAATAAAGAGTTTTAGTTCTTAAGAATTTGGTGGAATTATAAGTAATTAATAACAACTATAAATATTTATTATTAATAATTATTAATTACTATTAATTTCTTATAGTAAGTATTAATTTGTAATAATTAATAATAATTAGAATTAATTATTAATAATTAATAATAATTCGAAATAATTAGAAATAATTAGTTAGAATTTGTGACAATTTTTAATAATTAGTAACAATAAGTATTAATTATTATTAATTAGTATTAATTAGTATTTGTCAGCATTAATTAGTATTAGTTAGTACTAATTTCTATTAGTTAATATTAATTAGAATTAATTAGTAATAATTAGTAATAATTAGAAATACATTGGATTAATTAGTATTAATTAGAATTAAATTGTAATAATTATTATTAATTAGTAATAATTATTTTTAATTACTATTAATTGGTATTAATTAGAATTAATATGTGTTAATTCGTATTAATTAGTAACAAATAGTAACAATTAATATTAATTAGTAATAATTAGTAATAATTAGAAGTAATTAATAGTAATTAAGATTAATTAATAATAATTAGTAATAATTAGTAGTAATTAATAGTAATTAAGATTAATTAGTAATATTTATCATTGATTAGTATAAATTAGAAATAATTAGCATTAATTAGTATCAATTTCTGTAAATTATGTTGAAGTAAGTAATTTTTTTTTAATTTTTTGTTACAATTAATGTCAATTAGTAGTAATTAGTTCTAATTTGTAATAATTAGATATAAATTGTAATAATTAGTCGTATTAGGTAACAATTAGTAGTAATTAGTAAAAATTAGAAAAAATTTGGGGTAATTAGAAATAATTATGGGTGATTAGTAAAAATTAGGGGTAATTACTGATAATTTGTAAAATTAGTTGTAATTAGTTAAAATTAGTGGTTACTAGTAAAAATTTGTGTTAATTAGTAATAATAATTGGAAATTATTACTAATTCGTGGTAATTAGAAATAATTTGTTATAATTAGTAACAATTAGTAGTAATAAGTATTCATAAGTGGTAATTAGTAATAATTAGTGGTAATTAGTAATAATTAGTGGTAATTTGTAATAATTACTATAATTAGTAATAATTACTGTAATTAGTATTAATTGGTAATAATTATCAATAATTGGTAATAATTAGTAATAATTAGTTATAATTAGTAATAATTAGAATTAATTTATATAAATTTCTAGAATTTATCATTGATTAGTAATAATTGAGAATAACTATTAATAATTTTTAATAATTTATATTAATTAGAAATAATTAGTAATAATTAATTATTAATTAGAAATAATTAGTAATAATTAATTATTAATTAGAAATAATTAATTATTTATAAGCAATAATTTTTTTTAATTAGAATTAGTTAGTATTAATTAGTAATAATTAGCTGTAATTAGTAATATTTGTGATAATTTGAAATAATTAGTGGCAATTAGTAATAATTAATTACAATTAGTAATAATTATTGGTAATTAGAAATAATTAATTGTAATTAGTAATAAATAGTAATAATTATTAGAAATTATTAATAATTTGTATTAATTATTAATAATTAGTAATATTTTTTTAATATTTGGTAATAATTAGTATTAATTAGTATTAATTAGTCATAATTAGTATTAATTAGTATAAATGAGTAATAATTAGTATTAGTTAGTAATAATTAGTATTACATAGATATAATTTGTATTAATTTGTCATAATTATTAATAATTTGTATTAATGAGTAATGATTAGAATTAATTAGTAATAAATAATAATAATTACGAATTATTAGTGTTAATTAGTTTTAATAAATCATAATTAGATGTAATTTTTAAAAATTAGTAAAAGTTACTAATAAATATAAGTAATTTGTTATAATTAGTTATAATTAGTAATAATTTAAAAAATTTAGAAACAATTACAAAAAATAGAGAAACTTAATAAATATTTTGGGTAATTAGTAATAATTAATAAAAATTAGTAATTTTTAGTGATTTTTTGGTAATTAGTTATAATTATGTGTAATTACTAATATTTAGTGGTAGTTAGTAATAATTATGGGTAATTAGTAATAATTTTAAAAAATTAAGTGTAATGAGTGATAATTAGTGGTAATTAGATATAATTTGTAATAATTAGTGAAAATCAATAACATTTAGTTATTATTATTATTAATAAGTGGTGATTGGTGATAATTAGTGGGAATTATTAATAAATATTGGTAATTATTAATAATTAATACCAATTAAAGGTAATGGATGATTTATAAAATATTTTAGAACATTATATTATCTTATATTAGAAATTTTCTTTAATTACTAAAAAATATTGATAAAAATTATTAATGATAATGTGAAAAAAACACATGATGCAAGTAGGACGTGACACATCTTATTTGGATCCTATTTTTCCTATATAATATTATTTATAAGCTGCTTATTAATTTTATATTTTTTAGAGAAATATGGAATACTAAAATTGAAAATAGTCATTATTACATGATCAACTTTTGATAAAAAATCATAGGAATTCAAAATGTTTTTGTATAAATCCAGTATATATTGAAGGTGTTGAAACTTTTATATCATTTGCATAATCAAAACTGCAATTTTTTTTCAAAATGGATAATTAAGTGTCTTTGCTAGAAATTTGATCTTAGGAGTTTAGACATAATTGACAACATCAAGGGTTATCTATTTCATTTTGGTGTTTGAAAATATTATGTTTTTTATTATCAAAATGTTGAATGTAGATCTAGAGATGATACTACTGATTTGGTTGTATATCTATCATGGTTAACAAATTTAGTACCTGATATTGGTGGTCAATCATTTCAACGAACTGAAACTCAAAATGATATTGACTTAACTCATGAGTTTGAACCATCTAAACATTATGATTTGTTGAAGTCTATTGAAGATGAATTATATCCTGTTTGAAAGATAATGAAATTTAATGTGGTTATAAAATTATTACTATTAAATCAGATAATGGAATGTGAAACAACATTTTTAATAAGGTATTGTCTATTTTTGAAGCATTTTTACCATATAGAATTCTGTTGCCTATAAATTTCTCAAAGAGAAAAGGTCAAGTTCATATTTTTTTCTTGGTTTTTAGAATATTCAAGAACATTCATATGATTGTGTAATATATTATGGTGGAAATGAGTTCTTAGTTAGATATCATACATGTGGAAAATCATTTTAAAAAGTGGCTCACCTAGGGATGTCTGGATTGATTCTTGTAAAGTAGTTGAGGTGATTCCCACATACACCTAGAGTATAGGATTCATTTATGTATCAAAACAGAACTTCATTCATGTCGTGGAACAAAAACCAATATTTCAACCAGTAAAAGATTTAATCATCTGGCTGATAGTGATTCATGGAAAAGTTTCACCATGTACATCCATATTTTGCTTCAAAATTTGGAAACAAGATATTGATTCTTTCTTCTAATAGTTTCTATCCATTTTTATCTAATGGTATTCAATACTTTTGTTTAACCATATCTATAAATCTTCACAATTTTACTAATTTGATGATGGTGAATGAGCCAAATTTATTATTTACCATATTATTTCTAGGATATCCCAAAAATAATATCAATGTTTATTTGATTCCACTGATTGATGAGGTAAATTTATTGATGATTAATGGTGTCAGTACAAATGATGTTATTGAGAAACAAAATTTCCTAATGAAATATTCATTGATATTGAAAATTAGTGACTTCCTAGTATAGTGCATGATATTTGTCTTTTGTACACAAGGTAAAAAGAATCATGTTCATACTATATGATAGAAAATATAGATTTTATGCTTGTAAATGGAAGAAATCTTTTTTTGACTATCATAGAATATATCTTCTAATTGATCATCCTTTTTTGAGGAATATAAATAATTTAAGAAAAGGAACAACTGAATGAGATGAAACTCTAATAATGATTTCTGGTATTGAGTTAAAATTAATTTTTTCTTCATTTCCTCCCATTACCATTAGACTGAATATCAACCTACAAAAAATTGATGGCATTGAGAAATAACATATTTGGATAAAATAATAGAATTTCTGGGATCTACCATATTGGTATTATTTTTTGTTCTTCCACATGTTGAATATCATTCATATTGGGAAGACATCAAGAAGTTGTTAAATTTTATGATTTCAGATTTAATAAAAGAAATATTTTATTTTTTTCTAAGACATTTATGCACTGAAAACGAACTATAATAGAGTAAGTAGACTATAAGAATATGTTTTGTTAATTTTAAGTAAATTGGAAAAAAATATCCTAATGGATTTATTTTATTCATGGGAAAAATTGGTATTTAAATGATTTTAGGGTGAAAAATATGGATTTCAAGTACAGTCCAGATAGATGTACCCATTTGACAGATGCATATAGAAAATATAGAAAAATATAAGTAATATTAGATTAGTTGAAGAATCAATTGCATATGATAATTTACCAGAGTAAAGTTATTTAATCTACTCTAATTATTTTAAATCTAAAAATCCATCAAAACATTACCACATGTTCAATAATGAAGGAAATGTTGATGTTGAAATGAAAAATTAATTATCTATTTTCAATCATCCCAAATATGGGTTTGGTGGAGGTCATGAATGATGAATTTTAGATTATGAACATCACAGGCATGATACATATGTTCTAATAAAATTTGATGAAATGGAACCATTTGAACTATGAGTTCCTCTATCAGTTATTCAATAATGTTTTTCATACAATAATAAAATTTTATTATTTAATTATATGATAATTATATAAATAGAAAATTCCAAAAAATTACAACATCCTCTCTTGATGAATGTGGGCAAATAATTTTTCCTACTTGTCTCAAAAATTGGTTAAGTAAAGTTTTTTGTGATTTAACTTATATAATAAATTTTTTACTAGTTATAATTATAATTATATTTAAAAAATTTAGGTATCTCAACGTGCTGATAAAATTGATAATAGATTGTGTGTATTGGGTAACCCGACATACAAAATGGTTAAATCTTAAAATGATTATTTAGTGAATGGTTTTTGATTTTATAAATGTGCATATGGGTAATTCAAGAAAAAAATGAATAATTATTTTTTCATGAGAGGTTCTCATCATAGATAATGTGACATTGTCTTTTACGACATGATGGAAAAAATAATTGAGCTATGTTATCTAGGATAAAATAATCTAATGATGATTAAATTTCATTGGTTGGATACTGATAGAGGCTTGTGTGTTAAACTCCACTGTAGAACCGTTGATATTAAATATAAAACCATATAATGGTAAATTAACCATTTTTATTAGCTCATCAGGAACATAAAATTTATTATTCAAACTATTGGGTTTCTTCAAGTGAGATAAATTATTGAGGGAACATAATAAAAATAAAATACCACGAGAATAATTTTATCCAAGTGAACGTGGTTCTGTAGAAGCATAATAAATTTATATTTTTTCAGATACAAATCCAAATCCATATTTTCCATAATGAGACATGAATATTGATTATGGAATCCCATAGTATGGTTTGATGGAGGCGATGATGTTGTTGATGTAACAAGTGAATTTGAAATAGAATGATATGATGAAGATAAAAATCCAATTGAAATTGATGATACCGGGGAGGGATATGAAGATATTGAAACCATCATATATGAAGATGTGGATGAAGATTTACATAATTAAATACTGGTTATAATAAAAAATAATATAATTCTATATATAATACATGCTTACAATTATATTTTGACAACTGTCATTTCAATTTTTAGATGGACAATGAATGTTTATCTTATATATTTCAAGAGTTGGATAATGTTAAACTACCAAATGAAGAGCCTGAAGATACATCATCTGAAACTCATACCGATGGAGGTAGAACACGGAATCAGAGTGGTCATGGACTTGCAATATTGATGATTCATGACCCTATCTTCATGTGACATCCATGTATTAATTTCGATCTATGAATGAAGAGGTATGTACAATTGTGTTTTTAATTACTTTTCACTAATTTTAATTTATTTATTTATATAATAACTGCTTTATTGTTTTTTCACTTTTTTTCATTTCTTTTCACATATATCTATTATTCAAGAAGGTTCTATAGTGTGGAATTATTTTTCTGGAGCATGGGTTGCATGGGATCAAAGTTCCATTAATGTTCACCATAAAATGTTTGGTCATTGGATGGTGTGTTAACTCGAAATAGTTATTTTTAAGTTTTTTATTTAATAACATGATATTATTAATTATTTTTCAGGATTACGATATCTAGTTAGAGATAGAATTATTGAATTTATCTAGGAACTATGGGAGGTCCATAAGTATTAGAATTACCATCAGTTTTTATACAATCTTAGGAGGGTAAAAATGCATAATTTTGGATTCATATATTTGGATCAGTCTCATGGCACCCACTGACCAGAATATATATCATCTCATGTCTGGGAAAATTATATTCATATTTGATGAGAGGTTTTTTTATGAGGATAGAATCATTAGATTGATAGAACCAGTGGAAACAATAGGTGATGCGTCGAGCTACTAAAACCTACAATCAACACGCATCGACAACATATAGTAATTCATTTTTAAAAAAAATTATATAACGTTAAATTAAAAATGTTTATTTTTTACACATATTGGATATCAAATAACAAGGTATTTACAAGGTTTGAAATTTATAGAAGGATGTACAATGATCTTGTCACTTGAGATATATGAGGTGATTGCTAGTGTCATATTGTGGTCATTGTAATCTCTTTTTGTGTTTTAAAATAAACTAAAAATAATATTTTAACTATTTAAATTTTAAATTTCATTTAAAGGAGTCATATTAGGCTATGAAATCGCATGCACATGCTGAGAGTGAGGATGAGACAGCGGATCATACCTATAGTGCAGCAGGTTATGATGATATAGTATTGATACATGCGACTTAGTATTAATTTGAGAAAGGAAGAGTTATCGGTGTGAACTCTCAATTGTTGCATGAGTGTCATTATAGGACCACTGCAATGTCTTCATGTAGCTTGAGAGGAGATTATATAGAGTCATCATCATCTGTTGCACAGTATGAGAAGAAACTGCAAGATTAGTGTGAGAATATAGAGACCATTCATAGGGAGCATGAAGAGCACTATCAATAAATGTAATAGCAGGAGTAGATGTACTGATGTTAGGAGTAGCGGGATGGGAAGAAAATAGAGTACATTCGATGTCTGACTCATAGTTTATTGATGGAGTTCCCTCCACCAGATCATCCAGATCTGCCATCTCTTCCATATAACCCCTTGGTGATGTATAAACTTTTTATGACAATCATTTAGATGTAAAAATATTTTATAATAATTTTAATCATAATATTTAATTTTCAATATAGTGTGTTGTTTATATTGTTCTTAATGTTGTGTTTTTTATTACATTATTATATTATTATTCTATTATTATTATTATATTATTATTATTTAGTTTTTATTTTTTTATTTTTTATGTTTTATATTGTCGCAAATATTGTGATTTTAATAATGTAGAATTTTTTTATTTTTTATTTTTTTATTTTCTTATTTTATTATATTAATATATACTTATTATTATTATTATTATTATTATTATATTGATGGGAATATTGTACTTTTTACCAGTTTTTTATTTTTATTATTTTATTATTTCTTTTATTTTAATTATATTTTTATTAATTTATTAATTTTTTATTGATTTTTTATTATTATCATATTATTATTATTATTATTAAATTTAACTAATATTAATTTTAACTTATCCTATTAATATTTTTTTATTTTTTAATGTTTTTTGTGATGGGTGAACCATCCTATGACAAATACATATTTCTGATTGGTACATCCACACGTCGTAAAAGGGTTTTTTTAAAAAATTGAGAATTATTTGCAATGAGAAGGGTTCCTATTGAAAAATAATTTTTCTGATAACTTATTGAAAATAGCCCGTTGCAAAACACTTCAACTTACAATTGTGATCAAATCCACATATTCCATACAATACGATGGTTTCATACCTGGAACTAGGTTAACTGTAAATTATATATCCCCCTCTATAGGAATACAAGAGAAGACATCTGGGAAAAATCAGGATTTTCCCAAACAAGCATAATAAGGTCAAAAATGGAAGAAAACACCTCAGGATTAAGTTTAAAAATGGAAAAAACACTTCATATTTTCAAGGGAATGTCCCACATGTCCAGATCATAGATCCCACTCATTATAAAACTACTAAAGGCTCTCATCAACTACTTGATATTTGACACACTAATGATAACAATCAACATCAAAATGATGAGTGACAAGATAATCTATCACAATGATGATGTAAAATATGTCCATATAAAGAATAAGGAAATACATGAATAAATCTACATTACCTATCAAAAGATAACAAGATAGTAATCAAAACCCATGTTATTCCCTCTTTCCAAGAGGGGTTATATCTATATGATAAAGTACATAACGAATGTTTGATGTTTTAACACATCAGCAAAAAGGGATGATGTAAATAAACAGAATGAACCAGTATCAAATAAATTAGTCATTATAGAGAATGTAATAGATAGGGTACCTCTAACTATCACTAGACCAACATCAACCTTCATCAGAAAATAATCCACCATATGATGATGACTCACACTTGAAACATATTGTTGGATCCATGTGAAATTTGAAGATATTGAATGAACCACCGTGGACATTAGATGAAAACATATCTTACCATAACGAGCCATAAACACGGCCTTGAAGAAACTCTATATATGTCGATAACAACCAGAACCAAAGATCATCTTTACTAGGATGGGGAAAACATTGAATGTTCACAACAATAGAACACAAATAGAATTTTTGGGGAACACTATTAGAAATAAATGAATTTGTATAGGTGTCCTGCTATAGGGACCAACCTGCACCTCCCATGTGATTTCCAGTACACATCCTCTTCCATACCTTTACAAACTAATTGGTGTACTCCAACACAGAGTACTCTCCAAAATGAAATGAGAGGATCATCAGGGTGTTTTCCATCATGATAGACTTTAGGTGAGATTATATAAGAATCCTTTTTTCAAACAGTTTCAATTAAATCCCACATCTCTATCTTCTTGTACCCTATAATCAAACTTAAACTTTATATGTCCCCCAATTCTAAATGTTCCGAAACACATTGATGATAATATGTGTATCAAATAAGTTTAATATATGATAAATTGGGTTAATATAGTCATGGAACTCTTGGGGACAATTCATAAATTAATGGATGGTTGTTTGTCATGCAAGAACTCTCAATATCAATCCTATTTTCTTATCTATCCTCGTTTTAACTCAAAAATTGTCTAATGAACATGTGGTACAATTTGGTCTACATCACATAATTTTCAAATGATATCCTTTATATGATTCTGATCAAGAGGAATATTCCATTGAGAATCATCCACAAAAACATCTTACGGATCTCATGAAAGGTGTCTCATAGGAATATAACTAAACGTTGAAAATAGGAGCCACAATTATAAAATCAGATTAATATTAGTTCAAACTAGAAAACCGTAAATAAAACATGATATTAAGATTAAGAGCTCAACACTTGTGACACAATTCCCAACATACCACGGTAACACAAGTCATGTAACCATAATAATTGTTTAAGAACTCACTGCAATCTACCTCTCATGTTCCCAAATTCAATATCCCATTTAATAACATCTCATGGATGAGAAAACCCACATATGATGCCAAATTTTCACATCCCAAACTAGATAACCCACCCATAAAGGCTTTAAAATGAAATATAGCAAGACTTAAATCACATTTCTAATCCTAATGGGCTATTGACTAGCACCGAGGTATCAACAACAAACACAGAGAATAATTATTCAAAATTTCATTATAATATATGAAATATACAAACACAAAAGAATGTAACAATGGAAGAATAACCAAAAAAAATATTCTTTAATTGATGGAAAACAATATAAGCGATGGAACTTAAATAGCTAAACCAAAATCTAAATTATAAGTTCAACAACAAAAGAAATCCAAAATGCATGAAAAGATATTCCATGTGATATGTGGGGTACATAAAACTATCTCACCACCAGATATCCATACCCAGATGATAGAATCCTGGCCTCCCCAATATGGAGATATTCTATTCCACTCCTCAATAGACATAACAAGGTCAAAACATTTCCACAGGGTTGTGTATGACATGTTCTAAACAATATATGTCAAATCCCACAATGTTTTCCTTATAATTTCATCATATAAAGAATCCTAAAATTCTATTTTAAATGTAAAACATTAAATGATAATAAATAATAAAAATATATATCAAAACATTATAAATATTTCCCATATTCCAAAATTCCAAAATATGTCAGGTCAAAAGAGTTCAAAATCATATTTTCCATTTGAATTCTAATTTTTAAAAATCCAAAGACAATGTCATATAGGCCTAATATCACAAAAAGGAAGACTATATGATTAGTCTTACCATTTTCAATGACTAGTGTGCACCCAATTCCTTAGTGCATGTTCCAATGGAGAAAAAATATTCCCATAACGGAATCCTACCCAATAATGTTAAGAAACTCCATAGAAAAATAGTCATATGGATCCTAGGAACACCTCGTGAGTGAACCTGAAGAAACTATAGTGGATTATGGAACCAATATATGCATCCCATATTAATTCCCAAATATTCCCATGAGTTTTATTTCAAAAATCATTTCAAATGGATCCACATTTCACTAAAAATTTCAAAAACCATTATTTGACTTAAACATACATTGAAAATGCTATTTTCCTTTTACCAAAACTCTAGGAAAACCAATGTTTACAAAAATATTATTTTGAATGAAAATTATTAATGATTATTTATTAATATTTTAATTTATAAAACATTTGTAATATATTTAATCCAATATATTTATGATACGGAACCACCTATATCACACTCAGTAAACGCACTCCCACACTTGAATCCACCAGCACTAAAATGAATGAAAATAAAAGAAAATAGTAAATATTATTGAATCCCACTTCTTAGAATCAAATTCCATAAGAAATGATATGGGAGAGGTCATATCAGAACACAACTAATGGAACATGCACATTCCACACCATAACCAACAATTTACTAGTCCTTGGAAGAAGGTTTCACAACAGACCTCGAAGAATAAAAAAGCATCACCTCAGGGTTGAAAAATGTAAAAAATAGAAAAACACTAATATTTAGACCAATGGTAATGAAGAAGCGTAATTTCTTCTTAACTTGGAGGATGTTTGAAACCACCACAAATATCAAAAATGAATGGATGAACTTATAAGTAGTGGAGATCACCCAAATCACACCTGGATCAACCTAGTGTTCATGTTTGAGAGGAAAAAAACCGAATGAGATTAGATTTGGGAATGAATCATTATAAAACATAATTGGGAAATAGTTTATTCCATAAATTCTTAGATTATTGAATAAATATCCCATGAATCATATACACATAAAAACCCATCACATCGGGTTAAATTTTATCTAATCGATGATTTTATAGTGTAAACGTGGTTGTTTCTGTTGAAAACGAATTTAGTATGTTTAATAGATTTTATGGAATTCCTAAATATTACTACATAAACCATCTTATGGATAGTTCCTAGTGAAACAATTTTTCCCTACGATTTAACAGAAGACATAAAAGTGTAATGAAAAACATTTTCACACCATGTTCTGTAGAAACTCTCTAAAAACATTCGTTATCCCTCATAACCTAAGAGAAAATATCTAAAACAAGAAAAAAGTGTACCTTTTGATTCAATATGTTACCAGATAAAAAAGGTGAATGTGGCTTAGTAATATTTGTACCTAGTTGTAATGACTTTGAATTGGTGCATTGTACTTCGACTCAATCATCACTTAGGGAATGACAATGGGCCTTGGTGTAGACATATTTTGGAACAGAATGGGGATATCTTTTTGAAATTAAAAAAAAATCACTACAAAATATCATGAAGGATTTGAAAATATTATGACTATGAAATACCTTGGTGAAACCAAAGGTGTAATAGATTAAAAATAAGGTGTCAATATTTTGGAATCCTATGATTTTTATTTTATGAGTTATCTATTTGATTAAAGATGTTTTACGGTAAATAAAACCAATTTGGTTTTATCAAGGCATTGAATATAGAACATTTAAGCAATGGTGGTGACTGGTCAAAAAAATATTGATGTATCCTATTGGAGATTAGTTTTATAAATTCCCTTATATCATGAAAAGTCTCTAGGAATGTTATTTACTATCATGAATTATTTAATGCTAAATTACTTCTAAAAATATATACTGGTATGATGATCAAATCTAACCTACATGAATCATACCCAATTGATGTTTTTTGGAATATTATTCATGATTTTTTTTATTCTCATGCTATTATAATATTATGATTTCTTAAGCATAGATCAGAATTATATACCAAAATCCCATATGAATTTTCAGGTAAAGAAAGCCACATTTGATATTCCAATCCAACCTAAGACTATATATCAATGTGACGATAAATATAAAATTCCAATGTATGTGAAAACGATTTTATGGGTCATGATTATTTTCCAAATGGGGTGTTTATCTCATATGGTAATGGGGAAATGCAATGTCAATGATATGCCAATTGTTTCGATTATTGTTGATCTCTTTCTAGAATATTTTCCTAGTCTTCCATCAAATCATGAGTTTGACTTGTAAATAGAGCTCATACATTGAGATCTAATTTTTTCAAAGACTCCATATAGAATGGTAGAGATTAATTTTAAATAATTGAATTAAAAAATTCATAATAATAAAGAAAATGTATTTATTTGGAAAATTGTGAAATCTGGGGGATCACATATTCATTTCATTAAGAATATTGATGAATCACGGAAACTCTAGATTAATATCCCATGTTGAACAAGATCACAATAAAGAACAATTATTCTCTAATGTATATTGATGAATTTTTAGATCAACTGCACGGAGACCAATACATTTCCAAGACTGAACAACATGTTTTCTATCATCAATTGAGGTATAAGAATTGGGATATACATAAGATAACATTTTGTACAAGGTATAGACACAATAAATATAATTTTATTCCCTTTGGTATTACGAATTACCCTTATATATTAATGGATTTAATGAATAATGTAATTTCAGAATTCCTATATTAATTTATGATAGTCTTTATACATGGTATTATTATATATTCAAACATTAAAGATGATTATTAATATCTCTTGAAATTTTTTTTTGATGAACCTGGGTAAGGAGAAGTTGTATGAGAAATTTACAAAGTGATAATTTTAGACAAAAAAAGGTTACATTTTTTCTTTATATAATCTCATGATAGGTTATATGTATGGATCCATCATAGAAAAATGTTATTGGATGTTGTCCTATAACCAAAAATATGACTATGATCCACAGTGTTATTAATTTGGATGGATATTATCAACTGTTTGTAGGGAATTCATCATGACTATATAATCCACATACCATGTTTACATGGAAAGTATCTATGTTCCTTTTCATGAATTAATGTTAATAAAATTTCATGTAACTTAAGAGAATTTTAGTTAGTGAATCTATACATATGTTACCCTATAATATATAAGGGGTTTTTATCTATTTTGAGGCATCAAATAATGTATTGGTATGTATTGTCATTTGGAAATACATGGTTATATCGTATTCCTCATGGAAATTGAAGGTTGGTGTTCTAAATTACCCAAATCTTAATTTAAAGTTAGAAAATATAATTTTGGTTTTAAATATATATATGAATTATATTCATAGATAATGGTGTGATATAGATATAATGGTCATAAAATTATATAATCACATAGAAAGATTTGAACATGTTTTAGAGAAAATGGTTGTATATGACTACATATTTTGACTCCTCAATACATTACCAACTTTAGAACATGAACAAGGTGGACAATACATTGATTCAAAAGGATTATGCTAACTAATCTATGACAAAGATAAAAAATATCTGATATTTATAAATTGGAGAAGGATAGTTCTGTAAATCCTGAAGGAAGGGGAGAAATATTACCTCTCTCAAATTGGTTTTCAACCATCAATTTGGGTGAAGATTAAGGAGGCTCAATAGGAATATGTAGAGTTGTATAAGATGGTGAGAAATGTTCTCGAGCTTAACCATGATTTTTATGTACTGATAAAGTTTATTAACATTCTATGTGTTCCATCCATA
This sequence comes from Viscum album, assembly GCA_963277665.1. Classification (NCBI taxonomy): domain Eukaryota; kingdom Viridiplantae; phylum Streptophyta; class Magnoliopsida; order Santalales; family Viscaceae; genus Viscum; species Viscum album. The sequence continues at coordinate 786,131,091 of OY728163.1, read as the reverse complement.
CTATATTTTAAAAACCATTTTTTAGAGGTGGTTCATATTTAGTCAGTATCTATTTATCCCAAAAGTACTATGATGTACGAAGATCGAAATGAGTATTTATGGTTGGGTGGAAGGAGAGTTATTTCATAGTTTTTCTCTTAGTGATTAGTATTATAGAAAATAACTCTATGATGGAAAATTATAATGGGGTGTTACAACCATTACCCGTGCTTGCATGGAAATGGGAAAACATCACCATTAATTTTGTCATCGGACACCTTATAAATTCTATAGAACAAAACATTATATGGGTTGTAGTTTAACACATTACAGAGTCATAAATCAAAATTATTGTCAAATAATATTTATCTCTTGATCATATTTCTATGACATACATTAGGTATGTGGTAACATTGTATAGATTACGAAATTCTATTTTATCTGACATGGAAATAAAGTATAACCCTATATTCTACCAATGTCTCTATATAGATACCAAATTCAATTTCAACTGTGAATATTGTCCATTGATAGAAATTCAGTTTTATAAAAGAATTTATAACCTACATTATTTCTTAATATATTTTTCTATGGATTTCAATGATGGTAAGATTAAATACCATCATGTAGTAGAGTTTTCATTAAATAAGTACTTTTATTCATGAATTCAGATTGATCCTTATAGATCATTATAGGGAAATAAGTGTATAAATTAAATGTGTTGTGATGATGATATAAAAATAATGCTATTGGGACTAAAAATTGTAAAGGAAATGGAAAATAATGTCACATACCCTGAATAGAACATCAAAGAAAATCAGTGTTGACAGAAAAGTTATGATGGAAATCATCAGTGTGATCTAGTGTTTGAAGATAGTGAGGAGGTTTTCCATTGAATGTCTAAATCAAAAAATTATATGAATTTAGTGAATAAAGTAGAGATGATTCATGGGGATATTTTACATTTCTATATTCTTTATTAAGTCCAGATGGTTTCTTATAGCTTAGGGATTCTTCCTAACCTCTCTCAAGTCTATGATGTATTCAATACATCCCTCATGAGGATGTACATACCTAATCCTTCACATGTAATAATATAAAAGTATCTACCAATATAGCATAACATTTCCTATAAAGAACAATCTTTTGATATTTTGGATCATAAAGGGAATGTTCTATGAAACAAGTTCACTGAAGTGGTCAATGTTTTGTGGCGAATTCACCAATTTGAGGAAGGTAGATATGAACCACTGGATATAATGAGGAAAAAGTATCCTCAGTTTTTTAGTATCCGTGTGACATAATTTATAATGATAAATCCTTTTTAAGGTGGGTATAATGTATCACCCTGATAATTTATGAGATTATTTTTTCAAATAAATTTTATTTCTTTGATAACGTGTTTTACATGCAAGGCCGAGTTTTAACGAACCACAATATACTATTAACATAATTATTTAAAAAATACCATTATAAAATAGCCATTAAATTTTGTGTCATAAATAAGAATAAATAATTTTTTAAAAATAAGTATTTTTTTAATGATTAAAATATATTGATAAATATTAACATAATTTTCGGAATTTTTTTTATAAACCTAAAAAATATATTTATTCTAAAATAATGATTTTCATTTTTTTTTGAAAAAAATAATTAGATAAAAATTTTAAATTTTCATAAAATGTATTTGATAAAATTAAATTCATTTTCTTAATCAAATTCATGAAATTATCATTGATTTAACTTTTATTATTTCTTTAAAAATATTAATTTTTCAATGAATTATTGAAGGTGTTGATTTTAATTAAACATTCTATTTTCTTTTAAAGAATTTACAAGTTCAATTTTTTCTTACTGTGGGATAAAAAGATTAATTATATCAATTATATTATAATTTATCTACTACAATCATCAAAATCAATTTAATGTCGAATTTTGATTTAAAAACTTTTTATACATATGAAAACAGTTTCTTTGGGAAATTGTTTTTTCATCATATCTGTGGGATTAATTTTAAATTTAATTATACCACATGTATAAATTCAATTTCGAAAATTTTATTCCATATTTATAATCATAAATAATAATTTTATATAACAATTTCATCATATTTTTTCATAATCAATTGTGATAATTTTAAAATTACTTATCACTTTTAAGGTTAAAACTGGTTTTCCATGGGTTAAACTAAAAAGAGAAGGGTTGAAATGAATTTAAAACATTTAAAATACATATATTGGATCAATAAGTTTTCATAAAATCATCAATTTTATGATAATGATCCATTTTTTCACCATTTGTAATGACTATATCATGGTAATAATGTTTTCCATTCAAATATTCAATGTGTGTATTCACCCCCACTTATTAATGGGATCCCATCTATTCTCGTGTTCACATATCCAGAGCATTTTGATTCATCAAATACATTCCCAAATCCTCACTTAATTCTATCCGCACATAATAAATTCTTTATTATTATTAATAAACCCTAGTGTTAAGTATTTTGGTGAAAATATAAAGAGGTTGTTCGAAGAAGAGGTATCATTCTTAACTGGTTGTTTTTTATTTTATTCATTCTTCCACTTACACAAAATAATATTATACTATAATAACATAATAAAATAATTATATTAAATATAAATATATTTTATTATTCTAATTTAATAACATATATCTGTGCCCTCCTCTTTTTAATGTGAAATGAAAATGTCGATTGTGTGTATGGTGGACTACCGCCTCATGAACAGATGTAGATTATTTTCTATCACTACCTATCACTGATAGAGATAATGATGGAATTAATTTTTAAATATAATATTTATGAAATATTTATACTCCATTAATTATGATATCACATCTATATTCTTACTTTCTATTTTTTTGAAAATAAAAATGGATCTCGTGCGTACATGTGAACTATCATATCCACCAATGGATGTGATTCATTGTTTATTTAATTTTGACATGAATGGTAGTAAGGATATATTTATGGAATATATATTATATATATGACATAAAATTATTCTTTTTGGTTGATATATTGTTTTATTTTCAAATTTTCCATCTGTTGAGAAAATGGAATCAAGGTTTATACATACAAACTACATTCCATGTAACACCCCAATCTTCTGCGGTACGCTTCCCTTTGAATAATACAGTAGCATGTGTTGTACGCAACTTCGAGTTCTAACACACACCACAACCAATAAAACTAGTTGTTATGAATAGTAATACATAATTTTTTAAATTTAATAAATTTTATCTCTCAAAATGGAATTCATTTTTGGATTCGGAATATCGAAATTAGCTTATGGTGAATTTTTGGTATTTTTCTGGAAACATTCAATTTTTCATGAATAGTGAAAAAACACTAAGTTATAGTTTAAAACTGAATTTATTATTTAAATAATTATTCATATTATTTAAATGTAATTAAGTTCAAAATAGACACATAATACCTATATAAGTTCAATGTAATTCATTGTAGTCAATTTAAAATAATTTTATATATATAAAAATTTCTTAGAACTTTTCACCGTCGTTTACCCACCTCCTAGAAGAATTTGAAAATTCACATAAAACTTAATTTTAAAGCTTATGTGAGTGGAAATTAAAATATCCAAGAGATATGGTTTATATCAGTAAGTAAAATGTGGTTCAATAGGATGAAATTAATTTTTGCTGAATAGTAAATTTTTACTTTTATTTACCACGGTTAAAAGTAAATAGGGTAATTAAGGGTAAAAATGATATTAATATTACCCTAACACATGTCCTAATTCTATAAGACAAGTTTATCTCGACCAAAAACTACCTTAGGAATAAAATATTATCATTTAGGTCCACATTGTTAATATTAGGACATTTATTATTATTTACTTCAATGAAGAGTTAAAATCAATGTTTAATTACTAAAGCATTTTTAATATAGGTTTATAAATTAGATAAATTCTATTTTAAATATTAATTAGAAATAAAAAAATATTTCCTACATAATGGTATTTTATTTATAACTTTTAGACATTAAATATTTTAATTTCTTTATGACACAATGGTGATAGAGTAATTACCTAATTAAAGAAAAATTAAAATAATTTATATTATAAATACCCAAATAAATGTAATTTGAGAGTTTTTATGAATTAATGTAATTTTATATGTTAATATGACATATTATGATTGATTATATGAATTGTTTTCGAAGTAATAATGTTGTTATGAATTTATCAAAAAAAAAACCCAATAGTGTAAATATTGACTTAAAAGAGTTTTTAAAATAAATATTATATTATTAATTGACATTCTATTCATAAAAATATAAATTTCGGCCAAAGAACTTATATAATGATAGGTGTATAATTAATGGACCACTTGGGGGTCTCATGGTAGTTTATAGTAATATTATTAACCATATAATATAAAAATACAAAGAGACATGGTAAATGTCAAAGTAATTAACTAAGGGTTAAAACTAAAATATAAGGTTAATAAAGTGACACAAACCTGTCAAAAACCATTTTGTTTTGTTTTTCTCGACCCATTACCACTTTATCCTTGAACTAAATCAGTTTTTAACTATTAAAAATCGAATATTAATTTATTATAAAATAATATTTCTAGCTTTTCCTAAGGTGCCCCTCACCACTCTTATAAAAGGGCACTCCCCCTTCCCTCTAATTCACACCTTCAAAGCCATTTGGATCAGCCAAACCCTGAGAAAATATTCTCCCAAAATCCCTCTATTCAACTTAGAGGCCTTAGTTTGTTGAGATAGCCGCCTTAAGGAGACCATTGGATCAAATCAAAAGGAAGAACTCGAAGAAGAGGTAATGATTTCACCAACCTCTTTCAAGTTCCTTTCTTCTTAAACTTCTTCTTTCTTTGTTATTTCCATTATAAAATAATTACTCCAGTACCTTCTAAATACTGTGATGTTATTATAAATATTGTATACCATATTTTGTATTATATCCATCCTTTGAATGACAAGTCTCCATATGTGTGTACGTACGGCTTACCGTCTCCACTTCGTGGTGTAATTGTTATTCAAAACATTATTATTTGGATGGGTATAATAATGATGTGTAATTGAAGTAAATAATAAATATAACATTATAATGATTCTGTATATATGATATACCATCCAATTATATAATATTTTAATATCAAATGAATGATATTGTTGCTCGTGCGTACGTACAGACTACCGTCTCCATGAACACGATGAGATTCATTCCCCACCATATCCATTCAAGTCTAATTCTCATTTTATGATTCAAAATAATGTTTAAGGACTTGATATCATTCTGGATATGAATAATATACAACCTATCCATAACCAACATGGATTTTATAACAAAACATATAAAACAAAACGAGTAAGTTAACACCCGAAACGACGATAATAATAAGATATTATTAACAAAGCAATATTAAAAGATCATATATGATATCATATTTATGTATATGGTTATTGTATAATTTAATAACAACTATTTCTCTATTATACAGGAGGTTAAACTACCCTCAACCAAGGAAAAGTACAAGGTAAGGGTTTATTTCACAATATTTTTATTAGCAGAGGTTATTTATACGTAATTATCTACTGGTACCTCTTTATCATCCACATCCATGTTTCTTAAAAATGTATTTAAAAATAGTCTTAGTATTTTATAGACTGTGGGTTAAATTCATTTTTACCCTTGTTTGACTTTTTCTAAGATGTTTATAATGTAATATTTCCGTCATTTTCCAAAGAAGGTCCTTTTTAACCTTTTCGACAAAATTAAGGTAAGAATGTCTTTTTTTAACTTATACGGTGGGTGCAGCTATTTTATGCCATTATAAAATCGTCTAAGCTTACCTTACGTGTTTATAAAAATATTTTTAATTTAGCTGTTTTATTTTATAATTACGTGACCTTTAAATTATTTCAAAAAAAGAGTTATTTCTCTCAAATATTTTTGATTTCTTCTATGTCAACATCCTTTGATGGATTTTAAGCTTATTTGATGTTGATTTATTATGATACAAAACTTTCATATTGTATTGAAGGTTTTGTGATATGTTTGATAGTGGATGTGGTATTTTTATATCATTCATGATTTATGGAGAATTTATTGAAATTTCGTATTCCATTTTTAATACGAATGTTTATGTTATGTTTAAACCTGTTCATTTGAGAAATTAATTGGACTTAATAAGTGACTGGTGGAGCCCACTATAACTCCTCGATGCATCGGTAGGTCTCATGAGACAAACTAGTGTCTTGGAAAAAGGCCTTGAAAAAATCATATTTTTAGTCTTGGCACAAGGCCTTAACAAAATCTTATTTGTAGTCTTGGCACATGGACTTGACTATGTGGTTATGATAGTCTGGAATTATGCATTCCATCATTATAAAAGTGGTTATTGATATTTCATGTGATTATTAAACTATTAGAATATCCATGTGAATAAGTAAATGGAATTATTTCATTTTATTTCTGCCATATTATGCTGATGTTCATGTTTTAAAATACTTCTGTTTTAGTTATACATTGCCTTAAATGTTTATGCTTATTTATGAAAGTTTCCCATATATTTTTATCCTTACTAGGCATCTGAGCTCACCCCTTCATATTTTTTATTTTTCCCAAGATGTGCATATTATTTTATGACTGACCTGTAGGGATTGTATGGGTGATTTTGAGTGTGGCCTATGGAATATGTTGTTGTAGTTTTTCATTTTATGTTGTAATGTAAACCTTATGAATATATCTAGTGTTTCCAAGGCAACCAAACTAATCGGTCTTTCGAGACCTGATCTTTTTTTATCAAGCGAATATTATGTAATAATGCACCAACTTTGGGTAACTGGGTTTGGGGCGTTACAGTTGGTATCAGAGGAATTTTAGTACAAACCTTGGGAGAAATATTTAGATAAACTCTGATTAGAGCACATAGATCCAAGATGGACTTTGAGGATTAGTATTGAAGAAAATCCTATAATTTTTGAATTGTAAAGATTTTGTGAGTTTTCCTAGAAATGCATCCCTGTCTGGATATGAGTAGGGAGAGGCAGCTCTAGCACAGATGTAGCTAGGAGTGAAAACTCCGACAAGGAGTTTCGGGCTTGACCCAGGGTATCCTGGTACATGACAACGGGCCTTGCTGCACTGTTGGTTACAAAACTCCTGGGGGATATTCTTAGGATAATTCTCATTTTCTTTACAAACCATTATGAAGGGTTTATGAGTATATACTTCCTGAAAGAAAACATTTTTTATGATTATGGATTATATCCAAAAAATTTCAATTTTTGTTAAGTGTTTTAGAAGTTTGGAATTAAGTATTTTGATTAATAAACTAATCTAGTGTATACCATTGTTTAAAAATGACGCCTAGTGGAAGGAATGGAAACTGTATTAATGCACGCACTTTATGTAGGGATTTCCCTCCCGCGCAAGACAATTATAGTGGATCTGGTGATGAAACTGGTGCTGATTAGCTAATCACCATACTGGGACATCTCACTCAGGTTATGAATAATAACCTTACCCATATGGAGAACTCAGATCCACATCGTGGAGGATCAATGTTAGATCTCTTCATAAGGAAACAACCACCAACATTCAATGGGTGTGAAAATCTACTATTAGCTAAGAAATGGATAAAATCCTTAGAGAAAATATTCCATTCCTTGGGGAGTAGTGAAAGGGAAAAAGTTATCATGGAATTCTACTGCCTCACTAGAGATGTTGATCAATGGTGGTCATTGATTCAAAACACGAAGGAAGATGATAAATTATAAAATATGGAATGGAGGGTGTTTAAAGAGCAGTTCTTAGAAAAATACTTTCCTCATGACCATAGAGAAGATATGGAAAGGAAATTTATGAGTTTGAGAAAAACGGAGGTTGATAATGTCGCAATGTATGAGGATAACATTACAAGGTTAGAGAGGTATGTTGTAGATTATTTATATAACCCAAGAATTAAGATTTATCATTTCATTTATGGGTTAAAACCATTTCACCATTGAGCATTAGTCTCACAAACCTTCTCATTGTACGAAGATATTGTCTCATGCGCTATCAAGACAGAAAAATAATTCTCTATGTCTTATGACTTTAAAGCAAAGCAAGAGAAGAAGAGATCTTCTGATCACACTGGAAATGGAAATAAGGGGAATAAGGGAAAAGTTGATTATCCATCCTACAATAAATGTGGGAAGAAACACCCCGGTACTGTCTTGAAAGGAATGCAAGTCTGTTACAAGTGTGGTGAAAAAGGCCACCATGCTCATGATTGCAAGGGAAAGAAAGTTGTTGTCAATGTGGAATGCTATAATTGTAGAGAAATGGGGAATTATGAAAATTAATGCACTAATCATTAGGGGAACTTACCTAAGAAAAGGACAAGGTATCAAGGACAAGCTTATGCTATCACTACTACAGAGGTAGAAGCTCTGAAAGACATGGTGGCAGGTAATTTAATGGTTTCCAAAAGATTAGAAAATGCATTATTTGATTCTAGATCATAACATTGTTTCATATCTTCCCAGCTTGCTAAGAAAATTAGATATTTAAAATTTCATTTAACAAGGGAGTTGTCAGTTAAAACTCCTAAGGGAAGTATCATTGCAACAAAGTTTTGTGAATTTGATCCCTTTATAACACATAAATGTTCTTTATCTGCTGATCTCATCATCATAACTATGATTTAATTTGATATAATCCTTGGTATGGATTGGCTTTCAGACCATGATGCGAAGATTTATTGTATGAAAAAGGAGGTTATGATTTTTTTATGATGATGATAAGGAACACTTTATATTTAGAATAGAATCGCCACCACCTAATTCGTATCTGGATCCATCCCCAGTAGCTCAACTAAATTCAATTATGGGGGAGTAAGAGAATGAAATAATTATGAGTGAGGAAAAGAATGGTCAAATAGAGGATGTAACTATTATGAAAGAATATGTATATGTTTTTCCGGAAGATTTACCTGGACATCCTCTAGAATAGGAAATTGAGTTTTCCATTGATTTAATTCCTGGTTCAAGGCCCATATCAAAGACCCCTTATAGAATGGCCACTGAGGAATTAGTTGAACTAAAGAAAAAACTAGTGGAATTGAGTAATAAGGGATTTATTCACCCTAGTGTTTCTCCATGGGGATCCCCTGCCCTTTTTGTTATGAAGAAAGATGGAACTATGAGGTTATGTATCGAATACAGGGAAATCAATGCTATAACAATAAAGAACAAGTATCCCTTACCTCACATTGATTATTTATTTGAATAACTTCATGGAGCTCAATACTTTTAAATGATTGACCTTAGATCTAGATACCATCAGTTGTGTGAGAAGAAGGAAGACATTCTGAAGACAGCATTTCGAACCAGGTACGGGCATTACGAGTTTACAATAATACCTTTTAGGCTGACTAATGCACCCTATGTTTTCATGGATCTAATGAACATAGTTTTTAAAGAATATCTCGATGATTTTTTAGTGGTATTTATTGATGATATATTGCTATACTCCAAAATATATGAGGATCGTGAAAATAACTTGTGCATTATCCTGAAGACTCTTAGAAGAAATGAATTATATGGGAATTTTTGCAAGTGTGAATTCTGGCTTCAAGAGATTTCTTTTCTTGGCCATATTGTCTCTGAGGATGGAATCTATGTTGATCCTTCTAATAACAAGGCAATCCGAGAATGGCCAGCACCGATGACTATAATCGAGGTACGCAGGTTTATTTGTTTTGCAGGTTATTATCGACGGTTTGTCCAGAATTTTTCCCGATTGGCTAACCCATTAACTAAACCCACACTTCAAGGGGTTAAATTTGTTCGGAAAAAATATTGCGAAGACTTTTATGAAGAACTGAATAGAAGATTAGTCAATGATCATATTTTGACTCTACCATTGGGGAATGATGGGATTGTTATTTATAGTGATGCATCGAATAAAGGACTTGGTTGTGTCCTTATGAAAAATGATAGGGTTATTTCCTGTGAATCACAACAACTGAAAATTCAAGAGAAAAACAATCATTCTCATGATCTTGAGTTAGCAGCTGTAATCTTTGATCTGAAGATTTGGAGACACTACCTCTATGGTGAAAAATGTGATATTTATAATGATAAGAAGAGTTTGATGTATATTTTCTCACAGAAAGAACTCAACACCAGGCAAGGAAGATGGCTTGAATTACTCAAGGATTATGATTTTATGATACACTACCACCTGAAGAATGAAAATAAGGTGTAAGATGCTTTGAGTAGAAATGATCATGGAGTTTTGAACAAGATGAGAGTTGAAAAGGATCTTATATACATGGATCTTGTAAAGATGGATATGGGAATAACCATGGAAGGTGAAACATCAATGCTTTTTCAAATGGTTTCGAAACCATCTTTACTATAAAGGATAAAGAGTTCTCAGACTGGTGACGAAGTGTTTCAAAAGAAGATTATAGCTGTGAATAATGGGAGATTGAGTGACTTTGTGTATGAAGATGGAATTTTGATGTTTGGGAAGATACTTTGTGTTCCCAATATACCTGATCTAAAAAGATAATTGTTGGATGATTCTCATAGTTCAAATTTCTCTATACCCTCTGGAGGCACCAAAATGTATAAATATTTGAAGGAATATTTTTTGGGGGACAACATGAAGAGGGAGGTTTCTGATTTTGTGTCAAGATATATGGTTTGTCAACAAGTTAGATCTGGAAGAAAATGGCCTTGAGGAGTCATGCAACCTATTCCCATACCAGAGTGGAAATGGGATAATGTTACGATGGAATTTTTCATGGGACTACCAAAGACTCCTAGAAGGAACGATACAATATGGGTCATTGTTGATCGTCTTACCAAGTTAGCACATTTTATTGCTATAAGAGAAGATCTACCACTTGAACGTCTATAAAGACTATATATTAATGAATTTGTGAGACTTCATGGAGTACCCATATCAATTGTTTCTAATCGTGATCCATGTTTTACATCAAGATTCTGGAGAAGTCTCCAGAAATCCCTGTATACTAAACCTCATTTGAGCACCGCTTACCACCCCCAAACTGATGGACAATCAGAACAGACTATTCAAACCTTAGAAGACATTTTGAGATCATGATCACTTCACTTTCAAGGTATAAGGGATCAATATTTACCTCTGGTAGAATTTTCTTATAACAATAGGACACATTAATGTATTTAGATGGAACCATATGAAGCGTTATATAGAAAGAGATGTCGCACACCAACCTGTTGGGATGATGATGGTGAAAGGAAACTTGTATTCCCAGAACTGGTGGAAGAAACTATGGAAAAGGTGATGTTAATTCAAAACCACATTAAAAATCTCAAATTAGGAAGAAGAGCTATGCCGATAACCAAAAAGAGGATTTGGAATTTCTGGTGGGAGATCATGTTTTCTTGATGGTATCTCAATGGAAGGGTGTTATACGCTTCGGTAATAAGGGTAAATTGAGTCCCCAGAACATCGGACCTTTCAAAATTATAGAACGAATTGGGGCTGTAGCTTACTGTTTGGAAATGCTGCCAAATCTCTCCAAAGTTCACGATGTGTTCCACATATCACTGTTGAGAAAATACATGCCTGGCCCAACGCATGTACTCACCTAAGAGGAATTAGAACTGGAACCTGATCTGTCTTTTTGTGAAGAGCCAATCAAGATTCTTGATACTAGAGAACAAGTGTAGAGAAACTGGATGACTCGTCTGGTAAAATTTCAATAGAGAAACAATAAAATGGAAGAGGCAATGTGGGAACCCGATGAACTTATGATGAAGAATCACCTAAGTCTATTCTTGCGGTAGTATTCTAGAAATTTCGAGGATGAAATTATTTGAAGGAGGGGAGAATTTAACACCCCAAGCTTCTATGTTACGCTTCTCTTTGAATAATACAGTAGCGTGTGTTGTATGCAACTTCGAGTTCTAACACACACCACAACCAATCGAACTAGTCGTTATGAATAATAATACCCACTTTTTGAAATTTTATAAATTTTATCTCTCAAAATGGACTTCATTTTTTGATACGGAATATCGAAATTAGCTTAGGGTGAATTTTTCATATTTTTCTGAAAATATTCAATTTTTGATGAATAGTGAAAAAACATGGAGTTGTGGTTTAAAACCTAATTTTTTTTAAATAATTATTCATTTTATTTAAATTTAATTAAGGAAAAAATAGACACATAATACCTATATATGTTTAATGTAATTCATTGGAGTCAATGTAAAATAATTTTAGACATATAAAAATTTCTTAGAACTTTTCATCGTCTTTTACCCACCTCCTAAGAGAATTTGTAAATTCACATAAAACATAAATTTACCACTTCTGTGAGTGGAATTTTTAAAATCCGAGAGACACGGTTGATATCAGTATGTAAAATGTGGTTCAATGATTTGAAAATAATTTTTGGTGAATATTAACTTTTTACTTCTATTTACCATGGTTAAAAGTAAATAGGGTAATTATGGGTAAAATGATATTAATATTACCCTAACACGTCTTCTAATTCAATTGGACAAGTGTATCTCGACCATAAACAACCTTAGGAATAGAATATTATCATTTAGTACCACTTTGTTTAGACTAGGAATTTATTATTATTTAATTCAAAGAAGAGTTAAAAGAGTTAAAATCAAAGTTTAATTACTAAAACATTTTTAATATAAGGTTATACATAAGATAAATTCGATTGTAAATATTAATTAGAAAGAGAAACATATTTCCTACATAATGGTATTTTATTCATAATTTTTAGATATTAAATTATTCAATTTATTTATGACACAATGGTGATGCAGTAATTACCTAATTAATGAAATATTAAAATAATTCATATTATAAACACCCAAATAAATGTAATTTGAGACTTTTTATGAATTAAATTAATTTTATAGGTTAATATGACTTATTAGTATTGATTACATGAATTTATTTCTAATTAATAATGTGGTTATGAATTTATCAAAAACAAAATACCCAATAGTGTCAAAATTGACACAAAAGAGTTTTTAAAACAAATATTATTTTAGTAATTGATATTCAATTCCTAAAAATCTATGGTTCAGAAAAAGGTCTTATATAATGATATGTGTATCATTAATGGATCACTTCAGGGTCTCTTTGAAGATTATGGTAAGACTATTAACCATATAATATAAACATACAAAGAAGCGTGGTAAATGTAAAACTAATTAACTGAGGGTTAAAACTAAAATATAAGGTTAATAAAGTGACCCAAACCTATCTAAAACCTATTGGTTGAGTTGTTTTAGACCCATCCCCACCTTATCCTAGAAATAAATCAGTTTGGAGCCATTAAAATCTAAATATAAATTTATTATAAAATAATATTTCTAGCATTTCATAAGGTGCCTCTCACCCCTCTTATCAAAGGTCACCCCCCTTCCCTCTAATTAACACCTTCAAAGCCATTTGTCTCATCCATCCCCTACCCAAATATTCTCCCAACTTCCCTCATTTAAACCTAGAGTCCTTATTTTGATCCGAAAGCCAACCTAAGGAGCCCTTTTGATCAAATCCAAAGGAAGAACCCGAAGAAGAGGTAAGGATTTCACCATCCTCTTTCAAGTTCCTTTCCTCTTCAACTTCTTCTATATTTGTTATTTCCATTATAAAATAATAACAACAGTACCTTCTATATACTGTGATGTTATTATAAATATGTTACAACCATATTATGTATTCTATCCATCCTTTGAATGACATGTCACCATACGTGCGTATGTACGGCTTACCGTCTCCACATCGTGGTGTAATTGTTAGTCAAAACATTATTATTTGGATGGGTATGATAATGATGTGTAATTGAATTAAATAATAAATATAACATTATAATTATTCTCTATATATGATATACCATCCAATTATATAATATTTTAATATCAAAAGAATGATATTGTAGCTCGTGCGTACCTACAGACTACTGTCTCCACAAAGGCGATGAGATTCATTCCCCATCGTATCCATTCATGTGTAATTCTCATTTGGTGATTAAAAATAATTTTTATGGACTTCATATCATTATGTATATGAATAATATAAAACCTATCCATAAAAAACATAGCTTATGTAACAAAACATATAAAAGAAAACAAGTAAGTTAACACCAGAAATGACGATAATAATAAGATATTATTAACAAAGAAATTTTAAAATATCATATATGATATCATATTTATGTATATGATCATTGTATAATTTAATTACAAATATTTCACCATTATACAGGAGGTTAAACTACCCTCAACGAAGGAAAAGTACAAGTTAAGGGTTTATTTCACAATATCTTTATTATCTGAGGTTGTTTATTCGTAATTATCTACTGGGACCTCTTTATCATACACATCCAGGTTTCTTAAAAATGTATTTCAAAACATTATTACTATTTTATATACTATGGGTTAAAGTAATTTTTACACCTGTTTGAATTTTTGTACGATATTTTTGAGGGAATCTTTCTGTCATTTTCCAAACACGGTACTTTTTAACCTTTTCAAAAAAATTAAGGTAAGAATGTCCTTTTTAAACATATATGGCGGGTGCGGCTATTTTACGCCGTTATAAAATCGTCGAAGCTTCACTTAAATTCTTATAAAAATATATTCAAATTATATGTTTTATTTTATAATTATGTGCCTTTTAAATGATTTCAAGGAAAGATTTATTTCTCTCAAATAGTTTTGATTTCGTCTATGTCAACATCCTTTGATAGATTTTAAGCTTATTTGAAGTTGATTGATTATGATACAAAACTTCCATATTGTATTTATGTTTTTGTGATATGTTTGACTGTATATTTGTTATTTTTATACCATTCATGGTTTATGGAGAAATTATTGACATTTCATATGATAGTTTTAATATGAATGTTTATGTTATGTTTAAACCTGTTTATATGAGGAATGCATTGGACTTAATAAGTGACGGGTGGAGCCTGCTATAGCTCCTCGATGCATTGGTAGGTCTGATGAGACAAACTACTGTCATGGCACAAGGCCTTGAAAAAATCTAATTTGTAGTCTTGGAACAAGGCCTTGACTATGTGGTTATGATATTATGTCATTATGCATTCCATCATTATGAATGTTGTTATTGATATTGCTTGTGATTATTCAACTAGTAGAATATCCATGTGAATATGTAAATGGAATTATTGCATTTTATTTCTGCCATATTATGCTGAAGTTCATGTTTTAAAAGACTTTTGTTTTACTTATACATTTCCTTAAATGTTTATGCTTATTTATGAAAGTTTCTGCTATATTGTTATCCTTATTGGGAATCTGAGCTCACCCCTTCTTATGTTTTATTTTTCCCAGGATGTGAAGAATTATTTTATGAATGACCTATAGGGATAGTATAGGGGATTTTGAGTGTGGCCTATGGAATATGTTGTTGTAGTTTTTCACATTATGTTGTAATGTAAACCTTATGAATATATCTAGTGTTTCCAAGGATACTAAACTAATTGGTATTTTGAGACTTGATCTTTTGTGATCATGCCAATACTATGTAATAATGCACCAACTCTGGGTAACTGGGGTCGGGGTGTTACATTCCATCTCTATACAGTGTGATATTCATTATATATATTTTAAATTAATATATTTAACTAAAATAATATATAATGGATATATATTGTATTTATATTTTTTAAAAATAATTTAGATTATGGATCAATTATCAATGTAAAAGGACTAAACTAACCAATATAGAACATACATAAAAATGAAGAAGTTTTTAACAGAAAGATGATTTTAACAAAGAATTGTTAATTAACATGTAATAAAAAGTCATATGTAAATACTATATTTTGTGATATATAGGATTACTATTATTTAATAGATTTATAATGAACCTAACATTATTATACACTAGTTTTTAATTTGTGTGTTGGAATTTGATACTTGAGGTAATGGATTTTCATCTAAATTTCATTTTCTTGGTACGCGTGCCATATTACACCTTTATTATTTTGGTTGGTAAATATACAACAAATTAATGATTTATATATTATTATAAGTAAAATTATGTGGTATAAATATAAAAATAATTTTAATTCATTCAAGTGGTTTATGATTCAAAAAGTTACCTATGTCTCATGAGTTTTAAAGTGTGAATTCATTATGTATAGGGATTTTATATGAATATAATTTCAATGAAGACATATTATGATCAATTTCTCATGAAATTAAACAATTTTCTTATCACAATATTATTTCATAAAAATAAATTTTTTTATTTCATTTTCATATCTTTATGTACTTTGGAGACAAGATGAATTTTTTAAGTAAAAACCAACTTTATATATCTCTTCAATCAAAAATCATTTATCTTCCATGACCATGTTTTCTAAAGATGTATTGAAGATTTTTTTACTATTATAAAAATATTTTAATGTTATTTTTATCTATGATTTAAATTTTAGGAAATTTTTTAAAATAAATCTACTTTACTTTTTCCAAATAAGGTAAATTTCAGAATTTAAAGAAAATGTGAAATCAATATTTATTTTGATGTACAACGCATGAAAAGTATATTAATTCATAATAACCACTAAATTATTTTAATATTTCATTATATGTTTTCAAGGATTTTTTCAAAGATTATTTTTTCTTTAATATTTGGTAAATCGTTAGATTTTAAATGAGTGATTTTAGAGTGCACCAACTATTTTCCTCATGAATGGTTTCAAGTGGAATTTAAAAATCATTTTCCATCAAAAATGATATAATTTTATGTTACATAAGATATACTGGGGAAATTAACCAATGATACCATCCTTATCATTTCTTTAGATTTTTTTTTGATTATGATGAAAATATGATTGGAAACCCATTTCATTTATATGTGTTATTCTATGATGAAATATTTATGAAACCCATATATTTTCATGGATTTTTATATAATGAAGGTTTTATAAAATTTTAGAAAAAATATGTATCATTTTAATTATGTGAAGTGTGGGGCCAGTATCTACCTACAATCCATTGTGTAATGATTAATATTCTATGACCCAAAAGTGTGCATAAGTGGTTATCACAGTCCTAAAAGAATTTACATGGTAGGTTATACCAAGCCCAAAAGAGGGTGCATGGGAGGTTATCCCATGCCTACAAGTGGGTACATGAGTGGTTATCCGTAGACCATAATAAGGTACATGTAAGGTTATCTAAAGCCTAACAAAGGGTAAATGTGAGGTTATATGAAGCCCAATGTAGGTACACAGGTGGTTATCCCAAGCCTAATATGTTATAAATATATTTGTAGATAACCATAACATAATATTTGTTATACTTATATGTTTTCCAAAAAATATTTTCTTATTTCAATTTTATGTTCTCATGTCTCTGGATCATTGATTCAATTTTGATTCATGTCTTACAACCTATCATGTTTTATGTCATGACTCATGTTTAAGATATATTATTAATAGGTAATGGTTTTAAAATTATATTCTCTTATTCTCATACCCACATGCTAATGTTATGTTGATATCTCCCACATTTACCCTTAATAGGAATCTAATCTCACCCAGTGATAGGATTCCTTTTTCCTTTGTTAGGACGAATGGAATTATGTATTATATTTCTAATAAGTGTGAATGTTATGAGATAATAGTGGGAGATAATTTATTTCACGTATGAACTTGTTGTTAATGTGTCCATGATTCAAAATATAATATACATATATGATTTTTATGGATCTTTATGTTATGTAGTGAATGATAATCTATTAAAATGTGATATCTATTTGTGAAATTTTTGGGTTTTTGTATAACCTATCTCCTTTTCATTTTCACATAGTTAGTGTGATAGATAATCATGAAAATTTCTCAAAAACCCACTAACGTTAACATTATAGAACAAAAATATTGTGTGTCTCAGTAAAATTTTTCTGGTCTTCTTCATTCATTAACCAATTAAATTTTTGTGTGGTAAATTGTTAGTCCATATTAATTTATGATATTTCCAATGAATGAAATATATTATAACAAAAAATAATATTTCATATATTTTCTATTTAAAGTATTTTCATTCAGGATTTGAATAAAATACCTTATATATTTTTCATTAACCTCATTACATTTTTAATAAACAAAAATATCATCAATAAATATAACCCATAACATTTAAAAATATTGTTGGAATACTAAATGTATATGAACATTGAATAAAACTAGGTCATTATTTATACCGAAGGGGATAACCAAAAACTAATAATTCCCATACCTAGTACAAAACATTGTCTTATGGATGTCATCTTGCTTAACCTTATACTGATGATACACAGAAAAATGATCAACCATTGAAAAATATATATTAATATGAAGCTAATATACAATGTTATTATTTTGAGGAAAAATAGTTATTCCTAATAGTAATTTTAATCAATTGTATATATTATTGATAATACTTATAGAATAGTTTTTTATTTTAATAAATAAAAATAAGAACACCTCATAGTGAAGTAAAATGCTAAATGAACCATTTACCAAAGAACTCATTTATCTTATTTTTCAATTCTAGAAGTAATAATTTTGGTACATGATAAGGGGGTGTTGAAACATTCTTACCATCATCCACTAATTTAAAACAAAACTCAGCTACTCAATTAGCTATAATACTATGTACTTATCAGGAAAAAAATCTATATAATCTTTTACTACAAGCATATCATTAATATGAGATTTTTTGTTATTTCAACTATATGATTAAGATAAAATATTCTTAAATATCTAAATAAATTCCTAGATTCTGGATATGTTATGAAATGTATAAATTCATTTCTATATAAAAAAATAAATTTATTTCAGAAAAAAATTTATTTGGATATACAATATGTCTTAGCATGATAAACTAAAATAACAGTTATACCTAAAATAAATTTAAATCCTATATTGTAATGGAAAGTGAGGATTGTTGGGAATACTCTTCCATAGATTATAACATGAAGATAATTAAAAATTTTGATTCCTTAATACTATCACTAGGTGTTTTTACCAAAATTAATGAGTTTCATTCTTGAGGAATTTTTTTTATTTTTCAAGTATATTTTAAAAAAAAGAAAGAATTTGTAGAAACTGAAATATTCAATGAAATAAAATAATATAAATAAATATGTAATATACCAGTTACCACTTTATTCAATTTCCCAACATCAGATGAAGTAGTTTAAAATTATTTCCTGACAACATTCTTCTTATAGCCTTGTTACTACATGAATTTCATGCTCTATTTTGAAATCATATCTAAAAAATGACCAATCATATTATTTTTCAAAACATTTATACCTATGTATTAAAATTATCATTACCACCAATAATATCTATTTCATTATGATCACAAGTGATATTACCAAACAAACCACATTGGAAACACATCCTTGATATCAAATGACATTCATTAGGGTTCTTTTTACAACTCCTGTCACAAAGTGAATACACAAATGTTTTTAAATCATATTTTTCTAATGTTTTATTCCCATTTCACTAAAACCATGATATAATTTTCTCCATTTATCGTCGAGTAAATGGTGATCAACATGTTGTATTTCTACCTTATCTACACAATAACCATGTTTCTCATAACATTTAAATTCACAAGAGACCAATTCTATTTTGTATCTTCCCTATAATCCAGAGTAAAACTAGTTAATATTTCTATCAATAACATGATTATAATTTATTATATACCTTTACAATTTTTTGAAGTTTTCATCAAAGATGGGAGTTGAATATTAGTTCATCTATATCAATTTAGTGAATTTATTTTCCATTCTAAGTGGAAAAAATATAAAAGTAATTCTACTGGAAAATATTCTTCAATTTATCCCATTCCATATCATAAATGTCTTATATTTTACATGTAAGATTAACCATTTACCACCATTTATTAGATTCACATTAAAAATGATAAATATTATGAGTTAACTATTTATGATCCAAATAACTCAAATATCAGAAATAATTTATAATTATATAACAAATCTATTAGTTACTAGTGGATCATAAGAAAAATTTAATGATAGAGGGTTATATCTCATTTAATGATCCACTATAATCATTATTTTCTACCGTATATCTGGTAACTTTCATTCATGGATACCACAACCATTTATAGAAAATTTCAGTTGATCCATCATTGGAAAAAATAACCATGCTCTAATTTATACTATTTGAGGTTTCTTTTTTAGAAGGGTGTTTTATTCTTGGTGTATTACTACATCAAATCCACTATGACCTATTCTAAAAACTATTATGAGTATAAATAGTTGATATAATGAGACATGGTAATATGAAAATTATATTCCATGATAACCATAGTTTAGAATCTATTATGGATATTTTTTCTATTATCATAACCACTAAAATTATCTAAACCATTCCTACAATAGAAACAATAAGGAAACAAAAATAAACAATATGTAAAATTAATTACTAAAACATGAATTAAATTTACCATATATATGATGAACTATTTGGTTTGTAGTTTTAAATAATTAAGACATCAACCATATATAAATTAATATTACATCACAAGTTGGACACATCCAATTAGTAATAAGGTTTTCCATAAGACAAAAATTTAATGACATAAGCCATTTTGTTTCCTGAAATATATTCTCACTTCTACTATTGACCTTATGCATTTCCCTAACCATCCATAAAAACATGTGAAACACATTGTATAACATGGTATGTGTTAAAAATATTATTATAGAACATATAAATGGAATGGATGAATCATGTTAGTCCATGAAAACTCTTAAAATATTTCATTTTTTTTAAATAATCATTTATCTAAATATATAAATTTTTATACCCAAGAAATCAACATCTCTTTCAAAATATTTTTCATAAATAATTTCATAATAACTCTTGATTGAAAAATAATACTTAGAAATATTTCTCTATAGACATGATAGACTAATGATATCATTTTTAGAAAGGTTATACATTTCAGCATTAATAAGTATCATTATACATTCTTTAAACCATATTATCATTACCTTACCTTGTTAAATCCATATACTTCTATAAAAACAAATAGAAATAAGAGATAAATAATTTTGGTAGTTTTAGACTAAAAATTCATTTCTTCATTAAAATCACAATTAGAAATCGAATAACCAACTCATTATATTCCAATTATCTCTTAGGATAGTCCTAATTAGTTTACCATGTCCCTTTCCCTAATGAATTGGAGAGGTATATTAAGCTAATTCAACATCAAGAGTTATATTGGGATTAATGATCATCACAAGATGTATCAGGGCCACCCTTCATCATAAAAACATCTAAAAACTCTTACTAAATAAAAATGCATGAAATATTTCATTTTCATTACCATACTCACCAACATATTCATTTCACCCATAAGATTAACATTTATGGATATTAGAATATCTATTAAATTAAAAACACTTCACGAAAACACCATAAAAAAGTGAAGGATGGTTTTTCATTATTGAAAATGTGTAATTTTCTAAAGTAATAAAACCATAAAATTAGGGATATGGTTATGGGAAAAACAGTAGTTATCATATATGTTAAAATAGAATATCACCTTCTCGTTTTTTCGAAATCATTCTATATAAATTACCTAAAAATATACCTTTTAAAAACAATTTAAATAAAATTAACAGTGAAAAAATGTCTTTTATAATTCAATTCTGTTTATATAAATAAATATGTAAAATAATTTTAAGAATATTAATATGGAATTATTTTTTTATAATAAATAATTAAAACATTTATATTGAGGTTTTTAATGTAAAGGTAACCATACCACATGTTTGAATCATTACATACATTATTTATCTTCATGAATAATAAATTATGTATGTTTTTAGAATCTATTGAGGTTTAATATTACTTTTATTTTCTTATTTTTCATGTCATATATAGTTATTTAATCAACTACGTTCACATAAGATGTTTTATAATTCCCCGACCTTAATCCTTACATAATCATGGGTTTTGATCAAGAATTTACTTTCTTTCACATTGAGGATATTTTTTGGTTTTTAGTTTTATAAAATTAGGTAATAACTGTTACATTACATATTAAATATTACAATGTCGACACTTCTAATCTATCCAAATTTTTCCACAATACTAAAATTCCTTAAATTAAATAATAATTCTTTTCATGATAAAAATATTCTTGAATTATTCCATTCTCTTACCCTTAATTATACCCTATGAAAAACATTTCGAAAATGCGGGATGATCATAAAAAGATCAGTAAGGGTTATAAAATGGGGAAAGAAAACATTAGTTCATGAATAAATAAAAATCAATGAAATTATAATTTTTACTCTTTAAACATAATATCCATAACATAACTCATGAAATCATAAAATTTATGAATAACTCATAGAAAACATAAATCATAAAGTTAACTTGTGAAATTTATAACATACATACATTATAGATTTCATATCAATAAACGGAGTGACCATCATGTTTACATTTAGAATACCAATCATAGTATATTCTTAAATCTCTTAGGAGAAACCTTAATATTTACCTTCATCATGTTACCCATTGCATTTGATAGCTATAACATGCTCACCCGCCCTAGTATTATCATGGAACCACCCTTATTTGGTTAACTACATAACCACCCATCAAAATCACAATTACTATTACGTAATCATAACACATAACTGATTGAAAGTATAAAAATTTCAATCAAAAATCATAAAAAATCAATTCAAGATATTTAAATATTCAATCCATTTCCAAAACCATTTAAAACATTTAATAAATAGAATTTTGAAATAAAGTGTCCCATAAAAAATTAAAAAAAATTAGGGAATTAAATTTTGAAACAATAATTTACAAATAAATAAATCATTAAAAACATTTTAAAAATAAGGACATAATGAGAAACATTTAGAAGAATAATTTTCCAAAATGTAAAAAAAATATGATGTAGTTACAGAGTCCCTTACCACATTAGAAAATATTTGAGTGAAAATTATAAAATAATAACCATAAAAAACCTATAATATAATGGGAACATGGAGATTCATGATATAATATGTCAAAAGGTATGTAAGACTCCTCATGTGTTAATCATGTTTTAATAATCACAAATCTCATTACTGTTAATTAATCATGACCTTCAGTGCACATCTTGCTAATGTTGTTCAAACTAAACAATAGGTGGACATCATGTTTTTATAATAACAAATCTTATGGATGTTAATTACTCTTTACATGTTTCATGCATAATTACAATTATGTCATATATTATCTCTAATGAGTAACCTTAAATCATATTCTGCATATCACTGTCTTAGTCCAAATACAGATTTTTTTGCCTAAGTATGGACTCACCGTGAAGGACTCACCGTGACCAGACACCGTGTCCAGACACCGTGAAGGACTCACCGTGACCAGACACCGTGAAGGACTCACCATAACCAAACACCATTACCAGACACCGTGAAGGACTCACCGTGACCAGACACCGTGACCAGACACCGTGAAGGACTCACCATGACCAGACACCGTGACCAGACACCATGATCAGACACCGTGAAGAAGACACTGTTTCCATGATCACTGTGACACTGTTTCTTAAGCTTTTTTCAATATTATTTTAAGTGATGCAAACAGTCATATTTGTTGTTTTTAATGCAATTAATATTATTTAATGCTAGTTGTTGGCTTGAAAGGAAACCGTATCTCGTACCTATGAAAAGGGAATCATTTATACTGCTAGAGCTCATGGAATATAAAGAATATTGAGCTGCATTAGATAACAAACGAGAGAACGAACGAACGAACGAACGAAGGAACGAACAAACGAATGCATGCCCACACGCACGCCTGACACGTCTTCACACATATACTACAGTATATGTGAGATCTGTTCTGAACAAAAGAACAATCTGGAACACAATTGTGATGAACACATCACACGATTCTCAATGAAGTTCCATACATGCAATCCTACATTTTTGAAGAACACACGACGAATCAAGAGACTGTAGAACACAAGTCGAACTACGATACTCTGTTTTTCAACAGGGAAACTATAGAAGGAATCTGAATCATTCCTTCTCAATCCAATGATTCCAGATCTACATTGACAATCACTAGAGCCATTTCTAAACTCTACATCTCGGCTCTGTGATTCATTATTTACTTTTCGAGCAGTGTGTGTCATCATCTGTATTTTTACACACACACTGTCTCCTGAACTTTAACCGGAGGATCTGTAAATCCTCACTCAAACTCTTACATAATTTATTTCCCACTGGGATAGTGTTAGAGGTCGTGTATGACCTGAGCAGCTGGTTTACTGTTGTTTTGTTTCCCACGAATAACAGTGGTAGAGGTCTTGGACCTGAACAGTTTTTGTAAAACTGTTGTTAACCCTGATCCAGGGTGTGGATCAATTTAGTATATATATTTGAGAGGACTAAGTCTCAGCTTGAGACTGATCCTCTTGTTATATCTGTTGTGCATCTTTTATTTAAGTTTAATGTATACGACATATATTATATTTATTCCGCTGCTATTACTTTAAAATACAATTTTTTTTGAAGCTACTTGGATAGTTAGATTAGCAAGTGTTTACACTTATTGTAAATCAGTAGATTAGTTTCAAAATTTATTTTGATCTTGTGGTTAAACTAACTGAGACCTAATCAATCTTTGAGAATCTAAGTGAACATTTACAATCTGTATAAATTCACTACAGTTTAACTTATTTTATAAATTGGGGGATTTTAACTAGACAATGTTTTAACAGAAATTTTAATTGGAACTCAATTCACCCCCCCTCTTGAGTGTCCACTCCGAACAATATTTGGTATCAGAGGATTTGTTTTTTTTATTCAAAGATTTTTGAAATACTCTGTTTTTCAACTGTGATTTTAGTTGGATCTCTAAATATATTAAATTTCTGTTAGTTCTAAATTTTTTCTCTTTAAATTGTCTTTTTAAAATCTAGTTATGGATAATAGACTAGAGGGTGCTGCTACTAACAGGCCACCTTTCTTCAATGGTACCAACTATGCCCAATGGAATCATAAAATGAAAATTCATTTAGAAAGCATAGGTTTTTCTATATGGACTGCCATAGAATCAGAATATAAACTTCCCACTACTGCTAGATCCACTTGGGATGAACCTACAAGGACTGCTTACAGTAATAATTGTAAAGCCATGAATGCCCTGTA
This sequence comes from Viscum album, assembly GCA_963277665.1. Classification (NCBI taxonomy): domain Eukaryota; kingdom Viridiplantae; phylum Streptophyta; class Magnoliopsida; order Santalales; family Viscaceae; genus Viscum; species Viscum album. The sequence goes on along the minus strand of OY728163.1, from coordinate 786,105,841 downwards.
CTGTGCTTTAGGAGATGAAGAGTTTAACAGAATTTCTACTTGTAAAACTGATTTTCAATTTTGGGATACCTTAGCTGTTTCTCATGAAGGAACAACCAATGTTAAGGAAATGAGATTAAATACTTATACTATTAAATATAAAAATTTTAAAATGAAAACTGATGAACCTATTTCTGAAATTTATCTCAGGTTTAATGAGATAGTCAATACAATGAATTCACTTCGAAAATCTGTTCCATCAAAGGAACAAATTATGAGAATCTTGAGATGTTTACCAGACCGATAGAGAGGCACATCTGTTTCAATCAGAGAGTCATGTGACATTGCTTCTCTACCTGTTAAAGAACTCATTGGTAAGCTTATGATGTATGAGGAAGAACTCAAGGTAAACAAAGAAGAAGATGATGAACCTAGAAGAAAGTATGTTGCTTTCAAATCTTCAACTTCAAAGGACAAGGATAAGGAGAAACTTCACGCTATAAACGAGAGTTCAAGCTGTGAAGACAGTGAAAGTGCTTCTGATAGTGATGCTGAAATGGCTCACATTACCAGATGGTTTAAGAAGTTCTATAGGAAGATGAAGTTTTTTAGAAAATAAAATTACAAAGGAAAGTATGAAAATAAGGAACATTGGAAGAAGGATTGGAAAAAGACAAATAAAAGTAATGAAGTTGTCTGTTATGAGTGAAAAAGGAAAGGACATATTAAAGCAGACTTCCCAAAGCTCAAATTCAAGAAGAAATATGATTACAAGGATAGTAAGTACAAAAAGGCTATGAAGGCTACTTGGAGATCTTATGAGGATAGCTCCACTGAATCTGAAGTCTTTGAAACTGAACACAAGAATAAAGAAAACATGTGTTTTATGACAAACACTTCTGAGGTAACAGATGAAACTCCAACTTTAAATTCTTATTATTCTGGATATGATACTGACTTTGATAACATGTCAAAATATGAACTATTTGAATATTGTGATATGTTAGAAGAAACCTGTAATGAGCTGAAAGTCAAATACAAAGGTTTAAAGAAACAGTATGCTTTAACTGTTAAACATAAATCTGATCTTGATATTGAAATGGAAAAGAATGCTCAGTTACTTAAATAAAACACTGAACTGAAATTATCTATTGAGCAACTCAGAAAGTATTTAGAGAAATTTACAAATGGAAAGGATACACTAACTCAAATTCTAGTAAATCAATTTGCACCAAAATACACTACTGGAATAGGCTACAACCCAGGACAGAGACAGTTTAATAAGAATAGATTTATTCCTAAATCTGGATAGAACGCTTCTAATTCTAGTTCTAGACATTTATATGCTTCAACTAGTTATATTCATAGTTATTGATCTAATATGGTTTATCTTTCAATGTATTTTGATTCTAGAACTTTCATGAGACCCATAAGACAAATTTGGGTACCAAAATCTTTGATTGCTAACGTGTCTTGACCCAAGAAGATCTGGGTACCAAAATCATTTCCTATCTAAATCTGTTTTATAGGAAACCTGCTTAAAGAGCTCCTATAGGAAGACCTGGTAACTTGGATAGTATATGTTCAAGACATATGTCTGGAGACTTCTCATGCTTTAAAATCTTAGTCAGAGTTGATGGAGGTTTTGTCACCTTTGGAGATAATTCTAAAGGGAAAATAATCGTCTTAGGCCAGATGGGTAACACTGACTCAGTATTAATTTCAAAAGTTTTATTTGTTGATGTAATTAAATATAATATGTTAAGTATTTCTCAGTTATGTGATCATGGTTTTAATGTTAAATTTGAAAATTATTCATGAAATGTTTTTAATTCTAAAAATTCTTTAGTATTTTCTACCCTGCGAAATGAAAATGTTTATGCTGTTGATTTAAATTGTTTAGCTAAGCAGAATATTACTTGTTAAAATGCTTTTCATAGAGTATTGGCTTTGGCACAGAAGATTAGGACACTACAATATACACTCACTTAGAAAACATACTAGGAAGAAATTAGTTAGAGACCTACCCAAACTTGAGTTTCCAAATGACAAATTTTGTAATCCCTGTCAAAAGGGAAAGCAACATAAAGTTTCTTTCAAATCAAAGAAAGAATTGTCAACTTCTCAACCTCTCGAGTTGGTTTACATGGATTTATTTGGACTATCTAGAGTTTCTAGATTAAATGGGAAGCACTATGTCTATGTCTTAGTAGATGACTTTTCTAGATACACTTGGGTATATTTTCTAGCTCACAAAAGTGAAGCTTGTTCTTACTTTGTTAAATACTCCAAATCTGTAGAGAACCATAGTGGACTTAAGATTAAAACTCTGAGAAGTGATCATGGCCGTGAATTTGAGAATCATGAATTTTAATCTTACTACTCTCATAATGGATATAGTCACAATTTCTCTGCCCCTAGGACACCCCAAAAAATGGTGTAGTAGAAAGAAGGAATAGAATATTGTATGAAATTTCTAGAACTATGCTTAATGAGTATGACCTGCCTGTTTATTTTTGGGTTGAAGCTGTAAATACAGCTTGTTATGTAATTAATAGAGTCTTAATCAGACCCGTTCTTAAGAGGACCCCTTATGATTTGTGGAACCATAGGAAACCTAAAGTTAACTACTTCAAAGTATTTGGCTGCAAAGTCTTTATTATTAATACTAAAGACAATCTCGACAAATTTGCGTCCAAGAGAGATGAAGGAATTTTCCTAGGTTACTCTATTTCTAGTAAAGCCTATAGTGTTTTCAATAAGAGAACCAAGTGTGTGGAAGAATCTGTTCACATCAAGTTTGATGAAACTGATCCACATGAGCCTAAAACCTCTCTTGAAAATCATGAAGACGATCTCTCTGTTTTGAACCTTAATGATAAAGACAGTGGACCTATAGTTAAAACGTCCAGTTCTTGAAATTTTCCAGAACCTGCTTCGGTTGATTCCCAAACTTTTGATGAACTTGAAATTTATAGCCCTACCTTTACTAGATCAACTAGAATTCTGAAGAATCATCCTTTAGATGTTGTTGTAGGAAATCGTGATAGAGGGACACAGACTGGAGCTTCTCTTAGAAATCAGGTTGAACTTCAAGCCTTCTTGTCACAGCTTGAACCTAAACACATTGATGATGCTATTAATGATGAATTTTGGGTAATTGATATGCAAGAAGAACTCAATCCGTTTGAAAGAAATAAAGTTTGGAATCTTGTTGAAAGACATAAGGACACTTTCACAATAGGCACAAAATGGGTGTTTAGAAACAAAGTAGATGAATCCAAAAACATAGTTAGAAATAAAGCTATACTAGTTGCACAAGGATATAGTCAAGAAGAAGGTATTGACTATGATGAGACTTTTCCTCCAGTATCCATATTAGAAGCTATTAGGATTTTACTTGCTTATACTGCAAATCTAAATTTCAAACTATATCAAATGGATGTCAAGAGTGCATTCTTAAATGGATATATTGCTGAGGATGTTTTTGTTGAACAACCACCTGGTTTTTCAAACCCTCATTTTCCAAATCATATTTTCAAATTATCAAAAGATTTATATGGTTAAAAGTATTCTCCAAGATCCTGGTAAGATAGATTAAGTAATTTTCTAAATTCTAAAGGTTTTACAAAAGGAATAGCTGATCCTACTCTTTTTATAAAACAATTTTCTAAAGATGTTTTAGTAGTACAAATTTATGTTGATGATATTATCTTTGGATCTTCTAAAAATTCTTTATGTTCTGATTTTCCAAAAATGATGCAAAATGAATTTGAAATGAGTTTAATGGGTGAACATAAATTCTTTCTTGGTTTTCAAAATTTTCAAAATGATGATGGAATTATTTTAACTCAAAGTAAATATACTAGAGATATTTTAAAACATTTTGGATTGGATATCACAAAAAGTAGTGACACTCCCATGAGTACCACCTGTAAGATGGATCTTGATGAAAATGGTAAATCTATTGATCAAACCACTTATAGAGGAATGATTGGAAGTCTACTCTACCTGACTGCTAGTCGTCCTGATATTATGATTAGTGTGTGTATGTGTGCTTTTTTTCAATCAAACCCTAAAGAGTCATATTTAAATGCTGTAAAGAGAGTTTTTAAATACCTCAAGCATACTCCCAATTTAGGACTGTTCTAACCCAATGGACAATCATTTGAACTAGTTAGTTATTCTGATGCTGACTTTGCTAGATGTAAGCTAGATAGAAAAAGAACCTCTAGAACGTGTCATATTTTAGGCAAGTCACTAGTATCATGGTGTAGTAAGAAACAAAATTTTGTTGCATTGTCAACTGCAGAAGCTGAATACATAGCTTCTGGAAGTTGTTGTGTACAAATTTTGTGGATTAAACACACATTACTAGACTATAGATACCAATTCAGACATGTCTCAATAAATTGTGACAACACAAGTGCTATTAATATTTCTAAGAATCCTATTTCTCATTCTAGGAAAAAACATATTGATGTAAGACATCACTTTTTGAGGGATCATTATCAAAAAGGTGATATCACTTTGGAATTCATTGGTACTGAATATCAACTTGATGATATATTCACTAAACCATTAAATTCTGAATGATTAGACTACATCATACATTATCTTGGTATGATTAATCATAAATGAATATCTTTTTGTTTCTAAGTTACTGTTCTTATTCTCACGGTCTGACAACTCACTGTCTCACTGTGACTATATAAACTACTCACTGTTTCACCGTGATGACTATAAACTATCTCACTGTGATGGCTAGTTTTTTGTCTCACCGTGAGAAGTATGATAATTTTTATTATTTTTATTTTATTTTTACCCGTATCGTGGTAATTTTTATTTTACCATTATTTGATTTCCCACGTTTTTGTTTTTATGACGTTTGACATTCCCAAATGATAAAACATAAGGGTTTCATTCGACTCCTTACCCGAATTCTCTCCTGAACCTTCTTTTCCCTCTCGCCCAAACCATTAGTGAATGCCAAGGATGAAGCATCCATCTTCACCCTCGTTTGAGAAGCGCCGCTCTAAGAAACAAAGGAGGATATAGAGGATAGCACCCGAAGGACCTCTAAACCCTAACCTGGTAAGACATACAGTTGTACCTAAAAAAGAGGTTTTCCCTGAGTGGTTCCTGTCTAGAAGATCATTAGTTTTGAATGTTTTAAAATAACAAGGATGGCTTGAATGGTTCACTGGATAGAATAGACTGATTTACCTGAGGCATGTATCTCAATTCTATCAGTATGTGAAGTTATCTTTTGAGTTTGGAGAAGGCTTTTTGGTGACCAGCTGGATCGATGGTTAGAAGCGCTCTTTCTATTTAATGATGTGGGATGCATGCCTATGAATTCCACATGAAGGAGTGTGTGAAGATTACCAAAGAGAACCTCCTACAACAACTGACATCTTTGACCTAGAAACCGCTTTGGAAAATATAACTGGAAATGGAACCAAGCGAATGGCCATAGCTGCTGAACTGGATGGGGAGACAAGATTTTTGTTCAAGTTTTTTCAGAATTTGGTTAGTCCATGAAAATGAGATTTTGTTGTGATGAAGTATCAGGATGTGTTCCTGATTCACCTGTTGAAGAATGGCCAAAAGATCAATCTGTGTAAGTATGTTATCAACCATATCTGTGATCCGATCAAAGTAACTTCCAAATCCACGTCCCTATTTTATTCAAGGATGATTTCAGCCATGTTATTCTCAAAAGGAATGGTTGGACCGAATGAAGAAAAATTAGAGGACTTTGATTTCTGCCTATCCATGCATATCATCAGAAAGATGAAGATTAGCTGGAATCTATGGAAAAAGCAATGGGTTGAGGATAGTGATCAACTGTATAAAAAGTTTAATCCTGGTGACTATCCAAGAAGGCCTAAGAACCTAGCTGATCCTGGTTTGGAACCAGATGAAGTGGCTGAGTACTCAGAAGAAGAAGAAAAAGAAGAAGTAACAGCTGAAGTTCCACCTAGAGAAGAATCTGTAATATCTCCAATGGAAACAATTCCTATTGAAGTGGAAAGGGCTGTTATCCTAGCTATTATCCCTGCTGTTATCCCTGCTGAAATACCTCAAGGAGAGGAAGTTGTTGTTGAAAAGGAAAGTACTGAGGATCCTTCAGTTTTTCTTCATGAGGAAGAAGATCATCCCAAATGCTGTAAGGAAATTAGTTTTTCCTGGTTCAGAACAGCAAGAAAACTTTGAGGAAGTTTCTGTTGAAGAGACTCTTTCTGTTGAGAAAGAAGCAAGTCTGGAAGCTTATCCAGTGGAACAATCAGTTCCTGAGATTATTCCATCTGCTGAAGAAAGAATGGAAATTTCCTTTCAGCTGGTAAGGAAAGAATTTACTGAAGATATTAGGGATGATCCTGTGGATCTTGACCATGTTCTTGAACCTCAAGAATCTGAAAGGGAAGCACAAGTTGAGGGGGAGGAAAATTGAAATCTTGATATAGTGGAAACTGGATCTGGTGAAGCTTTTCAACCTTCTGTCACTTTCTCTGTACACTCTCGGTATGAGTTCCCAAGCTTTTATGATGTGAATGAGTCACATCAAGTGACTGCAACTGGAATGGATCTTTCTTCTCTGTTTCAACTGAAGTCCTTAGCTCATTCAAAACCAGAATCAGTGTCCCAACCTCAATCTGGATCAGGATATGAATCCGAAGATGACTCTGACCCTCAACCAGAATCTGAGCCTCTACCTTTACCTGCATCCTTACCTGGGAATCATTCCTTTGTAACCAAAGATGATCTGAATGCTTTTGGAGAGACTTTGTTAGTTGGTTTTGAGGAAATTGTCTCCACTTAACCTCGCCCAGTGACTCAATTAAGTCAAGAAGATGCATCAATTCTCTTGGAAAATATTATCTTTCATATTAAACTAAGGATGATCCGAGAAATTCAAGAAGTCTGTGTAGAGAAGAAGCTACTGAGTGCTGATGTTGCAAATCTGAAAAGTATGGTAGCATGTCTGCAGAATAAGCTATCTGTGAGATCAGAGCCTTCTCCTATTTCTACCCCTACACCTGCTGTTGTTTCACCTGAGTCTTCTGATTCCCTTCTTCTTAGGGAGATTGTGTCTCAAGTTCATCATTACCTTCTATCTTTTGATGAAAAGATTGGAAAAAGGCACACGAAGATGCTGGAAAACATGAGAGAGCTTGTTGAAACTCTGAATAAGCTTACAGATGAATACACTGGATGTCTGCAAAAAGTTCTGAAATAGCTCAAAGTTCTAACCAAAGCTGTCAAGGCTTAACCTGCTTCTGGTCAGACCTCCACACCTGCCTTGGATGATTCTCTACTGAGATCTTTAATTAAGGAATAATTACAGAATGCCTTTAGTGTCTTGGATCTATCTTCTTTGTCAGAAGTAATTATGAACAGTGATAGAGAATTGGACTTGGTTAGGATCCATTCAAAGATAGCCAATGATGCTCAATAAGAGATCTCCAAGAAAATAGATTTGTATCTTTCCCGGATTTTCTCTAAAATTGACATGACAGATCACTTTAGATATCTTGTGGAAAATCTGAGAATCCCTCCAGTGACTCAAGCTTTTAAAGCTCAAGTTTAGAAACTTTCGGAGTTCACCAGATTGTTGGACAGATTTCTAGAGAATAAGGATGATTTTGAAAAGGATATGCAGTATGGTGGTGAAATCATTACTGATTTCATCAATATTTTGAAGTTGTATCTTCATGTGCAGAGTACTACTATAGTTGCTCCTGCTGCTGCACCCCTTGGACCTGGACTTCCTACCTTAGCATCTACTACCATGACAGTTAGCCAAGCCCTTTCTCAGATCCGGCCAGTCATTCTTGACCAACCTAAGCCTAGATATTCTACTGCTCCTACTTTGTCTCCATGTTTTTTTGAAGGTCTACCCTTACCCTCGTTGTCTACCTCTTCTATACCTTATTATACTTCAGCACCAGCTCCTGCTGCTGATAAAGGCAAGACAAAAATGGATCCCTAAAGAGTTTACCGCCTATCTTTCTTTTTGATGGGATTTCATTTCTTGTTTCCAGTTTTTACTCCTCCTGTACTTTGTATTATGAATGCTTTGGTTAATGATAATTATCAAGTTTCATTTCCTTTTCTCTATTTTTTGATAATCCCAAAAGGGGGAGAAAAACCTCCAAGTATCAGTTCTATAATATTATAAATGGTGGTGAAAAACAGCAAGTATCTGTTCTATAATGTTTTTGCTATGCTAGTATCTTTAATATTACATATCTTTTATATTCTGCCTATATGTGATTTGTGATCATCAAAAAGGGGGAGATTGTTGGACTCCTCATGTGTTAATCATGTTTTAATAATCACAAATCTCATTACTGTTCATTAATCTTGACCTTCAGTGCACATCTTTCTAATGGTATTCAAACTAAAAAATAGGTGCATATCATGTTTTTATAATAACAAATCTTATGGATGTTAATTACTCTTTACATGTTTTATGCATAATTATAATTCTCTCATATATTATCTCTAATGAGTAACCTTAACTCATATTCTGCATATCACTATCTTAGTCCAAATATAGATTTTTTTGCCTAAGTATGGACTCACCGTGAAGGACTCACCGTGACCAGACACCGTGACCAGACACTGTGAAGGACTCACCGTGACCAGACACCGTGAAGGACTCACCGTGACCAGACACCGTAACCTAACACCGTGAAGGACTCACCGTGACCAGACACCGTGAAGGACTCACCGTGACCAGACACCGTGACTAGACACCGTGAAGGACTCACTGTGACCATACACCGTGATCAGACACCGTGAAGAAGACACCGTTTCCACGATCACTGTGACACCGTTTCTTAAGATTTTTTCAATATTATTTTAAGTGATTCTAACGATCATATTTGTTGTTTTTAATGAAATTAATGTTATTTAATGGTAGTTGTTGGATTGATAGGAAACCTTATCTCGTACCTATGAAAAGGGAATCATTCCTACTGCCAGAGCTCATGGAATATAAAGAATATTGAGCTGCATTATAGAACAAACGAACGAACGAACGAACGCATGCACGCGCGCACGCCTGACACGTCTCGACACATATACTACAATACATGCGAGCTCTGTTCTGAACAAAAGAACAATCAGGATCACAACTGTGAAGAACACATCGCGCGATTCTCAAAGAATTTCCATATATGCAATCCTACATTTCTGAAGAACACACGACGAATCAAGTGACTGTATAACACAAGACAAACTACGACACTCTATTTTTCAACAAAAAAACTAGAGAAGGACTCTGAAGCATTCCTGCTCAATCCAATGAGTCCAGAGCTACATTTATAATCACTAGAGCCATTTCTAAACTCTATATCTCTGCTCTGTGATTCATTATTTACTTTTCGAGTAGTGTGTGTCATCTTCTGTATTTTTACACACACACTTTCTCCTGAACTTTAACCAGAGGATCTGTAAATCCTCACTAAAACTCTTACATCTTTAATTTCCCACTGGGATAGTGGTAGAGGTCATGTGTGACCTGAACAGCTGGTTTGCTGTTGTTTTGTTCCCCACGAATAACAGTGGTAGAGGTCTTGGACCAGGACAGTTTTTGTAAAACAGTTGTTAACCCCGATCCAGGGGGTGGATCAATTTCTTATATATATTTTAGAGGCCTAAGTCTCGGCTTGAGACTGAACCTCTTATTATATCTTCTATGAATCTTTTATTTAAGTTTAATGTATACGACATATATTATATTTATTATGCTGCTATTACTTTAAAATACCAAATTATTTTGAAGCTACTTTGATAGTTAGATTAGCAAGTGTTTACACTTATTGTAAATCAGTAGATTAGTTTCAAAAGTTAGTTTGATCTTGTGGTTAAACTAACTGAGACCAAATCAATCTTTGCAAAGCTAAGTGGACATTTACAATCTGTATAAATTCACTACAGTTTAACTTATTTTATAAATAGAGGGATTTTAATTAGACAATGTTTTAACAGAAATTTTAATTGGAACTCAATTCACCCCCCCTCTTGAGTGTCCACTCCGACCAACAAAGTAGTATATACACCACAAGTGAATTTGGGAATAACAACAAATATGTCTCAAATGAATGTAAATTGAGACGAAATCGCCTACAAGGATTGTATCATTAGATTAAGGATAAATAAATGAAATAATTAAGTGTGACAAATATAAATACACCAAATATAAGTGGATATTTAGTGTAAAATAATTAGAAGTCATTTACATATATTTTTGGAAATAAAAACCATTGGCAAGGATATTTAACTCAATAACATGATATTGAGTTAATATTTCACATACAAACAATATATAATTGATATAAAAATTAATAAATGGGGATTTTTTGTACTTACTGTATATCCACAAAAAGGTATGTAGAAATTATATCATAAATAAATAAACCATGATTCCAAAACAAATCATGGAAAAATATATTCATCAATCTATTCATAATAACCAATGAAAGGAAAATGAGTCTATAAATTCCCTTACCATAAGTCTGACTTGTCTCGTTTGTTCTTATTATTCGAGAATAATAATCATAGTTTAAATTATAATTTATTGATTAAAATTTTCTAATTTATTATTCCTCTTATATAACTTATTATCATGTTATAAAAATTACTTAAATTTTTATGTTCATATTGTTCATTTTGTCCATATTTGGTACCGAAGTCGAAAATGAACTTGTTTGATGTAAATTTTCAATGTGGTCAAAATTGCATCATCTCCAGAATATTATTAATGATTTAAATATGTTATATATCCTGTATATATGTATTTATAATACTTATTTATAATTTTCCACAATATTTAGAAATTGAAAATGAAATGCACCGTTCATGGAGACGGAAGGTCGTATGTATGCATGAACACTATTTTGATATCTTTGTCATATTGAAGGAATAAAAAATAAATGATATGTATAGGAATAATAATTATAGTATATTATCTACATTAAATATTTTAAATATGTTTATTAACTCCATTATTTATATATTCCTTGTATGGAATGAACTAGTCGTATCACATGGAGGGGGTGGTAGTCCACACTTCCCTAAATGAAGTTATCGAATTTACAAATTATGGAATGAATAAATGTATGTTGTAAATAAAAATTAATTAATATTAGAGAAAATATAAATATAACTTATGTCATCTATAAATATATTTCTATAATAATGGCCACCATGAGAGGTGGTAGAAGAAAATTCAACAATCATCGTTTTGTGAGGTAGTAGTTCACCGTACACAGAAACAGTATGTTCTTATCCATTAGATGGAGGAGTGTGTAAGTTTAGTTCCAATAATTTTCTTAAACAAATTCCAGGTATATTTAGGATACATCTTTTTTAATTTAATCATATAATAATAATATCATAGAGATTCAAGAAAGAAAATAAATTGAAGGAACCTGAGAGAAAACATTACCCCAAAATTGGGTATATTCTTTTAATTTGAGCTAAAAGGCATTATTTAATTTCCTTCTACCCATGTTAAGTATTCTATTAGGATATTATAGAATTTGGTATATTATTGGATCATAATTTAGATGATCCAAGGGGATTTAGAGGTGTGAGTAAGTGGGTAGAGTTGGTTAACTTTTATAAGAGGGAGGAGGGGAACTATAGGACAGTCATGACATATTGTTTTATTAAAAATTTATTTTCCAATTATAATAGCCCCTTAGTGATATATTTCTATTATAAGATGACAATGGGTTGAAATAATCTCAAATAATAAGTTTTAGACAAGTTTAGTTCACCAAATTGACCTTATATTTTAGCTTTGACCTGTATTTAAAAACATTTACACTTACCATGTCTTACTGTATTTACATACTATATGGTTACTTTATTTACTATAAAATGATAATAGAACTAAAATTGGATCATTAATGACATTATTAACATTATATAAGTCATTTTTATAATATTATATTTTTATGAGTATTATATAATTTAATAAAATTGTATTTGTTTTAAAAAACTCATTTATGTCAATTTTGCAAGTATTTGGTAACTAATTTTTTTATTAAAGTCATAATAACACGATTTCAATAAAACAATGGCATTTAATCAAATTTAATATTTCACAATCATCTATAAAATTTGTTGATAGCATCAAAATGTTCAAATTATATTTAACTTAATATTTATAATATCATTAATTTTAATCATTCATTAATAAGTTAATCCATGCATCATCATTGTGTCACAAATAAATATATTTATTTAATGAGTAAAATTTATAAATAAAATACCATGATGTAATAAGTATTTTTATATTTAAAATATTTTTTTATATTCAATGATATATGTAATATATCCTTTGATTAATATTGTTTTATTAAAAGATACATGTTTATGTTATATTTCCCTTTACATTAAATTAATTTTTATAACATTTCATTATCACACCCATGTGGCTCCATGGGGTCCCAAAATTAACCCAAGGATTACCATGGTCGGACATATCTCATCTAATAGGATTAAGACATGTGTTACGGTTGTTTTATAGTATTATAATATTATTTTTTACCCTTATTTACTAGATTTACCAATTAACCACGATAAATAAAAATAATTATTAAATTTAATATTTATAAGTTCAAAAAATAAGGGGTATTTATTTACTCAATTTGGAACATTTTTTTACAAATATTTTATCCATTTTTCTAAATTCAAAAAACATAATTTTCAGAAATTAAATTAAAATTAATTCCTCTTGTCAAAACCAAAAAGTGAGTTTTTAAAAACTAAAAACTATAAAAATATTGAAATTTATTTATGTCCAATTTTAATGTGAAATTACTTAAAATGAAAAAATGGATTAATTGTTAAAAACATAATCGAATTAAACATTAAAACCAATTAAAATAACAATATAACTATATTAATAAATTAGATGAAAGGATGTTTTGAATTAAAATGCAGTATTTATCACTATTCATTAAAGAATAAACTTTATCAGAAAATTACCAAAAATTTAACCAAAGTAAATAATTATTTACCACTTATATATATGATGTTTAGTTTTTCACATATAAGATATACAATTGATAAAAACGAAATTTAAGATGGTTTTTCCTTTAAAAGGTTGTAAAATGACCTATTAAAAATATTACAATATATTATGTATAAAATTGGATTCATTCACAATTTAATCCTTTAAATTTTTTTGGATAAATGTCAAAAAATGTAAAAAACATGAATAAAAATATTTTAGTTAGTTATATTCATTCTCACCAATACAATGGAAAGGTGTTAAATACCATTAAAATAATAATAATAATAATATATTGTTTTTGGTATAACCCAATGTTGTGTGCAACGTAAGATTTCAGACAAACCCGTTGTTGAACATCGAGTACGCTATCAGAAAAAGTTCCACCTTTAATAATAAAATTAATAACTTATTCCTAAATATTAATAGATATGAAAAATTGTTATTATATAAATATGTTGGTCGTAACATGTTTTGATCAATAATTTACTTTCTTTCAAATTGAGGATCATTTCTCGTTAAGAGTTTTAGAGAATCTGGCCATAGCTGTTACATTACATATGAAAAATTTTAAAGTAGACACTTCTACTCTATCCAATTTTGTTCCACAATAATAAAATTTATTAAATAAAATAAGAATTATTTTTTGGAAATAAAATCTTCTTAAATTATTCCATTATCTTACTCTTCTTTATACGCTGTGAAAAACATTTAAAAAACATGTGATGTGCATAAAAAGATCATTATGGTATATTAAATAAATTATGAAAACATTATTCCATGAATAAAGAAAAATCAATGAAATCATACATTTTAATCATAAAATATAAACTCATTAACATACCTCATGAAATCATAATATTTATGAATAACTTATTAAAATCATAAATCATAAAGGTAACTTGTGAGATCCAAAACATACTTAAATTGTATCTTTCATATATACATAAAGAGTAACCTTTGTGGTTGTGTTTTGAATTCCCATAACAGTATCATTCATTATCCATTAAAAAAATAACATTATTATAAATTTACAAAGAAATAACAAAATTAAATTTTGATATCATGATTCTATATAAGATGTTTATTTTGTCACAGAGAATATATAAAAGTGACATAAACTAGGTTTAAAATGTTTTCTCCATCAAAAGTCGTAAAACGAAATTCTTAAAATAATATAGTATTTTATGCTTCCAGGTGGATATATTCTCAATTGAATCCTTTAAAATTTATTGGATAAATATAAAAAATTTAATTAACATGTATAATCATATTTCATTTAGTTTTATTAATTCTCTCCAATACAACTGTTTGTCCTTAACTACCATTTAATATAATATTATTATTAAATTATTTTTCGGAATAACACAATGTTGTGTGCAATGTAAGATTTCAGAGAAACCCATTGTTGTGTATTAAGCACGGTATAGGACAAAGCGACTCTTTTAATGTAAACTTAATATCTTATTCATAAATATTAACAGATATGATGAAGTACTATTCTATAAATATCTTAATAATTACATATTTTGATGATATTGCACTCATATATGAAACAAACGACTTGGGAAAGTTGACTATGGCCAAAGACATAAAATTCCATTATTTCCATAATAATGATAATAATAAATATACAGTTATAATTTATTTATATTAATAACGTGTTAAAATTATCCCATGATATATTTTTTAATACATGAATTAGATTACAATCATGGAATAAGTATGTTATACATACACTTGAGTAATGTTTTCATTTTTCAAAGAGAATGAGGGAAATAAGGTACATATTATTTTTAAATTCTATAATTATTATTTTTTCCAAAATATATTATTACATTTTTTAAATAATAATTTTTATAGAATTCATGTGATGTGGTAATGAAAAATGAATCACATCACATCATGGAGGTAGTAATACTCACATATTCACAAACAACATTATCATTTCTCAATTGGTGGAAGGGTAAAATTTTAACAACATATAAATTTACAAATGGAATTTTATTCCTATAATTATGTAATATAAAACATACATCACATAGAGAACTCGGTAAAAGCATTTTTCTCATAGATTATTAATGGTATATTAGTCATAAAACAAAAAAAATAAGTTTTTCAAATATTAAATCAAGACAATAAATAGAAAATGTGATAATAAGAATTGGAAAATTTGGATCTACTCGATCCACTTGAATGATTGATCTCATGAAAAAATATTGATAAATAAAACATAGTTTTAATAATAAAATATTAATTTTGAAGATTCAAATACATATCCATGAGAGAAAGTATACGTGAATGAAAAATTAATGAAATGAGTTGTATTTAAATAAATTTATAAACCTATATTTCTGTTATAAATTTAACAATTGGAATTTCAATATGACCTTTAGGAATAGTAATAATGTTATCTGAATAGTTACATCACCAATGAATGTAAAAAATAATCTTTAGGTATCTTATAAATAATGATATATTTATATCTATGTATTTGTAAATAAATGTTTTACAAATGATAAATTAGGTGTTGGTATTTTTTTAAAAAGAAAATGTTTAACTATAATTTGTTAAATAATATAATGATGTAAAATGAAATTTATTTTTATAAAATAAATTCATAAATTTATATTTTTTGTTATAAATATATATTAATTTCATGGGACCCTAATTAATTTTTCAAATGGTAAAAATTCAATTATAATATTAAAATCAACATTTCTCAAATAAATGTATATTTTATTTAATAATTTTAATTCTCATATTTTGAATATTATTATCATAAAATGTTATATTATTTTGAAATCTAGACAACTTAAATTGTTAAGGTGTATTTAATGATTTATATAAAATATATTTATTTTTGTGGATAGAGAAATACAATTATTTATGTTATATAGCTGTATAAGCTAAATACAAGGATTTTTTAGTCATAGATGATGTAATGAACCATTGTTCTAAAATATCCAAAAAAATTTACTTTATTTAGTTACAGGATTAAATAAAATTGATAGACAAGATCCAAAATAGTAAACTAATACATATAAAAATAAAAAACAACCCTCTTCTTTCACTATAAATACCACCCTCACCACACTTTCTCCTCACACCTTCTAAGACATGTATACTCTCAATAATATACCAAATTCCTTTTCCAAAAATCTTAATAATTTCCAAGTGATTATGGTCTCCAAAACATAACAATTCCATTTTTGTTATTGTGTCCATCATGGAGGTTATTTCCAAGAAGTAACTTTCTCAAACCATCTCTTTTAATTTCATTTATTTTTTCTACCTTATCATCACCTCATTCCTAATTAATGAGTAATAACATTAGTTCCAAGTATATACAATAATTATTTATTTATAATTTAATTTATTCATTCCACTCATTTTCTCATTTCATCATTGTTAGAAAACAAAACCTTTTTCAAAATTATAGTGGTTAATCGTCTTCGTTAAAAATGTGTTTTTTTATTTATTACCTTTAAGGCTGGTCATAAAACCTTTATAAAGGTAAAAATTGTAACAACCCGAGATTTTATAAGATATATTCATTTTAATTTCTTTAATATCTTCTTTTGTACGCTACACCAAGATTATCTTGTGCTATACGCAACACCGTATTAGCTTGCAGTATATGCAACACTAATCTTGGATCGTGTTACACACAATTTCATGTTTGTTTGATAGTAGTCATTCTACGAAACATTGAGTATATATATATTCAATGTATTTTGTTATACGCAACGACAAAGGAGTTGAGCACTACATGCAACCCTGACCTAGCATGAATTACATGCAATCACGACCTTCCTCGATAACATGTGTTGTACGCAATACCGGGTTTTACTAAACAACGATATGCAATTAAAATATTATTAAAACTAGCCGTTATGAATAGTAATACCCACTTTTTGAAAATTTTTAAATTTAATTTTTCAAAATGGACTTCATTTTTGGATTCGGAATATCAAAATTATCTTAGGGTGAAATTTTGGTACTTTTCGGATAACTTTCATATTCTGATGAATAGTGAAAATTACTAAATTTTAATTAAAAGAAAATTTTTTAATCAAAATAATTAATAGTGATAAATTATTAATTTGAGTGGTTTTAAAGTATATTTAGAATACATTTTTACCATTTAATACAATGTTGGTCATTGGAGGTAATTTCACATTTAAACCAGACATAAACAAGTGTCAATCTTTTGATAGTTATTATCTCTTAAGAACACGCTATTTGTTTTGACGACGAGAATTAATTTTTAAATTAATTAATGAAAATGAAATGTTTTTAATTTGGTAAAATAGAAATCATTTTTTAATTCATAATATTAGATATATATTAGGACAAATTTTTGGTATTATTCTGGAAACTTTCATTTTTTGATGAATAGTGAACCCACTAAGTGGTAGTTAAAAAAACTGAATTTTTCATAAAACTTAATTTTACCACTTATGTGAGTGGAATTTTGAAAACCTGAGAGACACGGTTAATATCAAGGACTAAAATGTGGTTCAATGAGATTAAAAATAATTTTTGGTGAATAGTAACTTTTTACTTTTTTTACCACGGTTAAAAATAAATAGGGTAATTAAGGGTAAAAATGATATTATTATTACCCTAACACATTTTCTAATTCTATTGGATAAGTTTAATTCGACCAAAAACAACCTTAGGAATAAAATATGACCATTTAGGCCCACTTGGACTAGATTAGGACATTCATTATTAATTTATTTAAAGAAGGGTTAAAATAGTTAAAATCAATGTTTTATAACTAAATCATTTTTAATATAGGGTTAAACATCAGATAAATTAGACTGTAAATATTCATTAGAAAGATAAAATGATTTACTGTATAATAGTATTTTGTTTTTAATTTTTAGACTTAAAATAAGTTAATATATTTATGACACAATGATGATGCAATAATTATCTTATTAATCAAATATTGACATAATTGATGTTATAAATATCCAAATAAATGTAATTTGAGACTTTTTATAAATTCCAATAATTTTATATGTTAATATGACATTTTAGTATTTATTTAATTAACATCTTTCGAACTAATCATTCTGTTATGATTTTCACAAAAATAAATTACCAAATAGTGTCAAAATTTATATAAAATAGTTTTTAAAAAAATATTATATTATTAATTGTTATTATATTCCTAAAAATCTATGGTTCGGCCAAGATACTTATATAATGATAGGTGTATCATTAATGGACCACTTGGGGGTCCCATGGGTGTATATGGTATGTTTATTAACTATATAATATAAAAATACAAAGTGACATGGTAAATGTCAATCTAATTAACTAAGAGTTAAAACTAAAAGATAAGTTTAATATAATGACCTAAACATGTATAAATTAAATTGTATAAGAGGATTTCGACCCATAACAACCTTATCTTAAAAATAAATCAATTTTAAGCTATTAAAAACCGAATATGACTTTATAATAAAATAATATGTTTAGTTTTTCCAAAGGTGCCCCTCTCCTCCCTTATAAAAGGGCACCTCCTCCCTCTCTTCCTAACACCACTTTGAGCCTTCAATCTCGGCCAACCCCTGAAAAATTATCTTCTCCACTTACATAGAAACATCCTATAGGTTCTGGTCTTCTTAAAAGACCAATTTTTGTTCCCTAAGAGGAGGTCTCAAAGAGGCGCTTCAAAGAAGAGGTAATGTCCGTTACCGATTCTTTCAACTTTATTTCTTCTTCCACTTATTCTTATTTAGTTGTTTAGTTATGAAGTAATAACATCAGTATAACTGATATAATGATATGTTATTATTATTATGAAACAACCCTATTTCACCATCTATCCATCCTATAGAAAACGAAATCACCACGCGTGCGTACGTACGGAATATCGTCTCCACATCGTGGTGAAATCTGTTTTTCCACCAACACCTTACATGGATGGGTATAATGTTGTAAAGAATAAATATATATGGCTATTATAACATTATACTGATTATGATATATTATACCATCCACTCCAATTCTATTCAATAATTATGGGAACGATATCATTGCCCGTGCGTACATACAGACTACCGTCTCCACGACGCGATGAGATTCATTCTCCATGTTAACCATACATGAATGATCATAAAGTTTATATAATGAATAATAATGAAAAATATGAAATAATAATGCTACTGTATTTATGTATATATATATATATTTCATCTATTTAGTTTCATTCAATTTAATAAGGAAACGAAAACAACGTTCATGCGTACGTACGACCTACCGTCTCCATGAACGGTGTATTTCATTCCTTTTATCGATCTATAATATATATATATATATGATGAATATATATTATATATAAATAATGTTCTACATTCTGGAATTATGTAACTCAGGATATAAGTAATAATATCAAGAACGACAAGTCGAAACACAAACGATAAATGAAATGATTTTACCCAAAACGATGCTTTAACATGGAATTTACAAAAGAATGGGTAATATAAAGTCATAAGTGAAACATATATGATATAATAACAATGAATATGTTTCTATAATAAGTCAATGACATTATTTAAATAATTATATAGGAGGTTCGGATACGTATGAAGCATATCAGACCTAAGGTAAGGCATAACTGTGCAAATCTCATTTTTATCCGAGATTGCTTATTCGTAAGTATTTACTAGGGTTATTTCTATCATTCTTGTCCATGTTTTATAAAAGTGTATTAATGTATGTTTAATGTCATTTTTACCCATTTTACTTTTACCCCATGGTATGGAAGGATTCTTTCTTTTATTTACACTACAAGGTACTTTTTGACTTTTCTGACAAAAGTATGAGAAGAATGTTTTTTTAACGTATACGACATGAAAGGATTTTTATGGTTTTATAAAGCCTTATTTTCATGAAGCTTCCTCCAAAATATTTCATAACTATTTTCAACAAAATCTGTTTCTTTTAAAATTGCATGACATTTTGTGAAAAGAAAATGATTTTGAAGAAAAAAGGATATTTTCCTCAAGAATTCATTTCAAGTGTTTTATCAAAACCATTTTCATCTAAGATGACATTATTTCACATGTGTATGTTTCAAGTATCATGTATCTATTATTTACATGGTTTCACTTTTCTAATGATGAAATGATATCCAATTTTTTTGTATGGATTACGTTATGATGGAATGATGTTTATGAAACCCATTTTATTCTTGGGTTATGATGAATGATTTATGTTTATATTGGGGCACACGAAAAAATGATTTCAATATGAGATGGGTGGGACCTATATCTCTCTCCAATGAATTGGGTAAAGATTTATATCTCATGAGATAGACATGGATGGAACGTTAAGTTAATCCGGTTCAGTATTACAGAACTTGAATGAGGAGTGAACTCGATTCAGAAAGGGACTTTGTCCACTAAGATGGTCTTGCCAGCAATGCCTTGGCTACCATGGAAATCATTACATGTGCTTAATAGATGACACAATTACATGATTTATTCCCATGATATTTTATAAATATTTATGTTCCATTATGATCTATTCCATATGTACTTCCATGTTTTATGTCGTTGCTCAAGATTTTGATGTTTAAACATTATGTTCAGGTTTTTAGGTTCAAATGTATATGGTATGTTTTATTTTATCCATGCTTACCCTTACTGAACATTTGAGCTCACCCTTTTATGTTTTATTTTCCCCCAGGATTAAAAGAAAGGTATTAGGTGAGGAAACAAAAAGTTGAAGATCCTTATAGGAGATGTTGAAGATCTTTCACCACAATTAGAAGATTACGTTCCAAGTTTCCAAAGACACTAAACTATTACAGTCCTCGTGTGTCTGTTTTTGTTATGTATTAAGTATTCCGAAAAAGTAATGTAATATCTATGTACATCAAGCATCAGTTCTCTACAATTGGTATTAGAGGAAAGGTTTAGTCAGCCTTTGGAAACTAGGATGCGAGAACATTAGTGAGATCTCTAGAGATATTTCTAAGGTATGTCTAGGGATGTACCTAAGGTTAAGTATAAGTATAGTTTATACTCCTAGAATTACAGTAAAGATCTTAGAATTAAACCTAATATGTTAGATATTGAAGTTACTCCCCCTTTATTATGATTTTTTCCTCTCACACTATTCTTTTTGTGTTTTAGAAAATGGCTGGAAACAAGATGATTTGCGATAATGGAGCATATGATGGACAATGGGATGATATTCTCTATGAGAAACCAAATTAAATTGGATTTGTAAGTAAAAACATCATTATTATGCCAAATCATCAATCTCATAATATGATCAATAAACTCAAATTTGGTAAATTTCCTGACTCGGCTAATAAGAGAAAGATGGAGTTTAATGATGATCATAGAGGAAAGAAAGTTCAATTTCCCCGATGTAAGTCATGTGGGAAGAGGCATCAAGGAGAATGTTTCAAAGGAACTGGAAGATGATTTGGGTGTGGAAAAGAAGGACACAAAGCCAGTAAGTGCAAAGGAAAAGGTTCAGTTAACACCAGGGATGAAGATAATTGTATTGCTACGACATCAACAATGGTTAAATGTTTTAAATGTGGAATGTACGGGCATTATGCAAACCAATGCCCTAAGGGAAAGTCTCATGAAGAGAATTAGTATGGTCGTATAGGTAGTATATATGTTGTTGATGATGAAGAGACTACAAATGATATATGAGATGAAAGAATTGTGGAAGCTCGGTCAATGGATTAAGAAGGTAGTGGAATGATTACATGTTTATCAAGTGTAATGTTGTATAAGTAATCTCATGGTATTGTGGAATAAAGAAACATCTAAGGATTGTTACACTGTTATCTTTCCTTAAGTTTTGAAAGTGTATGATGAATGGTACCAGTAACCATGAAAGGTTATTCAGATATTTTTGGAAATTAGATGATATGTGCATAATGAAGGGATAAAGAGAAAATTTAATGTTTGATAGTATTCATGAGCTCATGACTGATATAAGGAGAAGGTTATATCACGGTTTGAGTATATAGAATTTTTGGATTTTGGTATGTGGAAAGAGCTAAGTTTTAACAACATTCATGTTTTCACTAAGGTTCAATGGGTATTCATTCTTCAAGAGAATACATGATTAAGGTATTCACATGTTTGTAATTTGACCAACAAGATATATCTTGTGATATATGTGGGATAAATGATGGAATTCATGTGATTGTTATGTGACATTTCAAGTAATCATTTTATTTATACTATGTGCTTGGACCAAAGTATTTTAGATAAGACTAAAGATTGGAATGGATAATGTTGGACATAACTTAGATCGATATTATTGATGGGATGTTATAGTAATGTAGTTTTAGAAAAAGGGGAACCTGCAGAACATGCGACATCCCATCGCGTCGACAAGGCTGTGGGAATCGAACCCACAACCAAAGTGCGACTGGACTTTATCTCCTACCACTGGCCTACAGGAAGTCCCTGTTTAGTAGAAACTAGTTTTATTATATTAAGCGGTATGATATATGAAATATAAGTCCATTTTAGGAACCATATATGATTAATATCACTATAGATGGACTTATGTATTTTTGATAACTTTTATAACCTTTTGTTTGAGACAGATGGAATGACCCATAATTCTATCACATGATCTGCTAACACTTCACAAATGACAAATTTAACATCATTTATTTAATAGATGAAGTGGAAATTGTCAAAAGAACGACCAACGGTGAGACTGTACCAAAATCACGAAAGTATTTCCCCTAATTCCAATTTCATCAACTTTAGGGAAATTATCTTGAAAACCAAATATGTTGTCCTAGTGCCATTATATCCGATGAATCAGATGGTACCTTATATCATCACAAATCGATGGCTTTGTGATTGATGGCTTTTTCATAGCCATGTTCTCTACCACTCTCCATCAGAACTTGATGGTTAGATTTTTCTTCCATATCCATATTTTCACCTATGTTCTCCAATATGGAAACCCAGTGATGAGTTTCTTTGGGTAATCATTACATTTCATACTTTAGTTTTTAAAATTAAGGTTTATTATTCCTTTTTACGATGTGGGTTTCTATGAATAGTAAACGATTTATAACCCTGACGAATTTCGAGGGCGAAATTCATTTTAAGGGGGGTAGAATGTAACAACCTGAGATTTTATAAGATATATTCGTTTTAATTTATTTCATATCATCTGTTTTACGCTACAACAAGATTATCTTGCGCTATACGCAACAATGTATTAGGTTTCAGTATATGCAACACTAGTCTTGGATCGTGTTACACACAATTTCATGTTTGTTTGATAGTAGTTATTCTACGAAACATTGAGTATATATATATATATTCAATGTATTTTGTTATACGCAACAACAATGGAGTTTTTCACTACATGAAACCCCGACCTAGCTTGCATTACACACAATCGCAACCTTCCTTGATAGCGTGTATTGTACGCAATGCCGGGTTTGACTAAACAACGATATGCTATTAAAATATTATTAAAACTAGCCGTTATGAATAGTAATACCCACTTTTTTGAAATTTTTTAAATTTTATTTTTCAAAATAGACATCATTTTTGGATTTGGAATATCGAAATTATATTAGGGTAAAATGTTGGTACTTTTTGGATAACTTTCATATTCTGATGAATAGTGAAAATTACTAAATTTTAATTAAAAACAACTTTTTTAATAGAAATAATTAATAGTGATAAATTATTAATTTGAGTAGTTTTAAAGTATATTTATAATATATTTTTACCATTTAATACAATTTTGGTTATTGGATGTAATTTCACATTTAAACCAGACATAAACAAGTCTCAATCTTTTGACAGTTATTATCTCTTAATAACACGCTATTTGTTTTGACGACGGGAATTAATTTTTAAATTAATTAATGCAACTGATATTTTTTGAATTTGGTAAAATAGAAATCATTTTTGAATTCATAATATCAAATGTAGGTTTGGCCTAATTTTTGGTATTTTTCTGGAAACTTTCATTTTTTGATGAATAGTGAAACCACTAAGTGGTAGTTAAAAAAACTGAATTTTTCATAAAAGATAATTTTACCTCTTCTATGAGTGGAATTTCAAAAATCCGAGAGGCACGGTTAATATCAAGGAATAAAATTTGGTTCAATGAGTTGAAAATAATTTTTGGTGAATAGTAACTTTTTACTTTTTTTACCACGATTAAAAGTAAATAGGGTAATTAAGGGTAAAAATGATATTATTATTACCCTAACACATTTCCTAATTCTATTGGATAAGTGTAATTCGTTCAAAAACAACCTTAGGAATAAAATATGACCATTTAGGCCCACTTGGATTAGATTAGGACATTTATTATTAATTTATTTAAAGAAGGGTTAAAATAGTTAAAATCAAAGTTTAAGAACTACATCATTTTTAATATAGGGATATACATAAGATAAATTCGACTATAAATATTAATTAGAAAGATAAAAATATTTACTACATAATAGTATTTTATTTTTAATTTATAGAATTAAAATAAATTAATTTATTTATGACACAATGATGATGTAGTAATTATCTTATTAATGAAATATTGACATAATTGATGTTATAAATATCCAAATAAAAGTAATTTGAGACTTTTTATGAATTAAAATAATTGTCTACGTTAATATAACATGTTAGTATTGCTATAATTAACTTCTTTTTAACTAATCATTCTGTTATGATTTTCAAAAAATTAAATTACCAAATAGTGTCAAAATTGACATAAAATAGTTGTTAAAACAAATATTATATTATTAATTGTTATTATATTTATAAAAATATATGGTTCGGCCAAGATACTTATATCATTATAGGTTTATCATTAATGGACCACTTGGGGGACTCTTGGATGTATATGGTATGTTTATTAACTATATAATATAAAAATACAAAGTGACATGGTAAATGTCAATCTAATTAACTAAGATTTAAAACTAAAATATAAGGTTAATATAATGACCTAAACTTGTCTAAATTCTATTGGATGATAGTATTTCTATGCATCCCCACATTTTCTACAAAATAAATCAATTTTCTACTATTAAAAACCGAATATGACTTTATAAAAAAATAATATTTTTAGTTTTTCCAAAGGTGCCCCTCTCCTCCCATATATAAGGGCACCTCCTCCCTCTCTTCCTCACACCACTTTGAGCATTCAAGATCGTCAAACCCCTACCAAATTCTCTTCTCCACTTCCATAGATACATTATAGAGGTTCTGGTATTCTTAAAAGTCCAATTTTAGTGCCCTAAACGGAGGTCTCAAAGAGGAACTTCAAAGAAGAGGTAATGTCTGTTACTGATTCTTTCAACTTTATTTCTTCTTCCACTTCTTCTTATTTATTTGGTTCATTGTGAAGTAATAAAATCAGTATAACTGATATAATGATATGTTATTATAAGTATTAAACAACCCTATTTCACCATCTATCCATCATACAGAAAATGAAATCACCACGTGTGCGTACGTACAGAATACCGTCTCCACGCCGTGGTGAAATCTGTTTTTCCACCAACACCTTACATGGATGGGTATAATGGTGTAAAGAATAAATATATATGGTTATTATAACATCATAATGATTATGATATATTATACCATCCACTCCAATTATATTAAATAATTATGGGAGTGATATCGTCGCTCGTGCGTACGTACGGACTACCGTCTCCACGACGCGATGAGATTCATTCTCCATGTTAACCATACATGAATGATCATAAAGTTTATATAGTGAATAATAATGAAACATATGAAATAATAATTCTACTGGATTTATTTTTATATATATATATTTATGTATGTCATCTATTTATTTTCAGTCAATTCATTAAGGAAACGAAAACAGCGTTCATGCGTACATACGGCCTACCGTCTCCATGAAAGGTGCATTTCATTCCTTTTATCGATATATAATATATATATCTATATGATGAATAAATATTATATATAAATCATTTTTTAAATTCTGAAATTATTTAAATCAGGATATAAGTAATAATATCAAGAACGACAAGTCAAAACACATATGATAAATTAAATGATTTTACCCAAAACGCTGCTTTAACATGGAATTTACAAAAGAACGGGTAATATAAAGTCATAAGTGAAACATATATGATATCATAACAATGAATATGATTCAATAATAAGTCAATGACATTATTGAAATAATTATACAGGAGGTTCAGATACGTACGAAGCATATCGGACCTAAGGTAAGGGATAATTGTGAAAATCTCATTTTTATCCGAGATTGCTTATTCGTAAGTATTTACTGGGGTTATTGCTATCATACTTGTCCATTTTATATAAAAGTGTATTAATGTATGTTTAATGTTCTTTTTACCCATTTGACTTTTACCCCATGGTATGGAAGGAATCTTTCTTTTATTTACCCTACAAGGCAATTTTTGACTTTTTTGACAAAAGTACGAGAAAAATGTTTTTTTACGTATACGGCATGAAAGGATTTTTACGGTTTTATAAAGCCTTATTTTCATGAATATTCCTCCAAAATATTTAGGGTCTATTTTCAAAAAAATCCATTTCTTTTAAAATTGCATGACATTTTGTGAAAAGAAAATGATTTTGAAGAAAAAAGGATATTTTCTTCATGAATTCATTTCAAGTGTTTTATCAAAACCATTTTCATCTAAGATCACATTATTTCACATGTGTATGTTTCAAGTATCATGTATCTATGATTTACATGGTTTCACTTTTCAAATGATGAAATGATATCCAATTTTTTTGTATGGATTACGTTATGATGGAATGATGTTTATGAAACCCATTTTATTCTTGGGTTATGATGAAAGATTTATATTTATATTGTGGAACATGAAATAATGATTTCAATATGAGATGGGTGGGACCTATATATCCCTCCAATGCATTGGGTAAAGATCTATATTTCATGAGATAGACATGGCTGGAACGGTAAGTTAATTTGGTTCAGTATTACTGGACTGGAATGAGGAGTGAACTCGATTCAGAAAGGGACTTTGTCCACTAAGATGGTCATGGAAACAATGCATTGGCTACCATGGAAATCATTACATGTGCTTAATGGATTCCACAATTACATGTTTTATTCCCATGCTATTTTATAATGATTTATGTTCCATTATGATCTATGACTTATATACTTCCATGTTTTATGTCGTTGCTCAATATTTTGATGTTTAAACATTATGTTCATGTTTTTAAGTTCAAATGTATAGGGTATGTTTTATTTTATCCATGCTTACCCTTACTGATCATTTTAGCTCACCCTTTTTATGTTTTATTTTCCACCAGGATTAAAAGAAAGGTTTTAGGTAAGGAAACAAAAAGTGTAAGATCTTTATGGGAGATGTTGAAGATCTTTCACCGCGATTAGAAGATTACGTTCCAAGTTTTCAAAGACACTAAACTATTAGGGTCCTTGTGTGTCTTTTTTTGTTATGTATTAAGTATTCCGCAAAAGTAATGTAATATCAATGTGTGTCATGCTTCGGGTCTCTACAAAAAAGGGTAAAAAATGTAGATTTTAACTTGTTTAATATTATATAACTAATATATATACATAATATTAAATAAATTTATACTAGTTCGTGATGATTGAAAAACAAACAAAAATAACTAAACATTTATCACTAATGTTTTATCAAATGAATCAACCTCATAATTGAAAAAATGATACACAGACCATTTAATCCTATAATAGTTATTTAATAGTATACAATTCCAACACTATATAATTATTCTTATATGATATGAACTTCCATAATTATATACATGTAAACCTTCTAGGAAACTATGAAAATGAATACTCTTAGAAGGATGAAATTAAACTTTATAACTCATCAATGTGGCCATACATGAACTTAATAAAATTATAATAAATAAAATTCATAAGAACATTTGTTATGAATTAATAATTTAGTTAATAAAATTTTACTTTATTAGTAATTTAGTTCATTTGAGTAACACGTTCTGATATAAGGTGAGGGGTCTCTTCGAACCTCCATATTTCCTTTGGGTTATGCTTTCTCTATATTTTACTCAATTTTCCTTTTCATTATTATTTTATAATTACAATATTTTTTTATATATTCCACACATATTTATTTATCTCAATTCATTATTATTTAATTATTAATTTTACTTTTTAAAATGTTCCCTTCTTAATACCTCGCGATA
This sequence comes from Viscum album, assembly GCA_963277665.1. Classification (NCBI taxonomy): domain Eukaryota; kingdom Viridiplantae; phylum Streptophyta; class Magnoliopsida; order Santalales; family Viscaceae; genus Viscum; species Viscum album. Next base: position 786,077,605 of record OY728163.1, on the reverse strand, counting down.
AAAAACCCGAATAAATTGAAATTATCCTTTTCTTACCCATTTTCAAGTAAAATATGTACACTATATTAGTCCAACAATATTTTTTATAAAATTGATCAATTTGAAAATATAATATAACTTATTTCATTTCTATTTTTATTGAAAAAAAATTTTCTTTTATCCTCATTAAAGTGTCTTTATTTGTTTCCATAAAACAATGCTTAAGTGAAAATTTTATAATGTTTACTAACCACTATTTTTAATATTTTTACTTAATTTGGAATTCATAATTCATGATATATTAATATATTTCCATTATTAATGTTCATCATTGATTTAAATTCCTTCTTTCAAGGATATGATTATGGTGTACCCTTTAGTTATTCCATATGACTTGATTACGATACCAATTTCATTCCATATGAAAATATGAGGTTTATTAATTATGATTGATTTATTATTGTGAAAAACATATTAATTATCATTTTATGATGGGTGCATCATGATATGTCACCAATACATTGGGTAATGTTTAGTCTCAGAAGATGTTATGAATGGGATTACTGATTAAACCTAATCCATTATGGGTCTTTTCTATCATGTGATATTGAATTAGATGTTAGCTTTGACACATGTTTATATAATGTCAAATATTGTTTCTACATTTAAATATTTCCTTGATCATATGATTCAATGTTCTATATGCTATTTTTATATATATTTATTCATGAGTCATTTATTTTATGCTATCATTTCATTCCTTCAAACTCTTGTGTTCTTGTTTATTCCTATGTTTATTCCATTACTATTATCTATAACTCATCTATTTTGTTTATATATTATACAGATTATCCTATGATGTTATAGGAGATCAAAGGGAGTTATGATCTCATTATAGAGACTAATAAAATGATATTTTATTCTAGTTTCATTTTTTCCAATCAGGTACCGAGTCTTCCAAATACACTAGTCTATTCAATCCTTTGTTTGTATTATGCTTAAAATCAAGTAATTATATGTGTATTAGGTTAGGGTCTCCATAGATGGAATCAGATAGCATTTTAGTTATTTTTAGGTAGTAGAAATATAAATCTTTTTCTAATAACCCAATGGATAATTCTATCACCATTAAAAACCTAGATTGAAAATTATGGAATAATAAGTTATGATATAATCTTTACATATAAGTTATTCCTTATATGTTCATAGTGCCTTTTTATATTTTCATTAGGTTTTTATTCAACTGAACGAATTTTATTTTATTTATTTTTCTTATATAATGGTTGGAAATAGGATAACCCTTGAAAACAATTAACATGATAGGAAATGTGATGATTTCACTAATTAGGTTCCAAACCTGATTGGAATGGGAGCCCAAACATCATGATAGTACTAGATTAACTAGATCATGTTATGAATAATAACATGGATAATGATGAAATCCCTCTTTATCCTAATAAATTGAAATTTGAGGTTGAATGCTTTATAAAAAAAACATCCTATATTTAGTGGATTCTTTGATCCCCTCATTGTGGAATAATGGATTAACTACATTGAGAATATATTCACTACCCTTAAATTATTATTAGAAGATAAATTCATATTGTTAGTCAATTATTCAAATGGAGAAGTTGATAAGTAGAGGACACTAATAAAACACTATGTCTAATTAATAAATTGATACCATAAAATTTTGAAGGATTTAAAAAAATATTTTTAAGTAAATATTTTCAAAAATATTATTACTTAATAAGAATATGGGGTTCCTCATACTAACGAAAAAGGAATATTAATCTATCATGACATATAAGAAAATAACTACAAGGAATTAAAAATATTCCCCTAGCTTTTTTAGGAATACTAAATTTAAGTTTGATCACTTATTCAGACATTTAAATTATATTATATGAAATGGATTAGTTATACGAAACTTTGATAGCTATGAGGATATTTCTTGATGTGTTGTAAAGGTTGAGATAAAGATTGGTGACTCTCAATGGTCCCAATGGATTAGAGGTAAAAAGATGAAAATTTGGTTTAATATGGAGGGATCAAAAGATAACTCCTATGAAAGTCTGAAAACCCAATATCACATATGTGAAATTTGTGGGAAGAAGAAACTCATGAACTATGAAAATGGATCCAATAAATGATTCAGATGTGGAAGATAGTGGCCCTATGCTAATTATTACTGAATATATTTAATGAATCCCACTGATTTTGAAGAATAAATGATAGTTCAGATCAACACTCAACATGCATTGGTATGTTTTAAATTCAAGGAACATTGAAATTATTTGAACCCATTCCCTAATGTAAGTTTTGTTAGAAGAAATCAACAATTAACACCTAAATGATATCATATAAGTGAATATGAAATCATAACTACTGAGTTAGAGCCTAAAAATGATCTGGTGAAAGTTATACTATTAATTCATTAAATAAATTTCAATGTACTATTTGAATCTAGTTTTACTAATTATTTCATATCTTTCATGTTTAGTCGAACAATTAAAAAACCAACTAAAAATAAAAATATTATGTTATCTATGAAGAGAAATTAATGTGTAAATTATTGAATCTAATTTATATAACTCCTTCCCTGTTAATAATTGTACATTCCACCTCCAATAAAATCTCTTCATACTTCAGTAGTGTTTGATTCTTATTGGGAATAGATTGTATGTATTTATACGAATCCAACATCAACTGGATGGAAAGGGAGATCACTCATCATATCTTGAGGCATCCCCAAAATCATTATAATTTCAAGGATGAGGATGAATCTGCATCATAATATTCATATCAATTTTTGATATTATTTTCTAATAATCAATCGCATCCTTCCAAAATGATCGATACAAAGTAGATAGTAATGATCGAAGATATTCCCATTGTGAGGGACTACACTAATGTGTCCACGAAAAAAAATCATGGTATTCCTTAAGAAAGAGAGGTTATGTTCCCAACTGATCATATACATGGATATGTTCCTATATCAATGTTTCCATACTAGATGGACACCATTGAGTGGGATGACTTGAAGAATAATTTACTCTAGAATCTAGAAAATGGTTTTATATACCAGAGTGCATCATTATGGGGTTTTACACTATTCTTTCTCAATAAAATTGATAGACCAAGGTGCCATTACAGTAATTATCATGTTATCAACAAAATCACAATAATAGAAATGTATACTCTTCCATGGATAAATGAATTATTTGTTCAGCTATTTGGGACAAAGAATTTCTCTATAGTGGGCCTTTGGTTGGGTTATCACCAAGTAAATGTGAGGAAAGAAGACATTCCTAAGACTTTATTTCAAACGTGGTATGGAATCAATTAGTTCCTAGTGACTCCCTTAAAACTCACTAATTCTCTAAATATTCTCAATTAAATGATGAATAGTGTCTTTTCAGTTTACCTTAACAAAATTATTCTAGTATTTATATATAGCAATGTGATATCTTCCAATAGAAATGAGGAACACGAGGAACATTTTAATAATGTGATAAAAAAATTACAATAGAAAAAACAAAATTTAAAGTACGGTATGTTAATTTTATGGATGGAGGAAGTATTTTTTGGTCCATGTTATCACCTACAAAGAAGTATTTGTTGATCCATATAAGGAAAATTAAATTTAGGAGTGGTTTAAACTAGAAACTATAATAGAGGCCCATAGTTTCTTGGATTGTGCTAGGTATTACTGAAGATTTGAGAGGAACTTATCATTATTTTAAAAGCCACTAAACATGATTAAATAGAAGGAATTTAATATTTTTTGGATGAGTGAATGTGAAGTGAACTTCAAAGAGTTAAAAATGTGGCTTCTCACTACACCAATACTTACAAAATCGACACGTGGGGAACTCTTTGTGGTAAAAATGATACTTCAATTAATGTATTTGGATGTGTACTGATTCAAAATGATAGTTTGATAGCCTAAATATCGAATAATTTCAATGGTAATGCGATAAGAAATCCCACTAATGATCTAGAGTTAGGGGATTTGATATCCAAGTGGAAGATTTGGTTAAATTATCATTATGCAGAGAAGTGTGAGATATATAATATTCATAATAGTATAAAATATATATTCACATAAAATGATCTTAATAAACACCATCAAATATAGTTAAAAATCATCAAGTATTGTGACTTATCAATTCACTAACATCCAGGTAAAGAATAAAATTGGACGATGCTCTAACTAGAAAGGATCATATAACTTTATCAATGATGAGAATTGAGAAGGATCCAATATTCTTGGAAATGAAAGGGATAGAAATTGGAATCATAAAGGAATGTATATCATCATTAATTTCAGAAATAATTTCTCAACCATCCCTTTTATTGAATATAACAGATACCTAGTGAAATGATGTCCATAGTCAAAAAATGTAAAATTTATAAGAATGTGGGAATCCTTGGAGTTCAAAATTGATGACTAATGACTTGTATGAATGGGGTAATGATTATGTGTACCATCATATCTTAAGATAAAGAGGGATATTTTCAATTATAAACATAGATTGACCCTCTTTATCCACCTAGGGATCATAAAGATGTATCAAGATCACCTAAAGAACTATTGCTTGGAAATATGTTGAAGGAAAACACTGAATATACATCAAAGTGTGTGGTATGTTAGCTATTTAAGTCTAAAAGGAAAAATTTGAAGGAGATGATGAAACCATTACCCATACGTACATGGATGTTGGAAAAAATCATTATGGGATTTTCACTATATTTACAAAGACATTCAGAGGAAATAAATCTATATGAGTCAATATGGATTGTCTTACAAAGGCATCACACTTTATTTCAATTCGAGAGTAATTATGACTTGACCAACATTAAATGATATACATCGGAGAAGTGGTTAGGATTCATTGAATACCATTATATATCAAATCCGACCATGATATATGATTTAACAAAAAGTTCTAGAAAAGAATTTAATAGGATCTAAATACTATGTTGAGCATTTGTATGGCTTATGCACCCCAAATTGATGGCCAATATATATTGATTGTACATAAACTGGAATACGTGTTGAGATAATGATCAATGGAATTCAAAGGAGGATGGGATCAAAATCTTCTAATGGTAAATATTTCTTACAAAAATTGTTTCCATAAAGAATCCAAATATCTAAATATGAATTCTTTTATTGGAAAATATGTTTAACACCTGCATTCTAGGATGAAATTGGTGAACCCAAGTTTTTGTGACCTGAAATAGTGAAGGAAATGATAGAAAAATTTATGTCCATCCATCAAAATATCCAAATTTCCATTGACGATAGAAGAACTATATAGGAGGTCATTGAAATGACTTGGAGTTTTAGATTTTTGATAAAGTATTATACATGTCCCTATGGAAGAGAGTCATAAGATTTAGGAATAAATGAAATCATTTTCCCAACTAAATTGACCCATTTTATATTCTTGATAGGTTCAGATCTATGACATATCTACTAGAACTTCCACAAACCATGTCTTAAATACATGGTGTATTCCACATATCCCCCTTAAATAATTAAATACCAAATCCCTCAAATGTACTAAATATAGAGGCCATAAAATAATAAAATGTTCTCTCTTCTGAGTATAAGTAGATGAAGGTTTTATACAATAGAGATATTGTTATACATTAAAATACAACTGACCAGGTCCATGTACATTGGAAAAACATAAGTGTGAATAGGTGGCATGAGAACAATTTGAAGAAACAGAGGATAAGTACCCTCACCTGTTCTCACATTAATATGTAAAATTAAATTTTATGGGTGAAATTTCCTAAGGGGGGAATAATTTAATGACCAAGAATTTTATTAATTAAATTCTGTTCTTATGACTATCTTATAAAACATATAAATCATATATATAAAATGACAAAAACATTTATCTCATAAATGAAGAATTATACATTAGATATAAAGTAAACTAATAATAATACCAAATATTATAATGGGACAATAAATATAAAAAATATAATAAGATGAATGGTTGACTTTGGATATTCTTGATTCACATGAAGGACAGAATTTATGAAAAAATATGTAGAAATAAAACCTAATTTTAATAACATAACATTAATTTTGAAGAATAAAATATATAACCTTGAGAGAATGTATAATTGAATGAATAGGGATGGAATTAAGTTGTATTTATAGATATTAATAAAATTATATGTCCGTTATAAATTTAGTAGTTGGGATAGAAATCTGACCATTATGAATATGAATCTTATTGTTTGAATTGTACCTTTATCAATGAAAGTATGGAATAAAATTTACCTAACTTATAAATTAAAAAGTGATATATTTTGTATGGGTAAATAATGGTTTTAAAAATGATAAACTAGATGTTGGAATTTTTGTAAAATTTAAATGTTTCCTAGAATTATATAATTTATAAAATGAATTGAACTAAAATAGAATTTTTTATAAAATAAATTCATAAATTAATATTATGATGAATTATAATTATATGCTAATTTTAAATGACCAAAATTAATTTTTCAAAGTTTCAGAAAATCGATTATAATAAAAAAATATATATTTTTTGAATAAATGATGATATTATTTAAAAATAATATTTCTAATAATTTGAAAATTATTTTCTGAAAAATTATTCCATTTTTGAAATATATATGTCAAAAAAATTGGGTAAATTTTTTGGATTTCTATAATATAATTGGTTTTTAGTGAATTATGAAATACTGTAATATACAGTATTTAACTTTATAACAAAAATACATGATTGTTTGAGTTATAAATTATATTATCACCCATTGGTATGAACATTCCTGAATATTATACTGTATTTCATCCTAGGAATCAACAATATTGATAATATTGATCCAAAATAAAAACTAATGTATATAATAATACAAAAACCCCTCTCCTCCCCTATAAATAACACGCCTCACCACCCCTTTTCTCAAACCTTATAAGCCTTGTATCATGTCAATATTCTTCCCAATTCCCTTAACAATCCCCTTCACCACGTTCAAGATCTTTTTTTCTTAACAAAATTACAATTCCATGTTCATTAAGGGATCCTTCAAGGTGTAAATATTAAAGAGGTAACTTTCTCAAACCATCTCTTTAAATATCATTTTTCTACATTTTTATTATTTCCATCATAAATAAAATCATAATAAATTCAGTATCATGTATATACTATAATTTTATATTTTTAATGAAATATCTTATGTATATCCCTTTTCCCATATCCACTTATTCAATGAAACAAAACCTTTTTCCAAATATTTGTAGTTTACAATTTCTATGGATAACGAGTTTTCAATTTCTATTACCACCTTCATGGACAGAAATAAAACATCTCTTTGTTTAAACTAATGTTTTATATTTGTATTATATTTTTTTTCATGTTCTGAAGGTAATATATTTATATATTATTAAATAAACCAAAACCACTTACTGATGATCATGACATAGCCAAAATAAACTAAACATCTATCAGTAATATGTTGTCAAATTAATCATCCTCATACTAAAAATGATATGTGGGACCATATAAACTTCTATAAGTGCACTAATACCATATAATTTCACTTATATATAATTATTCTTTTTTTAAATATGTTCCATATTTATATATAAGTAAACTGACCATGAAACAATGAAAACAAGCACTCCCAGAATGACAAAATCAAACATTATAAATCATCGAACTTGTCGTAAATGAATGTAGTAAAATTAAAAAAAAAATTAATTTTTAAGAGGTTCTTAATTAAGTATTTAAAAAATATAGTTTTATTATCATGGACATTAAGTGTCAATTTATAATTCATTCAGTCATAAGGTATGAGATCTCCTTGAAGCTACAAATTTCCAGGAGGTTACACTTTCTATCTCTTTTCCTTGTTTTATATCTTAATTATTATTATATAATTAAATTATATTCTATTTATATTTTCCAAAAATATGTTTATATCTCTATTAATCTTTCTTTTATGGTAAATTACATGTTTTAAATGTTTCCAATCTCAACACATCACGATAATAAAACTCGGTTAAAGAGAAATTATCTTTTTTATTTACCATTTTCATGTATACTCAATAAAATATTTTTGAAACCTAAAATATTTTTATAAAATATCTCAGTTTATCATCAAATAAACTATTATTTCATTACTTATTTAATGAAAATAATTATACCTTTGTCCACTTTAAATAATATTTATTCATTTCCTTAAAAAAATGTTGAAGTCACACATTTCTAATGTTTCGTAACAACTTTTTTATTGCTTTCACTTCATTTGGAATTCATTAATCATGATATATTTTTATATTTCTTTTGATGATGTACGAGGATGATTTGAATCCATTGTATCATAGATACCATTATGATACACCCTTTGGTAATGCTTAATCATATGATTATATTACCCAATTCATTCAATGGGTAACTCTTATGTTTATTCCTTATGTTTGATTGAATATTATGGAAAACATATTCATGAACATATTATGATGGGTTCTCCCATATGTCACTCCAATTCATTTTGTAATTTTTATTATAACAATAAATTATTTTTTGGATTAAGGAGTGAACATAATTCATAATGGGAGTTTTTCCACTATTTGATAGAATCTTATTAGTTATCTTTGACTCATGTTTATGCCATGTTATACATTACTTCCAAATTTCAATATTTCCTTGTATATATGACTCCATGTTCAATATTTTATGCTTCCATATATTTATTCATGATAAATTCATTTTATTGTTTCATGTTATTCAACCTAAATTTTGTTCTATGATTTATTCCCATGTTTATTCCCTTACAAGCTTTTTTACTCATATGTTTTGTTTATATATTAATAAGATTATCCTTTGTAGTTATATAATCTCAAAAAGAGATAGGATCTCATTATGAAGATTAAGATAACATTATTTTATTCTAATTTCATGTTATCTAATCATGTTCATAGCCTTGCAAAGACACTAGACTATTTAATCCCTCATTTTTATTATGCTTAAAATCATTTAATGTTATGTGTAAAAGGATTGGTTCTCTATAAATAATATAGAAGATATTGTATACTTATATAATGAAAAAAATAAGGAATATCATATATAAATATATATATATATATATATGTTAAAAGAATCATTATACCCAAATGTGTGAGGTGGTGATGGAAAATGAGTTACATCTACTCATAAGGAGAATGTCTGCCATACAAACGAATAATGGATTCATTTTAAATTTGATAGAAGAAGGATATAGACGTAGGTAATTATACCAACATACAAAACTTATATAAAATGTAAGATACTTGTATTATTAATTAATCATGGTTTATAAATATTTTAGATATGTAAAAAAATAAAACAAAAATTCTTGGTTAAGAACTATACATTTTCATTGGACAACATCTTTAGGTTCATACCTAAAGCATGCAACTGTTTTTTCGATTAACCCAGGGGATTTAATAATATTTTAGGGACTTATTAAGGTATTTGGGTCGTTAATGGTCTATAAAATGGATCTTGGAGTGTGGATAGGGGAGGAGATTGGGTGTCCTTTTTATTTTGGGGAGGTGGGAAACCTGAAAATTTTAAATATTAAATTATATTACTATCATACACAAGAAAATTGTATCTAAAATGTCCCATTTATGAATACTAAAATATATATTAACTAAATGAGGCTATAAAACATAAATTTTATATGACTACAATCTATTTTAAGCCTTATCACAGAAGTTTATACTCCTAATAAACCTATATTAACCATATATGTGATAAAGGATTATTATTATGTTTCACTATAAATTAGGGATAAAATTTAAGTTAACCTTATAAAATAATTTTAATAATGATGATTAAAAATATGGAATAAATTTTATCAAATTCAATTCATATAATTGGTATAATTTCATTCAAAAATAAACTCCAAAAACTCGATGAAAAGGGTCATTTAGAAAAATTATTTGTAGGTATAAAAATATTTTTACAAAAAAATTAAAGTATAAAAATAATTTAAAATAAAATGATAGGATTATTAATAATATAAGTGAAATAATTTTATATTTAAACAATTTTTTGAAAAATGAAACTTTGTGTATAGTTGAAACGAAAAGATATTTTTCCATAAAAATCATTGTTCTGATTATTCCATGAAAAAATAAAAAAATTCAAAAAAAAATCAAATATTAATCAAAAGATATTATTAATTGATGAGTTCAAAAATAAATATGATATTTTAAAATTACAATTCTATAATTTGTAATTAAATTTTTTAAATAAACTCTATAATACTGGGAAATCCCATTTGATTTGAAATAATACTATTTCCCTTTTGACTGATAAATTACATAATATTATTATAATGAATATAATCTTTTAAAAAAAATTAATGAATATTATTGAGACATGAAAATGAATTATCATAAAATTTAATGTATTTTTACATAATGCATGTTTTTCTTTTTGTTAATTTTTTATTACGAAGAATGTATATTTTAAATCATTTGTCGATATGTTGATGGATAGAATGAAATATGAGCCCTTTAACATTATCCATAATGTGAAATAAAATAGAAATGATACAAAATTTGAGAAATATGTTGAATTATACAATAAATACAATAATTATAAACTATATGAATTAATCAGAAACAAAAAATATAGGAGTTCGAATTTGTGATATTTTAGAAAAATTCATTAAATAATGGAGTATAGGTTTAAGATTAATGGTTGGATAGAATGTGAATTGTAAAAATATTTACCCAAAAAAACCATTTACATTATTTATATTCGGGATAGTTTTAATATCCTTATATTTTTAAATAAGTGCATGTTCAATAGCTTATAGAATACGTAACACTAAGCGTAAATGAACCACGAAATATTATTACAAAGATATGATCATTATAACATATTGATTAAATAATAGATTATTAATATAATTAAAAAAATTATTAAATATAAATAATTTTCATACATAATTAAAATTTAGCGATAAATTCTTAGTAAATAATCACTCAATTTTCAGAAATTTTATTTTAGTCATAAAAAATAAGTTCCCTTGAAAAAATGAGTTTTATAATGTAATATTATAATACTTTTATTTGATTACAAGAATTATTATTTTATAAAAATGAAATCATTTTTTAAATTAACATATCAAAATTATCAATGGTTGAATTTTTTGGATTTTTTGAAATGATTTATTTGTCCTTAAATAGTTAAATGTATATTTTTTTTGCAAAAATATCATTTTTTTTCAACGAAATGTATAATCATGAATGGAATTTGATAAAAAATTATCATAAATTTTCTAACTTATTTATTATTTATTTAATTTCATTTTAATTTTCATTATACTTGTTTTTAGTATAGGTGTTATTTTTTACATGAAACACATTTATCGAATAACACTTTTTCATTGTATATTGCGTTTTATCTTAAATTGCCATTGTAACATTTAGATATTTAATATTGAAAAAATAGACTCTATAATTTTAATATAGAGGATAAAACATTCATAATATTTCTATTTTATTATTAGTGATCTTGAATATAATTCATGGTAATATTCATCACATTGGTAATGAAAATATTTTCTAGCCGAGCTTCTTCGATGGTCAGGTGATCTTCTCATGGCCTCACAATCCCTTCTTCTTTAGTTCTCCTTATAGGGTATCTCTTGGAATTTAATTCTCCTTGGGTTATCCCAGACGTCCCACTTCACCTTCCTCAATGATTTAGGGATTCACCTTCTTCTTCCAATAGAAAACCCTCTTCTTAATCCTTTGGAGATTTAGAGATTCATTGTCTTTTCCCTAAGTGGGGGTACCCTCATTTCTCACTCCTATTCAACCATCCCGTCATTTTATTCTTACACCTATGGATTATTGATTCTTCTCCATTTATAGTATTATGTTTGTGTAAGGTTTTATATTTCTAGAGGTGTTGTCTATAGCTAAGGGTCTTGTTCAACCCCATTTCTTCACTTTTCTTCTTCACCATTGTGATATAACCCATTTTTCATATAGCACGATGGTTTAGTTGGTGGATTGGGATTGTGAGATGTAGTTATTTGGGCTCTCTGTTGTTTCTTGTTAATGTGTGGATCTTTCATTACAGTTATTATTATTTCATGTTGTGGATTTTTTTCATTATTAATATACTCATGAAACAAAATTATGCACACTGGACCCCATTTGGTTTTGTATGATGACCATCAGGTTTGGTCTATGATTGTTATAGGGTAGTGTTTATATTCATGACTTTGTGACCTAATTTTTTGGTTTCGGCTTCCAGAGGTGTTGTTACAGGACAGGTCGATGTCAGTCTGGTGCGTTGGAGCTATCCTGATGACTCACATGTTCTCAAGGGTGGTATATACTTCTTTGTGTTTTCTAGAGGAATTATTCATGGGGTTTTTGGTGGGGTTGGTCTCACTGGATTTTTTTAGTTGGATGAAGTATTGATAACACTTGGGAGGATATTTGGCTTTGGTAGTCAAGGTGATATCTCGGAGAAGAGCATCGACACTAGGCTCAAGTTAGAACCTTTACACGCACATACAGTTTAAAGATTTCATTTTGAAATTTTATTCTATTTTCATATTGAATATTCTGTAAATTTGGATCAATTTTGTGTGTTTTGTATTTGATCTTGACAATCTTATGTGGGTTACCACTAAACCCATAAAAGTGGGTATTCTAAAAATGTTAAATGAAAAGTGTTTGGAGGAGTAAATTGTAAATTTGGGTAAAAAATTATAACATTATAGGGTAAAAACTAAAAATAAAAATAAAAATAAACATTTTCCTATTAAATAATTTTTTTTAACAAATTATATAATTAATGAGTTAAAAATTTAATTTTAAATATTTATTTTGAAATTGTTAACCCTAGTATGTATTTTATAATGATAATTTCTATTTTATTAAAATTAAAAAATATTTTTTCGTCATTAAATTTAATGGAATGGTTTGAGGATGTCATTATGTTTTTTATTTACCTGAAATTAAAAAAAACCATTGTTTCTTTTTCATTTAACAAGAAAATCATAGAAACCAATATATATATATATTTCTAGATGAAATTCATTTTACTCTAAAACTGGGTATTTTCATAAAAATAGATTTTCATTCGTTTTATATTCATTTGTTAAAATTAATTTATTGCATTTATAAATATTTAATCTGATCAATGAATTAAAAATTTTGATTTTTCATTTCAAGAAAAAGGAAAATTTCCTATAATGTAATGTGTTTCAGACAAGTGTAATCATTCAATGGAAGTTGACTTTTCCAATTTGGTGGATGGTAAAAATCATTAACTGAGCCTCACGATGTATATCTATGTGTTGGAAAACATAATTGAATTGTATTTCATTTTTCATAGACTATTATGTGTCTTGGGTGTTTGGTTATGTTTTCAAGGAATTGGGCTATGAAAAATCCATTTTAGGAGAAATAAATAGAGGCATATGGTTGGCATATGGTATGTATTAACTAGTTGACCTTGGTTATGTATCATGTTTTCTAAAGGGACATGATTTTTACAAAATGTGTGGACCCCAAGATGAAATCATGAAGTTGGGTGGAGGGGCCTAGAGTGTGTTACACAGATTTCAAATAGTGCACCCGAGGTGGCATGACCGCATGAGAGGTCTGTAGTAAATTGAAGAGGTCTAAACATGGGTTTCGTATAGGTTGCTAAACCATCCACTTGGAACACGTGGTTACTGTGAATTATCTTGTACCACCTAATGGTTTGGGAATAGTCTATCCAAACTATTTAGACAAACTATGCAGGGAATGGATCTTTTATAGTATGAGTTATAAAACTGGCACATAGCTAGACAAACTTTGTTGGCAAACTATGCACCCCATTATAATTGGGTGAAATAATGGTTTCCCCTCCTTTAAAACTTTTCATCACCCTCTCCTTCACTAATTTATCTCATTCCAAAGACATTTGATCTCCCATTTCCTCCTTGTCAAGGATTCCATGTATATCCCACATCGTAGATCAAAATCAATTTATGTTAGTTGTGTTGGTTTCATATTGGTAATTTCATTACTCATCTTACTTCATTATTTATTTTCCCTCACCATATGAAATGATTAATCCATGTGGGATATTTTTTCCTCATCTATGGTGTTTGAATAGTATTTTAATTTCTCTCTTTATTGCTTGTATCAATGTCTTTTAATATATGAGTGGACCATCCTATGCATGAGGTAGTTGGAATATATTATTTTTCCTCAACGATTCATTATTTATAAAGTATTTACACTGCTACGTAGGACATAATTTCTTGTGTTGTGCTCATAAATATTTAAATTAAATTAATTACCTAGAATTTCATTAGGCCTGTTTTGAAACCCTTATACATGGTTTTAAGTTGATAAACTCATCCCACTCTAACACATTAGACACTTTCAACAATTTTTTTCCTCAAAATCAATGATATTCTGTTTTTCTAAAAACACCCTAGAGGTTCTTCTATCTGATGCACATGTTTCTACTAATCATTCATTTTTTTGAATTACATTAATTTGGGTGATGACTATCTTTCATGAAAGAATGATTAAATTGATTAAAATGAACTTTATGATGATAATGCCTCTATTTTAACATAAAACATTCTTTGAGGTGTGATGTCTTATCTAATAAGAAAGGGAAATTTAATTGGAATACTTTACCAATTCATGAAATGTAATGCACATGGTCTCTATTATAATTTTAAATTTATTTGTAAAATGTAAATCTCATGAACATGAAATTTTTCAATATTAATAACCAAACTAGATTATGTAATTGGAGTAAATGAAGAGTAAAAGTTATGAACATATCAATTAATTATTATTTTTCATAATGATTTAAATGAAAAAAAAAACTTATCAACCTTTAAATGGAGATGGCGTCCCATATATTATGCTTCATATGCATGAAGAATCTATGCCCAGGGTACCTTATATTATGATCCATGTGTATATTATCATGGGCAATGCCTCCCTAGAAAACTGTGATTGATGGGTATGGAACCTCGGGCATGGAATAACAAATATTATGATTGATATGTATAATAACCTATCAATTAATTCCATTACATAGAATGTGATCCTATAATGTGGATGATTTGGGTATAAAACTTTTTTCCACTTTGGATAATGTATATCTATTCATAGTATATTCTTATATATTTCTATATATACATGATGGTATGTGTGTGTATACATTCTGAGTTAGGATGAAATTGGTATTGTTAGACAGGTTCCTTTGAGTAACCTGAGCTCGGAATGTTTGTGTAAAGTCTCGTGTTTTTGACCAGGTTAATATACAATGGTTTTCGAAAAACAATTTTGGTTTATCAACTGGTCATTTGTTTAAACTGATTAACGGATTTTTATTATGAGGGGTGCAACACCTAAAGATATCTTTTTGGACTTGAGTAATTACCCTATAATATTAGCGGGTCTTCTGATGTTTCTCAGGAGCAATAGATCCATAAAAGTCCACTTTAATGGATCTGCACGGGCAGCGCACGGTTTTGGTCCAACCCGTGCAATTTACTATATTTAATAAAATATTTAATTTTATTAAACAAGATTTTGTGAGATAATTTGAATAATTAAATAAAATTTTTAATAATAACAATAATGAAGTTATTATTAATATTATTTTGGTTGTTTAATTAAATTAATGATAAATAATTAATTAAATGATGGTTGAAGAAATTAATATTGATTATGGGTTTATCGAAGAGCCGTTTTAATTAAATGATGAGTTTCAGAATTAATAAAGGGTCATTTATTATTAAATGGAGGAATGTGAAAAATAAAAATATTGTTATTATTATTATTATGGTGCCATAAATTATTTCTATGCTTTGATATTTTAATTGCATGTTAACAGAGTCAATCATTTATAAGAATTTAATGTATATTTTGAGCTTCTCAAAGGAAAGTTTAATTAAATTAGGGGTTTCAGATTAAATGAAGCATTGTTATCAAATAGAGGTGTTATTTTTATCGAATGTTTTAATAGTAATAATATTACTATTATTATCTTAAATTTATGATGGTAATAATTATTATTATTATGGAAATTAAATTAGAAGTTATGGGTTAGAGTTTTTATCTTATTAATGATATTGTAATAAATTGGGAGTTTGGGTTTTAAATAAATGAATGTTAGAATAAAAAAATGATGATTTTATTATTATTATTGTTTTTATTTAATTAAATGAATTTTAAAAGAATTTAATTTAATGATCAATATTTAGTTTCATAATTAATTATGAAACATTTATTTAAAGAACAATAAATGATAAAGCGTTTTTAATTAAATAGGGAGTTTTTCACTTATTAGATAAGTGTTTAATGTGTGTAATAATAACAATAAAATGATATTATTATTTTAATTATGACATTAAATTAATTTGATTAATTTTAGGAGAGAATGAAAAAAAAAATAAAAGTGAAGGTGCGACCAAAAAGTGAGGTGCACAACCCGCCCCCTATTTTCCGCCGCCTTAGGTGACACACCCAGTGTGTCATACCCTTGCACTCTACCTACTCAGGACCCTTCCCTGTGGTTCAACCACTAATAGCACATGGCCCCTTCTCTCTAGCATCTAGGCCTAGGCTAGACCTCCTCACAGCAATGCATGACACTCCTAGGAAGAACCTGTTGCGCGCCACCCCCACTCCTGGACTCAAAATTTGCGCACGATGATTACTCATGGACTCTTCACGTTTCTTGTATATCTCATCAAGGTGATTCCTTCTATATATAATTTGTGATTCATATTTTCCATTTTACTCCTCTCTCTCACCTTGTTTTCTCAGCTGAAACCCGAAGGTGCGGGGTTAATCTGATCGTTAGGTTCCTCTATTTTTAGGACATGATAATGTTGACTCGAGTTCCATTGCTCCATAATCTAGAATCTTCCTCCAAGGGAGAGGTTGATTGAATTTTTTTTCCTGGTTTCCATTTCATTGGGTAAGGATATGCATTTCCACTGTTTGTTTTGCACCATCTAATTTAGAGTCTGAAAATTATACGAGTCTCTGGTGCTTTATTTAAGGTGTGTTTTGTAATATAGTTTCATTTATGTGATTTGAAGTCATGATTTATTGGGTTTTGATCAATATATAGGGAACACACATGTATGTATGTATATATATATATAAGTATATATTTATATACATAATGGTTTGTGTGTGTGTGTGTGGTTTTAGACCAGCTGCAGATTGGTTGTCGTCGTATGTCAAGACGCTAAATATTGTTTTGGTTCCACCCTGAGTTAGGTTCCCCTTTCAAGTCCTCAACATTAATAAATGTATTGATAAAATTTTGGCTACATTTTTATTGGAATTTAAATTTTACAGTAAATTATTAAATTCCATTCAAATGTAAATTTTGGTATGTTTGATTAAATTGGTAAATGTGATTTGTGATGTGTTCATGCAAGGTTTTGTATGTTATTAAATGATGCTAAACATGTGAGATAAATGAGGACATGACCTTGTGTTGGTTTTAAGAATGTATTTCTGAGTTAGTTAATGTGATACGACTAAATAATTAAATGATGTTTTGTTTTGGATAAGATAAGATAATTAATTTTCTATATTAATTTTGTTCATTGAGACTAGAAAAAATAATTATTCATAAGATTATTTATAATATATCATTTTAGCCAAATGAGATAATTTATTCGAGGATTAGTTGTGATATGTTGTTTTGGATAATCGAGATAATTAATGATGGATTAATTACTACATGCTATTGACCTGAAAGGTTAATCAATTATTGAATTGATTAAAGGGTATGATTAAATTAATTAATTATTGAATTATTTAATTGAAATGCATTAATTTAATTCAAGAGTTGTTAATGCCCAAGGTTATGTATTATTATGTTTATTTATGACTTTTAATGGTAATTTTTATTAACAAATGTTGGAAGCAAAATCAGATAATTAATTCTAGAAAATTAATTGTGGAATTTGATTTTTTTTGTATATTAATTAATTGATGTATTAATTAAGAGTAATGTGTACTAAGTTAATTTTTTCATTAACTAATAGATTTGGTATTTTTTAAACTAATATTTTTTATTAGTAAATGAATAAGGATAATATATTGGTGAATTAATTATCATGTTTTCAATTAAAGAATTGTGATAATTAAATGTTGTATTAATTATCTAGGTGACTTTCTTGTGGTTAAGAATAATTAGTTGTTAATTAATTATTTACTATTGAGATATTGAGTGGCTAATTAATTGTATAATTATTTGACGTGAGATTAATGTTGTTAATTAGTTGTTGAATTAATTAACTAATTTGATTAACTAATTTATGAATCAATTAATGGATGGTATTGGGGTGTTAGACATGGCGTTCTACACTAATTATATATATCTCTCTGTGTGTGTTTGTGTGTGTGTGTCTGATTGATAAACGGGTTATGAGATAGGGACTGAGGCTCCAAATACTCACAGTGTTCTAGACTTATCGTTCTACACCCATCTTTCTTGGAAATTTTCTTTTATGAGACAAGGATTGATGCTCCAAATACCCATGGGTTGGGAGACAAGGACTGACACTCCAAATACTCATGAGGGTGCAAAACATGATGTTTTAAACCCATTAATTTACGTTGGAATATGTGTCCAATTGTCCATACATGAAATGAATTAATTGGTTAATGAAAAATGTTGTGACATAATGATTTTTAAATTGAATATGAGAAAGGGTTCAAACATATTAATGAATTGGGTGAATCACTATTAGTGGACAGAACCATGGGAGAAACCCTATTTATAGTGGAAGACCTCAGACATAGTATGTGAAATATTAAATTTAGTATCTTATGATGACTAATCCAAGGCAAGGGACGATCTAGGATTCCGTCTTTACATTGATTACATAGATGGTCTTTAGAGACATCTGCAGTGAGTGAATTGTATGAGGGATGTCGAGCATCAACTGAATCTCAATACTTTCAAAATTTAATGAGGTTAAAATAATTTATAAATGAAAATTATTCTGTAATGATTGTTGAGTATGCATGAAAAATGAATGATGCATGTTCAGAAACCAGATGAGGGAGGTTGAAGGTACTTGGGTATATAGTTAAATTGTACTGCTTACTTTATTTATGAATGATTTCACACGATTTAAATTATTTATTAAATTTCTGGATTTGGGGTTGACATCATTGGTCCCAGCTTACTGAGATTTATATCTCATACCCTACTCAAGACACCATTGCTCTGGGGTACCCATGTAGATTCTCTTTAGTTTCATGATTGTGTTTTTTTCATTTACTTAGGAGGTAGGAGCAGAGGACCGAGTATAATCTCAGGATGCTCGAGGAGACCGCCCCCTGGGGTTTGAGTCATTTTTTATTTATTTCATTATTGAATTGTAAATCGTTTTATTTTTTTCACTATTTTCATTTTGTCATTAGAATGTCATGTATTCATCTGTTGTATTGTTGGTGTTGGACATTTTTTTTGTACAATATTTATAAAATCTACCTTCTGCTACTTTATCATATATTAAACAAATTCCCCTATTTATTTATATTGTCTATTATTGAACTCTGATATGAGGGTATAGTCTCCCCACTAACTATCCATATACCCTTGCTGATAGTCGACATCCACTAACATACGGGGAGTCTCACATAAGGTCATGTGGTGACCGGTGTGCCCATAGTTTTTGTTGTGAGATTGGTTGATATGTTAAAAAAGTCTCAAGTTTTTTAACCAGGTTAAAATATGATGGTTTTCAAAAAACAATTTCATTTTATCAAGAGGACATTTTATAAATTGAGATCCAAAATTTTGTTTCTAGTGTTGGAACACCTAAACGTGTAATTATTGGACTTGCGTAATTACCCTAAAATTTTAGTGGGTGTCCTGATTATTCTTGGGAGCACCATATCCAAAAGGTCCACTTTAATGGATATACACGGGTAGTGCACGGTTGCAGTCCGTCTCGAGTAGTTTACGCTATTTAATAAATTATTTAATTTAACTAAATAAGAATATATGAGAGATTTTGATTAATTAAATGAAAGTTTTAGTAATAATAATAATGAAGTTATTGTTATTATTTTTGTGTTTGTTCAATTAAATTAATGATAAATAATTAATTAAATGATGGTAGAAAAAAATTAATGTTGATTTTGGGTTTATAGAAGAACAATTTAAATTAAATGAAAAGTTTCAGAATTATTAAAGGTCTATTTATAATTAAATATAGGAATGTGATAATAATAATATTTTTACTAAAATTATTATGGTGTCATAAATTATTTTTATTCATTGATAATTTAA
Organism: Viscum album; assembly: GCA_963277665.1. Lineage (NCBI taxonomy): Eukaryota > Viridiplantae > Streptophyta > Magnoliopsida > Santalales > Viscaceae > Viscum > Viscum album. The sequence goes on along the minus strand of OY728163.1, from coordinate 786,057,263 downwards.
TTTCATGTTAAAGGAGTGTATTAAATATCATAATAAAATTTATCTTTTCATCTCCTCACTGAAACATTTAATTATATTAGGGGTTTCAGATTTAATGAAGGATTATTATTAAATAGAGGTTTTATGTTTATTAATGGTTTGAAAAATAATAATAATGTGATTCTTATTATTTTATTTTTTTGAATGTAATAATTACTATTATTAGGGCAGTTAAATTTGGGGTTATGGGTTGGAGTTTTTATCATATTAATAAAATTGTAATAAATTGGGGGTTTGCATTTTAAATAAATGAATTGTGTAATAATAGTAATAATAATTCTATTATTATTATTTTGGTTATTTGATGAAATAAATGTTAAAATAATTTAATTAAATGATCAATAGGTAGTTTCCTAATTAATTATGAAACGTTTATTAAAAAATAATAAATAAAGAAGAGTTTTTAATTAAATGGGTAGTTTTGAACCTATAATATAAGTGATTAATGTGTAAAATAATAATAATAAAATGGATCTAGTAATTTTATTTATCACATTAAATTAATTAGATTAATTTTAGGAGAAAACGAAAAAAGAAAACAAAAAGGGGAGGTGCAACCTGCAGGTGAGGCACACGAACCCCACTGTATTCTTCCTCCTTATGAGACGCACCAGGTGTGCAGTGCCCCCGTGCTCTAGCTTCTCTAGCTCCTTCCCTAAGGAGTAACCTCTAGTAGTGCATGGAACCTTCTCTCTATTGGGTATCCCAAGGACGGACCCCCTCGCAGCAGCGCACAACACTCCTGGGAAGAACCTATTGTGTGCCACCCCCTCTCCCGGACTGCACATTGTGCATGATGATTCCTATTGGAATATTGACAAATTATATTCACCTCATCAAGTTGATTCCTTCTACGTATAACTTGGGATTATCATCATCCATTTGACTCCACTCTCTCAACTTTTTTTCTCGATCAAAACCCTAATGTTTGAGTTTATTCTGAACATTGTGTTCATTTATTTTTAGGATACGAGAATGTTGACTCCAGACCCATTGGTCCAAAATCTGGAATCTAATGCCAAGGGAGTGGCAGATGGAATCATTTTTCCTGGTTTCCATTTCTTTGAGTAAATATATTCATTTCCACTATTTGTTTTGACCATATAATTTAGAGTTTTAAAAATTATACAAGTCCCTAGTGATTTAATTGAGGTGTGTTGAATGTTATCGTTACATTTTTTGTGATTCTAAGTTATGTTGTAATAGTTTTTGATAAAATTATAGGGTAAAAAAATTAATATATATATATATAGGTATAGATTTATTTACATAAAGGTCTGTGTGTGCGGTTTCAGACCAGCTGTGTATTGGTTGTCTTCAGTTGTCAAGCCGCTTAATATTGTTTTGGTTCCACCCTGAGGTAGGGTCCCATTTCAAGTCCTCAACATTAAGAAATGAATTGATATGTGATGTTTTGATGCATGTTTTTGAATTTTGTTAAATTATTCTACTCATGTGAGATAAATTAGAACATGACCTTGTGTTGGTTTTTATCTTTTATTACTGAGTTGGTTAAAGTGATACAATTAAATAATTAAATGATGTTTTTTTTGGATAAGATAAAATAATTAATTTTGAATATTAATTATGCTCTTTGAGACTAGATAAATATAATTAATCATAGGTTTAATTATAATGTATCATTTATTCCATATGAGATAATTTATCAGGGGATTAATTGTGATTTGTTGTTTTGGATAATCTACAAAATTAATTATGGATTAATGACCACATGTTAATGATGTCAAAGGTTAATCAATTATTGAATTGATTAAAGCGTATGATTAAATTAATTAATTGAAGAATTATTTAATGGAAGTGAATTAATTTAATTAATGAATTGTTAATTCTCAATGTTATGTACCCAAATGTTGATTTATTATTTTTAATGGTGGGTTTTATTAAAAAATATTGGAATCAGGATGAGATAATTAATTATGGAAAATTAATTATGGGAGGAGAATTTCTTTTATATTGATTAATTTATGGACTAATTAATGGAAATGTTTACTTAGTTAATTTTTGCATTAAATAAATCATTTGTTATTTTTTAATCTAATATTTAGGATTAGTAAATTAATAAGGATAATCAATGGGTGAATTAATTATCATATTTTCAGTTAATGAATTGGAATAATTAAAGGTTCTGTAAATTATCTTGTTGAATTGCTTGTGGTTAAGAATAATTAAATTTATTTAATTTTTAACTATTAATATATGTAATGGTTAATTAATTGTTGAATTATTTGATAGTTGATTAATGTAGTTAATTAGTTGTTGAATTAGTTTATAAATTTGATTAATGAATTTATGAATTACTTAATGGATTGTATTGGGGTGTTAGACAAGGAATTTGACACCAATGATATATATATATATATCTCTGTGTGTGTATTATTTGTAAATGGGTTGTGAGACAAAGACTGATACTCCAAATACTCACGGGGTGATAGACATGGCGTTCTACAACTAGCATGCATGGAAATGTTCTTTTGTGGGACATGGACTAATTCTATGAATACCCATGGGTTGTGAGACAAGGAACAATGCTCCAAATATTCATGAGGGTTCTAAACATGATGTTATACACCCATTAATTGACATTGGACTATGGGTCCAATTGATCATACATGAAATGAATTAATTGGTCAATGAAAACCGTTATGACATAATAATTTTTTAATTGAATATAAGAAGTGGATCAGACATATTATTGAATTGGGTGAATCACTATTTGTTGACGAACCCTGTAGTGAAACATTATTTTTAGGGGATAGTCTCAGACATAGTATGGGAAATATTAAATTTAATAACTTATGAGGCATTATCCAAGAAAAAGCACAATCTTGGATTGGTTCTTCACATTGATTACATAGATAGTCTTTAGAGACATCTGGGGTGAGTGACTTATATGGGGATGTAGAGCTTTGGCTATATCTTGAGACTTTCATAATTTAATGAGGTCAAAATAATTGATAAATGAAAATGATTGTGTAATAATTTTTTAGTATTCATGAAAAATGTATAATAAAGGTTCAAACACTAGCTGAGGGATAAATTATGTACTTGGGTATATTGTTACATTGCACTACTTACTTTATTTATGCATGCTTTCACATTGTTTAAATTAATTATTAAATTTATGTATTTGGGGTAGACATTGGTTGTCATAGCCTACTGAGATTTATATCTCACACCATACTCGAGCAACCATTTAACTGAGGTACCCAAGTAGATTCTATTTGGTTGTGGTATTGTGTTGTTTTCATTTACTTGGGAGATTGGTGCATAGGACGGAGCGGAAGCTCGGGATGCTCAAGGAGACCGCTCTCGGGTCTTTGAGTCATTGTTTATTTATTTCTATATTCCAATGTAAATCATGCTATTTTTTCACTATTTTTTTCATTAGCATGTCTTACATGAATCTATTGTATAAATGGTGTTGTCCAATTGTTTTGTACCAGACTTATAAAATCTACAGTTCATCGTGTTATCATTTTTTAAGATTATTCTGCTATTTATTTCCATTGTCTATTATTGAACGGTGATATGAGGGTATAGTCTCCCCACTGACATTCCATAGACCCTTGCTGCTAGTTGGAAACATTTGGAATATGGGGTGATGCTCTTGAGGTCATGTGATGACTGGTCCAACCACCAGTTTAGTGGGGAGACGATTCGTGACATTACAATGTCCCTCAGATTTTAACTGAGTTAAAATACGTAGGTTTTAAAAATAAAATTCTGGTTTATCAAAGGGTCATTTTTTTAAAACGAGCTCCAAAATATTATTCTGAGTGTTGAAACATCTAAAGGTGTCATTTTTGGACTTGAAAAATTACCCTATAATTTTAGCGGGTGTACTGATGAGTCTCAGGAATATTGGATCCGAAAAAGTCCACATTAATGGATCTTCATGGGCATCACACAGTTGTGGTCCAACCCGTGTTGTTTACCCTGTTTAATAAATTATTTAATTTAATTAAATATAATTATATGAGAGACTGTGATTAATTAAAATAATGTTCTAATAATAATAATAATGACGTTATTATTATTATTTTTGTGTTTGTAAAATTAAATGAATGACAAAGATTTAATTAAATCATCTTTGAAGAAATTAATATTGATTTTGGGTTTATTGAAGAACTATTTTAATTAAATGAAGTGTTTCAGAATTATTAAAGGGACATTAATTATTTCATGGAGGAATGTGCTAATAATAATATTGTTATTATTATTATTATTATGGTGTCATAAATTATTTTCATGCTTTTAGATTTCATTTTCATGTTAAGGGAGTGCATCATTTATGAGAATTTAATGTAGCATTTGAGCTTCTAAAAGAGACGTTTAATTAAATTAGGGGTTTCAGATTTAATGAAGCATTGTTATTAAATAGAGGTTTTGGGTTTATCAATGGTTTGAAATACAATAATAATGAGATTATTATTATTTTATATTTATGAATTTAATAATAATTATTATTATTGAAATTAAATTATGGGTTATGGGTTGGAGTTATTATCATATTAATGATATTTTAATAAATTGGGGGTTTGTATTTTCAATAAATGGATGTTTGAATAATAATAATGATGTTATTATTATTATTGAGGTTATTTAATAAAATATATTTAAAGTAACTTACTTAAATGATCAACAAAGAGTTTCACAATTAATTGTGAAACGTTTATTAAATGAATAATAAATGAATTTTTTTTTATTAAATGGGGTGTTTTCACTTATTGGATAAGTTTTTAGTGTGTGTAATTATAATAATAAAATAAATCCAATTAGTTTAATTATAAAATTAAATTAATTAGATTAATTTTAAGATAAAAATAAAATAAATAAAAAGGGGAGGTGCGACCAGTCCGTGAGGCGCACGACCCCCCATGTTTTCTTCCTCCCTAGGCTACATACAAGGTGCGCAACGCCCTCACGCTCATGCTTCTTCACCTCCTTCCCTACAGCGCAACCTCAAGAAGCGCATGGCCCCTACTATCTAGTGTCTAGCCCTCATCCGGACCCCCTCTCAGCGGCGCACAACACTCTTGGGCAGAACCGGTTGGGCGCCTCCCCCTCTCCTGGACACCACTTTGCGTGAGACGATTCCTATCATTATCTTTATGAAACTTGTCCTCCTCATCAAGGTGAGTCCTTATACGTAAAAGTATGGATTCTAATCATCCATTTGAATCATCTCTTTGACCTGGTCTTCTCGGCTAAAAACCTAAGTTTAGGTTTTAATCCAATCATGGCGTTCCTCTATTTTGATGATATGACAATGTCGACTCAGGTCCCATTAGTCCATAATCCGGCATCCGCTACAAATGGAGAGGCATATGGAATCATTTTTTCGGGTTTCCATTTCGTCAGGTAAGGATATGCATTTCCACTATTTTTTTATCATCTAATTTAGAGTCTAAAAAATTATACGAGTCCCCGGTGCTTTATTTGAGGTGTGTTGAGTCTTACCATTGTATTTTTGTGATTATAAGTTATGATGCATTGTGTTTTGATCAATGTAGAGGGAGAATACACGCACACACACACACACACATATATATTTATAAGTATATATTTATATACATACAAGTGTGTGTGTGGTTTCAGACCAGATGCAGATTGGTTGTCGTCATATATCAAGCTGCTAAATATTGTTTTGATTGCACCCCAAGATAGGAACCCATTTTATGTAGTAAACATTAATAAATGCATTGGTAAAATGATTACTATGTTTTTTATATCTAAATTATGCATTAAAATATTTAATTCCTTTAAAATTTGAATTTTCATAAGTTTGATAAAATTTCTAAAAATGATATGTGGTGTGTTGATGCACAGTTTTGGATGTTATTAAATGATGATTCCCATATGAGAAAAATCAGGACATGACCTAGTTTTGGTTTTATGTATGTATTGCTGAGTTGGATAAAGTGATATGATTAAAAAATTAAATGATATTTTGTTTTGGATAAGAAATAATAATTAATTTTCTATATTAATTATGCACTTAGAGACTAGATATAAATAATTAATCATATGATTAATTATACTATATCATTTTTTCCAAATGAGATAACTTATTTAGGGATTAATTGCGATTTGTAGTTTTGGATAATCAATATAATTAATGATGGATTAATTAATATATGTTAATGGCTTAAAGGGTTATTCAATTATTGAATTGATTAAATGGTATGATTAAATAAATTAATTGTAGAATTAATTAATTGAAATGCATTAATTTAATTGATGAATTGTTAATCCTCAATGTTATGTGTCATAATTTTGCATTATTATTATTAATGGTGGGTTTTATTAAAAAATTATCAAACCATAATAAGAATGAATTTTGGAAAATTATCTATGGGATGTGATTTTGTTGTAAATTTATTAAATGATAGATTAATTAAAGGAGATGTGTATTTAGTTAATTTTTTCATTAACTAATAGATTTTATATTTTTTAAACTAATCGTTTAGATTAGTAAATGAATAAGGATAATTGATTGGTGAATTAATTAACAAGTTTTCAGTTAAAGAATTGGGATAATTATAGTTTGATTTAATTATCTAGTTAACTTTATTGTGGTTAAGAATAATTAATTTCTAATTATTTATTAACTATTGAGATGTTTAATGGTTAATTAATTTTTTAATTATTTTATGGGATATTTATATTTTTTAGTTATTTGTTGAATTAATTAATGGATTTTATTAATTAATTTATTAATTAATGGATGGATAGTTTTGGGGTGTTAGACATGGAGTTATACACCAATGATATATACATTTGTATGATTTATAAATAGGTTGTGGGATAGTGAAAGATTCTCAAAATACTCATGGGGTTCTAGATAGAGATTATTACACCTATCTTGCATGCAAATTTTATTTTATAGGTCAAGGACTGATGCTAAAAATACCAATGGGTTTTGAGACAAGGACTGACACTACAAATACTCACAAGGGTTGTAGACATGATGTTCTACACCCATTAATTGATATTAGACTAGGGGTCCAATTGGTCGTACGTATAATGAATTAATTAGTTAATAAAAACCGTTGTGACATAATGATTTTTGAATTAAATATGAGAATGGGTTTAGACTTGTTAATGAGATGGGTGAATCACTATTAGTGGATAGACCCTTGAGTGAAATACTATTTTTAGTGTACTATCTCAGAAATAGTTTGTGAAATATTAAATTTAATATCATATGACGTGTCATCCAGGACAAAGAATAATATTTCATTTTTTCTTTACAATGATTTCATAGATGGCCTTTAGAGACATCTATGGTGTGTGACTTATACAGAGAATGTCGAGCTTATTATTAATCTAGAGAAATTTAAAATTTTATGAGGTAAAAATAATTTATAAATGAAAATGATTGTGTAATTATTTTTGAGTATGAATGAAAAATGTATAATGCTGGTTCAGACGCCAATTGAGGTCTGAAGTAGGTACTTGGGATAAAAGTTACATTATACTGCTTAATTTATTTATTCATGATTTCAAATGGTTTAAGTTAATTATTAAATGACTGGATTTTTGGTAGACACAAGTGGTCTCGGACTACTGAAATTTATATCTCACACCCTACTAGTACCTCCATTACACTGGGGTACCAGAGTAGATTCTATTTGGATGTAGGATTGTGTTGTTTTCATTTACATGAGAGATAAGAGCAGAGGACTGAGTGGAAGCTCGAGATGCTCGAGGAGACCGCCCTCAGGGCATTGGTTCATTGTTTATTTATTTCTAGATTTTAATGTAAAGAAGGATATTTTTTCACTATTTTCCTTTTTGTATCAATAACATGCCATGCATGCATCTATTTTATAATTAGTGTTGGCCATTTGTTTTGTAAAATGTTTATAAAATATACCTTCCACTGATCTATAATTTATTAAATTACTTCCACTATTTATTTCCATTTTCTATTATTGAACTCTGATATGAGGATATGGTCTCCCCACTGACTATCCATAGACCCTTGCTGTTAGTTTGGAGCCTCTAGCCTACTGGGAGACGCGCTTGAGATCATGTGGTGTCTGGTTCGACGAATGGTTTAGTGGTGAGATGGGTTGGGACATTACAGTTGTATTTATTATTTACTACTTAATTTTGATATACCTATATACTTATTATTTTATATTCATGGACTAGATAATTGTTGACACCATTTATGGTGGCCAATATAATTTATCTCACACCCTACCCATGCTATGGTTTGTTGCGTAGATATGACTCTTGGTTATATGTTTAGAATTTGGACTATATTGATTATATTTATGCACTATGACTCTTCATGAGATTATGTGTGTAGCAGTAGAGCTAGTACTCAGGTTTCCTACAAGAGATGTAATCATTTATTTATTTATTAAATTTTTTTCATATTAATCCAGTAATGTATCTCTTCATTATGAATATGATTAATACCTTTTTTATGTCATAGCATGATCATTCAAGTATGTTGTTTTAAGATATACCTAGGTAATCAATTGACTTTATTTATCTATCAGGATTCTTTTTTTACATCATTATTTTATTTTTTATTCTACTATTTTTATATACTAGTCCACAGGGTTTATTATATCGATTGTAAAACCTATAGATGAACACTTCTAGTCTGCTACTTCTGACATATGGGGATGTTCTCTTGAGGCCCAGTGGAAAACTAGATCGATGCACCAATTTATTTTTATTCTAGGCTGAGGTGTTACAAGGGGTATCAAAGGGTTTTTCTTTTCCATTGTATTTATATTTTAGGATGTTAGACGGGAGACTAAGAATGTTTCGTCACTTAGTAAGTTGCTCATGTACATTTCTAGATAACCATACATAAGGGAAATATGGTGTTGTCTGGGATAAGAATATTTTTTTGGATAACATTGGATTATTATTTCACCTTATGTGATTTTTATTCTTTTAATTGTTATTGATTTATTGATTTTTTTTATTTTGTTTCTTTTTGTGGTATGGAAAGTAATCAATTCTATATGAATCATCCTTAGAATATAATGATTCATATTTAATTAATATGACATTCCACATAGACTTCATTTTAGTTTTCCTAATGAATGATAATTTTCATTAAATTCTTGTGTGATTCACAACATGATTAATTGAATCCCATATTAGGTAATTAAATAGCATGACTAACTGTATACCATGTTTGGGTGATTTTTTCTACGCTTACCTATATTCACTTATTACAAAGTAACTTTCCGTGATTACAACATTTATTTTGAGATTATTTCATGCCTTGTCTTTAAGTATAATATATGGTCAATTAAACAAATTTTTGAACCAACCTATATGGTTTTTTCTCATATAACATGATAGGGGAATTTTATTTAACTGACCCAATATAACTTGTTTGATCCATAAACTATTTGTTTCATTGGAAAAATAATTTATTGTTTGATTAAATTAGTTTCAATTGTACAATTTATTAGTTTAATGGATGGTTCATAAATTTTAAAGGTTAACCTAGTAAATGGAAACATTTTTCATGGATATTATATATTTTGAACCAGATGGTAAAATATTGTTTTAGATACAAGAAGGTCAGATTTATATTTTAAAGTAATGAACCATTATAATTTGGGAATGGTAATTCATCTAAGTAAACCATTATATATTAATATATGTATAGATAATGAAAGTAAAATTAAAAAAATTAATTCTACCGAATAATTGGTAAATTGGAACATAAGGAGGATTGTATATCTATGACATGGTATGAAATAACATAGAGTAAACACTTATGTACAACATGACACAAGTAATATAATAGGGGAATGTTTCTTATAAGATAGATTACATGAAACCAACGTTGGTAAATATTTATTTTGTATTCTTTTCTAATTAAACCATTATGATTATATATAAATACAATCTGTAACCAACTATTATTAATTTAAACATACATGTGATTCCATTTTTAATTTATATAGCATTTAATGAATAAATTGAGAATGGATTCCAATAAAATTGAAACTAGGTTTAAATGATTGAGCCCTCATAGGATGACCATGTTTCTTTTATATCATGTTTCTCATACCAATGGGGAATATTAATGAAAAATTGGATGGTTAATTAATTTATCTATTTCCACTTATATGGTGTTTCTTATAAACATATGGTGGGAGCATACTAGACCAATCCTCTAAGCTAAATAAATAATTTCTATTTTATTTTCAGTTGTAGTCATATTAGTTCCAGTTAATTATATTTTCAATTACAACCTAAAAGGTGTTCTCTACTATATCTGGAATTGATATTATATTTAACTGATTGAGTTTTTAGAACATTATTCCTAAATAAATGGTTAAATGTGAAATATATTATAATTTACATAAAGCTTCATATTGTTATCAAAATAAAGATATTAGTTTGATTTTCATTTTTAACTTGTAATTTTCATATTTTTTATATGAGAATCATTAAATTATATGATAAAGATGAATCATTTAATAACCATTAATTTAATCCTTATATAAGTAGGTAATTTTGTGAACCCTTGGGTGAGGGTTTTCTTTAGTTTTCCATAATAGATTATTATGTGGGAATGTGACCATTGTCCATAGGTATCAGTGGATTATTATAGAATTTTATAACCAAATGGATAGGTGACAGATCCTAGTGAAATTTTTTACATGACATTTTTATAGAGACAATATATTATGCCTTAATAAGAATGGGATATCATGTTATGATAAGACTTTAGAATTGAGATGAAACTTTGGATGTTACCTTGAAATTTTTGAGGGGGTAATGTACAGGTACTGTTTGATTCAAGTAGAAATCATAGTTCAAAAAAAAATACACTAGTTCAAGGTAGGTGTTCGTGTGCTAGTTGGCCTTTTTTTAAATCATCATCATCATTAAATGATCCAGTTCAATAGGTTAGACATTCATCAGGCATGGGAATAAATTTTTTTTTGGTCTTATAAACTTTTATCTTGTCAAATGTTTCTTGAGTCAATATTTTCCATATGTTTATAGTTATATGGATAACACAAATCTATGATGATCCACGTGCCTATTATCACAGTCCATGAATTCATAGTGCTTGTTAAGTTGTTGTTTTATCATAGTAGCATGTGTTGTTACATGTAGTGACCATTGATTTAAGAATTGATGCATTAAACCACATGTTGTTTGGGAAAATATGATTCATAATAGCCAATAACAATTGGATTCATTATAAAGGATTTTTCATAGTTCAACATAGAGTAGAGTGAAATTGTTGTTGAGAGATAGATGTGAGTGTTGTATCACTGAGCCAATGATTTGAAGCTGATTCAGACCAATGATTCTTGATGACGTGAGGAAAAGGATTTGGTTCAATAACAATACCAATATAAATATGTTTTTTATTTTATTCATAATAATGATAATGTGTGTGAATGTGAATTGAGATGAATGTACCACATTTTTCTAAGAAAAAAACGATTAATGTGCTCTTATAAGCAGTTCATTCCTCTCTTATCATGTTTACACCTAGAATTAGTGCATTTTCCATATCTGTGAGAGCAATTTGGTGGTGAGGGAGCATGTATCATGGAATGAGTTCTATTTTTTAGTGAAATGGTGCCTAATACCCAACTAACTTTGGTGGAACTACATTGGTAGTAAAGATCAGGTCCTTCAATGTATGGAGAATGTGTGTAACAACCCATACATTTGTCAATTAAATTTTTTCCTTATTCTACTAATCTCATAATAATATAAAATCACACTTGGGAGAGAAATTACACATCATTTTTAAATGAACTTATATGTTATATTTAATCATAAATATTCCACTCGTGTGTTTTGAATTTCGACAATCTAACATACACTATTTCGATTAGCAAGATGCATGGAGTTTGAAAGAAAAAACATAATTTTTGGTGAATTGTAACTTTCCCTTTTGATAGTAGCATACCTTATGAACAGTAATATGGCCTTTATGAATAGTAACTCGTCCAAAAGAATATTAACCTCACCCATGAATGTATAAATAAAATTTAGGCATCTTATAAGTGACAATATGGCCATTATAAAGGTATTGGTATTTTTGTATGTCAAAAAAAATTAATTATTATAAATTAATTAATTTAAATGAAAATTTATTTTCATAAAATGTGTTCATAAAAAAATATTTTGAGGTCTTATGATTATAATATAATCTTGTGATATCTTTTTTAATTTTTCAATGTGTTAGAAATGCAGTTTAAATTTTCAAATTTTTCTTTTTAAAGTAATTTATGAGATTAATTAAAAATTAAATTAATCATATTTATGAAATTTATTATAGAGAAATGTGGTTCATTTTTTATTCAAACACATAGAAAATTGGTTGGGGTGATGTTTTGGGATTTTTCTGAAATAAATGAATTTTTGATGGATAATGAAATACTATAATTTACTAAATAAGATACATATATTAATTATTGAGTCATGGATGATGTTCTACTGATGTAATCCCAATTCATTCGAATGAAAATGATCATGTTACTATATTTACTTTTGTAATAGTCACCTTTTATTTTCTTGTGGAGAAATAATGAAATAATGAATATAGTATTGTGAAAACCCCTCTCCCCTCCACTATATATACCACCCCCTCACACCCTCATTTCATCACCCCTCTCATGCTTCAATCCTTGTCCAAAGTCTTCCCAAATATCTTCCCTATCTCATTCCCCACCAATAGAATCCCTTAGTCTCATAAAATGTCCAAAAACACTCCCCTATTGAGGCACTCAATGGGGATATATTAAAGAAGTAATTTCTCTCTACTTTTTTCAATTTCCTTTCAAATTTCATTTCATTTCTTCTCTTATCCACAAAATATCTTATCCAGATGTCATGATAACTCTGGTATGATTGATATAATAGTATTATATCATGTAAATGGTGGATTATTCATTATAATCCTCCCTCTCTCTCATTGATTATAAGAATGAAATCATTGCATGTGATGTATTAATTTACCTACATCATGGGTGATGCATTTCCATTTTACATAAAAACCATCAAAGATTTAAATCAAAACATTATATGGTTGAATAAAAAATATTTATGTATTTTTTAACCCCATTTAGGTTTTAGGAACAACTTTTATACAAAATACTAATTAATAAAATAAAACTTGTTCATTGTGGTACAGAAATTGTTCAAATTATTATAAAACGATCATCATTAAATGTAAAATAATGATTAATCTACATATTATATAACATAATTCATTACAGTATCATTTAAAAAACCTTTAAGATCATTAATAACATGTAGTATCATTTTTGGTTGTTTATGCATTTTCCACAAGAGTTTCCATTCATGTGTACAAGTGATTTGTTCCTGAAAACTATGAAAAAGAACACTTCCAAATAGTGGGTAAATCTCTATAAATCATCCAAATGACCATAAAATAACATAATTAAACCATAATAAACCATATTAATTTATGAAAGTTTCTATAAATTCTAATTAAGGGATATAATTTCATTATGTAGGATATTAATGTGAAGAAACATTTTGGATACAAGGTATGGTGAATTCTCAAACCCAACATTCTTTGTTCGTGTTTTCCATATTTCACACCATTTACAGTGTGATTATTCATTAAAAATAATTTCTTCATCATTATACTACATTTTTTAAGGTATAAATATTTTCCACTAGATTTTATGTCTTACACAATGTTTTCAAAAAGAACTGTTCTTTCTAAAACATAGCTTTTACTTCTCACTGAAGGAAGATGGTTTTTGTATCAAGTATGTTATTCCATATTTATTTGTGGAACCCAACATTTATGAATGGGTTCTTATGATATGAAACCCATTCCTTTACATGGTATATTTATGTTAATTATTGATATATGTTCTATGTGTCATGCATGATAATGAAAATGTTATGATGTGACGGGTGCACCTAGAATTATATAGTGCAATATGAATGTTTTAATGTGACAGGTCCACCTGTAATTATATAGCACTCCAATGAATTGGGTAAAGTGATGAATCAAATGAGTTAAATTTAAATGATTTTTGAACATGAATCTAATTATTTGCACAACTACGGGTGTTATTTGACCTCTAAGACATGATGTTTCATTTTTATGCATTGCCACAATCCATACCATTACATAGTGATCCCTACCATGATTTTTATAATGATGATGTTATTATAAACCCCTGTAATATTGTATCATGTTCTTATCTATTCACTTACTAGGATTTTAACTCACCCCATTTTTATGTATATCCTCTGGTGATGACTTGCAGTAAGGAGAAGTCAAGATCTAGTATGAAGCATGAGAAGAAGTAATTATATAAATGTTTATGATTTTTGTTGTTAATGTTATTTATAATCATAGTTTTCCCAATACACTAAAAATTTGGATCCTCAATATGTATTGTATTTATATTTTTTATCATTAAAATAGTGTAAATTTAATGAAATAAACATAGGGCCACTATTGTTGGTATGAGAGGCAAGGATTAGTTAATTTGGAAATTATGATTAGTGAACCCTAAAGAAAAACTCTAGTTTGAGACTATGTAAAAATAGGAAAACTAGAAGCTTTGTTAATACGTATCCCATAAGATATTATTTTAGTGTAAATTTGAAAAATTAATATGTTATTTATTTATTACCCCTTGAATTATGTTTTTTTCTAATGATTTATTTTTTAGAAAATGGTGGGAACTAGGAGAAACTTGTTCAACAACCCGTGTAAGGGATAATGTAACAATTGCCCAAATGGAATCCCCAATGCTTTGTTAGGTGGAGTTGAAAACATAATGGTCATTATTACCCAACTATATTAGGTTATGAACAATAACATGAATAATTTGGAACATCCTCCTTAACTTATGAGTTAGAACTGGCTATCGAGTGTTTTATGCAGACCACTACCACCACTATTTTGTGTGTCTTCTGATCCACTAGTTTTAGAATAGTGGGTCAACTCCATGGAGAAGATCTTTTCAATTATCCACTGTTTAGATATAAAGAATGGAATCATGTCCATTTATCATCTATATGGATAGGTCTATTAATAGTGGGATTTGATTAAGATCACTAAGCCGGATGACAAAATTTAAGAGATGGAATGGGATGACTTTAGGATCATGTTTCTTAAAAAGTATTTCCCAAGAACTGTTCATACAATAATTGAGAGATAATTCATAGAAATCAAGAAAATGGAAGGATAATAGATCATAGCCTACGAATCAAATTTCACAAGGCTTTTAAGCTAGGATTCAGGTTTTGTTATCAATAATAATGTTAAAATGGATAGATTATTTAGTGGGTGAAAACCACACCTTCAAAAATCCATTTCAATTCGAGATTTTGACTATTATGAAGAAGATGTTGATATTATCCCAAAGTAGAGATGTGGTTTGGAGAGTGGTCCCGTGAATATTATGAAAAGAAATGAAAGGTGTATTTTCATGTTGGACGATCAAATGATAAAGGATGGAAGAAAACTCAACCACCCTCATTCAAAAAATGTAGGATGAAGCGTCATGGGAATTACCTCAAAGGGATGGGGAAATGATTAAAGTATGGTAGAGAAGGCCATCAAGATATTGAATGTAAAAAATACATTTGAAGGAATGATAATGTGGTGGATTAAAGGAAAGCACATCCCATGGTCCAATGCTACAATTGTAGGGAGAAATGGAACTATGCAACCCACTGCACTAAACATCAAGCCCTCGAGGGTAATCAGCATCGGTAGCCACCAAAGAAAACAAAAAAAGGGAAGGTTTATGCCATCACTACTGTAGAAAGTGATAAATAATATCAATTCGTAAAATTTACACATACTCTTCACCTAATAATTGAAAAAACTTATTTCATTATGGTATTAAGTATTCCTTTATATCTTGTATGTTTTCAAGAACTATATAATTGATTCCCTAAAACCATGAAGTAAATATATATGTTAAAACACCAATGGGTGAAATCAATGAAACCCAAGTGTTGGACTCTTATCCTTTTGGAATTTAATGGAATATTCATCCCTCAAGACTCCTAATACATTCCTTGGGGCAGTTCAATGATATAATGGGAATGGATTGGCTATCGTTATATAGAGCACATATCAATTTTCAGGAAAAGGAAACAACCTTTCGTATTATGACCACCACATGATCCTCAAAATATTAAAGTAAGACCATGAATCTACTTTAAAACCCCTTCAATGGTGTGGTTGTTGATTCCAATTGTTGAGGCATACCTTGTTCAAATAGATTAGTCAATGGAAATTGTCAAATTAACAGAAATCCCCATCATAAGGGAATATAGTTACGTATTTCATGAAGAGTTACCCAAACTTCCCTACCATCTTGATGTAGAGTTTTCATTAGAACTCATACCATGAGATAATCCTATCTCAATGTGTCCCTATAGGATGGATCCAGTCGAACTAGAATAGTTAAATAAGTAGATACAAGGGCATTTGGAAAAAGGGTTCATATGACTTCGTGCATTACCTTGGCGTGCACTAGTTACATTTTTGATGAATAAGGATGGATCAATGAGGTTGTGTATCGATTATCGGGAACTCAAAAACATCACCATAAAGAACAAGTAACCTCTTCCATGGTTAGATGACCTGTTCGATCATCTATGAGGATATCAGTACTTCTCAAAGATATATATTCTTTTAGAATATCATCAGCAAAAGGTGAAGAAGTAAAATATTTGAAACAATGCCTTCCGTACAGGGTATGGACACTATGATTTTATAATAATTCACTTTGGACCCACTATTTCCCATGAAATCGTCATGAATTTTATGAATAGATTCTTTAGACATTACCTTGAAAAATTTGTGGTAGTTTTTATTGATGATATTCTCATCTATTCCAAGAGAAAGGAGTATCAGGAAGAACATCTAAGAATTTAGTTAGAGACATTGATAAAGGGAAATTTTTAGGACAATTTTAGCATGTGTGCCTTTTAGATGAATCATGTCACGTTCTTGGGACATGTGATCACAAGTGAGGGAATTTCAATGGACCATTCTAAAACAAAGGATCTTGAAGAATATCCCATACACACTAGTTTCATAGAAATCCTTTGTTTTCATGGATTATCTAGGTACTACCGAATTTTTGTGATAACTTTCACACGAATTTCAACCCACTAACTTTGTTAAAAAGGAAAGGGGTAAAGTATTTATGGAAGGAATAATTTGAGTAATGCTTCAAGGACCTAAATAGATGGGTGATCACAACACAAGTACTCACATTACTGAAAAGTGGAGAACTATTTGTGATATATAATGATTCTTAGAAGAAAGGATTTGGTTTTGTACTGATGAAAAAGGATAATTTGATATCCTAAACCTCACAAAAGTTGATGATCCATGATCAGAACTACCCGACACATGATCTTGAGCTAATAGATGTTATTTTTGCCTTGAAAATCTAGAAGTACTACCTCTATAGTGAGAAGTGTGACATATATACTAATCACAAGAGTTAGAGGTATATATTAACATGAAAGGAGATCAACATGCACCGAAAGAGATGATTATATGTAATCATTGACTATGATTTCTTTATTCACTATCATCCCGACTAGGCGAACAAGGTAGTTAATGCTCTAAGAATAAAAGATCATTTTACTCTATCAAAGATGAGGATTGAGAAAGACCGTATATTTATGGTTATGAAATGTATGGATTTGGAAATCATATCATTAGGGAATCCATCCTACAATTACCAAAGGATTTCATAGAAATCTATCCAAGAGAATATTAAGAAGGAACAAAGGGATGACCTACAGTTACAAAAAAATTTGAATGCATTAAAGGAAGGGAATAATCTAGAGTTCCATATCAATTATGATGATGTAATTCGGTTTGGAACGTGTAATTTTGTACCTTCATCACTCAGGAAAAAGAACGGGTTATTCGACATTTCACATAGCTCAATATTCTCTCTCCATTCTAGTAGAACCATGAAGTACATAGATCTTTGAGAACAAATATGGTGGTATAACATGAACAAGGAGATTGCAGAAAATGTATATCAAGGTTCTTGGTAGGTCACCATGTTAATGTAGAGAGAAAAAAGTCCAAATGCATGATTCAACCATTTCCTATACCTAAATGGTAATGGGATAATGTCACTATGGAATTTTTCATGAGTCTCCTGAATATTTCCAAGGGAAATAAGGTGATATGGGTTGTGGTTGGTCGACTCACAAAGACTAACCACTTTATCACTATGTGGGATAATCTCTCACTTGAACAACATGTAAAGATATATGTGATGGAAGTGGTAAGATTTTATGGTGTTCCACTCTTCATTGTCTCAGATCATGATCCAAGGTTCAGATATATATTCTAGAGTACTCTTAGACATACATTTATTACTGAATTAAATTTCAGCATGTCTTATCACCTCTAAAGTGATGGCTGATTGAAAAGAAAAATTTAGACGCTCGAATATATGCTATGATTATGATCATTAAAATTAAAATGAGGATGGGATCATCATCTCCCATTGTTTGAGTTATCATACAAAAATAGCATGCACTTGAGTATTTAGATGGATCCATACAAATATCTATATAGAAAGAGATGTTGAAGTCTAACCTATTGGGATGAAGTTGGAGAAATAATGATACTTGGACCTGATCTTGTTCAAGAGATAATAGAGATGGTTCAAGTCATCTAGAAACATATCAAAAGTGCTTAGAGATGGAAAAATTGCTATACTGACAACCATAGAAGGGTATTGGAGTTTGACATTGATGATAAATCCTTCCTACGAATATCCCCATGGAAGAGAGTCATGTGGTTTGGAAAGAAAGGGATGTTAATCCCAAGGTACATTTGTGCCTTTGAAATCCTTGAATGCGTAGGATCTATGGCCTATAAACATTCACATTCATTGAATATGGATCAAGTTCATGATGTATTTCATGTATCACACCTAAGTAATTACATACCAAATCCCTCACATGTACTAAACTCAGTGTTGGTACAACAAGAATATGATGTCTCTTATGAGGAGCAGACGGTAATGATTTTGGACCAGAGAGATAAGGATCTACACAAGAAGACAACCAACCCTGTCAACGTGTTGTGGAGGAACTATATGTATGGATAATGAACATGGGATCTAGAAAATGCCACAAATTAGAAGTAACCTCACAAGTTTATATAAAATTAAATTTTGACGAAGAAATTTGAAATGGGGGGAAGAATGTAATGACCCAGACTTTTAACAATGTCATTTCCCCCTTCTTGTAGTAATGTCATAATCATATAAAATCACAATAGGAAATAAAATTCAACATCATGCTTAAATGATCTCTTATGGTAATTTTAAACATAAATTTTCCACATTAGTGTTTTGAAATTCAAAAATTCTATATACACGATTGAAATAAGTATGATTCTTTGAGTCTTGTAGGGAAAACATAATTTTTGTGAATAGTAACCTACCCTTATAAATAGTAACCTACCATTATGAATAGCAATAATACCCATATAGATAGGAAATATTCTAAAATAATATCAACCTCCCCCATGAATTTATATATATAATTTAGGCATCTTATAAGTGACAAAATGACCACAAGTAAAAGTATTTGTATTTTTTAAGTCATAAATAATTATTCATAATTAATTAAAACATTTAAAAGAAAATTTATTTTAATAAAATGTGTTCATAAATTAATATTTTTAAGTCTTATGATTATAATATAGTTTTATGAGATCTTTATAAATTTTTCATAGTGTTGTAAAAGTGGTTTCAATTTTAAAATTTGTATTTTTTAGGTAAATTATTATTTTAATTTTAAATTTAAATAATCATATTTAGAATTTTATTTTGGATAAATGGAATTAATTTTCTCATTCTACACATTGATAAATCATTAGGGTAATTTCTTTTTATTTTCCTGAAATACATGAATTTATGATGAATAATGAAATACTTTAATTTACCAAATAAGTTAAATACATTAATTATAGTGTCAAGGAAGACGTTCTACTGATGTAAGACCAGTTGGTTCGAACACACATGATAATGTTATTGTATTTACTCATGGAATCATCAGAATTTCATGCCTTGGATAGAAATAACTAATTAATGAATATAATATTATGAGAATCCCTCCCCTCTCCACTATAAATACCACCGTCACACCTTTATTTCATCACACCTCTCAAGGTACAATCCTTGACCGAATTCTGAACAAATATCTTACCTAGATCCTACCCCATGTCTAGGGGCCCATGTTATTATAAAAATACCAAAACCTATCCCCTAAACAGGCACTCAAATAAGATATATTCAAGTGGTAACTTATCTCTCTTTGCTTTCAATTTCCTTTCAAATTTCATTTCATTTATGGTATTTTTTTCATCTTCTATTATCCAAATTTCATTAAAACTCTAGTATGATTGATACACGGGTATGATATAATGTTAATGGATGATTATTCATTATTATTCTCCCTCTCTCTATATCTATTTGATTAAAAAAATTAAATCATTTCCTGTGGTGTGTTAATTTATCTACATCATGGGTGATGCAATTCTATTTACCTTCTACTCCTTCAAGAATGTAAATTAAATCATTAAATGTTTGAAAAAATATTTTAATAAGTATATTATAACCTCTTTTATTTTATGGAATAAACTTATATTCATTATAATAATTGATAAATCAAAACAAGTATGTTGTGATCAAAAGACCACTCAAATTAACCAAAAATAAACATCATTAAATTTTTACTATTGATTCATCCACATGGTACATAACAGAATTCATTACAAGATCATTTAAAATCTGTTAATATTATTCATAACATTTTATATTAGTTCTGAATGTTTATCCAGGTTCCACATGAACATCCATTCATATGTAAAAGTGAACTGTTCATCAAAACTTGGAAAAAGAACCCTTCCGAAAAATGGATTTAAACTATATAACTAATCCATATGACTATAAAGGAACTTAATAAAACTATAAAGAACTATATTCTTATATAAAAGTTTCTATAATGGCTAATTATTGAATATAATGTAATTTTATGAGACATTAAAGTGAAAAAATCTATTGGATACAAGGTAAATGTAATTCTTGAACCCAACATTATTTCATTATTTTCCCCATTTCACTACATTTTTAGTATGGTTATTCCCTAAAAATAATTTACTCATCATTGTCATAAATTTTTTAGGATATATATATTTCTCCAATGGATTTTATTTCAAATATATTTTTTTCCAAAATAACTCTTCTTTCAAAAACAAACCTTTTACTTCTCACTCAAGGATGATGGTTCTTGTATCATGTGTGTTATTCCCACTTTTTTGGGAACACAAAGTTTATGAATGTGTTATATTAAAATGTAAATCATTCCATTCCATGTGTTATTAATGTTATTGAATGATATTTTTCTATGTGGCATGTTGGATAATGAAAATGTACAGATGTGAAGGGTGCGACCAAAATTATATAGCGCAATATGAATGTTTGAATGTGAAGGATGGACCCAGAATTATAAATCAATCCAAAACATTGGTTAAAGTGATGAATCCCATTAGTTATTTTAAAATGATATGTTTACATGATTCTAGCATTGTTCGCCACAATGTGTGGTAGTTGAAAACTAAGACTTGATGATTCATTTTTATTCATTTCCATAATCCATGCCTTTACCCAATGATCTTTCTCATGATTTTTATGATGATGATGTTATGCTCAGCCAATAATATATTGTTTCATGTTCTTATCTATCCTATTATTGGGATTTTATCTAACCCCTTTTTTATTTATATCCTTAGGTGACTACTTCTTCTAAGGAGATGTAAAGAGCCAACAAGAAGCTAGAGAATGAAGAATTAAAAAAATGTTTATGCTTTATGTTGTAAATGTAATGTATGGTCCTAGTTTTCCTAAGACACTAAATCATTGGATCCTTGTTGTATATTTTTTTTATGTTTCTTATCATTATAATGGTGTAAAAGTAATTTATGAAATGTACGGTCACTATAATGTGACCATAGAGGACCATATGGGAATATATAGAACATTTATTAAATGACATGAGGATAGTAAGATCTGGTTTTTTATTCCATGAATGGATTCCTAATATATATCTCAAATTGATTTTAAACCATGTATAGATGCTATATTTAGTCTCAAGATGAATGAGCGATCTGAGTAGAAGATGGGTTGGTAGCATGGCCATGCAAGAAAGAAAACATGATTGTTAAGTGATTGGTTAAATCTGAGAATGTTAATGAATTCCATGAGATAGTGTTGAACTTTTTCAGATAGGATAAACAACCATAGGTACATTGGGATTTAAGGTGAGGTGATCAAGAATTTAAATATAATACCATCCATTAATTTAGATTCATCTTAAACATTTCGGTCTAGAGTGATTTAATTATTCTTCTATTTTATGAATAATGTGTTTGTGGGGGTTGATCCTTATTTGGACCTCATCACCCATCATCAATAGATTTGGAGATAGGGGTTGATTAAAAGATAACAATACCTATTGGAGTGTTTCTCATGAGAGTTTTATAGGCTTATCATGGGAAATCCTTGATTAAATTTTGGTTCTCTCCGGGTTAAGATACAATCATGTATCCTATATTATAAACATCTGGAGTTTATTGGTACCACATCAGTTATAGGTTGAGAAAATTATGTAAAATCAAATGACATTATAATTTGTTGGATGAACATAATGTCAGAAGGATCGTGGAACGTCAATATAGGTCATGTGATGGTAATTTTTTATTTTGTAATATATTTGGTGAATGATATATTATACAGATTAAATCCATCAGTAAATTCTCACAATGGGTTTGATTATGTTTTTCATGGAATCAGAAGGTGGTAATTATGCTCAATGTATCTTATGATGATATATAGAATCCTGATTAAGATAATATCCATGTTGGAGTCATAGACTGATGATATATTTTGATCAGGGGATGATTTATTTGAGAGATGATTCTAGAATTTGGGTATGATCATCAGTGAGAATTCATGGAACAACCTTTTTGAACGTTGGGATTAGTCTTTGTAATTTGTTTTTAGTGAAATGTCGGCCATAGGAGCCAATCGTTTTTAAATAATTAACCAGATTTCGTTCAACTCTTTTTCTCACACATTAAAAAATATAGTTGGTGAGGTATTACATTATTCACACCATCAGGATGAGGTGGGTGATGCATAATGGTTCTATTGGGGAATCTGAAGGAAAATTCATTGTGACTAGACTGTGTTGGTTTTATTGAAATTTGATTAGTATTTTAAATTTATAAACATTATAGACATGTCTCTAGGACACTAAGGGTGTGATTATATAGAAAACTCTGATGATGGAGATAACATAAAAAAGAACTAGTTATTCATGATTGAGGCTATGGTTACGAAATACATAATATAAATGGTTATGGAGACAACTATGTGATCATGTCCTAGGTTATATGATATCTTTTAAGCACCATATTGATGTTTTAGTTTTTAATATGATAATTGGCTCCATTTTTAATGGCTTATGTACAATATTATTTATGTTATTCTTATATATGTGTTGGGAATTCAAAAGCATAGTGTAACTATTTGAATGAAACATTACATCTTGATTAGTTAATGTTTTATTTTCATTGTTCCCTAAGGATAATCTGGGATGATAATTTACAATGTGGGGAGATTATGACATTTTTTTTATTGGATAGGTCAGATCTTTAACTGATCATCAAAATGTCAACTTGAGGGATGTAACTCTAAATTTTATTTCTTTTAATTTATTTTAATTCCAAATACAATTATCATGTGTTTTTATTAGTTTTATAGGTTTTGTTCATTGAAAACTCTATTTAATGATAAAAAGATATAGGTAAATGGTTAGCACAGAGTTAGTACTAAATAAGTGTCCCGAACAATGAATCATATTTTCAAAAGGGACATTATTTGTTAGAAGCATGAATATCATAATATGAATCCATAGATCTTTGTTAATATTCATGTAGTGTGTCACATAGTTTGTGAAACCATACAACAGAGGCCACTTGGCCATATGAGAGGTCTATAGTAAATTTCATAAGTGGGTTCTTGGGATACGTATGGTTTTCCAAACTACAGACATAGCTCACATGGTTATTCATATATAACTAGTATCACCACATTGTTGTAGTGTTTTTTAGAAGAAGTAAGAATCCATACAATGTCGGGTATGACTCTAGGATAGTTGGAGCTTCACATCTTGTTCAGTTTTCCAAACTATGAGGACTAACCCTGAGGCTCAATAAATATGAGTGAAATTACAATTTTTTACATCAATATTTGTTTCTTTTCTTCATCTTATTTCTTCCATAATTTCTCTTAGTCAAAACCTAATCATGAACCCCTTTAATCATTTTCTAGGTTTCCATGTATCTCGTCAATCATATTTATGAATAACTTGTTATCGGTTGCATTGGATCCATGTTAGTAAAATATTGAATCCTCTTATTTCATTTTTCATTTTCAATCACCATATATAACAATAAATCCAACTATTTTTAGGGTTTTTTTATAATATTCCAATTTATCTCATTCCATATTAAATCCTGTAAAAATATTCAATGAGTGTTCTATCCTAAGAACTAGGTAAGTAGTTAATATTCTTTTCTGTGATTTTTTTTGTTTATAAATCATTTCAGTTACATAAAATGTTGGAATTTTCAATGATTTTCCCATAAATTATGAAACTCCTAAAATAATTTACATAGATCTTTTTTATACATTCTATGACATCCTTTTAAATTGTTGGAGGCTGACGACCTCAATCCCAACCACAATGTAAGGTGAATTAAAATTTTTTTCCAAAAATTAAATGATTTCTTATTTGACTAAACCACCCCTTTGGGTGTTTTGTTTGATAAACATGATTATACATATATATCTACACATGGAGTCAACTTATTATGTTTGATGACTATCCTTTATAGAATAAATGAGTAAAATGAATTGTATGATGATCATGACTCTATTTTCTATTAAAATATCCTTTGAGGTGCAGAATATTATATAATTAAATATGAATGTTGTAAGGTTATTCTTGGGCGATTTGTTTCAGTTTTATGTCAATACCTCCATTTAAATTATATATTTCAGTTATAATATGGAATTTTCATATATATGGAATTTCTCATTAATAATTAATGAACCAATTTTTGCAATTGGATTAAATAAAGAGTTAATGATTAGAACATCACACTTACCCCATGTTGGATCTTCTAATTAAAATGAATTTTTTTTCTAGAACCATAGGTGGTCAAGGCGTCCCTTATATTCTGATTCATATGTATAGAACCCTAGGCATGGAATCCCAAGTAAAATACGTTCAAGGGGTATGGAACCGTGGTTATGAAGTCCCTTTTATTTTGATTGGTGTCCATCAAACCCTAATAATGATGTACCTTATCTTATATGTGATCATCTCATGTGGATGACTTGTTACTAAAATTCTTCTATATGATGGAACTTTAATATATTTTCATATTATTTTCTTATATATGAATATATATACATGATGGCATGTGTAAATATATATTCCATCTTATGTAAAAGTAGGTATAATCATATACACCTTTTCAAGGATCATGACCTTGACATATTTTAAATTATTATTTTATAATTCATATTTATATAAATTCACCTTTTTTGTTTTATATTCTTATACTAGATTAGTGTAGAAACTGATGGTGGTGTCCTTATGAGTTTATATCACAACTTTTCCAGGATTTCATTTGGTACCCGGATAGAACTCTTGGTTCCAGTCCTGACCTATTGATTGTTGTAAGAACCCAAATCTTATTTTCAAGTATGTTTACTTTTTTTAGTGTTTTTGATAAAAATCGGAATCTCTGTAAATTTCGTAAGTACACATCGTGTACTTTATGAGTACACGCAGTGTACCTGGTTACCACGGGTAGCCGGGTGCTGCCCGTGTAAATGCCTTGCACACGGCCATGTGTGATGACCTAGAGACCGCCTAAAGTGGGGCCCAGTAAGAGAAATTACATGCCATGTAGTTATAAAGTAAACTCCGTGTAATTTATTTTTTTCATTAAATGGACCGGGGTCGCGTCTAATCGATAGAAACACATTCTTCATCACCTTATTCATCCAGGAGCGATCGTACGGTATGAATCTTCACCGAGCCCCCGAACGGCTATCTGTCCTCTGAATCGAACTCTGTCGGTTGCGTTGGAATCGCATAGGTGAGTTATCTATTCATACATAACATAGTCTCTTGATTTCTCCTCTTTAAAGAGATATCGTTGGTTGAAAATTTTACATATTTTTGTAGATCTACCGCATTCTAGGTCGATCCAAGGGCCGACACCGAAGTATATTGATCGTACAATGTAGAGGTAGGTTGATTATGCCTTTACGTAGATATTCATTGAGTTATATGTGAAAACGTTCCCAATACACTTGATCAGGGTTTTACATGTTTATGGTTTTATCCCCGTTAATTTCATGTTATGCTTGTATTCTTGAGTAGAGGATAATTGAATGTAAATAAGTTTATTTTCTCTGATTGGTAAGTGTTTGTCCTTGCATGTTTTGTTTATGATTGTTTGGTCCTTCTTAGCATGTTTGGATGTTGTGTTTCCCATTCCTAGTGCTGATAGGATGGAGTAATCTTATTATCTGACAGGTTTTTATGATGTAGTTTGTTTACCCAAGTAGTTCTTGAGGTTTACTTTGGATGCTGATTATTTTCATTAACGATTTCTTTACATGGGGCTGCGAGAACCTTGTGTAATGAGACCATATGAGAAATTGACATTGATGGATTTCCTAGAGTGTCTATTATGATTATTACACTATGAGACCGTATGGGGGATTGACGTTGATTTTTCCCTTAGAGTGTCCATAGATACATTTCGAGACCACATGATGAATTGACATTGAGTTCTTTCTAGGAGTGTCTGTAGTTACCGCTAAAAGACTATAGGCAGAATTGACAGTGAGTTCTTCCTCAGAGAGCCTCTAGTTATACTAGACTATAAGGGGAATTGACTGTGAGTGATTCCTAAGAGACTCTTTTTTATATCCCTGTAAACTGAACTAGAGGGGATATGTTGCGTGTACTTCCCAGAGGGTTACCTGATTTTGTTAGATGGTTGGTTTTTATATGAAACTGAATGATTTGGAACTATATGACTTTTTACGTCTGAGTATTTCCTTTTTCACTGCTTTATTTTGAATATTGTGTGCCATATATATTCACTGACTGTTAGGACTAGATCTTTGGGTTTTTTCCTATTGGGATTTAGTCTCACACCCTGTTTGGGTCATGATTTTTGGCCCTAACAGATTATCTTACTACAAGTATAGATAAGGGAAAGAGCCCTTCTACATTAGGTACTTGATTTGCTGAGGAGTTGGAGAGCATGGGACCAAGGTGATTCTTTCAATACTGAGTAGTTTATATGTTTTATTTTGTACTTTGGTTTATATTGAATTATAGTATTGTGACTTGTTTGGCTGCTTTCCTAGACATTTGTATCATGCATCATTTTTATATATATACTCCAGTTATTTTTTTCTTTTAGTCAACCACTGTTTATTTTTATTTGATATTATTACTTCCTCCACTATTGTATATCTGATGTACTCTGATGTGTTTCTCTTTCAATGAGGGAATATTTTCCCCACTATTACACCCAAGGCCCTTGCTGCTAGTCGGCAGCCTCTGGTGTTCAGGGAACTGCGTTTGAGGATGTGTGACCCACCAGGTACGGGGTGCCTCTGGGCGGCTTCCAGAACCGGGATGTTATAATGTGGTAACATATACTTTCTTTCTTCTTGACTTAATATTTGGAGCCTATATCGAGTGGTAGGAAGGAATATGTACTTGCTAATAAGATGAGCCCAGTAGTAGCTAACCTGTGTAAAGGGAAAATCCAATCTAACTCATTTATTGTAATGTTTCTTGTTTTTCAATTTTACAGTTGATTTTATTTTCACTGTTGGGTGATTCACATGTTTTGGGCTATTATCTTTGATGTTTATGAGGTTATGTTTCTGTTGCAACCTGATGAGATGAGGGTATTCCCTCTCATGCATCATATAAGTTCTTGCTATAAATCACATGTCATGCATTCTTGCAATGCCATTTAGGGCGCATTAGTGACTGCATGTTGTTGTGATAGATGTTGTTCTATATATGCTTGCTATTTTGATAGATTCCTTGATAAAATACATGTTGTTTGATAGGGTATTTTTTTGTAAGTATTTGACTGAATGAATGCAAAACTTTGGTTCTCGAGGTGTTATGTGCCCTCATAGACTGGAATTTGGGGGATTGTTGCATTGTTTATTCCTATTAACAACTTGTATAACATGAAAATCTTTGATTTGTGGGGAGAATGGGCCCTCACAGATAGGAATTTGGAACTTTGATGTTCGTTTCTATGTTTTATAGGCATTCAGAGTAGTTTATGGGGCTTACTGTCCGAAAAAACCCAGAATACACGGCATGTAAGGATGAATACACGTTGTGTGTTCTTTTGTTCGGGAAGGAACTATTTTCCATAAGTACATGTCGTGTAATGTATATACACTTTGTGTAGTCTCTAATCATGTCTCAGACTATGTGGGCAGAGTCACGGGGTTTGGAAATCATTGGTAGGACACTCCGTGTACTGGATGTACACGCTGTATTGTAGAAACATGTAACTGGTCGTTTGCCTAACAACACGGGTCGGTTGAGTCTTTTCTAATACATGTCGTATCCATCTAGAACATGTCGTGTAGTGTAACCCGAGTGTCCGGTCGTGTATTGAGGAACACAGGCCAGTTAAATCTTCTTGTACACGCCATGTCTGGCATAAACACGCCGTGAATATTGAGTTGTGTGTTCATCCATATGGCTAATGAAAAATGTGGATGAAAAAATAATTTATACACTCCGTGTCCATCTTGAACACACCGTGTAGTGTAAATCTTAGATCCGGACATGTAATGAACAACACGGATCGGTGAAATATTTCTATGTACACACCATATCCAGTATAAACAAGTCGTGTAGGGTCAGCCGTGTAACCGGTCGTGTCGCTAACAAAATAGGTTGGTGAAGTTCATCTAGTACACACCATATCTAGAACTAACACACCGTGTATACTTGTTTACGAGAACCGTGTGGAATATCTATGTAAGGGGACCTAGGAAGGGGAATAGAATCCAAGTAAATGATGTTTGTTAGGAAAAAATGCCATGTGTTTGGGGTGTTACAAGACCAAGTGGTGTCAGGAGTACATGACCATGTAAAGGCTTAATGGAACACGCCATGTAATAATTATACAGGTCGTGTATCCATGTTTTGAAAAACATCAATGCTTTATTTCTCTTATTAACTTATTATACTTCTAGTTTTTATTCAATGATATTCCTGATCTATGTTGTGCACTTGACCTTGCAAGGCCTTTCCATTGAGACGTCCTCCGGTTATCCTCCTTTTACTGGGTAGTGATTAGACACCAGACATGGATGATCAAGGACTACCTGTAGATCATCCAGTTGTGCCAGTTTTGGCACCAGCCATCATTCCAGACACAAGTGATGATGCAAACTTCCGAGAAGGTTTTATGTGGTTCATGAAGACCTTACGAGGAGTATATCATCCTGCCCCTTCTATGGAAGAGTTGACATGAGTTTTCCTACCACAAAATCCTCCCACTTTTATAGGAGAAGGAGGACCTCAAGCTGTAGAGTCATTTTCAGAATCCATTCTTTCTATCTCTGACCATCTATAGACACCTCCTGAGATGAGGGTGAATCTCTCTCCTTACATGCTTCAAGAATCTACCAAGAGATGGTGGGATGTGATCTCACAGTTGGGACACCAGCAGGTTATGGCTTGGGATGAGTTACAGTGTTCCTTCAATGAATACTTATATCCAGATACTTTGAGGGTAGATCAAGCCCGAGAGTTTATGAGTCTGGGGAAGGGTACTCCTTCCATTATGGAGTATTCATATCTATTTACTGAGCTTCATTTCTTTAATCCCATCACATGAGGTGATTAGTTATTCCTGGAAAGAAAGTTTGAGGATAGTCTTAGGAATTACATCTGATCTCAGGTTAACATCTTCATGTTGACTTCCATAACTTCTATATTCAACCAGGTGTGGATCACGGAGCACAATTTGAGGGATTCTGGGGTTGTGAGCCCGGGCGGCTCGAGATCAGGTGTTAGTATCCCTTCTACTTATAGTAGGAAGCACCGCAGGGGGGGTCTTCACGTGGTGATCCAAGGAGGCAAGACACTTCTGTTGGTAGCCAGGGGGTGTGGTATCAGTTCTGGAAGGTTGATCATAGGTGGAAACATTCCCTGAGAGACCCAGTTGAGTGTTGATCTTTCTGCAAGATGGGTCATATTCAATGCTTCGGTCAGAAAATCTCACCAGCTGTTAGTGACAGGGGTTCATTAATTACTCCTCATCTAGGAGCAACCCCACCAGTTTCTCACTAGTCTGAAAACTAGAGTTCTTCCTATCGTTCAAGATGAGGTGGAGGTTGCAGCTGTGGTAGTCAGTCACCAGGATTTCAGCGACAGAAGGGTGGATTAGCTCAGAGTTGTCAAACAGGGTCACAGGGTCGCGATACAGGCTGGACTTTTTTAGTGGAGCACACCCAGTAGGATCAGGATCCCAAATCCACTGTAGTTCGAGGTACGATCCTAGTTTCCTCAGTTTTATCTTCTTCTCTTTTTGATATAGGCGATTCCCATATCTTTATTTATTTTGTTATTATGGAGAGCCTTGGGCTCTGTATCTTTTCTTATGCTGATATCTTTACATTAGACACTCTGTTGTGGACTAGAACGACTAGTGTATGTCAGTGCAAGGAGTTCCCTCTTGAGGTTGGTGGGTTTCAATTCTTATGGAACCTCAATGTATTAGAGATGGTTGGCTATGAAGTCATTATCATAATGGACTGGCTAGTTCCCTTCCAGGAAGTTTCTGATTGCTATCGTCATATGGTTTGTTTCGTGTCACCAGAGGGCATATAATTTCTATATAATGGGAAAATGGGATGTCCAGGTGAGCTGAGCGGGACCTGAGCATCATGGGATGGGAGGAGTTACAGCCCAAATTTCTAGTCTATATTTGGATGATCAGGAAACTTCACATATAGACTTTCCTCTAGTGGTGCAACGTTTTAGGGACGTCTTTATGGAGGAATTTTCAGGTTTTCCTCCGGAGTGAGAGGTGGATTCTCTATTGAGCTTTTGATATGAGCAGTACCAGTGTCCATACCTCAATATAGGATGGATACACTAGAGTTATAGGAGGTCATGAAGCTATTGGAGGTGTTGTAGGAAGAGGGTTTCATTCAACCCAGTACTTCTCCTTGGGGTTCTCCCGTCCTTTTTGAAAAGATGGCGAACAATACCCTCATATTTTGAGTGGATTATCGGAATTTGAACTAGTTGATGGTCAAGAACCGATATCCCTTACCGATGATTAATGATCTCTTTTATCAGCTTCAAGAATCCCGAGTGTTCTCGAAGATTGACATGAGATCTAGTTACCGCCAGTTGTGTGTTAGACCATATTATATACTTCTTATAGCCTTTCAGAGAAGTTATGGTCTATATGAGTAACTGGTTATGCTGTTCAGTCTCACGAACATGCCTTTTATCTTCATGGCACTGATGAAGTGAGTGTTCCATCCAATCATGGATTCTTTCATGGTAGACTTTGTGGATGATATCTTGGTGTACTATCACACTCGACACGACCATTCCACACATCTAGAGATCATTTTGAGTACACTGAGAAAGCATCAGTTAGGTGCTGAGCATTCAAAATTACACTTTTGGATAGACCAAATCCACTTCTTGGGTTATGTTATCTCAGAGGCAGGAGTATCAGTAAACCCAGAAAAAGTGAGAGCATTAGTTTCCGAGGAGCATCCAAAGAACTTCTTTGAATTATGGTGTTTTCTAGGGCTAGATAGATAATACAAACATTTTATAATTGAATTTTCATTCTTAGTTGCACCACTGATGGGCCTGACTAAGAAGGGTGCGATGTTCTTGTGGTCAGATTCTCGTGAGTTAGCCTTTCAGGAGAAGAAAGGGAGGTTGACTTCAGCATTGATACTAGTTTTAGCAGAGCCGAGAAAAATCTATACAGTGTACTATGATGCATCAGGTATCAGGCTGGGATTTGTGCTTCTATAGGGAGAAGGATTCATTGCATATGGGTCTCAGTAGTTGAGGCCACATGAGAAGAAATACCTGACGCACGATCTCAAGTTCGCTGCAGTTCTTCATGATTTACGCTGTTGGAGACATTATCTTCTAGGAGAGAATTTTTTGGTTTTCACTGACCACAATAGTCTCAAGTATATCATCACCCAGCATGACTTGAATTTGAGATAGTGGAGGTGCGTAGAGTATCTTCAGTCTTTTGACTTTGACCTTTCCTATATGCCTGGGAAAGGAAAAACAGTAGTCGATGCACTGAGCAGGAGGACTCAGATATAGGCAGTTCAGGAGGCAGGAAATGAGTGGAAACATATGGTTCTGTTCTTTGAGATGCAAATCGAGTTGAACGATACACCGAGAGATACGTTTTTTCTTATGTATTTGTTACCTCTACTATTCATGATCGAGTGCGAGTGAGGTAGATATCAGATTGTGAAGGCCTAGTGCTACGGGAAAGCGTGTCAGAAGAGGACTCTATTCCTAGATGGGAAATATGTGAGGATGAGATCTTGCATTTTCGTGGGCGAGTATGGGTGTCCGCAGTCATACGTGAGGAGATGATGCGGGACTTCCATTCCTCAGTTTGGGCAGTTTATCCTGGTGTCACCAAGATGTATCGTGATCTACACCGTCAGTATTTTCGTCCAGGTATGAACAGATTTGTTGCTTGTTTTGTGATGTGGTGTTCCACCAGTCATCAGGTGAAGGCGGAGCTTCATTGACCAGCAGGGGTTTTGTAGTAGTTACCCATTCCTGAGTGGAAGTGGAATGATGTCATGATATATATTGTGACAGGTTTTTCGAGGTCTCCTCAAGGGAACGATGTAGGTTTGGTTTTTATTGACAGAGTCACAAATGTTTCTCTCTTCTTTCCGATCATGGAAACCTTTAGTGTTGATGAGCTGGGAAGGTTTTACATTTAGGATACAGTATTCTTACATGGATTTCCACACTCCATTGCTTCATATAGGGACACATGTTTTACTTCTTGGGCCTAGCAGGGGATTCAGAAGGGATTATTTACACAGGTACTTTTGAGCACAGCTTACCCCCTAGACAGATGGCTAGTTTGAGCGTATGATTCAGGTGCTTAAGGACATGCTTCGAGCATGAAGCATGTATTTTGGCAGTTCTTGGGAGAAGCACATACCTCTTGTGGAGTTTTCCTACAACAATAGTATTTATGAAACTATTCAGATAGCACCTTATGAGGATTTGTATGGTAGGCCATGTCGATCACCCTTATGTTGTCTAGAGGCAGGAGAGGTAGCTATGCTGGGACCTCATCTTGTTGAGGAGACCACAGAGCAGATAGAGTTGATTCAGAAGAGGATGGATACTATACAGTCTCGACAGAAGTCTTATACTGATCAATGGAAATGACCTCTGGAGTTCAAGGTCGGGGATCAGGTTTTCCTATGTGTCACACCGAGGTTGGGACCCAAGAGGATTAGGAGATAGGGTATGCTTTCGCCGAGGTAGGTCGTCTTGCATGAGGTGTTGAAGAGAGTTGGGACGGTTTCCTATCAGTTGAATTTTCCTCAGAGGTACCAGGTGATGCACGATGTCTTCCACATTTCTCAGCTTCGACATTACTTCTCAGACACGTCTCATGTTTTCCAACCTGAGGAGGTTAAGCTAGAGGTTGATGCATCATTCTTGGAGCACCCTATTCGGATTGTTGATCGATGTGTGAAAGTTCTACATGGTCGGTTTGTTTTTCTGGTACGAGTGCTATGGAAGCACGGGAGAGTATAGGACAAGACCCGGGAGAGGGAGGTCGATGTACGATCGCAGTTCCCGGATCTTTTCGGGGTTTCTTCTTCTACGTCATCTTTCTAGGGAAATTCAGGGACATGTTTATTTAAGGGGGGAAGTTTGTAAGAATCCAGGTCTTATTTTTAGGTATGTTTTCTTTTTCTCGTGTTTTTGAGAAAAAGAGTAATTTTTGTAAATTTCTTAAGTACACATTGTGTACATTATGAGTTCACGTCGTGTACTCGGTTACCACGGGTAGCCGGGTACTGGCTGTGTAACAGCCTTGAACACGGCCATTTGTGGTGACCTGAAGACCACCTAAAGAAGGTCCTATTAAAGGAAAGTACACGTCATGTACTTATAAATTACATGTTGTGTACTTTCTTTATTTCATTAAACTGATTGGGGTCATGTCTAATTTACTGAAACACCTTCTTCTTTTCATTCTTCATCCAAGAGTGACCGTACATCATGAATCTTCACCGAGCCCCCAAAATTCCGTCTGTCCTCCTAATCAAACTCCGTCAGTTGTGTTGGAATCGCATCGGTGAGTTATCTCTTCCTCTAGATCACCATCTCTTGATTTCTCTTATTTCCATAGTTATCGTTTGTTTAATGTTTTAGACATTTTTTCAGATCTATCGTGTTCTAGGTCGATCCAAGGGCCAATGCTGGAGTATATCAATTGTACAACGCTGATGTAGGTGGTTTGTGCATTTCTGTAGATATTCTTTGAGTTATATGTGCAAAAGTGCCCAATAACCTTGATCGGGGTATTGCATTTCTATGGTTTTAGCCATGTTAATTTCCTGTTATGCTTGTATGCTTGAGTAGAGGTTAACTCAAAGTAAATCGGGTTATTTTATATTCTTTGGAAGAGTTTTTCCATGAAAATTTTGTTTATGGCCATTTGGTCTTTCTTAGCCTGTTTGGATGTTGTGTGTCCCATTCCTAGTGCTGATATGATGGAGTAATCTTGTTATTTGACATGCTGTTATGTTTTAGATTGTTTAGTCATGTAGTTCTTGAGGTTTACTTTGGCTGGTGATTATTGTAATGTATGATTTCTTTACATAGGGCCACAATAACGGTGTGTAGTGATACCATAGGGGAAATTTATGTTGATGGATTTTCTAGAGTGTCTGTTATGATTATTACGCTGTGAGATGACATGGGGATAGACATGGATTTCTCCCTTAGAGTGTCTATCTATACATTACAAGACCACATGAGGAATTGAAATTGAGTTCTTCCTCAGTTTTTCTGTAGTTACTACTAAAATACTATAGAGGGAAATGATAGTGACTGCTTCCTTAGAGAGTCTTTGATTATACAAGACTATAATGTGAATTTAATATGAGTGATTCCTCAGAGAGTCCTTGTTATATCTTTATAAACTGAACCAGAGGGGATAGGTTGTGTGTACTTCCAAGAGGGTTACATGCTATTGTTAGCTGCTTTCTTGTAATATGAAACTGAATTCTTTTGAAATGTAGGACTGTTTACATCTGAGTATTTCCTTGTTCACAAATTTCTTTTTCTTATTGTCTGCCATATATATTCAATGATTGTTAGTCACTGATATTTGGGTAGTTTCATACTAGGATTTAGTCTCACACCCTATTTGGATAATGATTTTGGGCCCAAACAGATTATATTGATGCAGGTATAGATAAGGTTAAGAGCCCTTCTACTTCAGGTACTTGATTTGCTAAGGAGTTGGAGAGCATGGGACCAAGATGATGCTTGCGATGCTGAGGAGTTTATCTGTTTTATTTTGTAATTTTGTTTATACTATATTCCAACATTGTGAATTGTTTGTCTGCTTTCCTAGACATATGTATCATGCATCATATATATATGTTTGTGTGTGTGTGTGTACTCGAGTAGTTTATTTCATTCAGTCTTCCGCTGTTTACTATTTTTTGGTATTATTACTTCTTCCGATATTGTATATCTGATTTACTCTACTGTGTTAGTCTTCCAATGAGGGCATAGTTTCCACACTATCACACCCGAGGCCCACACTACTACTCTGCAGCCTCTGGTGTTCGGGGAAATGCATTTGAGGCTATGTGACCCACCAGGTATGGGGTGCCTCCGGGTGGCTTCTGGAACCGGGACGTTTCAATTGTGATATTTAAATTTTTACATAAGTATGGGACATGGGAGAATACTTTTAGCTACTTTTCATGTACTCAGGATGCCTCACATATATTTATTCCCTTATATATAAAGTTCTTTATTTAGTTAGTTAGATTATTGCATTTATGTATGTATACTCTATATATGTTGGTTTCTTATTTGATGTCATATCATTTTTATGAATGGATTTATATATGGATTTTTCTTGGTTATAAATTGATTATATATTTCTTTTAGTTTTTATTTTATTTTACATAACTTTATTTAATTTTTTTCTTTCTATGTTTTTATATACATTCTATAGAGTATTTTCACCCTATAGTAATACCATTAGACCCACACTACTAGTAAGCATCCTTTGGCGTATAAGGCGATGTTCTTGGGGACGAGTACAAAAACAGATCCGGGAACCATTATAATTGTATTCAATGTTTGGTAATTAAATTTCCAATTTATTTTTGGTTATATAATTATGTTATTATAGTGGAAACCTATGTTATTGCAGTTAATGTTACAGTGAGATTATAGTGGTTAAACGTAATGAAATGGCTTAAGATGCATACAAAATAATGTATTTTTTATATGTTTTTTATACCAAGAATGTAAAATTATAAAAATATTTGGAAATCTATTATCACCTTAATTTGATTATAACATTTACATTTTTTATTGTAAATATAATGCCAAAACATCTCTCTCTTCCTTTTAACGTCTATAATATTTTGTGATAGGAATAAAAAATTTATGTTATGTTATAAATATTTATTTGAAATGTAAATGATATGTTTCTTTCATTGTAATTTATTTTTAATTTTTTTTATGAAACTATTACTATAAATACTTATGTAATACTGACATAGTTCTTCTGTAAGTAGTTGAAAAAACATGTAATTGATTTTGAATAAACTAAATTAATGTTTTTTTACAAAAATATAGTGTCCCATGAATTTTATAGATCCAAATAAAAAATTTTAATATATTAAATTGTAATTACATTATTTTAATGTTGTTTTCTAAATCAAATAAGGAAAATAGTTCAAAAATGACAGTAATTATATTTTGTAGCATCAAAATATTTTATCAAATGATTTAAATTTAAAAAAAAATTACATAATATCAACCCTTGTTAATACGATATGGTTTAATAATATAACTATTTTCCATTTTTAGGTCATTTTTCATTTTATAATAATTTTCATAACCCTAAAACTGTAAATTTTTTTCATATCATTGTAATTGTTAAATGGGTTAATGGGGGGGATAAAACAAATAGAAAAAGGTAAACGCATATTCTAAATTAGTAAAAATTTTATTATATGTGATAATTTTGACCCATACATATATTATATTCTAATTATATCAATTTGGATCAATTATACCATGAACATTAATACATATTTTTTAATTCTGTATGTAATCCGAAAAGATCCCCTCTCTATACTTATTAAAGAGATCATTATCTCCTCTCGTACTCATAACATTTAAGAACTCTAGTTTATTAAAGACAAACCAAATACAATACTAACATTACTAACCTTGTTCTAGAGGTCTAAAGTTTTCCATAATACCATCATTATATTGATTTATTTTTAATAAAAATCAGTTTTTCTGATGAAGAAGTATAGATCTTAACCATTTTTTAGTTTTATATTTTCCACCTATTTGAAATATTATTCAACCATTATAAAATAATAAAACTAGTATGTTCCATGTTATATTATGTTTTTATGTTAATTAAATAAAATATATCCATACCATCTTTGATAACATGGGAAACGAAACCATTATTTAATAGGAAGGCATACTACTTCCTCAAAAACAGATGTAATTTGTTTCCCTACACCACCACTCACGAATGGTTATAATGAGGAATTTAATGTGTGATTGTATATATCATATTAATGAAATCAAAATCATATGGTAAATATATTGTGTCATATATTTTCTTAA
This sequence comes from Viscum album, assembly GCA_963277665.1. Taxonomy (NCBI): domain Eukaryota; kingdom Viridiplantae; phylum Streptophyta; class Magnoliopsida; order Santalales; family Viscaceae; genus Viscum; species Viscum album. The sequence goes on along the minus strand of OY728163.1, from coordinate 786,019,085 downwards.
ATATCCATCAATTTTAAATAGATATCACCATTCAAGAAAATGTGTAGACTACCACCACTATGAAGTGACGTGATTTGTTTTTTTTTGTAACCACATCACATTAACACTTTGTATAAGAGTACTTTCTTAAAAAAATTATATTATATTAATTAATTTTTTATAATTATTAAAATATTTAATAATAACTACCTTCTTTCTATCATGTTCATTTAAAATAAAAATATTTCTCATGCATACATACAACCTAATGTCACCATGACTGTAACACTGTACATTTTTTAAAACCATTTTCTAGGGTTTGTTTTATGTTAATAATTTACACTAAAAATTAGAATTATTTCATAATTATTATTATATATATTATAGAACAATGAAAATCTTTACAATGGTGAACACAATGATTCCGCCTCAGAGTTATGAACCAAACATCCTAAGAACAACAAATAGGGAATTAACTAATTAAAATAATAAAACATGTCTCTCTAGAAAATAAAAAAAATCGCATAATAATAACTTAAAAAACATATTAAAGGTTCATAAAAAGGTAAATAATTTATAAAAATTTATTATATATGATTTAATGTACTTCCATATAATTTATTTTATCAAGGTAGGGGATCTTGTCTAAATTTCCCTTTATTGACACATGTATTAATGGTATGACCATAATTTATTATTTATGGTGTATATTTTTTCCCATTTAAATATTATATAATGATTCCTTAAAAATTATTTTCATTTTATGATTTAATTAAAATTATTTTATACATTTGGATTTCACATGGATGTATCTAAGTTGTAAGAGGTTTCATAACTCAATTTTAATTTAGTAGGTCATGATTTTACTTCATGGAATTTGTTGTGCCAATATAATGTATGGTTAAATCTATAAATTGTTTTATTATTTATTTCCACATTTTTAATGTGTATTTACATATCTAAACATAATCACTTTGAGTATTATTTATCACTCCACGATCTATGATCTTTGGAAGGGTCTTCATTATATTAATATATTTTTCTTGAGACTTTTTTCATGTAATACATCATGAATTCATTGTATTATGAACATATTACTACATTAATAAATTTTGAAATACTTTATAATCCCAAATAATATTATTTCATTCAATTAATGTTTTTATAAAGTTGACAAATTAGTAAAGTAATTATGTTACAATCTCATTTCTTTTTGGGATTGCATTTGTTCAAAGATCCTTTTGGGGGAATCATATTCTCTTATTTTTATAAATCACATCTTCTTTATTATACATTTCTTATGAATGTTTTATAAAATTTGTCTTCCCATTTACTCCCTTATTGATTATAAAAACCTAAATAAATTTTTTTATAAGTGATTTTGATCTTATATCATCTTTTAGACTTGGAATCATTCTATTACGAAACCATGTTTTCTTAAATTACTCCAAGATTGTTATTTTCTAAACATAAATTATTTATTAATTATATTTTACATTATAATTGACCTTATTATAATATGTTTTGAATAAAATTTTCTTAACATTTTCCATGTAACAAACTTTTAATATTTTAAGTTATTCATTATCACTCTTTTTGGTAATTCTTTAGTAAGAGTTCATCTCATTATTTTGGGGTAAAGAAATTGAAAATTTTGTGTTATTCTTGTTTTTATACATTTGGTACATGGTTTTCCCAAAACAAATTCCCACCTAGGGGAAACCATATAAATCCAAATATTGGGGGTTTTCATGGATGTAACACAGTTTGAAAATCCATGTTCCACACAGAATAAATCTATGAACATGGGAATAATTTAGTGTATAGTTATAGTCTACAGTTTTTCTAACCATGTGGCTCTACCTAGAGAACTAGGAATGCAAGTTTTAATCATTATAAAAAATATAGAAAATCCCTAAACCCCTCTTTTTATTCCCCATGTAGTCTATGATTTAGGTAGAACATTTTCCAAGGTCCTAGTAACTCTCAAGGACCCATCTTCGCTACTCCAAACCCTCTACAAGGGGGATCAAAGCTAGGAAATCATCATTAGGTCCCCTCCTAGTAATTTTCACTGCATTTCACTTAACTTCCACTATATTATCTTTTCATCCTTAGGTTTTGTTATATATATATTTTTTTGAGGATCTAATATCCATTTTTTATATCCTAATTATAGGATTGATTATAGTATATTTATTACTAACATTCTTCATTGTAGTTTCTCAGCGTAGGTGTTATGAGACATGATCTCTCTTCTTTGGTAGGTGGTACCACTTATGATTGGATAATAAATTTTACCTAGATTAATCAAATTGTTTAATTTTAATTCAATTATGTTGATAAATCCCTATTTGTTATAGATTAAGATTTTAAATTTTTTTGAGTGAATTTGGGGGGGAAACCCCATTTTTGATGGATTGGGATGTGATTTAGATTTGATAAAATTAATGGAATTTTGAAATTAATTTTTAACAAATTAAATTTAAATGTGAATTTGAGAAAAAGGATTAAAATTTTGGGATATAAATATAATGTTTTTTACTTGGAAGAAGGGTTGATTAGATTAAAAACCAGTTTTTTGGTTTTTAAATGGAAACTGGCATGTTTGAATGGATAAATGGGTTAATTATATTTTGAACAGTTATGAGAAAATTTTACCATTAATGATTGTTGTTAGATAATATGAAAGATGAGTTATTTTGTGATTTATTTGGGATATTCCTCAACAAATGCATTACAACTTCAAAAAAAACTTATACCCCTAGCCACATCCCTAATGGGATGGTGATGAGTCTTTTTTGACTGTCTTCTGTGGGATGTTCATACACATATTTATATAATTCACTTATTCGAGTGTTTTAAGATTACCATAACCTAGAATGATCATACCTCTTGGAAGATGGTTAGGATTCTCATTATTTATTCTTTGATATATATTCCTTTGTTTGTAAACTATTTTAAAAATTCCATGTGAATTTATACGAACTATTTCATAAAAATGGTTTATTAATAAATTGTTTTAATTGTTTCCATCATTTTAAATAAAACAAATCGTATGTTTTAATTATGATTTTAAAATAAATTTCATGTTCAATTAAAATTGATATATTAAATTGGTTAATTTTGTTGGAATCTTATTATGGAATACAATGTTAGACCCTGTCAGGATTTTAGATCACAATGTACCTGTATCTCCATGTTTTTTTTATTATCTTATTGAGGGTTCGAGAAAGGAAATAATGCCACATAGTGGTGGTTTATATTATTGATCCTTAGGACATGGAGATTTGTATTCATTGGTACTTATGTTGTTATCCTACTACTTTTTGGTACATTGTGGTTGTAATTTGGGTTGTTTATACATATGGAATTATGGTACAGTTATCCCAATGGATTTTTATTTACATAATTTTGACATGACACTATTTCTTTCACTATTTATGTTGAAAAAATTATTCTCATATTTTTCATGTACGATTCCAAGTGCTAGTATCCATCCCGTGGGGATTTGTAATAGCCTTGATGCCATGTCAGGACATTCCTGGTTTTAGGGTTCCATGGTTTTTAGGATAGTTGATAAAATTTTCTTTTAAAGTAGAAGGTTAAGAATATTTCCTTGATGTTAGTGTGTTGTTGAGGAAACGTTTTTGGATAGAGGTGGTAGTTTTAATTGAGTGTATAGTAATCTCTCACCGCAATGAAACATACATCATAAGTGGAGGTTTAGGAATTGAATCTTAATGATTAGTTTTAGTCTATTCCCTTATTTTAATTTGGATAGGATGAAATCCAAATCATATATTCTAATTTGTTTGTATTAATTCCCCTTCTTTCCTTATTTAAAATTTAATCTAAAGTCTTACATGTTTTCTACTGACATTAATTTTATCATCCCTCTATAAAGTAATGACAATCAGATCCAGGAGGTAGGTATAGATGAACCTATGTTAGAAAATACTATCATGGAAAAGAATATGGTTGTGGATATCAGGTGTGATGTCTAAGATCAATGATAGATAGTTGCACCTATTCCCATCTAGGATCCATATTTTAGATCCTCAATGATCTGTTTTACATAATCAAACAAATTACTTATCCAAAACACACTAGAATTCAAAGGCTCTAATGATCCATAAATAGATTTGAATTTGGTGAGAAATATAGAGATTCTGTTCAATTTCATAGTATCTCCATTACAAATCAAGGTGAAATGTTCCACCTTAAAACTATTGGGACATAGCTGGTGATGGTGGGAGATTATGGTGATGGAGAAGAATAAGGAAGGTATATTTTCAATTGAATGAAAATATCAATACATGATGGTTTGATATGTGTCTTTGAAATGATAAATGTTTTTTGGTTTTCTTGTTTTACATTCCTTCTTATGCTGATGTTCTAGATGTAGAATTTATGGTTGAAATGGAAATGGATAATAATTTAGTGTAAAAAATAGTTCATTTTTTCTCCTAGTTATAGTTTTTTTAGTTCTTGAAAAGGGAATAGGATGCATGTTAGTTCTCATAGTGGTTCTTGATAACTAGTTTTTTATCGACTGCATGAAGATCATTGAATATACACTTTTATTTTCTACATGTGGGGAATGAAAGGGAATTCTAAATGGGTTTTCACTAAGACAACCAAAATATATGGTTCTTCTGGATTCTCTAGTCACTTCCATAAGTTATAGGATTTATTATGCCCTATATAGTTGTATGAGATCATTATTGCCTAATAAAACTAATATTCAATCAGATTGTTCATGAACAAAGGGGATCTAACGAAATGAATCCATAACAAAGCCTCTTCACATAGTGGAAGTTTTTCCAGAGGAAGCAGATACAGATCTAGAAACTGTGAGAAGTAGAGACACTATATCTTCATCATTAGTAATATTTTATTTGTTACTAAAGAATCTCATCTGTGCATTTTATCTTGTATTTTAACCCATCCAAATATTTGTATGATGCATTTTCTTATGTGATGGATATTTCTACACCCCTCATAATAATAAAATATCAGTGTCTCATTATCCCTTTATGTGTTTTCTCATTATTAGATAAGAAGAATACTAGGTATTTTTTGTTTCTCGACATGAAACCTCAAGAAGTTATATTCATGATGGATTGTATCATTTCCAGTAAATCTCAGATTGATTGTTTTCTTAGAAGGGTCAACATTACTATACCTGAGGGAGTGTTTCAAAAAATTATATGATAATGGGACATAAGGTTAAGTATTTTTGGAACTTCAAATCCATAATTGAGGAAAGTGATATCAATGTTTTCTTTTTACCAATATAGAGGAACCATGTGTGATAATATCCCTCTAGTTTTCATTGAGATTCATATAGTTTATCCTTCTAAATTATCTTGGTTTCTACTGGTAAATAAGGTTGATTTTTCTATCAATTTAGTATTTGGTAATAAACCACTTACAATTCATTCTTATCAGATTGAACCAACTAAAATAAAACAATTGAAGACTCATTTGGATGATATTCTAGAGAGACTATATAAGCTAGAGTGTGTCAACATGGGTGGTTCATATTTAAAATACTAAGAAACATTATGTGTCACTTCGTCTCTATGATGATTACTTACTACTAGAAAAAATTTTGGGAAATGATTTATTTATATAAATTGATTAATGATCTGTTTTAATAGATAAATGGAGATAAGGGGTTCTCAATGTCCAATCATTGATCTAGTTCCCATTAGTTGAGATAAAAATGATTCTAAAATTCAAAAACCCACATTTAAGAGTAATTATTTCCATTATGAATACCTAATCATTCCATTTGGTATATCTATCACTCATTAAGACTTTATAGATTTAATGGAATGTATTTTTTCTGAGATTATTGATACCTCTGTGGTATTATTTTTGTAAAAAATCTTCATTTAGTCTATGTTCGAGGAGGATCATGTGTCTCATTTGAGAGGTGTTCTAGTGTTATTGAGAACTGAGAAACATTTTATAGATTCATATATTCTTAGTCTTTTCAAGATATTATCATCGGTGTTTTTATAAATTCTTAAAATTTTCTTCTCTAATGACTTCTCTAACTCAAATTGAAGTAATGGTTTATTGGGATGATTAATTCTAGAGTTCTTTCATTGGGTTCAAATGTATTTTTATTAATGAGTCGGTGATGACACTTCTAGAGGTCATGTAGGGCTATGTGGTATTCTTAAATGCATATAGTTTGGGTTTTTGATATGATATTATGCAGGGTAATCAAGTCATTTAATATTTATTTCATTATCTTAGGCCACACAAAAAGAATTATCCAACCATTGACCTCAAACATGCATATGTGAGGTGCACTCTTATGAGTTGCCAATATTACCTTTTTAGATAAGGTTTTACTATGTTTCATTACCAAAAGAGTATGGGTTATATCTAATATAAAAAAATATTATAATATCTTCTAGTGGTTTTTTGTGGAATAACTGAAGAGGTTTTATTTAAACATCACATATACCATAGGGAAAGGGAGTGGCATTACAGATTATTTGAGTAGGAAATATCCGACCCATTACATGAATTAATCATCATATGAGTTGAAAATAATGGTCCTTTAATAAGATTTTCATATTACAGTATGCGAGTAAGGGGCTGAGTCTGATTTTTCAAGTTTTTAGTTGAGCTCCCCTCTTCCCAACATGATTCTTCTAGAAAAACATCTTTATGGTGAGTTACATAGAATTAGTGACTCTCCTCTTGGTAAGGATACCATGTCTGACTGGTCATTCTCCGTGGTGGGAATTTTATGTTATAATAAACATTTTTTTGTACCGTTACTATTTTGGAAAGATTTAATGGGGGATTTACATAGTTCCCAGTCGACAGTGCACATATGAAGCATGATGATGTTCTATGACCTGCACTGTATATTTTTTTGGCCATGTATAAGGAAAATAATTGTTTATTTTGAACCCCATTGTTTTATGTGTCAATATGTAAATTACGGGCACTCGAGATCATTGTAATTTCTTCAGACACATATAATTACGGCATGGAAGTGGAATTTGTTCACTATGGACATTGTGGATGGGTTTCCTTGTAACCAAAAAAATAAGAATGAGGTATGGGTTTGATCGATAGGCATACCGAGTCGGATAACTTTATAACCATTCATGATATTACCATATATGACAATATGAAAAATATCAACATGAAAGAGACCATTCAAATTCATGGAGTTCCATATTTTTTAGATTTTGATAGAGATACCTGGTTTACTTCTTGTATTTGGAGTGGATTCAAGAGCCACTGAGATCTCAAGTTCATTTCTATACGTCATAAAATCCATAGTCATATTTCTAGATAGAAATATATATACACACACTTTATCATATACATTATGCTTGGGTACTCAACTTTGGTAGGGCATGGGATGATCATTTGGGGCATGTTGAGTTTGGTTATAACAATATTTAATAGTATGCAATTAGAATGTCTCCTTTTGAGGTCTTTTCTAGATAGAGTTGTAAGTAATCATTATGTTGGACAAAGATTGGTGAATGTTACTTTATTGGACCTATCATTGTTCAAGATATGAAAACAAAGATTCATTTGATTCATTAGATAATGTTGATGGAATAGATCTACAAAAAATATTATTCTAATAATCATTGAAGTCTGTTGAAAATATCAATTGCCGAGGAGGTGTTCTTGAAAGTTTCACCTCATTTGGGACATTAAAGTCATGGGAATAATGGATAAAATTCTTAAAATGTTTTGGGGCCTTATGATTTTTTTGAGTAGGTGGGAAAAAGCATTAGCATTTAGAGATTTCTCCATAGTTAAAATTGATACATAACATGTTTCAGGTATTTTGTCCACAAAAATGTCTTCTAATCCATCTTATGATCTTTAAAGGTGGGATATTAATGACGAGACTCATTTATCCATGATTGAGCATCCAAGGTAATTCATTGGAGTAAAATTACATTAGTTTTATTATTATGGTAGAATGGTTATAATACTAATGATACTTGGGAAATAGAGGCACTGATGAGAGAGAAGTGGCCTCATCTTTTTGACGTGGAAGCGTCTTAGTAGGCCTTCTAGCATCAATATGTTTCTATAGTGGGGAGGATGTAACATAATATCAGTATTTTTATAAAACCTTGAATACTATTTTTTCTAATTCATTATTTAGAGATTATCTCCATTTCTTGGGTGAATGAAGATGAAATATTCGGGTTATTCATGGATGTGTACGGTTGGCACACTGTTTTCCCAAACTATACTCCCACCAAGAAGAAACCGTGTATACGCAAATAGTGGGGATTTTTATAGATGGGGTATTCCTTGATAGACTATTCTCCCACCTATAATAAACCACTAACCTATGAAAAATGGGGACCATAATTAAGGCATACTGATTGTCTTACCATGCAGCATTTCCTAGCTAACAATGCTATTGAGAATTAATTATTCCAAAAATTATAAAAAAAATCATAAACCCCTCCTTTTATCCTTTTATAAATCCTTTATATAACTAGAATCGTTTTTTAGGTCCTTGGAGCTCTCAATGACCCATCATGGCTCCTCCAAACCCTCTCTATGATTGATCGAAGCTAGGTATCAATGTTCGATCCCTTCCTGGTAAGATTTCTCCCCCCATTCATTATCTTTTTCCCACTTATCCTATCCTCCTTAGGGTTTCTTATATCATGATGTTGTTGGATGATATTTTCTTTATTTTCTATATATTTAATCTATGTTTGACTCGCAAGTTTCTGTTTTTGATATTCTTTGTTAGGGTCACCCATTGCGGGTGTTGTGAGACGTGATATCTTTGTTTTGGAAGGTGGTTTTATTTATTATTGTACAAATAATTTATCCTATATTTACTAAATTTTATTATATTTTTAAATTAATTTTAAAAAACCCAATTTAGTGGGGATCAAGATATTAATGTGATTTGGCATAAAAATAGGTAAAACCCCTAAATTTTCGTGAAATGGTGTTTGATTTAGATTTGATAAAAATGATTGAATTTGGAAAATTATTTGAAAATAATTTATTTGAAATATGTATTGGAGAGAATGTATTATTTATAGAAAAGAATTAGTTTTATGATAGAAAATGGAAATATTTTATTATAAACCCATGTATTGGATTTTAGATGGATATTGGAATATTTTAATGGGAAACGGGTTATTTATATTTTGAATAGTTTCAATATAAATTTCCCATTTTTTATTATTTTTGGTAGACATGAAATCCTCGGTATTTATTGTGTTGTTTGGTAAACCAATCTAATAGTTGTAAGAACTCTAAAAAAACATAGTGTTATGGTTTGGATCCCCGATGAGATGGTGATAGACCCTATATAACCCATCTTTGAGGAATGTGTGTACTCATATTTTCATGATTCAATTTTTTGAGTGTGTGAGGTTTCCCATAACCTCAGACTATTATACCACTTGAAAGATGAAAATGTTTCTCATTTTTTATTCATTTATATATATTTAGTTTCTTGTAAACTATTTGACAAATTCCTTTCCAATTTACATAAATTATTTTATATAAAATTATTAACCATCTATTATGTGAAATATTTCAATCACTTGAAATGTAAAGCATGATTTTTTGAAATATTACTTGGATTTTCCATGCAAATTAAATTTAAACGGAACTATTTATTTTTTTAATAAATTTACATTCATATTATGGAATCATTGGTTAGAATCTACTGGGATTTTATCTCACATCCTACTTTTTCCTTTAGGGTTTTGTCGATGATCATCTTCTAATATAGAGAAATGGAAAATAACCACATAGAGTTGTTTCTTATTGTTGATACTCGAGACATAGAGAGTAGTTTATGTTGGGTATTGGGATATTATGATTCTGTTTTGAAGTACATTATAATTTTACTTTGGGTTTTTTATACCCATTGACTTCCGACACATTTCTACCGATGGAATTGTCTTTTGATCGCACTAACATATAGTTATTTATTCTATTATTTATGTAGAAAAATGATTCTCAGACTTATCATGTGTAATGTAAAGTTATAGTATCCAGGCCCATAGGGATAGGGAACTTATTTAGGGCTACGTCAGGACCAATATGTTTATTAGGGTAACCGGGGTTTCTATAATGGTTCACGACATTTCACATAGATAAATATTGAATCTCATTGCAAATGATTAAAAATAATGTTTATTTTGAAAATTTATGATGTGAATGAGTTATCCCACAATTAAGAACATTGATTTAATTAATTATTTTATAATTATCCATATTAATAAACAATTTAATATATTTATTCAACAATTTGTTATTTTTTCGAATTTTGTTTAGAAGTGGATAGAATATTTTCTTGAATAAATTTTTAATACTATTTTTATGTTATTTCTATTCATAATTAACAAAAACCCTTGATGTTACCTATGATCCACGGAAGATATGTTATAATTATACTATCCTTGTTTTTTCTCTAGATATATTATGATTTTTTAAAGATATTTTCACAGAACCCATTTTATTTCCACAGGTTTATTTTTTTTGAATGGAATAATGGTTTTTCAAATTATTTTAATGATAAAATGAAAGATCAATGTACTTTATTCATGTGATGGTACATGGACACTATTTTTTATGATGTATAGTTACATTATAAACTAGGGAATGATGGTATCATTATAAACCACGGATATGTGTTTACATTATGAACTAATGATGGACAGGTCAGTTATAGACCTCTACTGTATTTGGTTAAGAGACATAGTAAACTAGTTGTAAGTTTATTAAAAGAGATTTAATGAATATGCATTATAGGTTATTCTATTTATAAGTGTTATTGTAAGTGAGATGTCATAATTATTTTCCATGATACCATCATATTTTATTTAATGTTTCTGTATGTTTGTTATGATTCATGTGATAATGATTGACATCACATGGACCATGATTTCTGATTCTCAAAACAATTGTATTATGTGAAATCATTATTATATATATAATATTTTATGAACTATATATTTATGGTTATGAATATAATTATGTCATTCTCAGGGAAATCTATTATTTCAATGTTTCCTTATGCATATCTTATTCTCACAATTGAAATCCAATGGATATAGTTTATGTTTACTCATGCTGAGCATTTGACCTCACCATTCTTATGTTTTTTTTCTATAGGCTGTGAAAAAATAATTTAAATATTTTATGCCTAATATGGTTACAATATGTGAATAATTTTGTAAGATATGATTTATAATTTTAGGAACTTGTATTTTATGTATCCATATGTTTATGTATGATTTTTTCCAAATTATCTAAGACTATAAACCTATAAGGACCTCGGGTATATAATTGATACCATAATTAAATATAATGGTATAAGTTTTAGAAGGGATAATTTTTTAATGTTATTTAATATCAATCCAAAATATAAAGAGTATTTTTTTTAGCATTGGATCACAGAGTTAGAGTCCAAGGAGATTCTAGTTGGTAAGAGAGAAAAGTTTTAGATATATTCAGATATTAGGATGTTTTTAGGAGAGAATAACTTAAGAGTTATGGATACCATCATGGGATAATAATATTAAGGTTGATAATAATTTTAATGTATTTGAATTCCATTTTGAAATTTTATGTGATGGGATTTTTAGGTGATTAATTGTATTTTAGGAGACATTATATTCCATTGAGGTATTTTAACCATTATATTTAATGTGATAGATTGTTTCTCAAACATTTAAATAAAATTTTTTAGATATAAGATTAAAATTATAATAAATACTTTCATTTTTATCCATTCCATAATTTTTAGGTTAAATTTGTTGTAGGGTAATTATTTTTGGAATTATCTAATTTGAAAATTTGGTATTATTTTTGAATTTTGGAAGATAACGTATTGATTCTCTATATGATGGTTTATTCCTTTCCAGTATTACATTAATTTTCTATAATAATCTTATTTAAGGTTTTTTTAAAGACAATAGAAATATCTTAGTATAATTTTGTGTATTTTTTTATATGGGAGAAGTGAATTTTAGTGATTTAGGTGTGAAAAAATCATCTTAAATACTCATTGTTTGGAGGATAAAATGATTTTATGGTGGAAATTTATAAAAGGATGATATTATATTTGATAGGTATGTATATTTCCTTATGTTATTAGTTAAAATGGTAAAGAGTTCCAGAAATAATAGAAAATGATCTCGGAGTAAAAAAATTATCTCATTTCCTTCTTTTCAAATAGATCGATGGTCTTTCTCACAACACATTGATCTGAGGTTTCAGGGTCGTTTACTTTCTCATGGTAATTCACATTTTTATGGTCATTGTTCTCTCTCACACTCTATCATTATTTGGATATAATTTATTTCCACTAGGTCAATGTTTTCACTTCACACTAATTTTATACTATTTTAAAACCTAGTTTTATGTTATTCTAGATTTCCTTTATATTTCTCTTTCCCTATTTTAAATAAGATGTTTTATTAACCCTTTTTTAGACCTGGGTTCTTAAATAATGAATTTTTTAATGTGAAAACCAAGATTTCAAAGTTCATGTTCAAATTTTTAGGAACCTGTTTGTTAGTGGGGTAAAATTTAATGACATGATATACAAAATAATACTATATTTGAGAGCATAAAATATATATAACACTATGTTTAAACTAACCATGAAATATAATTATACAATTATGACTATTTAAACCCATATATTGAATTAGAAGTTATGAATAAGATTAATATAATTATAAAATATATAAAATTTTCTTTCTTAATAATTTTTTTTGATAAATTCTTAGTAAATAACCCCATATTTTTAATATAATATTATTTTATGCATCAAAAATATGTTTTTTTTCAAAAAAGGGTTTTTTAATTTTTTTAAGGGGATAATAATTTTATTTATTTGAAATTATATAAATAGTATTTTATAAAACTTATATATTATTTTAAATCATACTATTAAAATTATCATATAGTGGTTTTTTTTATTTTTTGAAAATATTGATTTTTTAGTGAATAGTGATATATACCAATTTTTGTAAAATTATAATTCATTTTCCATGAAAATCCCCATTATGATTTGAAATTTATCTCAATGTAATATAATTCATATTTAGTTATATATAACATAATTAATTACATTTTAATTTTCATTATACATTATTTTGTTATCAGTTTATTTATTGGTGTAAAATCACATTTTTCAAAAATAAATTGTTATATTTTTCATTTTTTTCATTAATAAAATTTCTATTACTCATAGAACATGAATTTTAAAAAAACGTATTTTGTATGTGGAAATAAGAGGTCAAAAATTTTCAAATAGTTCCCTTTTTATTTTTAGGGATTTTTAATAGTAACCTTGGTAAAACTTTTCACATTAGTAAAGTGTAAAATAGGATAAAAGGTTAAAAATATATGGTAAAACATAAAATTAACCCTAAAATAAGATTTATATTTTTTTCTGTGTGGAGTTATAGAAAAATAATTGTTAATAAGTAATATAATTTAGTTTAAAACATTAATTTGAAAGTGTGAACACAAAAATTTGTTTTCTAAAGGCAAGTTATACTATATTCAAATCAATAACTATTTATGGGTCATTTAATTTAATGGAATTGTTAGATGATCACATAAGGTTTTTTATTGATAATAAAGTATAAATAAATTCATTTTCATCATTAATTTACCTAATTAATCCATGTAGACCAATTTATTTCTAGATTTCATGGAGAAATGGTTTTCACTCTAAAATAAGGTATTCTCCTAAAAATAGTTTTCCATGAATTATTTATTCCTATAATAAAAGTAATTTTTTAAACACATAGAAATTAAATCTTCTAAAAAGTATTTTTAATTTTGATTCATAATTTGAATAAAAAATTTAGAATCCCACAATATTTTTTTATATTATTATATAATCATGGTAAAAATGATTGTTCTTGTGGTTAAGGTTAAAATGATTTTAATGTGGTTTAACACGAAGATATTGATTAATATGTATCCAAAAAATGATTTTATTTTATTATATAAGAAGGTTTCAACCATGAAAATAAAATTCTATAACGTATGAAAATTTCATGTAACATGTTACACCCCAACGTTTTGAAAATAAATATTTAATTCATTTTATAATCTAGCCATTAAGCACAAATTTTCCTCTACTAGGTTTTGAATTTCGAAAAACAGTCATCTAGAGTTGTGACCAGTAAGCCATCTGGATTCTGATAGAACAAACATTATTTTTAGTTAATAGTAACATACCCTTATGAAATTTAATAAGAATAGTAATATGAACCTTCTAAATAGTAAATAGTGATATGATTTTATTTTCTTAAGGTTATAAGATAATGAGATCTTAATTAATTTTTAAATGTGATATAAAACTAATTACACCATTAAAATTTTTACTTTTAAAATTAACTAATTATAACTTTATGTAAAACACGATAAGATATAAGGTGTTCCAAGGGGATAATACTATGGGAAAATACCGCGGGCAAGCCCATGGTTTTACAAAAACCACTAATGAGGTGTCTTTTTCAATTATTAAAAAATTCTCTCTCATTTACTATAAATACCTACTCATCCATTATTTTTCATTCATTCCAAATCCCTCATCCTCGCGGACCTTGTTATTTGACCTCCTTAGGAGTCCTCTTGGGGTGCCCTTAATCCCTAAGGTCCTAACCTTAATGTTTTAGGAGTTACTATACAAAGTAATGGAATCCTTCACCCTCCTCTTTTAGTCGACACTTATTTTATGTTATCTATTTGGATTTCCATTATCATATATTGGGGTTTGATATTATGTATTCCTTTTACTATCCTTATTATTTACATATAATGAGAAACCCTTTTTTCTCTAATCATTTCATTTTATGATATTTCAAGCGACGTTGTTAGGCTGCTGAATTTTCACAAGGGATCACTCAAATTTTCTTTTATTTTCAAGTTAACATCTTTTCTTTTTTCCCTTCTCACATCCTCTATCCAAATTACCAAGAAAGAATAAATATCATCTATATAATAGTTCCATATCATGTTAATGGAAGAACCTTCATCAATATCATTACTCCATCCCTTTTATTTTTATAAATGAAATCAACATCCATGAGGTTCCAATTTATAACCTTCACGGACGATGAAGTTTCGTTATTCATTTTCTCCTTCACTATTGGTAATGAAACCATTTAGATGATTTAAACAGACATCAATACATTTATTATGACCTAATTAATATTCTGGAACAAGTATATGTAAGTATTATTAATTTTTATAACAAAACTAGTTCATAATAATCCAAATACTGCTAAATAATCAAAGTGGTTATGATCTAATTATTCACCCTCTGTCCATATTAAAAAATAACAAAAAATGACCACTAAAAATTCGGTATGTTCATAAATAATATGTAATTTCAATTCTACATATTTACAACCTTTCAACTTGAATTATATTACCAAAAAACAAGTGGACCAATTATAAAAATCAAGAAAACAAACACTCTGGAACGACAGAATTCAATATAATAACTTATCAATAAGAACATAAATTAACTAAAAAGAAATATAATAAACTAAATACATTAATATTTGGTTTGGATATAATTTATTAATAACTATACTTTCATATTACATAACCTTATTTTCACAATCGGAACACATTCAGAATTAAGGTAAGGGTTTTCCACCCGAACATCCATTTTAATTCAGGGTTACTTTAATTGGATAATTTCCTCAATGAAATTATTATGTATTTTTATTTACTCCTCTTAAATTCTATGTGAATATTATATGTCTGTACACAAACCATAATCCTTATTTATTTAATGGATAGTTACACATTTTAAAAGAAACATTCAATATTGTTTCCAAAATACAAGCTCGATTCAAGGGAATTTCTAAAATTATTACCTATATTCAAGGTCACTCTATAATCTATTTTTTGAAACCATTATCATTATAAAATCACTAATTTTATAATTAAAATAAAATATTATTTCACTTATAATTTTATACGTATATTTTTTCAAACGAACTCTTCTTTTCAAAATAGAAGAGTATTTATCTCGAGAAATTTCTTATTGATTTTTTACGAGTATTTTCGTCTCATTCAACACTCTTATTGATTATTATGTATTATTGGGTTTAATCATTTATGATATCATCTACCATATTTGATTGAATGTTTTATAACTAATTTTATTGTGGATGATCAATCCTAAAACCATAAACCATATTACTCAGAATGGTTAGTGTTTTATGATTAATTATTGGGGAAAGTTAGTTATGTTTCATATGATAGATTCAATATCAATGTATATGTTGTTTATGATTATCCCCACTCATATGTGTAATGAATTGGACTTATTATGTGATGTTTGGGGGCTGTTATACTCCCTCGATATATCAGTATGTCTAATGAGACAAATAGACATGTAATTGGTTGAGACCTTTCAAAATGTGAAATATGGTTTTGGCTGAGGCATTAATGATTTCTAGACGTCTTGGTCATGGCCATGAAAAAATGTTTCAGAATTTATGATATACGAACTTCCCTAATTATGAAGCTAGTAAATTAATGTTCATGTTGTTATTTTACTAGTATAATACCCATGATTATGTTTTATTATGGCATTATTTACTCCACTCATATTCTTGCCATAATGTGTTCAAGTTTATTATTTTTAAAGGAATATGTTTTCAATTATTCACCATGTCTTATGTTTATGAAATATTCTACTATATTTATTTCCCATAATGAGCATTTGATCTCTCCACATTCATATGATTCATTTTCCAAGGATATGAAGAAGTAAATTATGTGTGACTTACAAGAATAATCTAGGATGCTTAGATGTTTCTAATGGAATAATTTAGTGTTTTTTTTCTTTCAATATATAATGTTGAAATGATGTATGTATCTTATTTCCAACAATACTAAATCACTCAGTCCTTCAGTATGATTATTCCTTGTTCATTTTCTAATTTAATAAAATAAGGCACCGGCTCTGGGATACTCGGGTCGCATCATTAAAGTTGGTATCAAAGGAAGTTTAGTATAAAACTTAGAAACTAGATTTAGAAAACATAGATTAGGGAAGATTCCCTAAGATAGTCTTTGAGTATAAACCTACATGAATGTAATATTGTTTTGTACAGGAATAGATTATTAAGATCATTCAAGAAATACACCCCTTTCTGGATACGAGATGGTAGAGGCAGCTCTGGAACAGACGTACCTAGGAATGAAAGCTTCGACAAGGAGTTTCTGTCTTGACCCTGGGTATCCTGGTACATGACAACGAGCCTTTCTGCACACTTGGATGCGACACTCCTAGGGGATATTCTTAGGATAATTCACATTTTCATTATAGGACATTATGAAATATTTAAATGTATATTTTTCCTCAAATATACCATGTTTATGATTAAGAAATTATCTACGCATTGAAATTCGATTTATGCTATGTATTTTTCTACATTGAGATGATAAATTTAGATCAATACCCTAATCTGGGGTATGAAATTATTTATAAATGGAACCTAGTTGAAGGAATGCAAACCACATGAATGTGCATGTACCCTGTAGGTATTTCCTTCTGATTCATGGTAATTATGTTGGATCTAGTGTTGTGATATGTGTTTAGAAACTTATAACAATACTGGGACAACATACTCAGGTTATGAATAAAAACCTTACCCGTATGGAGCATCAAAATCAACCACGTGGTGGAGCTATGTTAGATCACTTTATTAGACAACAACCTCCATCATTCTATGGGACTATGAACCCATTTGTTTCTGAACAGTGGATACGTTCTCTAGAAAATATATTTCTCCCTATGGTATGTAACAAAAGATGGAAGGCCGTCATGGCAGTTTATCGTCTATCGAAAGATGAGGATTAGTGTTGATCTTTATTCCAAAACACAAAATAGGATAAATAAATTGATGGTATGGAATGGAATGGAGGGACTTTAGGGAAATCTTCCTAGATAAATACATTACTCGTGAACAGTGAGAAGATATCGAAAGGCAGTTTCTGAATTTGACGCAAAAAGAAAATGATAATGTTGAAAAGTATGAATCTAACTTCACAAGGATATCAAGGCATGATCTGGACTACAAACTAAATATTGGGGACAATATTGATCGATTCTTTGATGGCCTAAATCCATTCCTCTGGCGAGCATATGTCTCCCAATTTTTTTTGACATATGATGATATATTTTCATATTATATAAAAAAAATAAAGGAATTAACTAAGACTTATGACTTTAAGGTAATGATAGAGAAGAGGAGGGATGCTGAATACTTTGGGAAAGGAAATAAAGAAATAGGGAAGAAGGAAAGAGTTGAATTTCCAACCTGTGATAATTGTGGAAGGAAACACCTTGGTGTGTGCTTAAAGGGAAAAGGGGTATGCAACAAATGTGGACAGAAATTAGATCATGCCTGTGATTTTAAGGGGAAAATTGAAGCTATTAATATTCGATGCTATAATTTTTGGGAGTTGGGTGACTATTCTAATGATTATACAAAGCGTCACTAAAACATTCCACAGAAAAGGACAAGGGAGAATGTCCAAGCTTATGCGATCACAACTGTAGTGATTTAAGTTCTTAATGATGTAGTGGTAGGTATTTTAATCATTTCATCAAATTTATCCAATAACTTATTTGATTATGGATTGCCACATTCATTTATATCTTCACAATATTCCATTAATATTAGATATGTTCAATTTGATTTTATAAATGAGTTATCAGTAAAAACATCTAGTGTATGTATCATTGCCAAAAAGGTTTGTCAATTAGTCCCCCTCATAGCACATAAACATGCTTTATTTGTTGACCTTATCATCATACCAATGACTGAATTTTATATAATTCTCTTTATGAATTGGTTTTCAAATTATGATGCGAATATCTATTGCAAGAAGATGGAAGTTATAATTTTTGAGAATGGTGTGGAATCCCTTATCTTTAGTGAAGAAACATCACTATTTTATTCTTCTCTAGATCCACCCCTAGTAGCTCTGGTAAATTAAATTATTAGTGAGGAAGATAATAAAATATCTATGGGTGAGGAAAAGAATGATAAAATAGAAGATGTACCAGTTGTGTAAGAATATATTGACATCTTTCCAAAGGATTTACCTAGACATCCTCCATGTAACACCCCGAGATTTTATGAAAAATATTCTTTTAATTTCATTGATGCCTTCTATTATACACTACACCAAGTTTATCTTGTATTATATGCAACACTGTATTATCTTGGAGTATATGCAACACTATTCTTGGCTCGTGTTACACACAATTTCAAGTTCATTTTGTTGAAATTATTCTATAAAACATTAAGTATAGATTTTATTTAATGTATAAATGAAATAAGTTTTTATTATGTTATACGCAACACCAAATTGAGATTTCACTACACGCAGCCCTAACTTGGCTTGCTTTACACGCAATCACGACCTTCCACGATAGCGTGTGTTGTATGCAAAACCGAGTTTCCCTAAACAACGATATGTTATTTAAATATTATATAAACTAGCCATTATGAATAGTAATACCCACTTTTTGAAATTTTATATTTCAAAATGGACTTCATTTTTGGATTCAGAATATCGAAATTAGCCTAGGGTGAATTTTTTGTATTTTTCTGAAAACATTCTATTTTTGATGAATAGTGAAAACACTGGGTTACTATTTAAAAACCGACTTTTTATTTAAATAATTATTTATTTTATTTAAATTTATTTTAGGTCAAAATTGATAGATAATACCTATATAAGTTCAATTTAATTTATTGGAGTCATTTTATAATAATTTTCGATATATAAAAATTTTATTGTACTTTTCACCATCTTTTACCTACCTCCTAGGAGCTTTTTGAAAACTTACATAAAACATAATTTTACCGCTTCTGTGAGTGAAATTTCAAAAATACTAGAGAATATCAAGGATTAAAATGTGGTTCAATAAGATAAAAATAATTTTTGATGAATAAAAACTTTTTACTTTTATTTATCACGGTTAAAAGTAAGTAGGGTAATTAAGGGTAAAAATGATATTATTATTACCCTAACACATGTCCTAATTCTATTGGATAATTTTAATTCGACCAAAAAAACCTTAGGAATAAAATATTTCCCTTTACATGCACTTTCATTAGATTATGACATTTATTATTATTTTATTTAAAGAAGAGTTAAAATAGCTAAAATTAAAGTTTAATAACTAAAAGATTTTTAATATAGGGTTATACATAAAATAAAATCGACTATAAATATTCATTAGAAAGATAAAAATATTTCCTACATAATCATATTTTATTTATAATTTTTACACATTAAATAATTTAATTTACTTATGACACAATGATGGTGCAGTAATTATCTTATTAATGAAATATTAACATAATTGATGTTATAAATACCCAGAGAAATTTAATTTGAGACTTTTTATGAATTCCACTAATATTATAGGTTAATATGACATGTTATTATTGTTTTAATTATCTTTATTAGATCTAATCAGGCTGTTATAATTTTCAAAAAAATCAATTACCAAATACTGTCAAAATTGGCATAAAATAGTTTTTAAAACAAATAATATATTATTAATAGTTATTATATTCTTAAAAATCTAAGGATCATCCAACATGCTTATATCATGATAGGTGTATCATTAATGGACTACTTGGGGGGTCTATTGGATGTATATGGTATGTTTATTAACTATATAATATAAAAATACAAAGTGACATTGTAAATGTCAATCTAATTAACTAAGAGTTAAAACAAAAATATATGGTTAATATAATGACCCAAACCTGTCTAAAATCTATTGGTTTAGAGGATTTAGACCCATACCTACATTATCTATGAAATAAATTAATTTGGAACTACTATAAAGAGAATATTACTTTATTATAAAATAATATTTTCAGTTTTTTCTTAAAGTTCCCATCTCCTCCCTTATAAAAAGGGCACCCCTTCCCTCTTCTCTTCACACCCTTTTGAGCCTTGAATATAGTCCAAACCCTGAACATTTATCTTCTACACTTCCCTAGATACATTATAGAGGTCTTGGTATTCTCAAAAGACCAACTCTACTTCCTTAAGAGGAAGCTTAAAGGAGGTGCGTCGAAGAAGAGGTAATCTCTTCTTCCAATTCCCTCAAGTTTCTTTCTTATTCTACTTCTTCTTCTTTAGTTGTATAATTATAAAGTAATAACATAATTATTAATTATATACTGTTATTTTATTATAAATATTAAACAACCCTATTTTACTTTTTATCCATCCTATAGAAAAAGAAATCACCGCGCGTGCGTACGTACGGAATACCGTCTCCGCGCCGTGGTGTAATCTGTTTTCGACCACCGCCTTACTTGGATGGGTATAATGGTGTAAATAAAAAACTATATATGATTATTTTAAATTGTTATTTATTCATAAATATTATACATATGCTTCAATACAATTCCACGATCATGGGAATGATATCATCGCTCGTGCGTACGTACGGACTACCGTCTCCACGACGCGATGAGATTCATTCTCCATGTTAACCATTCATGAATGATTATAAAGTATATATAATGAATAATAATGATATATATTACATAATAATGATACTTTATTTATGTATATATATGCATTTCATCTACTTAATTCCATTCAATTCAATAAGGAAACGAAAACAGCGTCCATGCGTACGTATGACATACCGTCTCCATGAACGGTGTATTTCATTCCATTTATCGATCTATCATATATATATGTATATTCTGAATATATAGTATATATAAATAATTTTTTACATTCTATAATTAAGTAAATCAGGATATAAGTAATAATATCAACAACAACAAGTCGAAACATGTACAATAAATGAAACGATTTTACCCAAAACGCTGCTTTTACATCGAATTTACAAAAGAACGGGTAATATAAAGTCATAAGTAAACTATATATGATATCATAACAATGAATATGATTCTGTAATAAGTTAATGACATTATTTAAATCATTATACAGGAGGTTCGGATACATACGAAGAATATCAGACTTAATGTAAGGGATAACTATTCCAATCTTTCTCTAATCCGAGATTGTTTATTCATAAGTATTTACAGGGGTTTTTGTTATCATCCATGTCCCTATTTTCTAAAAATGTTTTCATGTATTTTTAATGGCCTTTTTACCCATTTTTTAATTTTACCACATGTTATGAAAGGAATCTTACTTTTGTTTACCACACGAGGAACTTTTTGACCTTTCCGACCAAAGTACGGGGAGAATGTTATTTTTAACTTATACGACATGAACGGATTATTAAAGTTTCATAACGCCTCATTTTAATGAGGCTTCTTCTACATGATTTCATGATTATTTTCAAAAAAACCCTTTTATTTTAAAATTTCATGGGATTTTGTGAAAAGAAAATTATTTTGAAGAAGAAAGGATATTTTCCTCAAGAATTCATTTCATGTGTTTTATCAAAACTATTTTCCATCTAAAATGACATTATTTAATACGTTTATGTTTCAAGTATAATGTCTCCATTATTTACATGGTTTTATTCTTCTTATGATGAAATGATATCCATTTTTTATATGGATTATTTTATGATGGCATCCCATTCTATTACATGGGTTATGCTATGATGTATGATTTATGATTTTATGGCACACGAAAGAATGATTTCATTATGAGATGGGTGGAACCTATATCTCCCTCCAATGAATTGGATAAGATTTATATCTCATGAGATAGACATGGCTGGAATGGTGAGTTTATCTGGTTCAGTAATACAAGACTGAAACGAGGAGTGAACTCAATTCAGAAAGGGACTTTGTCCACTAAGATGGTCTTGGCAGCAATGCCTTGGCTACTATGGAAATCATATCATGTGCTTAATGGTTTCCACAATCAAATGTTTTATTCTCATGCTATTTTATTATGATTGATGTTCCTTTATGATATATGCCTTATTTACTTCCATGATTTATGTCTTTCCTCAAGATTTTGATGTTTAGATTTTATGTTCAAGATTTTGCATTCAAATGTTTATGGAGTGTTTTATGTTCTCTATGTTTACCCTTACTGAGAATTTGAGCTCACCCTTTTTATGTTTTCTTTTCCCCAGGATATAAAGAGAGGTTTTAGGTAAGAAAAAAAAAAGGGAAATATCTTTATGGGAGATGTTGAAGATCTTTCACCATTATTAGAATATTACATTCCGAGTTTCCAAAGACACTAAACTATTATTGTCCTTTGGTGTCTTTTTTTGTTATGTATTAAGTATTCCGGAAAATTAATGTAATGTCCATGTACATCAAGTTTGGGGTCACTAGACTCGAGACTGGGAAATTGGGATTTCCATTGTATTAATTCTTGGTTCAATTCCCATATCAATGAACCCTTATAGAATGGCCATGCTGGAGTTAGTGGATCTAAAGAAACAACTATAATAATTGATTGATAAAGGATTTATTCGACATATTGTTTCTCCATGCGGATCCCCTATCCTATCTATCAAGAAGAAAGATGGATCCATGAGGCTATGCATTGGTTATAGGGAAATAAATACTATTAAAACAAAGAATATGTATCCTATACCAAAAATTGATGATTTATTTGATCAACTTCATGAAGCCTAGTATTTTTATAAGAGTGATCTTCGATATTGATATAATTAGTTACTTGTGAGGATGGAATACATTCGAAAAACAGAATTTCTAACTAGTTATGGGCATTATGAGTTTACAGAAATGCCTTTTGGACTAACTAATGAACCAACAATTTTCATGGATCTAATGAATAGTCTTTTCAAGGTATATATTTTCGAATTTGTAGTGGTTTTTATTGATGATATCCTAGTATAATATAAAATATAAGAAGACCATGAAAATTGATTACACCCTATTATAAAGACTCTTAGAATAAATGAATTATATGGGATGTTTATAAAGTGTGATTTCTAGAATCAAATAGTTTTTTTTTCTGGTCCACATTTTCTCTAAGGATGAAATATATATAGATCCTGTGAAGAAAAAGGTTGTGCAATAATGGCCTAATCCAACAAACATAACTAAGTTACATCGTTTTATTGGTTTTTTAGGTTATTATCAGTGTTTCATTCAGAACTTCACCCATTTAGTGAACCCAATGACCAAGCTCACATGGAAAGAGGCTAAGTTCATATGGACAAAGGAATTTGACGAATATTTTGAAGAATTGGAGTGGATGTTAGTGAATTATCCTTTCCTAACCTTGCCATCAAGGAATGATGGATTTGTTATCTATATTGATGCATAAAACAAAGGACTTGGTTGTGTCCTTATGCAAAATGATTGAGTGATTGCCTATGCATCTAGGTAGTAAAAAATTCATGAACAAAAATATCCAAATCACGATCTTGATTTAGCATTAGTAATAATTTATCTGATTATTTGGTGACATTACTTCTATGGTGAAATATGTAAGATATATACAGATCATTAGAGGTTAAAATATATATTCTCACAAAAAACTCAACATGAGACAATGGTGATGGATTGAGCTACAAAAAGATTATGATTGGACAATACACTACCAACTGGGGAAGGAAAATAAGGTGGAAGACTCTTTTAGCAGAAAGGACCATGAAATTATCAACAAGATAAGAGTTAAAATGGATCCTCTATTCATGGATCTGGTAAAAATGGATATGGGAATTATCATAGAAGGTATCACAACAATAATTTTTCAAATATTTCCAAAAACTCTTTATTGGAAAGGGAAAAAGTTATCAGGATGATGTGGAGGAGTTTCAAAGGAAAATTAAAGTGTAAATGATGGTAATTTTATTGACTTCATATATTAAGGTGGAATTTTGAAATTAGAAAATAGGCTTTGTGTTCCCGTTATTCCTGATCTAAAGGGGGATCTTTTAAATGATGCTCATATCTCTAATTTCTATATACACCCTAGTATCACAACAATTTATAGGGATCAAAAGGAACATTTTTTGTGGGAAAACATGAAGAGGTGGATGGATAATTATGTGTCGAGAAGTTTGGTGTGTCAATATGTGAAGGCTAGAAGAAAACGTCCTAGAGAAATTATGAAACCCCTTCCTATTCCTATGTGGAAATGGGATGATATTGCAATGGTATTTTTCATGGGACTACCAAACACTCAAAGACAAATAATGCGATATGGGTAATTGTGGATCTTCTTACAAAATCATTACATTTTATTTCTATAAGAGACGATTTACAACTTCAATGTTTAGAAAGATTATATATTAATGAAGTTGTAAGACTTAATGGTGTACCCGTATCAATTGTTTCTGATCTTGATCCCCTTTTTACATCACAATTCTAGAAAATTATTCAGAAGGCCCTAGATACTAATCTTTATTTGAGCACTGCCAACCACCCAAAAACTGATGGACAATCATAAAGGACTATTTAAACATTGTAAGAGATGTTGAGGTCATGTTCACTTTACCTTCAAGGCATGTGGGATCAATATTTACCACTCGTATAATTTTCCTATAACAGTAGCTTCCATTCAAGTATTCAGATGACACCATATAAAGCATTGTATGGAAAGATATGTCTTACACCAACTTACAAGGGTGATTTTGGTGAGAGAAAGCTCGTAGGCCCATAATTTGTTGAGGAAACAATAGAAAAAGTGAATATTATCAAAACCCATATCAAAGTAGCTCAATGTATGAAACATATCTATGCAGATAAACAAAAGAAGGATTTGGAATTTTAAGAAGGAGGTCATGTTTTCTTAAAGGTATCTCCATGGAAGGGTATTATACGATTCAGTAAGAAGGGAAAATTAAGTAACAGGTACATCGAACCTTTTGAAATTATGAACTGAATTGGGGTCGTAGAATACAATTTTTAAATGCCTCCAAGTCTCTTAGATGTTTATAATGTGTTCCACATGTCAATGTTAAGAAAATACATTCCAGATCCAACTCATGTACTCACCTATGAAGTAATAGAATGTGATCCTAATATTTCTTATTGTGAAGAGCCTATCAAAATTATTGATACTATAGAACATTTATTGAGAAATCGGATGACTCATCTATTTAAGGTTCTTTGGAGAAATCATATGATGGAGGTAGCCACATGGGAGCTTGGGGAAGTTATGTTAAAGAAATACCTGAATTTTCTTAGGTAACATTTTTTGATTTTCGAGGTTGAAATTTTTTTAAGGAGGGTAGAATGTAACACCCCAAGGTTTTGAAAATAAATATTTAATGCATTTTATAATCTAGTCATTAAACACATCTTTGCCTCTACTATGTTTTGAATTTCAATAAACGGTCATATAGAGTTGTGACCACTAAGTCATTTGGAGTCTTATAGAAAAAAATTGATTTTTGGTGAATAGTAACATACCCTTTTTAATAGTAAATAATGATGTTATTTTATTTTCTTAAGGTAATAAGTTAATGATATCTTAATTAATTTTTCAAATTGATATAAAACTAATTATACCTTTAAAATTGTTATTTTTCAAATTAACTGTGATTTTATTTAAAAATTAAATTAATTATATTTAGAAAATTATTTTTCAAAAATGGAGTTCATTTTTCAATTCTATGTGTTGAAAATTTTTAGGGGTGAATTTTTTGTATTTTTCTAAAATACTTGAATTTTTTGTGAATAGTAAAAAATCAGTTTGGAGTTTTTGGTAGTTTAAGGACATCATAATAACATAATAATTAAAATAAAAGGCTGGTCGATTTTTGGATATTACAATATGATATTAGGAGTCCCAAGTTGATAATACCAAGGGAAAATACCATGATAAAGCCCATGGTTTTCAAAAACCACGAATGAGGTGTCTTTTTAAATTAATAAAAAATTCTCTCCCTTTTACTATAAATACCCACTAATCGCTTCATTTTTGTTCATTAAAAATCCCTAATCCTAGAATATATGGTGTTGTTACTTTCCCAGGAGTCCTCCCAAGGTGTCTTTAAGCCCCATGGTCCTAACCTTCAAGTTCTGGGAGTTAGTTTACAAGGTAAGGGAATCCTTCACCCTCCTCTTTTAGTCGACACTTATTTTATGTTATCTCTTTGAATTTCCATTATAATATGTTGGGGTTTCAGATTATGTATTCCTATTACTATAATTTTTATTTACATATGGTGATATACCATTTTTCTCTCATCATTTCATTTTATGAAATTTTAAGTGACGCTGTTAGGCTGCCGAATTTTCATAAGGGATCTCTCAACATTTCTTTTATTTTGAAGTTCATATCTTTTTTTATCTCCACACCTCCTCTATCCAAATTAACATTATAACTTCAGTATCATATATACACTGAATTTATATCATTTTAATGTAAGAACAATCATCAATATTCTTACTCCCTCCCTTTTATTTTTCTAAACGAAATCATTGTCCACGAGGTACCAATTTATAACCTTTATGGACGACAAAGTTTCATTCTTTATTTTCTCCTTCCGTACTAGTCATGAAACCATTTATATGGTTGATCCAGACTATAATATATCTATTATAACCTAATTAATATTCATGAACCATTATATTTACATATTATAAATTTATATGATAAAACTAGTTTATAATAATCCAAATACCGCCAAATAATCAATGTGGTTATCAACATATGATTCAACATCATTCCATGTAAAAAAATGATATAAATGACGATTAAAAAATATGAATGTTCATAAATAATATTTAATTTCAATTCTGGAGATTTAAACCCATTACACATGAATTCCATTACCTAAAAACAAGTTAACCGATTATGAAAATCAAGAAAACAAACACTCCAGAACGACGGAATTCAATATAATAACTTATCAATAAGAATGTAAATGAACTAAAAATAATTATGATAACTAAATAAATGTCTATTTGGTTCTAAAATAAGTTATTAATTATTTAATTTCATATTCTAGGACCTTAAGTTCAATATCAGAACACATTCGGACTTAAGGTAAGGGTTTTCCACCAGACCTTCCATTTTCTTATGGGTTACTTTCATTTTCTAATTACCTTAATGAAATTTTTATGTATTATTATGTAATCCTAATAAATTATGTGTGAGTATTATATATATGTACAACAACCATAATCCTTCCCTATTTTATGGATAGTTACACATTTTAAAAAAACATTCAAAATTATTTCTAAAATACAAGTCTGATTCAAGGGAATTTCTCAAATTCTTACTTACCTTCAAGAGCACTATATGATATGTTTTTGGAAACCATTACCTTTATAAAATCACTCATTTTATTATGAAATTAATATCTTACTTAACTTTGGGATTTATAAAAATATATTTCCCAAATAACTATTCTTTTCAAAATAAAAGAGTATTTATCTCAAGAAATTTCTTAATGATTTTGTACGAGTATTTTCGTCTGATTCAAAACTCTTGTTGATTATTATGTATTATTGGGATTAATCATTTATTATTTCATCTAACAAATTTTATTTAATGATTTATGAATAATTTTATTGTGGAAGATCTATCCTAAAACCATTCACCACATTACTCGGATTGGTTAGTGTTTTATGATTAATGATTGGGGAAAGTTAGTTACATTTCATATGATAGTTTCAATACAAATGTATATGTTGTTTACGATTATCCACACTCAATTATTAATTCATTGGAATTATTATGTGATGGTTGGGGCCATATATTTCCCCTCGATTCATCAGTAGGTCTAATGAGACAAATAGATGTGGAATTGGCTGAGGCCTTTCCCAATGTGATGTATGGTTTTGGATGAGGCCTTAATCATTTTTAGAAGTCTTGGCAGAGGCCCTGAAAAAATCTTTTAAAATGTCTAGAATATTTACTTCCCTCATTATGATTCTAGTAAATGAAATTTCATGTGGTTATTAGACCAGTAGAATACACATGATTTTGTTTTATTATGGTATTATTTACTGAGCTCATATTCCTTCCATAATGTGTTCAAGTTTATTATTTTTAAAGGCATGTGTTTCCAATTATTCACCATGTCTTATGTTTATTCTATATTCCACTATATTTCGTACCCTTAATAAGCGTTTGATCAAACCCCTTTTTTATGTTTCATTTTCCCAGGATATGAAGAAGTAAATTATGAGTGACTTACAAGCATAATCAAAGAGGCTTGTATGTTTCTAATGGAATAATTTATTTTTTTTCCTTTCAATATGTAAAGTTTAACTTATGTATGTATCTTGTATCCAATAATACTAAACTACTCAGTTCTTCAGGATGCTTATTCCGTGTTTAAATTCAAATGTAATAAAATAAGGAACCGGATCCGGGCTACTGGGGTCAGGTACATACATAACATTCATTTGTTTGTAACATATATATTACCTTATTTAAATATAACATAAAAAATGCCACTCCATTGTTTTAAATATGATTGAAATTTTGTGAATGGGATAAAAAACTGTTGTTCATCATTAAATAGTTATTTAAAATATAAATTATTTTTTATTTGTGTTACGTTATTTTTATTTTTTAGTTATTAAATAAAAACCATAAATTCTTATGCAATGGTGACATTGTGATTGTTTAAGTAGTAGAAAAATAATTCAAATGATCATGGTATACAATTTGTTTTTTGTTTCCTCCATTATATATTAATGAAACAAAAAAGTATTTTTTAACTAATTTTTATATAGTATAATCTATTGTATCATCACACATTCTCTTCCATATCAACATTTTCTAATATGGTTTTTAGAATGTTCCTATCAAAACATAAATAATTTTCTAATGTTATTTTACATGATTTTTTTAAAATCTTTAAAAAAAATGTTAATATGTGATTTCTTAACATTTACTAAATGGGAAACTTTTGAATCTCCATACAAAATATTTGAATGAATGTATATTTATTTCATTTATGGCATGGAAGGGATTTTCCAGCATCATAACAATAATTTTATTTGAAACTTCATTAATATTTTTAAAATGTTATTTAAAAATAAAATTATTTGCATAATAATTTTTTTCCTTTATAAAGATTATATAAAAAATTTAAGGTATTTTTTAGTAATAAATCTTTTCAATGAAATCTTCATGGTATTTCTATTCATTAAATACTTTAAACCTTGATGTTAATTTTTATTCACTAGAGTTATATTGTAATGATAGAAACCGTAGTATTTACCAAATAGTATTATGTGTTTTTGAAAGTGGTTTTAATGGAAATTGTTTCTTTTCTAGGGGATAATCATGTTATTATTGGAATAATGGGTTTTTCTATGAGTTTTATGATGGAACACCAGCACTATATACTATATTAAAGTTGTTGTTACTAGGAATTGATTATGACGCTGGGTGGTTCTATTATAAACTAGGTATTGATTGTTCCATTATAAACCATGAAAGGTTGGTACCATTATAAAAATCTAATTAATTTGGTAAAGACAAAGAGTTAACGAGTTATAGGTTTATCCAAAGAGATTGTTGAAATTTTTCGCTTTGGTGATTTCATTTGTAAAAGTGATTTAGAGTGATATTATAATGATGTTCCAAGATACCAACATGTTTTATTCATGACTGCTATACATTTTTATGGTTTATATAATCAAAATTGACATCACATGGATCAGAATTAATTATTCTCATGAAAAAATTCCTAAGAAAAATCTTTATTAAATGTTTAATATTATATTATCGAGGATTTTATGGGTGAAAATACTCCAATATTTTCCTCACTCACATTGATTTTTTAGTCATAATATTATTCTCACTGGTGACATCCAATGGTTAATTCTTATGTTTACCCTTACTGGTCAATTGATCTCACCCTTATTTTGTTTTCTTTTTTCCAGGTTATAAATGAAAATTTTATCAATGTTATTCCTAATATGGTTAATACATGTCATGAAATTATTAGGATATGACATATATTTTTATGAACATATTGTTTATGTGTTCAAGTTGTTATATAAGTGATTATACTAAATTTGTAAAACTCTAAACCTATACGGTCCTTCAGAATGTAAGTGACAAAATAATTCAAGGTTATGTTATATATTTAGTAGCATTGAAATTGGATCACATATATCGGTATCATGTAAGAAATATATTGATTATTCTTTTTTCACTCAGTATAGGAGTGCAGGTTCCAGGTAGTATATTAGTACTCAAAATCATCATACCATTATTTCATATATCTTACATATCTTTATTTTTAATGATGGTAAATATATGGAAAAAAATGAAATGAAGTTATAATAATATTTTTCATATTTTACATAAAAAAAATAATTAAATGTTTATTTGTATTAAATTGTTTTGATGAAGATTTAATTTATACTAGAATTTTGTAGAATAAATACTTATCAGGGGTTTTTTAAAAAACTAAAAATTAATTTTTTGAGTTCTAAATTTCAAAAAACATATTATGAATGTTGTGGGGAATATCAATCATCACACATTGAGTTTAAATGTGATAATCATAAACCAAATAACATGATATGGGTTAATTTCTCGTTATAATGAAGCGATATTTGAGATAAGTTTTAACTCATTTAAATTTATTTTATATTAAATGAATGATTAAAATAAATTCCAAATTGTGAATTTTTGAATCAATAGAATATTTTTTATAACAATAATTGTGTATCATAGACATAAAACCCTATCATAAAGTAAATATATGTTTTTTTTACTTGAGAAAAATAATTTATATACTTTAAATTTATTGAAAATATTTTCTATGAATAAAAAGATGAAACTAAATTTTGTTTATGTTATTATATATCGATTGATCATTCATATTTTTTATCTCCCTCTACCACTTTATATCATTTGAAAGGATACTGATGTAAATCAAAGAGGAAAAATAGGAGATGAAGACAATAAAAAATCATTAGAATCTTGTATATGTTTTAAATAAATATAATCTATTGTATTTTTATATTTTGATAAAAAAAACTACGACTAGTTTTTATCTTTTATCATATTTATTCATAAAATAAGTTATCCTCCATTGGTGATGATATGATACTTATAATGGAAATATGTGTCTTTAAAAGTGTATATATATTAGTGGTGATATAATTGTAATATCACCATGAGGAAACTTTGGGAAAGCAATATCACAAATATAATATGAATAGAAAAAAAATCAAACAAAAATCTTGTGACCCTGGAAGGAATGGTAAATTGTAAAAATAAATTATATAAAATTTTTTATTTAAGGGATAATGAAAAAATTGAACTCAACATAACCATATTATGTTAAAAAGCACAGTCATGGTATCTAGTTTGGACATTCCTCAAAAATCCCTCCCTTCATGATTTAATGAAATTATTTCCAATAGTTTATAATATTTTTGAATCAAATGGTTGTAGATAGATTTTTTATTTTAAAATATTTTAGGGTTGAATTTAATTTTAATTTATATATATCTACACCCACTAGTTCCCTTTTTGCAAGAGGAATAATATACCATATTCAAGTTGATACCTTATACAATAAACAACTAATAAATATGTATGTTCCAATTTGGATTAAAGAAGATCATGATCATAGAGTTGATTTCCATTATCCAATTAATTTTACTGATATTAAAATTATGGAACTTGATATTCACAATTTTATAAAATTCATGTTTAATTTTATAGATCCTTACTATAATGGTGTGGTATTTTATTTACAACTTATGTTATATTTTTATTTTTGTAATCAATAAAATGATATGAAAAAATATAAATATTAGCATAAGAAGAAAAAACCCTAGCTCAAAGTCTCTAATGGTTCTGATATAAAAATGACATATAATGTACTATTTTAAAACGAACCATACAATATTAAAATTATATACTATAGTTAAATTTCATTTCATTTAATATTTTACCTTTACTTGCATTTTATTTTTTAAATTTTTCTTGATCATTCGAGTCAAATTCTCAACAAAATATTTAATATTATGATATATTTTATATGTCCAACACATGAATATCAAAAAGTTGATGGCATAAGATTTACCATCTTTACTAGTAGTAGAAAAATTTATTCAATGTTTATTATAATATATTTAAGTTATATTTTTTATTATTTGTTTTAATATGATATTTTTTGTGGTAGTGTGGTGTAAATAGATCAATGCATCCAATATATAAAGACATGTAGTGCACATATGAAGTTGACAAACCTTTATAAATGAATATAATTTATGGTATATAACATATTATTTCACTATTATGACATATATAAAATTAAATTTTTGTATTTCCAATTATTTTTTAGTGTAAAAAAACTAAAATTATTCATTCTATTATAGTAAATTTAAGTAATATGTCAAAAAATGTATACAAACTGATATCCATGAAAATATATCTACAATATTTTTCTATTTTATAATTAATTATTTTTTATTTACTATATCAATTGATCATTTATATATTATTTTGAAGGAATGTATAGTCCATGCCACATAATTTATAGTTAAAAAATGGGATCAATAATGATGATTATGGGTAAGACATAAAAAATATACCATTATTGAAAAATTAAATATTTGTTATATGTCATTAATTTTTCAGTACTATGCATATTGAATTAGTAAAACATATTCAAATGATTAAATAAATTTATTCAATAATGGGTGGGAAACATACTGAGTTTTATAATGTTTCTAAACCTCATTGGGGTGTTTTTATATTACTAATATAATTATTTTTCTTATATGGTCTATCTTCAAGTAAAATTCCATTCGTGGTATTAAATGTTACATTAAATTTTTAAATCAAATTTTATTTAATAAAAATATTAGTCTTTTTATATGTCCATTAAACATGCATCAAATTTCAAAAACTATGTAAACCCATATAATCTATAATGAATTTTAAAATCAATGATCTCCTATTCATATGTGTAATTACATGAGTAAATAATGATACCAAGTGTATTAAATAAATAATGATCTTTCTATTTTAATAAATGTGTATCAAATGATCAAATATTTGAAAATATGAATGTATTTTCATAAATAATTAAGTCAATAATCATTTATTTATCTGTTATATATAAATAAAACCACACATTAATTGAATTTGTGATTTAATAGAAATGTTTAAAAGTACATGTTTAGATTCATATTCAATCCTCAAATGCTCAAAACAAATCATATTAGAATCGATTATAAATAAATATAGGAAAATTATCCCTAACTAATTTATGATATATAGGAAAAAACAACAGATTAATCTGTTGTTCAATTTAATAAAAATATTATAAGGTTCATTTTTATAGTTAAATGACTTTGCATCACTCCCACAATGTATACAATAATAAAAATACAGAAAACAAGCTCATATTGTAACAAAAAATAGGATATTGATTGTCAATAAATTTTTCAAATATATGAAACAATATTAGTAAATACTCAATTGAGATGTGATCAAGCTCGATAAAATTGGATTTTTATATGCTCCAAAAATTTATATCAGGTGATCAAAACTAAAAAAACGATTTTTAATTGTCAAAAAAATTTGAAAAGGATTTTGATTCATTCTTAACCTTTTAGAGTAAAAATAACATCAATGTGACATGTGGTGTACCTAAAGTGATAGTATGTGTCTTTTTAAATTTCAATCCACATGGGTCACACTGTTCATAACATTGTAAACAAGATTAATTCATCATAAAAATTTAGGAAAATAATAATTTACTCATTACCTAGTTTTAGTAATAAACTATTTATAGATCAAACTCTTAATTTTCATGAAACTATAAAAAATAGTTTATTCAAATTGTATTTTTTTAAAGAAAAAAATTTATGGATAATGAAAAGGCCTATGAAATGATAATAGAATTACAAAATACTAAGAAAATGACCATTCACTATATTTTATGATTTTTACAGAAAATAAACCTTAATCTAATTTGCAATGTATCCAAAATGAGATAAAGTGTATTTTTATATCATGAATATATATTTTTATAAAATTTGATAAAAATTACCAATACTAAAAATTTATCATAATTTATTTTATACAATTTGGATATCAATCAAAATTTTGTATGATATGTAGGAAAAAATACACATCAATTTTACATGAGAGTTTCATAGGATTTAGAGAAGTTTTTTTATAATTAAAATGATTTTATGTTATACAGTTATGCATCTAATGATGAATACACTGAAAATGAGTTCAACTTATTACTGAAAATTGATAAATTTATAGACTCATTTATGACTTATAGAATGTAATTTCCTGTCAATATGATGTGTTATTTTAATACAATGATCCAATTTATGTTTTTTAAGTTATTAAAATTTTATATTTATATTAATGGCCATAAAATAATCATAATGATAAAATAATATGGGGTAATTTTGAAATATTATTAGAATCATCAATAATTTGTCTCCGATTTTCTAAAGAAATCCTCAACATAGTCTGATGTGTCATAATTTTGAAATACTACAAACTATATATTTATAATTTTAAATATTTTCATACATCCAAACTAGTATAATATGATCAAAATAGAAAAAATACTCACAATTTATATTTTTTTATTGTCAAAAAAATTTTAAAAATGATCAATGATATTTGCATAACATGTTACGTTGAGTGAAGAATGAAAAATTAGGTCATGTGGGAAGTTTCACTATCTCTATGAATCAAAATCACCTTTTAGAGACAATCATAATAAATATATTAGATGCCAAAACCATTAGGGTTCAGAGAAAGGGAATAATGGAGGATAAAATAAAAAAGATAATGTGAGATAAGAGAGAATAAGATAATGATAGATATTTACCTTCAAAATCTGTGGAAAAATATAACAGAGGAGATCGTGGAAGCATTGGAAGAAGATGGGAATAAACCATGGATACCAGCTGAATTCCCCACAAATGATGATAGAAAGGGGGAAATCCCCAAATCAAAATAGTTGAAAAATAATAAAACATTCAATTTTGAGAATGATGACTATTTTTTTCAGTGTATTTTAATGAATGATGTATAAACCATACATCCTCATCTCTATTCTAACTATACATGACTCTAATAATTACCAAAAAGGTTTACAGAAGACATTTATAAACTGTAGGACCCAAAAATAATCCTTTAATTCATAAATTTTACTCCCAAGTTGCTCAAATGCAAGCTATAATGTCATCTAATATTTATATACACCTAAACGTTACTTTGGGGTGTGTTGTGATTGTGGGATATGGGAAAAACCATGGGATTTAAGTGTGATTTATTGGGAAACAATTTAGAATGACAGGTATATCATGGTCAACTGTATTTAATTGATGTAGTTGAAAATAATGAGGAAGCTAGAGTTGAGGTCGAAAAATGTATTGTTAGTGTATTATAAGCTCTATCTTATACTATAATTGATAAATTATTATCCAATTAATTCCATATAATGATTATCATGATATAAATTGATAATTTGTTTATGAGGTTAAGGAGACCTCTAACTCTATAAACTATTATTTGTTTAAAAAAAATTCCTATAGTTTTTCCAACATTATGCAATAGTTATCGATAGTGGAAGGATAATTTGGGACATAATTCTATTAGATATGTAATCATATTATATCATATTTAGCATTGATTAGTTTATATAATCATGATATATTTTTGACTATTTTAGATAGGGAGTTAAATTCAATATCTCTAGTGAAGATTAGCTGGTGAATATTAGAGACATTTACCACACCTTTGAGAAATTTAAATAAAGAAGACGCACTATAACTACCTAGTTTATGAGTTGATACTATTGGATTGTTAATGAAAATTTCATTATTCTTCTATATTTGGTCAAAGATTAGTTTATAATATTTCATGAGAATGAAATTATTTTACCACCTCAATGAGAGATCATGTTTTGGATAAATACTATTTGAGGCATAATTCTTATCTCTATAGAAGAGTACTTTATGCCTCTAGCTATGCTCTAAAAGTTTTGAGAGTTGGTGGATGTATTATTTATAAATATGTATCTGATATTCTATTTTATAATCTTTTTCCCTGGAATTATTTACAAATAAGGATTATTAGGGGATATGACATTTTTATTAATAAGAATTTATTAAATAAGCTGATGGGGAAGATAAAGTACCCATTACGAGGCATTATCATTTTTTTATTATCATATAGATGATAAATCATTATATATAACTTGAATATGATTTTCTTATCAGTGGTGGTGATTTCTAAGAGGTGGATTTCTAAAATTTTGTAATCCAATGAAGTTATGAAAATTATGGGTTTCACATTATTAATTTTTGAGTAACTAAATTGTGGAATTATAGAGATTATTGAAAGGAAACAAGAAATAGAATAAACTCGTGTTCTTCTATATATATAATTAATGAATCCAAATAAATATAAAATAAAGAATACAACATAATAGAAATGCATAAGAAGTAACCATAATATCTATGGAGAAATATTGAGGAAGATCAATTGAGAAAAAAACTAATTCTTCCAACCATAAAGTTAATTACTCCATCCTTGGATCATTAATCATATAGTGAGGGGCCCAATTCAAGAAACATTGTTAATAAAATAAGAGGTATCATATATCATATTTACCCATCCTTGATGGTCATCATTAAATGTAGAGTGTTATTTATATCGATAAAATTGGGTGACTTGTCATGGAACCCATAGGTAACAAACTGTTGTAGTCTTCTTCATTTTAAATTTTAATGATTTTTTTCCATACCACAATAGATCCATCTCATGAATGAAAAATAAAATATACTATGTTATAGGTAGTGGTCATATGAATTCACTCACATCCCAAACATATAATAAATGATAATCTTATAAAAATTTATAATAGAAATTGGTATTATATGACAATATTATGATAAAAAATAACCTAAGTTGTGTCTTTTATCTCATTCATGTTTATACATAAGATATGAGTTATATAATTTAATATTACATACCAATTTTATTGTATATATAAAATAATCTTTGAAATTGATTTAAATATGGTAGTAATTTTACAAAATCATTTCAAATCACTGTGAATCCATCAAAAATTATTTTTCATACTGTTTATCAAACTATATTCATTTGGAAAACCCCTCTATCTGAAGATAAATTCTCATCCAAAGTATTAAAAGTGTGATCTTATTTGAGATAATAGCATTAAAAAACTAAAATCCTCATTTCATATATTTAATCAAAGATAAAACCTTATACAATCATATGTGATACTCATGCTACTAAGTGGTGTGGTGAGGTATCCATCATAGATAGTCATATCTCAAATTAATACTATTCAATAAATTATGTATCTTATACATCATATGTACAGAAATATAATACATTTAATAGAAACATCTAGTGGATACTAGACATTATTCATTTTCAATGTTGTTTAGGCCATATCATACATTCACGATTCATAGAAAAATATTATATATATTGATGAACACAGTAAACATAATTTATCTAGATGATGAGAACATCATGGGTCCCTCATCCTATTACTAGACCACATCAAATGTGACTCAACTAATAATGTCCTTGAATTTCATCAGTCTAGTTAAATTAATGTCTATATTTACTTCATGTCGTAATAATGGATAGATAATTTCTTAGTTGGCCTCAAATTGACTACATGAACAAAAACATACTCAACCACCCTAAATCACCAAATTTAAAATAGAACGTGCATGATAGGTATCATAGTTTCATAGTTAATAGACCGAGTATCTCAACAACCTTAGGAAACATTTATGGATAATAATATAACACTGATATGTATTTGAATAAATGTTTGAAATTCCAAGGGATATATATGTAATTTAAATAAAAATAATAAGTCTCCACTTATAATATCATGACTCTAAAAAAAAGTTGATCTAATAATTTCATCACAAACCATATTACTCTATCATTATTATCAGTAAGGGACATCCCAATTTCATAATTTTAGTGGGATATTATCATTTCATCATTCATGTGATGAAAATTGAAACATGCATGAATGAATGATAAATAATGATTTACATTTAATATAACAACATGATATATTATTT
This sequence comes from Viscum album, assembly GCA_963277665.1. Classification (NCBI taxonomy): domain Eukaryota; kingdom Viridiplantae; phylum Streptophyta; class Magnoliopsida; order Santalales; family Viscaceae; genus Viscum; species Viscum album. The sequence goes on along the minus strand of OY728163.1, from coordinate 785,980,041 downwards.
AACCATTAAAAAATTATTAATCTATCACATAGAAATAGATTTCATGTGACCCTCATGCCTTTTCAATTCTTATAGGTTTATCAACGAATATAGTTCACTAACATATGTCAGCACCCATAAAATCATAACATCAACCCTCTCAATGATCTCTCTTAAAAGGAAATATTTTTAATGCCTTTTTTGGTCCTTTGGTGAGACTGGTCTTCCTTTTCCTAAGAGATGGATCAATTTTTTTAAAAGAATTTTTTGATCATTTCCTCAATGAAAGGAACAACCTCTTGTTTAGAAACGAACTTCTTGATCAAAATAGCATCTTTCAAATAATCTGTTGAAGTAATATACTCGGACTATATTATCATGTATACCAAAAAAGACTTTTTATTACTCTTGTAACTTGGATATCCATCATTAAAAAGTATAATTAAACCATATTGATATTCTATATCATATTTCAATTTTTAAAGGATAATTTCTGAAACCATTTTAACTATGGTCATATTCTAATACAATGGATAATAACATGTCCTTAGTCACTCTCAAGTATATAAAAATTTTCTTTATAATAATAAATTGAGTCTCACTATGATTGGACTGGTATCTCATTGTAAATCTAAGATCATGAGAAATGCTAGGTCATGTGAAAAATATAGAATAAATGATAAAACCTATGAAGTATGTATATGAAATTCTGTTAATAATTGTTAACTCAATTAATGAATTTTAAATCATTCGATGATTCATTTCATGAATGATTAATAAATACCCCTTATTGTAATTATCCATAATAGAATTTATTATCCCTATATCGATGTATGTGTGTCGACTATTGTCAAAAAAACCCTTTAATATATCTCTATAAATCTCCATATGCATTATATAGGATGCATCACCCATTTATTTTCCCAAGAAGTATTTACCCAACCATCTCTTTATAAAATGCTGATTCAGGATATGGTTTATGATAAGTAGTATTTCAAACTCAAAGTACATGATATTGGGGTTCCTTTTCCCAAGATATGGATCAATTGTTTTAACTTTGATTCAACATCATTCCATTAATGCTAGGAACCATCTATAGTTTACTAATGAACTTCTTGATCAAAATAGATTCATTCGTATCATCTAATGAAGCAATATACTCTTCTTATATTGTTGAGTCTACCATAATAGTCTTTTTTCAAATCAGTCAACTAATAGTGCCACCAGTAAGGAACATTAGGAAATTAGATTGATATTTCATATCATCATTCATTTTTGAAGGAGACTTAATATGACCCTTTAAATTGATATCATATTATAATACAATCATTAATGACATATCATTAGTCTATATAAGGTACATAATATATTTTCTTCATATTAATCTAACATTTCTTACTATGATTTTATTTTTATCTACTTTTAATTATAAGATTAAAAGAAACGTCTAATCAAGTACACAATATTGAATACATGATAGAAACTGTAATCTATGTAAAAGAAAATATATCAATACTTTTAAGTCTATAGAAGTATTTTTAATCTTCTAAAGTTATATTTCATGAAATAATTATAAATACCCTTTATTTGAATTCTCCAAAAAGAAAACATTATCCCTTTCTGGATGTATATGTGTCGACTGAGTCCAAAAAAACCTCATAGACCTATGTCTTTATATATCCATACCCATTATTTAGGTTCCATCAAATATTTATTTACTGAATAATTATCTACCCAGATATCATTTCAAAAGGAAGATTAAGGATGTGGTTTCTAATGATTAGTATTTCATCCTCATGTCTTATGATAAAACATTATTCTCACAGCCAATAACATGGATTTTCATGAAATTATTTTCCATTATCCATGAATTATAGGTAGACCCTATATCATTAATATATATTTTTATTAAGAAAACCCACTTTCATCCTAAGTTACTCTCCCTATTATGTGAATGCACCATGATACAAATATTGATAGTGTACACTGAATCCATTTCAAATTCTATGGATTTTATTTATTTCTCAGAATCAATACACACAATGATATTCTTTTTGGTGGTAGGTTCATATCTTATGAAATTTAAAAAATCATAATTCTCTACAAAAAATAAATATCTCATGAGATGTTTATGAATTAAACAAATACTTTGTGGTTATTTTTTATCTTGATTAAATTATTCATCTATAACCATTTTTTGAACTGTGTTAACATCCATCTCATGAACACTTCCAATTTTTAGGCCATGAATATCTCTATATTCAAAAATAATTCATATAACTACTCAATGCCTATATTTTATATCATTAAGAAAATAAAATAGTATAACAAAAACATAGTGTTGAGGGGTTTTATAGAATTCATAATCCATATTTTGATTCAGATAAACAGAAAAATTATCTGACATGAGGTCTATCATGTCATACGACAATATTTGTAATGGTGATTCGGAACAAAAAAGCCTCCTAAAATATTACAACGGTTGTTTCCCTATCCATATAACATATAGTATCTTTATGTATCCTTCAGATAGAACTAGGAATAATATGATTACAAAATTCTCTCCATAGTAACCCCATAATATATTTAGCTGGACAAATTAACTCGTCATTCAATGATCTATACCCATGAATGAAAAATTACTCCCCAAATACAGATAATTAAATTAAAGTATCCATAAGGAGTGAGTTATGGAACTATTACACAATCTCCTAGATGATCATTGAATTCATGGATCAACAATTAACCACTCTGATCTGAATTAGGAATCTTAATAATTTTTCCTAGATAATCATGTCTTTTTTTGGAAACTCATTTAATAATTTAAAATATTATTTCTTATTTCTTATCAGAAACGCATATACATACCAGAAAAACAAATCACTAAAATTAATGAAGTACATAAAACCACCAATTTTTTAATGTTAATTGTTTCATGTACATGAAAATGTATATGATCCAAAATTATACAATCCCCTCCACCTTTCCACCAAAAGATTCCTTGAATATTTTTCCTAATAAACGAAATTAAAGATTTTCCAAAAAATAAAAATTGAATTTCTACAAAAAAAATTCTCTATAGAGTCTTTGGATTAGTTTCTCATTAATATATCCATGTAAAAAACTACCAAATTTGTTTTATTAGAATAAACCATGATCTTATAATACTAAATTCTATATATATTATTATCCATTCTATAATTATATATGAAAACTCCTTTTTCTAAAAGTGAATGAGTATCCATTATTTTAAAAAAATACATAAATAAAATTTATTTTTATCGAATTAATATTCTACTAGTTATCTAGTTCCATAACTAACCTGCAGAGTAAAGTCATATCCTATATGACGTTATATAATGTTTAAACTCTTGCTTCATTGCTGAAAATAAGTTCTACATATCCATTTTTAATCCCCATTTATATCGCAAAATTTTTTATCAGAAAAAATGTGTAATAGACACCTAATATCCAAAAATCATGTTTCATAGTTTCGGAAATTGAATTATATAATATTCAAATTTATATTCTTCAAATTATTCTTTTTAAGAACCCTTCTCAACCATAGGTATCAATCTAGAAGAATATTATGGTTCATAATTAAAATATATATCTCAATATTATTATCATGAATTATTCCATAATTTATAACCAAGAAATATCTCTAGGTGAGTATTATCTATTATCATTTTACATCAGGAAATTTTAAATAAATTACTCTCACTAAAATGAAGACCTCATACATAATATCAATATATGGACCCACTATCCATATTTAACTTGGGTTAGAGTCAACATTAGTGTTCATCTAAACTATAATATACTTCGGAAGGAAAAAATTAGATTAATATCCCTAATTATTATTGGATATTTTTTTGGAAACCCCATTTTCCAAATCTATATTATGGAAATAAACTCAACTATATTCCTGTGATAGCTCAAATTTTGGGTGTTCTCAAATATGTGTCAACAAAATCTCATAACCAGATATAGTTACCAAACCTTTAGGGTGGTCTATTTAATATATTAATTACATATGAAAATCCATGGTCACCCCTCTTTATCATAATATACCTGATTCGATAATAATGGTCTTAAAATGTTATAGTTTTATATAGAATCTCCCTGAGAGTTTTTTGTGAAATTAATTTAAAATGAATAAATAGTTTAATATAAATCCTATGAATATTAAACCCATTTCATATCATGTAATTTATATTATCTAAGGTATTTTATTTTATAGTGTATTGATACTTATAATGAATAATTTTTGAATCCTTATTCCTTCCACCAAATTAATGTGTTTACACCACATTAATGTGAAACTATTTACACATTCCACATGTTTGTGTTACTCACTCAAATATACTTTTAAATAACCATATAAATATCATGATAAGCTATATGTCATAATAGGTACCATTGGGTTCAGTTCCACAACTCCACAAACACACCTCCAGTAAGATAGGGGCTGGGGAGTAGCGTCAAGAAGGCATATCACTAACATGGGAGGCCTTAACCTAAGAATTTTTACACGCGCACACATATCAAACCTATAAAATTATGAAATGTAAAAACAACTAAAAAACTATGCATGAATACATGTAAATCCCACCACCAGAATAAAACTGTAAGCAATGGATAGTAAATAAGGCCCAATAAAATCCCACCAACTAGAGTTTGAAAACTAGTCCATTATGAAAGTAAAATTTTGACTGGAATTGGAATAATGCAAGAACACACCTAGATCCTTCTGTTCTCACTACAAACCATCTGGTCCTCATCTATCAATGAATCTATCAAATGTTAAATTATATTCACAATAAATGGAATGTATGGGAAAAATCATGTGTAAGGTTGAGTATAATAATACCCATTAGGACACCCTGAAACCACTAATCATATAAAATGGCAATATATTCAGCTCTACATAGGTATAAGTATATGACAAAGATAAAAATAATATCTAGATATACTCAAATAAGACACATAATTTAAAGGTATGTCACAACCCCAGTATTCCAAACTACAATTAATGCCCAAATATTCTATAAAGAAATCAATCATGAGATCACCCTATTATGTCTAATAGGACTGATGACGTCCATCCAATGGGTAATTCTCAATGGGACTCACTAATATCCCTACACACTAAAGAGATGAAGAGATACAATACAATGAATAGGATCACACCCAAAGTCATGGGTTATACCAAAAACGCATTCTAGATTAACCCAATAAGTAGGAGATCAATGCCCATGTAGGTTTGGCCATGGAGATACTAAGAACCCAACATAGGGTATGAAGATGAATAGAGGATCTCAATCTAGGCCTCACTCAAGGATTCCAAAAACTGAATACAAGATGTCTTGCTGATGGAATAAATTTCTCTGGGTTGGAGGAAATTTCATATTAACCCTGAGTGAAAGGAAATGGGGAATTCACCCTAATGAAACTTTTCTAGGATATAGAGGTCAAGGGATCTAATAAATCATTTAGATACTACACTTTCTATTAAAGTCTTACATTCCATGACCCTTAACCTCGGGTCCATCCTGTGTAATGGACCTATGTCTTAAGCTATGTATGTGTCCATGTACAAGTACACTATTTCTTTGCTACCCATGTTCTATACCCAAGTACCATTACATGGATTATCCTTTGTGCTTGTCCATTACATTTCTATGTAGGGGAGTACTTGACATGGCCAAATCTGCTAACCCAAACCCATGTCCATGTACCCTCCAAGGCACACTCTGATCCATCCGGGATAGACCACATTCCTTGTGATAGAGTCCCACACTGTGTGATACATAACTTTCATTGAATCTCTAACTACTACATGGGTCCCCACAGTGCATGTGGATCTACATTACACACCATATAATGCAGATTTTTGTAGACATCAAAATTATAAATCATCATCCTCATCCATTCCCCTGACCATCTATTATGTTACAACTTCATGAGGAAATCATGAATTGAGTCCTCTAGATTCATGACATTATCTAACAACAATATTCATGCCTTTGATTCATTAGTAAATTCATATATTTCAATATTCTTCATTATGTGTTGAATAAAATTAAATTAGGTATCCAAAAACATCTAATTTTACACATCATCTATCATAATACAGCCATCATGTAATTCCTATCCATGATCTATGATATCTACTCACTACACCATGAAACAGGTGTGAAATGATAGATTCGTTGATATATTTCGATCAAAATGCCAAAAAAATAATGTCTGTGATGAGAAAAGAATTGGGGGAGATATGTACAAAAAAACATTAGTAATGAGCCTCATGTAATGTTTTTGATGGAATTGATCCATCATCATTATAATAATGTTTAAGAATCAATAATTCGAATCAAATTATCCTGAAAAAATCCTTACAAATAATCACATCTTGTAAGATGACAAATCTGTAAATCAATTGACAGATTGAACATTTCCCATTTTTCATCAAAACTAAAAATGGGTATGAAATCAAATAAAGGAAACTATCCTGCATCAATTTCTATTGATCACTGATGAATAATAGATTTGTCTAGTGATCACTATTGACATCCTCTAAATTCATCACGCAATGGTCATCGAACTCATATCCATTCATCATTCTCCATTTGTAACTCATTTGATGGCTCTAAAACCATCCTCTATATATCTAGATTTTTTTGGATAAAACAAAGAATTCATATTAATCTTTTACTGATTGAATTGATTTTGTCACTACATCAATGAAATAAAATAAAATAAAATAAATTCATTTATTTATTTATTTCCATGCATGAGATGGATTTTCTAGAAAATATCCATGCTGACTATGTATATGTCATTCCTTGGGTAAAATCACGTTCTAAACTCAGTGTTTCCATCAGATTTATGATCCAGGATCCCAATTATAATGCATTTCACTTTTTTATAAAAATTTCATGTGTGTAATATTTAATATAATTAATATATTTAAAACTTCTGTTATAAGAACACTAGTCCTTATAATCACACACCAATTCAATTCCATGACTCCAAAATAATCCATATAATATCTAAAAATAATTCATGGAAAATATGTGTCATTAAATACTCCCCAACTGGGTGATTTACATCCTAACAATAGAAAACATGGGAAACATACAGAGATGTGGGCACTAAGAATTAATCTAACCCTCACACTCCCATGTCCTCTCTTAAAGGCCCCATGCTACCACCCGAAATATAGTAATAGAATCGATCACCCATGATGGATCATCTCCTATGGATACTTGATTTCTATTGGGTACTTATCCAAGGTAGATCCATCCTCTATGTCTAGATCACCTCATTCAATAATGTGTGATGGGTTATGCAAATACATCCTCATCTATGACACATAGAAGTTGTTGTGTACCCGAACTAACCGTAGAGGTAGAGATAAGTGGTACCCTACCTCAAAAACACTATGCATTATCTAGAAAAAACCAAGGGATGTTAGAGATATCATCCCACCCCAGACAAACCTCCACAATACACATCGAGGTGAAATCTATAAGAACAAATTTTCTCCATATTCGAACTCAAAAGGCCTCTATTATCTTTTATCATATGACTTATCATGGATCTATGAAGCCTTCATTCACTCCTAGATGATCTAAACCCTCATTGAAGTTTTTCACACCAACTCTAGGCCCCTTAGTGCGACTCTCCTAGGTAAGTATAGAAAAGTAATGACCTATAGGGTAACCTATAAAAATCCTTGAATGGATCTATAAATATGGTAGAATTTCAGTTGTTACTATATAGAAGCTCCCCTAGTTTTGGGTGATCCTGTATCTAAAACCGTAGTCCAACATGAATTCTCAAAAAATGTCCTCTAGATCCTAAATTCTATGCTCTACCTACCCATCAATTTGTGGGTGAAGTGATTATCTCAAGAATTACTAAATCCCAAAAGCATCCTAAAATCCCTTCCACAACCAGGATGTGAAGTGAGCATTACAGTAAGAAATGATCATCAATGGAAGTCCTAGAGTTGGACTATCTCATGTATGTAGAATCATCCCATGTAATCTATTGAACATTAATCTAAAACTACTAATAAGTGGGCCGACATGGTGAGTCAAACTATGATCACCTAGATGGAATCATTTCAACTTGACATATGTGTAATCCCATCATTATTTCTATGTATATCTAATCAAAATTCCACTCTGAATCCTCAATGGGTTTAGCTAAACATGATTGATCATTATGATCACCCTTCACTTGCTGATAAGTAAATCATCAAGAGACAAACTATACAACTCCCTTCATCATACATGACCTCCAAAACTAACGTTAGAGGTCTGGGTACATCATTTCCACAAATAGATATACCTCCAACGGAGATGTAATAAACTCTCCCAGAACATCCTCCACGAATATCACTAGTACCATACTACTTCCTCTAAAAATAACAATATGTTCCCACCATTACAAAGTTCATCAAGAACATAGCCAGTGGATAGCTGAGTATGTATAGTCTCGTATTTGGTATCCCCAATCAATACCTCCATGAATCAATTCAAAATCAGAGGGGTGAAAACCATTGGATGAAGGGAATATACTCTATACCCATCCATAAAGGACGATTTGAATTAGTTAAACTTCTCCAAAACATAATTCAGTAACTAAAAACAAGATCTTGTGCTAAGAGAATTTTCTACCATATTCCAATTCTTATAATTATAGAAAATCAAAAAAAAATTGTCCTAGAGGATCTCTTGCCATCTCATTTTTATCACGTTATAATCCTTCTAAATGAAGATATACATGGAACAACTATGATTATAATATATAATAAACCGCTCTCAAATCTGGTGTCGTCGCTAAGTATTTAGTGAGAAGACTAATCCAACTAACTAAAATTCATGGGTCACATAGTGCTAATCATGTGGTCTTAATTGATTTTAACAATAGTAAGTATTTGCTTTCATCTTCATCATAACAAAACCAAGCATAATTCTTAATGCATCTCAAAACACTATATACTTAACACTCTTGACTTCTATTCTCAAGATGAGATTTCTCTTCAAAATCTACCGAAACTATTATGAATTCATGTACCACCTCTCTATCCACTCGAAAGTCATACCCTTTTAAGACAAATCTATCGTGGGTGTTGATATCTTGGAGAAATAAGATATTAATTTCTAGTAATAGACATCAAAACTAACGACGCTCCACACCACCTCCATGCTCTTAGGTGTCTCCCAAGCTAGAACTACCTTGACCATGGATGAGTCCACTACCACTCCATTTTTTGAGATAATATGTCCATTAATTTTGAAGCCATAAATCCATAATTGTATCTTTGATATATATCCATAAATATGGTTCACTTGAAGTAAATCTAGGACTATCCTCACGTGTCTCACATGTTCCTCCTTGAATGATGATTACACAAGGAAATTGTCGACAAATACTACCATGAACAAGACTAAGAAAAGATAAAAGATATGGATCATGACTCCCATGAAAAATAATAGGGTGTTCTTCAAGAAAAATAGAATCAAATTTTATTCATAGTGACTATAGCGATATCTGAATGTCATCCTCGATATATCCTTATCTCATATTGGAAACATCGGATAGCCTGGCTAGATCCTAACCTCTAATAACCATCATTCCCCTCTATACTGTTCCAATAATTCATAGAACCTTATTAGTAGATTATTATTCTTCACGGTCACCTGGTTCAAGAAATAGTCCTCCACACACAACTGTGATCTCCAATCCGCCTTCTTGGTGAAAAAAACTAGGTCTGTCCAGGGTGGAACACTTGGTAAAAAGAATCCATTCATCTTCAAAACCTCCAACAACACCCTCATCTCCTAATTATATTCAGGATCCATTCAACATGCTGGAAAAGATATTGGTTTCATCTCGGGGAGTAGATCAACGTAGAATTATATATTTTTGTAGGGTGGTAAAGCAAGAAAATAATAATGTATGATGTCCTCATATTCCACCATCACTGCAAGAACTTAGAAATCATACAATCAACTTCACCAATGGTTATGATAGAAAACTATAAAGTAATCAGTTGCACACTCCTATGCATGAGTCCAACCAATGGTTCCTAGGATTCTATTTCACTATGAAATGAATAACTACTTCCTTCACTACAAACACAAAACATCCACTACCTAAAGTAGTCTACCTAGGAACAAACTAGGGATAAAAATTCCATAAATAATAATACATTTCAAGTCATCATATCCTATACAAATATATCCCAATATAAACTCTCTCCTTCAAGTGTCTTGTGACATTATTTACCCAATTTTGTGATCACTGAGTCATCTCATGTTTGAGTCTCAAAGTGTAAGGGTTAAGCCAATGGATCAACTAGAATATCTAATTCATTGAATATATATGCAGAAGGAAAGGAATTACTAGTAATTATGTATATTATAACTGAATCATAGTTTAAGAGAACACATATCATGCCTCGGATCATTTCTAGAGCCTCTGGGTCCTATGATTCAACTTCCTACAATTTTACATTCCCCTGTCATCCAACTCCCTAATCTGATAATGGACAACATGAGGTCGTGTTGGTAACAAGTAAAAACTTCTACCACCTCATTCCTCTCTCCATAACCTCTACCACATATGGCATCCAAAAAACCAGAATTCTCATGTCGCTGCCTTTTCCTCAATGACCCATCCATGTTCTCACTTTTAGATATACAGGTTGTCAAAATGATAGGAAATATTTCCAAAGAATCACATGAGTAGAACCGCCTCTACCTAGGCTGACTAGACCCATCCTTAGAGCCTTGAGATTAGGATCCACTTTTTGAGGACATCATCTTGAAATGTATCACATTTTTAGATCCCTAAGACTGACATCGATACCATACTTATGAGGTGTCTACTATTTTATTCCCACTACTATAAACCACTGGATATATATAATCAACCAAGAAACTCTAAACCGTCAATACTCTCTCTCGAACCCCAGGCATAGGTAGGAATACATAGAGGGATAACATTTGCTCAAATGTCCCTACAGAGACCTCGATAAATGGTCCTAGACATGATGAATTGATCACTAACACTATCTGTCAAGTACATAGAGTGGTTGTTAAACCTTGTTGAATACATAGATATTTTTATGCTTCCTCACTTGATTTGTAGAAGCTTATGGCTACGTATATCCTATATCGTATCTAGATAGAACTACTCATTGAAATTTCAATCAAACATTTTACACAATAGATTCTTCTCATTGTAGGACTATGTCACTAACCCTCACAATCTACAATATTATCCATGAAGAAGGATGAGTGCCAGGACCACAATATTCTCTACTGGTGTCCTGACTTGATGAAATAAATAGTTCACCGCCTCAATGTTTCCCTCAATCACATGTGGGATGGGATCCCCTTGGTACTTGAGGGGTTTATATCTATGAAACTTGTGATGTGTTCTCAAACTGTGCACCACATGTTCTGGTACTGTAGGTACCATCAACTGATAAATTGTTGAAGGTATAGCCGGTGAACCACCTGATGGTAGAATCAATGGAACTAGTCCCTGAATCGATACCTCATTAATTTTGGTATCATTATCATGATCATGATTCTAAGAAATATAAATAATATGTCATCGAGGCATCCTAATCATTAAAAATATGTACCATGGTCAATGAGAATATCTAGAGAGCAGAATCCATAAGGGAATGTAAACCAAAAACTATTCCTATATGATTCACATTCCATTTTTTCTATGAAACCAGTGTTCTCATGTGCTGAGCTAAAAAATAGGTGATTATATTCCTATTGTTTTGATATATTGTCCATTATACCGACACTGAAGTCCCTATCCTAATTGAAGATCTAAAAACACATAATATTTTAACCCCAAAAATCATAAATACATTGAACCTAAGGTATAAATAACTACTATAGTTCTAATCTATCAAGACCATACCAATATGTCCAATTTCACTACTCTCTATGGCCACCTAAAATATGAAAAGGACTGGTGTCTACAACCAAGAAATAATATCACTAACATGGGCAGCCATAGCCTAATTACATGTAAACATGCACACATTTCCAAACCTATACAATGATGAAATGTAAAAAAACTAATCAACCACACATGAATACATGTAAATCTAACAACCAGAGTATGATATAAAGTAATTTAAAGTAAATAGTGAAAATACAAGAACACTAAAATGATTATAAAAACAAGTGCACCGTGAATGTTCAAATGGGATTCTTTTTAGAATATCTCAAGAACTCACCTCAGTCTATCGAGTCTCATTAAGCACCATCTAGTCATTGTTTTTTAAGGCCTCTAGAAAAATTTCGATCATCTACACAAAAAATGACACATACAGGAAAATTCCATGGTGGGTGAGTATAAACATACCCAGTAGGAAATCCCAATACCAAGAAGACTTCAAAAAAAATACAATGGAATATACATAGGTATATGTCTATAGAACATATAACATGAAAATCAAGATATAAAAAACATAGTCACACAATATAAAGGTAATTAATAACCATAGTATGCCTACTTGGGATTTCAGCTTGATGAATCCACAAATCACTTTTCCAGGAGAACACACACATGATTCTCATAGCATTAATGATGTCCATCCTAGAAGAAATGCTCATAGGGTTTTTCCATTATAATGACTTGTTGAAGGCCTAAATGGATACGATACATAGATGAGGATCACTCCCTAATATATAAGGTATACCAACAACTCAATCTAGTTTACCCCTCTAAGAAGATAATTAGATAACACATAGTGTTGGTCCCAATGATACCAATAATTCCTCCTAGGGAATGAATATAAATAGAGGATCCCACATTGGGACTCATTGAAGAATTCCTACAACACATTCAATGGATTCATACTGATGGGATCATTGTCCTGTGGGTATTAGGTGATTCCATACTAACCCTCTGGGAAAGGATATGGGGATCCCACCTTAACAAAACTTCTCAAATGTAAAGACGATACGGGATCCATGATATATTTAAAAAATTACATGATGTGTATAAGTGTGACACTCAATGTCCTTTGACCCCATGTCCTACCCATGTTATTAAAACATGTCTTTTTTTTTGTGACCATATTCGTGAATAGGTACAAAACATATCAGCTACTTGTGTAGTTTACCCATATACTAGTACACATCCATGCATATGTACTTTTCTATGTCATGTCCATGTAGTGGAGTACATGACATTCTATAACCAGTGTACCCTAACTTGTGTCCATTTACCCTCCATGACACACACCAATAAATGTGGGATATACCACATGTCATATGATAGTGTCACATTTCATGTGATACTTAACTTTCCCTAAAACCTTATCTACTATAAAGGGGTTCCCAAATGGTGTGTGACTCTGCATTACACATCGTGTGGAGTGTATATTTGTAGAATTCTATATTTGAAATCCACATTCTCATCCATTCGAATGGACAATGATAAGGTGACCACATCCCTAGTAAATCCTAAATTGATTCTTGTAGAGTCATTCCATCACTGAACAACATGATTCATCCCTTTTTTTGTTCAGAAAATGGTATTGTTCATCATTCTTCATTGTGCACTAATGAACACGATATATGGTATCCAAAACAATTTTATTTGCTTCAACCCATATCATCTCACCACATTTGTGTCATATCGATTTCATATCTATAATATCTGATCGTTATACAATGAAAGGGGTGTGAAATGATCATTTCATCGGAATATGTTAGACCACTATCCAAATGAAGAATGCTCATGATGAACGAATTAAGGGTGAGAATTCAAAAACCAAAAACAACAAGAATAAACCATGACCAATGTTAATGTCGGTTTCAATTATTCTCTATTATATTAAAAATGGATAATCAAGAGTCACAAATAAATTCTCCCAATAAAACCCCCCAACAAATAAACCCATTCCATAAGATGACCAATCAGGGAATCCATACATTTTTTATTTTATTCATGTTTGTTTTTGAAATAAAGAAATGGTATGAAATCAAAAAAAAATCATCCTACTTTAATCCCAATCGATCACTAATGAAGAACAGACTTATACCATGAACTTTGGTGAGATTCTCTGAATTTTTATCACACCAGTCATTGATATCTGATCCCATCATCGTCCACCAATGGGAAATCGTTCGACAGCTCTCCACTGGTCCACTGGAACTCTAGGTTTTAGAGAGTTTGACATAGTAATTACCCTTAACTATTTAATTAATGAAAAGGATTGGTCAATTTTTTCATCAAAATAAAATAAAATATTTTTTTAATTATTTTATATTTTTTCACTCCTACAACAACTTTCCAAAAAAATATCTATGAAAACTAAGGTCATGTCCTGTGTAGGGTTAAAAACCACATTCAGAACTCAATGGTGCCCTTGGATTTCTGATCCAGGCCCCCATTTAGAATATATTACACCTTTTTAGGAGACCTTTGTGTGCGTGATACTTAATTTCATTAAGATATTTCAAAAATTTATTCTAAGCTCACCATCCTCAGAATCGCACGTCATCTCTAGACCTAGTATAAAAAATAATCCAAATAATATCAAAAAATAATACATGGAAAATACTATTAATTATAGTACAAGAACAATTCATATAAAAGATTAGATTTATATGATATTTACAACATCCAAATGAATGATCCAGAAGCGACGTATTACATACACTTTGATTTCAGGAATAATGCATAAGCCTCTCAGCCAATGGGTTGTCTAGACATAAGTATATATCTATAGGGTAACATTACCCAAGAGAAAATATGATTCATCAAAACACTAAAATTTAATATGAACCAAATATATGTAATAAATATATTACATCTCATACAATTAAAAACAAACTGATGCCATTGAAGATGAAAATGAAATCTTTTCAAGTCTCTCTTAGATTGTAATACATAGATTAATTTCCCAAAATAAAATCATATCTTAAATAAATTCTAAAAAATAATCCCATTTCATTATTCAACGTATAGATCCTTAGTAATTCCAACAAAAATTACCTATAAATAGGGATACAATACCATATAGGGAATACAATTCCTCATATCACAAATGTCTGATAAGATAAAACTATATTGAACAACTATTTTCATGATTATTAAAAGAAAATCAATCTGAGGTCACAGAAGAAGAAAACAAAATCTTATACAGTCTCTCTATGAATTTAATGCATAGATAAATCTCATACAATAAAATATTTTCCAAAAAAATTATAAACAATACTATCATTATATAACCACTTTGTAAACATGAATATATATAACAATTTAAAAAATATATAAACAAATTAATTATATTCAAAAAAACGAGTTGTTATTATGAATTTTTTAAATTTTAGTTGAGCATGAAAAATAGTGTTTTAAAATTCCAAACACGTATTATATGATAAAATTTATTCACCACAAAAAAATATCAAAAATAAAAAATTTAACCACTATTTGGTATATTTTATTTTATTACTGATAATCCCATTATGAGTCATAAAATATAACTGATAAAAATTTTATATAATTCTATGTTTCTATTGTATTTAATTATATTTATTTTATTTAGTGGTTATGAATTATATAACATATTATAGTAATATTTATCATAAAATTCCTATTTTCTTTAATTATATAGAGAATACCATGAAAACGCTGTGATATGCTATTATTTACTAACATTTAACTAAAATAATTTTTTTGATATCTCGTATTATAATAAATGAAAAAGTTCAAGACCATGAGTTTTTCTATATCATACCTTATGATATTAACCAATTGTACAATGGGATGTAGAATAATATAATAATTATAATGGATTTTATGTTATGACATGATATGAAATATTTATGATATTAATTTGTTTTAAAAAATTACTTAGAAAACATTTTTTTTGTTTAAGAATAAGGAACTTATACCACTGATTGATTTAAGGATATCATCTTATGATCATTGGTAATGGAATAAAAAACATTTATTTATCATATATATTCAATTAACCAACATGTGTTGATAAAAATTTACTAGGTGTACCAAAAACAAATAAGTAGTATCCTCTAGCTCAATAGATGAATCTTGAAGATGGTCAATAGAGAAGTAAAATAATGATTATTTCCAATAAGGGGATTACACCAGCTTTAGATCCTAGATCATATTCTAGGGTCCATAAAGAATATAATGGGTATTATCACCTTTACCTTTTGAGAAAATTAATTTTGGGAAGAAGATAACTTTAGTTGGCATACAAGTAAAAATTATACTCCATCAAGAGTGATCATATCCCTAAAATAGAAAACTATAATGCACATTATAATATGGAATGTATATTCTATATCAATAATATTGGGTGACATCACATAGACCCCATACAATACATCTGATTGGAGTGTACATCCATGAACACTTCAATGAATTTGTGACACACCATAAATGATCTATCTCATGGATCATAAAATGAAGAATCTATGGAGGTGGTGGTGTCAGGATGCAATCACTTGAATCTCGTTCATATTTTATGGATATTCATAAGCTATTATATTGGAATAAATATCATCATATACACCCTTTATGATAAAACACAATAATAATCTATGAATTGATCCACATGAAAGTAACTATAAAATATAGTGAATATATATATATATATACGATATACCTGTTTATGTGAATATCCAATAATGATTATATAACAATGTTAATTATAATCACAAACCAATTTTATCACCCATATCAAAATTGACTTATAGTTTTAGTGATTAATAATATTAAATTTTAATAATGGGATGAGTAGAAGAATATTGATAACTTATGAGTGGAATTAGATACACTAAGAGAGAATAATTTTTTTTGAAGTTATTGAAGAATAATGATTTCATTATATAACTCCACATTATGGAAAATTATATATAAAAATAGTAGTATAAATTGATTAAATGATGGTTATGGAAGGAAAATCAGGTGATTTTTCTTAGAAGATATTATATATCATGATTTTTTTAGGATTATCTTGTAACTATCTCTACATTATCCCATATTTGTAATAGAGAAATACACCCTTTTCAAATCGATAAATAAAGTGTAAAATCTTATTTGGATAAAACTATATAATATTTACACTAACCATCATAATTATAAGTAAAAAACTAGACATATTATCATATATCTCATTGAGGGGACACCATATGAGGTATAATTTTATACTTCATATTCTCAATCAATTTTGTTCTATAATGTATGATAATGAAATTATAAACATTGTGATCAATCCCCAATTGAATGGAATTGGGTTTTTGCGTAATTTCACGCCAAAAAAATCCTCAAATCAAAACAATTGGGATTTCATTAAACAAATTGAAATCAATTTAATAAAAGTTATGAAATTTAGGGTTAATTAAAATTTCAAATCTTAAACAGAATCACCTACCATGGGATCGAGTGATCATAAATCACAATGATCTAAACCGAAAAATCCAATAAAGAACATAAGAAATAAAGATTCGAGATTAAAAACTCAATTCAAGATATAAATCAACATAGATTATATCATCCAATAACATAATGATCCAAAAACCCTTAAGGAAGGGACAGAAGGATAACATTAGAGATGGAACATGGAGAAACTAATTTTGGAGAAAGGATCGAACGGAGAACTCTGCACATTGATTATATTAGGAAGGGGTCTATAGGAGGAAAAATTGATTTTTGGGAGCTCAAAAGATAGGAAAATCATCTAGGTCTAATTAGGTCTATTTAGAGGCAAAAAAGTGTGTCTCATGAATCTTTAATGAATTTTCAATCATATTAAATCACGCATATTTGGTTAGCTAGGAAACGGTGCTAGTTAGTCAATGTGTGTTACCTAACTATGAACCCATGATAGTGGGGTTTCATGGATTTTAAATGGTGGGAGAATGGTCCATCAAACCACGCACTAGTCATGCAAACTCCAAGGTTTGGAATTGCATAGTCTCTATTGAAAGGGTACACGATTTGGGAAAAATGCACCCCAACCGTGAAAATCCAAGAAATTCTCAAGTTTTTCAACATCTTCAATGAACAACATGATTTAATACACTAAAAATGAATGATCAAAAAGTGTGATTTAAGAGTACCTGGATATATTAACATGTTTTTGAATTATAGATGACCTTCATATTTTCCTTTCTCTCTTTTCAATAAGATATTTTATTAACCCTTATTACGATGTGGCTTTTCAAAAATGTAATTTTTTTTCATATATAAGAAACATGATTTCCAAGATCATGTTATGATTTATGGGATTTTATTTATTAAATGGGGGATAATTTAATATCAATATATTTTTAATTAATATAGTGTTTTATATGCTATAAGATATAAAATATTTAAAAAATGAACCTTGAAATTTTATTATTTAAATATCTCATTTATAATCCATCCCTTGAATTTTACGGTATTAATATGCTTATTTTTTTTGGAAATATATATAATTATCTTAATCAATAAAAACATTTTGATAAATTATTTAAAATATTTCACTCAATTTATTTTATGGTTAAAATTTATTTTTCCTTAAAACGGGTTTTTATTATTCTTGTAAGGGAATACTATAATTATTTATTGGAAAATTTTGAAATATTACTCTATAAAAATTATATAATTTAGATCTAATATTATGAAAATTACCATATGGTGAAACTTTGTGTTTTTTTAAGATTTTTTTTTTTTAATATTGAAAACACATATTTTTGTAAGACAACCGTTTATTTTCATTAAAAAGACAAATAATTATTTGATATTAATTTAAAAGTGAAATAAATATTATTTAATCATATATAATATAATTAATTACATCTCTATATCGATTAAACTATATTTTGGTGTAGGTTTCTTTTAGGGATCGAATATAAATTCTTCTAAAAACTGTTTTTCTGTGCATTTTTCATTTTGTCTTAAATTAGTTTCTTCCACTTATAGAAATTGAATGATTAAAAATGGTTTCCATATTTTGAATCAAAATGATCTAATTTGGAAAATATTTTCCTTTTATTTTTAGGAATTATTAATAGTTAATGTGGAAATGTTTATCACATCAGTAAAGGGTAAAATGGGCAAAACAAGGTTAAAATTATAGAGTAAAACACTAAAATACACCTAAATTAAAAATTTATCCTATTATATTTGTGGTTTTCAAACAAATTTATTCTTATGTTGATAAATTTTGATTTCAAAAAAAATCATATGAAACTGGGAACCAAATAATTGCTTTTAAAAAGGGTAATTATATTTTGTTAAAATTAAAATCTGTTTTGGATCTCGGTATTCAATGAAATGATTAGAAGGTGAAACTAGGTTTTATATTGACAAAAAAATATTTAATTTTTTTATTTTTTAATTAAATATTGATTCCATTTTATTGCATTATTTTAAGGAAAATTGAATTTTACTCTAAAATCAATTATTTTCCTAAAAATAGTATTTTATGTATTTGTATTCCTATATAAAATATAATATATAACACACATATAGTTGTAATTTTATTAAATGGATTAATAATTTTTAATTATCATTTCCAAATTCATGTTTATGTTTTATTTTATTTTTGGTCAAAAAATTAATTCATCATTGTAAAAACTTATGTTATCACAGTGTAGGTTAAAATTAGATTAAAGTGGTTTAACTAGGAGGTAAGTATTAAAATGTATCCTGAACATGTTTTAAATTTTATTGGATAAGTGTGTTTAAACAATGAACATATAATTCAGGAAAATTTATCAACATCATTTCACATTCTTTTTATTATAAAATTTATATTATTTTATGTAAATTTAATGTCATAAATGTCACTCGCTTTATATTAATATCCACAATACATTTTCACAAGGATATAAATAAATCATGTATAGTTATAAATGGTTATTTTAAAAATAAATTAATTTTTCCATGGTAGTGTATTTATAATTTTAATATATAAAATAAATACCTTAAATGCTCACACAACCCAGACATAGTTCTTTTGTTAGTAGTTGAAAAATGTAGTAAAATATTTAAATAACTTGAACTGTAATATTTTTATGAAAATTTTATAGTCCTAGAAATTTTGTAGATAAAAATATCATATTATATTAGTTTTAAAATATTATAAGCTAATTCCATTTTTTTCATTTTTTCTTCAATATCAACTTAATTGAATGGATCCAAAAATGGAATTAATGATATTTTATAACTAACCATATTTTATGAAATGATTTAAAATTCATAGGAATTATATTATTTTACAATTTAATAGGTAATTATTCAAATAATCGTCCATCTTCCATTTATTGGTCATTGTTTCCTTCATAATCACTTTTATAACTCCTAAATAATAGAAAATTTTCATATTATCATAATTGTAAAAAAAAAGTTGACACAGGGTTAATATAATGAGATAAGGGTGAAAGACATAATGTAAACATGTAAATTTTTTATTATATGATATTATTTTTATCCAAAACCATCATATATCAAAATTATTTAAATTTTAATTCATTTTCTATGAATTTTAATTTATATTAATTTACACATTACATAATTCCAAATGTCCTCCTCCCTTCACAAAAAAAGTTAAACCTCTTCACCTCTCTTACTACAAAAATTTGGAGAACTATATTTTAGTGAATATTTTTTTCTAATACTTTCATAATATACCTATTTACATTTTGAATGTCTTATTTTGGGAATAATTCTAGCATTAGAGGGATTAAGGTTTATGTAAAATGGGTTTTTTCTAAAGAATACATATAGGTTTTACCTGAATATTTTTGTTTTATTTCTTATTCTAACTCCTCAAAAAAAATTAAAAATTATTAAATAATAATGAAAAGAAACATTGATTTAATATTATGTCATTATTTTAATGGGATAACCTATATCGATCTTATATCCCATCAAATTGGTATCTAATTCACTGTTCTTGTATACAGCTGACTACTGCCACATGAACATATGTAATTTTATTTCCATAACTACATCTCAGTGATGGTTATAAAGAATTATTTAATATATATATATATATGATATCCATTAAATAATTATTAATTTTTAGTGATAATATATTATAAATTTTATTACCTTTATATCCATTGAAAAATGATAATGTCATTCATTAATACATGAGGAATACCACCGCCAAGAAGTGATTTGATTTGTTTTTTAACCATGTCACAAGAATACTTTATATATGAGTCTATAAAATATGTTATATTGTATTTATGATAAAATTATTTATAACCACCTTCCATTATGATCACTGAAAATGGAAATTTTACGACTGCATACCTAAGAGCTATCTTCCCTATGATTGTAACATAATTCATTTTTCAAACTAATTTTTCAATATTAGTTTTCAATGTATAACTGATATGTAAAAATGATAATTATTTCATGATTATTAGTTTGGATATGATGATACAATGACTTATTTGGCCATCTTCGACAAACCGAATCTTCACATATGTTATGAACTGAACATCCTCAACATTCTCGATGTGGATTTAACCGATTAATTTATTAAATATGTAACTAAAATAAATGTATAAAAAAATTTCATAAGAATTTTATAACCTTTAAATGTTTCTTACGAAAGTAAATAGTTTATTTTTGTTTATTATACAATAGTTAAAATATAAACAGGGAATGTATGGTCCAAATGTAAGTCATTCTACTGAATTTCCATTCATTGAGGAATGTTTTAATGATAAGAACCTAATTTAATTTATATTTTTTATATGTGGTAAAATTTAAATTTTATATCATGAATACATCATAATTTATTGTATTTTATGTTTTAATTCATATTATTTCATCCAAGGGGATATAAACTAAAAATTACCAGGATTTAATTGGTTTCATAACACTATTTACTTTCATTGGGATATATTTAAAGTTAATTGAATTTATTATGTTAGTAGTATTATTTAATTTATATATATAGTTTATTATTATGTATTTAAATATATTATATGGTTTTACATATGTTCACACAATAACTTTAGGGATTAATTATCAAATTAAAATATATTATCATTGTAAGGGTTTTCTATGTCTCAATTTTATTTTTGTGAGGAATTTCCATATCTTAGAACATGATTTATTTATATGGTTTTCTTAATAACACATGAATACATTTTTACAAATTGATTCATGTAATTACTAGGAATTATATATCCTTTTCATTTTATTCATTAAAAGAATTTTTATTTCAGAAATTAAAAAATTGATGATGGGATTATGTAATAATCTAATTTATTTTAGGGATTTTTTGTGTTCAAGGTTCCATTATGGGAAATCATATCCTATTATTTCCTTTAACCTCGTACCTTTTATTATCCTTAGGTTAAGAATGTGGTATAATTTTTTTGTTTCTATTTCCACTATTATTTATTAAATAAACATGAAGAAATTTCTCTATAAGATATTATGATCTTTTATCCTCTATTATACCGAGACTTTATCTCTTCGATATTGTTTTTGATTCTTTTTCTAGGGATCACATCCGTCGCATGGAGGAATACACTATTCTATTTCCCCTCATTATCGATTTGAAAATGTGGGTGACATCTATTGCTTATTAACGGATATTTTCTCCTTGATCTAAATAGGATGATGGGATGTCGGTTCCTCCTTCCATGGATTCCTCCTTGGAACACATCACCTGGTATAGGTCTCCCTTAAATATTAAAACATTGTTTGTGAAACTCTTCCTTGTGACATTTCTTCATGGATGTTGGTTAATTATGTTACTTCTATCTGGACATTCCAAGGGATCATGTCAGAGCAGCAAACTTCAGTTGGGGGAGTAGTAACGTTGGACAACGCTGGCCTGTGTGGACACTAGAACACTGGTGTGTATTAGTTTCTTCTTCTTAGGATAGTGATTCTCAAGGGTGTGGATGCCCGAGGCATCCCACATCAAGTGAGGGTAATATGATTTTCTATATGGTTTTCCTCACCTTCCCATGTTTAACATAGGGTATGTCATATGTTTAAAATCTAGTATAGATAGATCAGATTGATCAGAACTATAACAAGATTGGATCAGTTGGGTGATACCCCAGGAGGGAACACTGATGGTGGGGCTAACGCATGGTTAGTTACCCGATTTCTTCGTGGAGCAGTGAGAAAGTGGGTGACATGATCTCATGGGGATGTGGGGCCTGGGAAAAAATTGGATGGATATGGATGGTTGAGATAAGTGGATGGAGGATGAGATGGAATCGACGTGAGGATGATGGAGATGTTCAGCTTGAGCCTTGAAGAGACTTCCTATGTTTCCCCATAGTAGGGAATCAAAGTCAACATAGTTCGGTGGGGACAACGGACGCCTGAGGAGGCTGCCCATGAGAAAGGATCCAAGGATGGGATATGTATGATGTAGAACCTCTGGTTTGGGGAATGACTTTATCTAAACAAATAGGCTCAAGGGAGAGATCTTTATGGGACATGAGTGATGGGATTGAACCTCAGGGAGGCTTTCTACATATCCCCATGGCTAGGAAGTTTAATATGGGGGTATAAAATTTGTGTGTACACATATGACAATGACCTAACAAAATATTGGGGCTTACGTGTGGTAGGTAGCTCGGGTTGGCCAGACGATCAAGGGGAAGACCAGATATGTGGGTCCCAACAGAGGGGACTACAACCTCTTATTGTCGATTGCAGACTACAACGGCTTACCAATAGTTTGGGTTCACAACATCTTACAGTCAGTTGGGGTTCACACCGACTTACCATATCCTGGAGATCACAATGGATTTCCGTCAATTGGGGATCACAATGACTATAACGTCGATTAGGGATCACTATGAGTTACCATCAATTGGGGATCAGAATGTCTTACCATTTATTGGGTATCACAATGACTTACCACATATTATGGATCACAAAGGATTACATTTGATTGGGGATCACAATGGATTACTGTCGATTGGAGTTGGACCACATGGAGGCTTCATATGTACCCTATCTAGGATAGTATGATCAAGTCCCACATAGTTTGAATGTGTATAGTTTAAAATCTGTTGGGATGAAAAGGGGCATACTGTTTAACGGCGTGCAGGATGAGGGTGAACCGATGTGAAGTGGTTGGGACCAATGGGTGTTGGTCCTGAACCTTAGAGAGGCATCTTACATACCTTTCCTGGAAATGGATAAGGATCAAATCCCATGTATTTCAGAATGGGGGATATAGTTTAACATTATATGGGATGATGGTGAACTGACATTAAGGGGTCAAGACAAGTAGTTGTTGGGTTTGAACCTTAGGGAGGCTTCCTAAATACTATTCATAAGGGAAAAGGATAATGTCCATGTAGTTCAGAAGTGTTTGGTGCTAACACGTTAAGGTGTCCCAAAGAAAAATCAGGGGATTATGCATGGATAGAGGCCCAGGGAGATGAAGATTGGTACTTAGTCAGGGATGGAGGCCCGATGGTAACAAATCCCAGAGGTAGGGGGATGGGGTAACAAATGTCTCAGTGCCCATCACTCCTCTAGTCATTGGCACTGAATAATAGAGGAGTAGCATGTTTTCTACCTCCTGGAAGAAATGTTAGGGTCTTAAACCAAGATGGTTAAAATTCCCTATAAATAAACACCTCTCTAAAAAAGACGATATCATTCCATATAAGGAAGATATTTCTCTTGTGGAAATGAGATGGTGTGGAGAATTCCTGAGGTGGGTCACCCTGTGTATATTTCACGGGGTGTGGCCATAGTTTAACGTCTTGTCCTAAGGACGATGGTACTTGGCAGTTTAACATCCTACGTCTTGGATGAGGTTGGTTTACTCTGTACCCTTAGGACTTATATGATTGATACCAACCCACCCATGGGGAAGGGAAGACATCAGCAATGTCATGGCAAGGTGGTGTTGTGGAGTGACCCATTGAGGTGTCCACGTTAACATGGCTATGTGAAGAAGCAATAGTTGTTAGCATGAAAATGCAAAAAAGCATGGGGATAAGCAACACTACATGAAGCACCACTCAAGGGACCTTGAAATCACTTCTCCCGAGCATTGAGGGTCATATGGTAGAAGGGTTTGCGAAGAAATTAGGTTCACAATAAAAGACCATGTGAAGCTCTGTTTCTCTACTTAGGTGAGGGAATTCATGAAGGGGTATGCTTCAAGAAGTGGAGTGGACTAGCTTGGGCAGAGGATATAGGTGCCAATGAAGGGTGCTTCGCAAAGTACAAAGTCTTTCGCGAAGTAGGAAATCTCTAATAAGGGGGACCTTTTGAATCATAGTACTACAAATCAATGTGCTTTGTGAATTATAGTGAACCTGCCTTATCATGTGGTTGACATTTTAATGGAAGGTACTTCATGAATCATGAGTTCTTTGCAATGATCTGAGTCCCCTTACGGATATCCTTCCTTTGTGATGGCACAGGGGCTCCACAAAGGGCATTTCTAATCAAACAAGGGTTGTAATCGAGATAATGGAAGGTAACATCAATGCTCAAATACCATGAAGACCTCAGTTTTCTCAAGGTTTTTCATAGTAGGAGGTGCTTCGTGATTTCAGAGCTGAGAGGGAAAAAGGTTAGGTATCCATCCTTTGCGATCGAGGGGAGATGGTATTTATTAGAGAGTGGTGTGGTGAAGAAGGGATAGGTCAGTGCGAAGCCACAGGGAACACTATGATCATTCACAGAATGTGTCATGTTTTTCATAACCCTAGAGTCAACCATCATCCATTCCCCGGTGTGGATCTCTCTTCAGTTCCCTCAACGGCGCTTGAGGGGCTTCTGTTGGTTACAAGGGATCATAGAGGTAACTTCTATTCCATCTGTGGTGTGAAGATCCTAGTCAACTGTGTTGTAACCACAAATCCTCTCACCTATTATACTATACGGTGACCACATAGGGGGATTCGACATTGTGATAGCCATGGTGATTAGGGGATCCATGAATGGTCTTCTCAAGGAATCCCCTTTGCGATTGGTTTCTTCTTTCCATCGTTTTCCTCTGCTGATATTTTGGAAATAACAAATTCCTTGCATCAGACTTATAAATGAGGAGTAAATGTGGGCCAAAGTATGAGGGTAGATCACAAAAATAAATTTAGGATAATTTCATAGAAAAATCGTGATGTAGGGTTGTGATTCAGAGCGGAGATGCACTATTTTGGGAACGCCACAAAGCTCGCCGTAGCCAGATGCACTCCAAAGCCGAGGAGGTCATTGCCTATAAATAAAGGGGTCTGACCCTGTAACACCCCGAGATTTTATGAAAAATATTATTTTAATTTCATTAATGTCTTGTGTTGTATTCTACACCAAGATTACCTTGCGCTATACGCAACACCGTATTAGCTTGCAGTATACGCAACACTATTCTTGGACCGTGTTACACACATTTTTGATAATAGTTATTCTACGCAACATTGAGTATATATATATATATATTCAATGTATAAATGAAATATGTTTGGATTCTGTTATACAAAACAACGAAGGATTATTTCACAACACGCAACCCTGACTTGGCTTGCATTACACGCAATCACGACCTTCCTCGATAGCGTGTGTTGTACGCAATACCGGGTTTTAATAAACAATGATATATTATTATAATATTGTCATGAACTAGCCGTTATGAATAGTATTAACTAAATTTTTAATTTTATAACATTATTATTCATCTTACACATTTTCTAGAACAAGGTATAAGAACAAAATAATTTTTTTGGGTAAAATAAGTATTTTTCAAAAAATGCAGTTTTGCCGCCTTTTGATGGCGCACCCACTTTAAATCTAGTTTTTGACTTCTTTATATGTTCAATTTGACAAAATAAAATTCTTCTTTTGAATCATGATGTAAAAATTTACATTAGATAAATTTTTGATATTTTTCCGATAACTTTCATATTTTAATGAATAGTAAAAACACGCTATATTTTAATTAAAAACAACTTTTTTCATCATAATATCTTATGTGGTTAAATTATAATATTGAATGGTTTTAAAGTATAAATAGAATATATTTTTACCATTTAATATAATGTATGTCATTAGCATTGATTTTACCTTGAATTCGCAGGTTAAATCAATTCAATCTTTTGCAATGTTTTAAACAAAAACCCGTTTTTATTCAACAATGGGTTTAATTTTAATTTAATTTCTGAAACTTCTGTGTATTGAATTTTAAAAAATGGATTCAATATTTGGAATCAGTGGGTCCAAATTATGTTAATAGGTTACTTTTTATTTTTGGGAATTATGAATAGTAACTACGGTAAATTTTATTTACCATAGTTAAAGGTAAATCGTGTAATTAAGGGTAAATATAATATTATAAAATTACCCTAACACATGTCAAAATTCTATTTGATGGATAAAAGTATACCCATATCAACTAAGGGTTGGATTAGATTCATTTTATAGACTTTTGACCATGAAAATAATTTAATTATTATTAAAACCAAAGAAAGTGACAACATGTCACTTTCTTAAATCTTATAAGTACAATAATTTTAACTTAGTGATAAACATCATAAAACTTCAAACATGAATAGTATCCAGAAAGCTAACACAATTATCTACATCATGAGAATTTATTTAGAATTTTTTTGGGATTAAATAGTTATCATTAATTGTGACTCAATAGTGATACAGAAATTATTTATCTAGTGAAAAATCAAGAATATAGTTTTTATTAAACTAATAGTGACCATAAAAGGCACAAAACCCTGACCAAAACTTATTGGTCATGTAAAGTTAAACTATAATCATTCAATGGTCGAATATTTGACCATTTGGAGTCTTATACAAGCAATTTTGACACTTATATTAGTTTATTTTAAATGATGCCAAAGTTGTCACCTTCATAATTTAATAAATAAAACAATTTAAATATTGTGATTTTAAGATGATAAATTAGATTAAAAGTATTATTGCGAAAGGTAATATATTTATCTTCATCATAGGATTTTATTTTAAATTTTTATGCAACAAATAGGTATATTAAATAATTATACAAAAATGTTGTAGTAATTATTTTATTAAGAGATAAACCAAATAAATGGTTTTAAAAATAATAAAATAAATATTATATGAACTATTTAATGTGATACAATAATTTTATAGATACATATGACCTTTTATTAATATATTAAAGCTTTTTTTTCTAATATATCTTCTGTATATATTTTATTTAAATTCAAATAAATGAATAGTGTCAAAATTGACACTATTGTTATTTTATAAAAATAACATATTATAAAATTGTTTAAAAATCACAAAAATATTTATAAATTATAAATTTAAATTTATATGGTCTATAATGTAATAAAGTAAACAATTATGGAAAATTCACAACAAATAAGTAATTATTTGTTATAATTTAAAATATAGAATTTTATTACCACAAATAAACTTAAATAGATTAAACAAGGATAAATCAAAATGATAAGGTTTAAAATAAGATCCAAACATGTCTAAATTTTATTGGATGATGAGATTACAACCCTATCTCATCTAATATTCGAATATGAGTCATTTTTGGAGGTTTTTAATTGGGGTTAGATTTATTATAAATTAATATTTTTAAGAATTCCAAAGGTCCTCCTCTCCTCCCTTATAAAAGGGCACCTCCTCCCTCTCCTACTCACACCAATTTGAGCCTTCAAGCTCGGCCAACCCCTGAAAAATTATCTTCTCCACTTCCCTAGAAACATCCTAGAGGTTCTGGTCTTCTTTAAAGACCAATATTAGTGCCCTAAGAGGAGGTTTCAAAGAGGTGTATCGAAGAAGAGGTAATTTCTTCTCCCGATTCTTTCAAGCTTCTTTCTTCTTCAACTTATTCTTCTTTAGTTGTTTCATTATAAAGTAATAACATCAGTATCACTAATATACTGATTTTTTATTATAAATATTAAACAACCCCTTTTCACCTTCTATACATCCTACGGAAAACAAAATCACCGCGCGTGCGTACGTACGGAATACCGTCTCCATGCCGTGGTGTAATCTGTTTTTCCACCACCACATTACATGGATGGGTATAATGGTGTAAAGAATAACTATACATAGTTATTAGAAGATCATATTGATTTTGATATATTGTATCATCCACTCCAATTCAATTCAATAATTATGGAAATGATATCATCACTCGTGCGTACGTACGGACTACCATCTCCACGACGCGATGAGATTCATTCTCCATGTTAACCATTTAAGAATGATTATAAAGTATATATAAGAAATAATAATGATATATATGACATTATAAAGCTACTTTATTTATGTGTATATATATGTATGTCATCTACTTAATTCCGCTCAATTCAATAAGGAAACGAAAACAGTGTTCATGCGTACGTACGGCCTACCGTCTCCATGAACGGTGTATTTCTTTCCATTTACTAATTTATTATATATATGTATATTCTGAATATATATTATATATAAATCATGTTTTATATTCTGGAATTAAGTAATTAATATCTAACCAATCATATGAATAATTACAAGTTAAAACATGAACGACAAATGAGACGATTTTACCCAAAACGCTACTTTAACATGAATTTACAAAAGAACGGGTAATATAAAGTCATAAGTGAACCATATATGATATAATAACAATTAATATGATTCTTTAATAAGTCAATGACATTATTTAAATCATTATACAGGAGGTTCGGACACTTAAAAAGCAAATCGTACCTAAGGTAAGGGAAATATCACAATCTCATTTTTATCCGAGATTGTTTATACTTTGGTATTTACTGGGGTGTATTTTATCATCCACATCCATGTTTCCTCAATATGTAATATTATTTCCATCCACATATAATTGTTTAAATACAATTTTACCCTTCAGTGAGTTTTTTAGTAAAAGATATGAATGGAATATTTTGTCGTTTTTCGTACGAGGTACTTTTTGACTTTTCCGACAAAAGTACGAGAAGAATTTTTTTTATAACTTATACGGCATGAATAGATTTTTAAAACATTATTTCCAAGAAGATTCCTTTACAAGTTTTAAAGTTTATTTTTAATCAACTTCTTTTAGTTTATAATTGTACGACATGTTATTAAAGGAAAAGTGTTTTTAAAGAAGAAAGGATATTTTCCTCAAGAATGAAGTTCAAGTGTTTTATCAAAATTATATTCCATCTAAGATAATAAAGGGTTATGTTTTTATCCCTATTATTACATTGATTTGATTATGTTGTGATGGAAATATATTTTTATGAATTCCTTTATCTTATATGAATTGTTTTATGATGTCACGATGTTTAAGATTCCTATTTTTATTACATGGGTTATGCAATGATGTATGATTTATGATTTTGTGGCACACATAAGAATGGTATCATTATGAGATGGGTGGGACCTATATATCCCTCCAATGCATTGGGTAAAGATTTTATATCTCATGAGATAGACATGGCTGGAATGGTAGGTTATACCGGTTCAGTGAAACAGGACTGAAACGAGGGTGACTCGGTTCAGAAAGGGACTTTGTCCACTAAGATAGTCTTGGCAATGAGTCTTGACTAACAAGAAATGATTCTCTATGATTATGTGTGTATTCCACAAAGTTTAATGTTTTAAGTTAGGATTATTTTGATTACATTTCACTGCCATGAGTTATCTCAGGTTATGAAATTATGATCTCTTTTACAGGTTAAGATTTCCAAAAGTTATGTGCTTATGTATATGATGTGATTGATATTTATTTTGTTACCCTTACTGAGCATTTTATCTCACCCTTTTATGTTTTCTTTTCCCCAGGATATAAAGAAAGGTTTTAGGTATAATAAAAAGGAAGATCTTTATGGGAGATGTTGAAGATCTTTCACCAGGATTAGAGGATTATATTCCGAGTTTCCAAAGACACTAAACTATTACGGTCCTTGTGTGTGTGTTTTTGTTATGTACTAAGTATTCCACAAATGTAATGTAATGTCAATGTACGTCAAGCTTCGGGTCTCTACAGTTGGTATCAGAGGAAAGGTTTAGTCAACCTTTGGAAACTAGGATGCGAAAACGTTAGTGAGATCCCTATAGATATTTCTAAGGTATGTCTAGGGATGTCCCTAAGGATAAGTATACATATAGGATATAGTCCTAGAACTATGGTAACGATACTAGAATTAAACCTAAGATGTTAGATATTGAAGTTAATTCCCCTTTATTATGTTGTTTTACATATCATGATTTTTTTCACTCAAACTATTTTTTTTTTGGGTTTTAGAAAACGACTGGAAACAAGATGATTCACGATAATAGAGGATATGAGGGACAATGGAATGATATTCTTCATGAGAAACCAAATGAAATGGGATTTGAAAGTCCAAAAATCATTATTATGCCGAATCAGCAATCTCATAATATGATCAATAAACTCAAATTTGGTAAGTTTCCTGACTCGCCTAATAAGAGAAAGATGGAGTTTCATGATGATCATAGAGGAAAGAAAGTTCAATCTCCCCTATGTAAATCATGTGGGAAGAGGAATCAATGAGAATGTTTCAAAGGAACTGGAAGATGCTTTGGGTGTGGAAAAGAACGACACAAAGCCAGTAAGTGCAATGGAAAAGTTTCAGTTAACACCATGGATGAGGATAATGGTATTGCTACGACATCAGCAATGGTTAAATGTTTTAAATGTGGAATGTACGAGCATTATGAAAACCAACGCCCTAAGGGAAAGTCTCATGAAGAGAATCAGTATGGTCATATGGGTAGTATTTATGTGGATGATGATGAAGAGACTACAAATGATATGTGAGATGAAAGAATTTTTGAATCTCGGTCAATGGTTTAAGAATGTAGTGGAATGATTACATTTTTATCATGCGTAATGTTGTATAAGTAATCTCATGCTACTATGGAATAAAGAGACATCTAAGGATTGTTACACTGTTGTCTTTACTTGAGTTTTGAAAGTGTATGATTAATGTTACCAGTATCCATGAAAGGTTATTCAGATATTTTTGGAATGTAGATGATATGCGCATAATGAAGGGATAAGGAGAAAATTAAATGTTTGATAGTATTCATGAGCTCATGAATGATATAAGGAGAAGGTTATATCATGGTTTGAGTATATAGAATTTTTGGATTTTGGTATGTGGAAAGAGTTAACTTTTGACAGCATTCATGTTTTCACTAATGTTCAATGGGTATTCATTCTTCAAGAGAATACATGATTAAGGTATTCACATGTTTGTAATTTGACCAACAAGATATATCTTATGATAAATGATGGCATTCACGTGATTGTTCTGCGACATTTCAAGTAATCATTTTCTTTATAATATGAGCTTGGACCGAAGTACTTTAGAGAAGCCTAAAGATTATAATGGATAAATCGTTTTTCGATATTATTGATGGGATGTTATAGTAATATAGCTTTAGAAAAAGGACAACCTGCAGGACGGGCGACAGCCCATCGCGTCGGAAAAGGCTGTGGGAATCGAACCCACAACTGAAGTGCGACTGGCCTTTATCGCCTACCACTGGCCTACAGGAAGTCCCTTTTTAGTAGAAACTAGTTTTATTATATTAAGCAGTATGATATATGAAGTATAAGTCCATTTTAGGAACCATATATGATTAATCTCACTATAGAATGACTTATGTATATTTAATAACTTTTTCTAACCTTTTGTTTGAGACAGAGGGAATGACCCGTCATTCTATCACATGATCTGCTAACACTTCACGAATAACAAATTCAACTTCATTTATTTAAGAGATGAAGTATAAATTGTTCAAGGCATGAACAACAGTGATATTGTACCAAAATAAAGTAAGTATTTATTCTAATTCAAATTATTCAACTTTAGGGAAATGATCTTGAAAACCAAAAATGTTGTCCTAGTGCTCTTATATCTGATTAATCAGATGGTACCTTAGATCATCAAAAATTTATGGATTTGTGATTGTTGTCTTTTCCATAGCCATGTTCTCTACCACTCTCCATCAGAACATGATGGATAGATTTTTCTTCCATATCCATATTTTCACCTATGTGGAAACCCAGTGATTAGTTTATTTGGGTAACTATTAAGTTTCATATTTTTTTTTTAAAGATTGGTTTTGGTATTCCTTTTTACGATGTGGGTTTCTATTAAAGAAACTTTCAAGTAGTAAACCATTTATAACCACGATGAATTTCGAGGGAGAAATTCATTTTAAGGGGGGTAGAATGTAACACCCCAATATTTTATGAAAAATATTATTTTAATTTCATTAATTTCTTGTGTTGTATTCTACACCAAGATTATCTTTCTCTATACGCAACACCGTATTAGCTTGCAGTATACGCAACACTATTCTTGGACCGTGTTACACACAATTTTGATAATAGTTATTCTAAGAAACATTGAGTATATACATATATATATTAAATGTATAAATGAAATATGGTTGGATTCTGTTATACGAAATAACGGAGGATTCTTTCACAACACGCAACCCTGACTTGGCTTGCATTACACGCAATCGCGACCTTCCTCGATAGCGTGTGTTGTACGCAATACTGGGTTTTAAAAAACAATGATATATTATTATAATATTGTCATGAACACGACGTTATGAATAGTATTAACTAAATTTTGAATTTTATAACATTATTATTGATCTTACACATTTTCTAGAACATGGTATAAGAACAAAATAAATTTTTCGGGTAAAATAAGTATTTTTCAAAAAATGCAGTTTTTCCGCCTTTTGATGGCACACCCACTTTAAATCTAGTTTTTGACATGTTTATATGTTCAATTTGACAAAATAAAATTCTTCTTTTGAATCAGGATGTAAAAATTTACATTAGATAAAGTTTTGATATTTTTCCGATAACTTTCATATTTTAATGAATAGTAAAAACACACTATATTTTAATTAAAAACAACTTTTTTCATCATAATATCTTATGTGGTTAAATTATAATATTGAATGGGTTTAAAGTATAAATAGAATATATTTTTGCCATTTAATATAATGTATGTCATTAGCATTGATTTTACCTTGAATTCGTAGGTTAAATCAATTCAATCTTTTGCAATGTTTTAAACAAAAACCCGTTTTTATTCGGCAACGGGATTAATTTTAATTTAATTTCTGCATCTTCTGTGTATTGAATTTTAAAAAATGGATTCCATATTTGGAATCAGTGGGTCCAAATTATGTTAATAGGCTACTTTTTATTTTTGGGAATTATGAATAGTAACTACGGTAAATTTTATTTACCATAGTTAAAGGTAAATCCGGTAATTAAGGGTAAATATAATATTATAAAATTACCCTAACACGTGAAAAAATTCTATTTGATGGCTAAAAGTAAAGCCATATCAACTAAGGGTCGGATTAGATTCATTTTATGGACTTTTGACCGTGAAAATAATTTAATTATTATTAAAACCAAAGAAAGTGACAACATGTCACTTTCTTAAATCTTATAAGTATAATAATTTTAACTTAGTGGTAAACATCATAAAACTTCGAACATGAATAGTATCCAGAAATCTAACAAAATTATCTACATAATGAGAATTTATTTAGAATTTTTTTGGGATTAAATAGTTATCATTAATTGTGACACAATAGTGATGCAGAAATTATTTATCTAGTGAAAAATCAAAGAAAATAGATTTTATCAAACTAATAGTGACCACAAAAGGAACAAAACCCTGACCAAAACTTATTTGTCATGTAAATGGAAACTATAATCATCCAATGGTCTAATATTGGACCATTTGGAGTCTTATACAAGCAATTATGACACTTATATTATTTTATTTTAAATGATTCCAAAGTTGTCACCTTCATAATTTAGTAAATATAACAATTTAAATATTGTGATTTTAAGATGATAAATTCGAGTAAAAGTATTATTGTGAAAGGTAATATATTTATCTTCATCATAGGATTTTATTTTAAATTGTTATGCAACAAATAAGTATATTAAATAATTATACAAAAATGCTGTAGTAATTATTTTATTAAGAGATAAACCAAATAAATGGTTTTAAAAATAATAAAATAAATATTATATGAACTATTTAATGTGATCCACTACTTTTATAGATACATATGACCTTTTATTAATATATTAAAGCTTTTATTTATAACATATATTCTGTATATATTTCATTTAAATTCAAATAAATGAATACTGTCAAAATTGACACTATTGTTATTTTATAAAAATAACATATTATAAAATTGTTTAAAAATCACAAAAATATTTAAAAATTATAAATTTAAATTTATATGGTCTATAATGTTATAAAGTAAAAAATTATGGAAAATTCACAACAAATAAGTAATTATTTGTTATAATTTAAAATTTAGAATTTTATTACCACAAATAAACTTAAATTGATTAAACAAGGATAAATCAAAATGATAAGGTTTAAAATAAGATCCAAACATGTCTAAATTTGATTTTTTGATGATATTAAAACCCTATCTCATCTAATCTTCGAATATGAGTCATTTTTGGAGGTTTTTCTGTGGGTTTAGATTTATTATAAATTAATATTTTTAAGAATTCCAAAGGTGCCCCTCTCCTCCCTTATAAAAGGGCACCTCCTCCCTCTCCTCCTCACACCAATTTGAACTTTCATGCTCGGCCAAACCCTGACAAATTATCTTCTCCACTTCCCTAGAAACATCCTAGAGGTTCTGGTCTTCTTTAAAGACCAATCTTAGTTCCCTAAGAGGAGGTTTCAAAGAGGCGTATCGAAGAAGAGGTAATTTCTTCTCCCGATTCTTTCAAGATTCTTTCTTCTTCAACTTATTCTTATTTAGTTGTTTCATTATAAAGTAATAACATCAGTATCACTAATATACTGATTTGTTATTATAAATATGAAACAACCCCTTTTCACCTTCTATCCATCCTACGGAAAACAAAATCACCGCGCGTGCGTACGTACGGAATACCGTCTCCACGCCGTGGTGTAATCTGTTTTTCCACTACCACCTTACATGGATGGGTATAATGGTGTAAAGAATAACTATACATAGTTATTAGAACATCATATTGATTCTGATATATTGTATCATCCACTCCAATTCAATTCAATAATTATGTAAATGATATCATCGCTCGTGCATACGTACGGACTACCTTCTCCACGACGCGATGAGATTCATCATCCATGTTAACCATTTAAGAATGATTATAAAGTATATATAAGCAATAATAATGAAATATATGACATTATAAAGCTACTGTATTTATGTGTATATATATGTATGTCATCTACTTAATTCCTCTTAATTCAATAAGGAAACGAAAACAGCGTTCATGCGTACGTACGGCCTACCGTCTCCATGAACGGTGTATTTCTTTCCATTTACTAATTTATTATATATATGTATATTCTGAATATATATTATATATAAATCATGTTTTATATTCTGGAATTAAGTAATTATGATCTAACCAATCATATGAATAATTACAAGTTAAAACACGAACGACAAATGAGACGATTTTACCCAAAACGCTACTTTAATATGAATTTACAAAAGAACAGGTAATATAAAGTCATAAGTGAACCATATATGATATAATAACAATGAATATGATTCTTTAATAAGTCAATGACATTATTTAAATCATTATACAGGAGGTTCGGACACTTACGAAGCAAATCGGACCTAAGGTAAGGGAAATATCACAATCTTATTTTTATCCGAGATTGTTTATACTTTGGTATTTACTGGGGTGTATTTTATCATCCACATCCATGTTTCCACAATATGTAATATTATTTCCATCCACCTATAATTTTGTAAATCCAATTATACCCTTCGGTGAGTTTTTTAGTAAAAGATATGAACAGAATCTTTTGTTGTTTTCGTACGAGGTACTTTTTGACTTTTCCAACAAAAGTACGAGAAGAATGTTTTTTATAACTTATACGGAATGAATGGATTTTTAAAAACATTATTTCCAAGAATCTTCCTTTACAAGTTTTAATGTTTATTTTTAATCAACTTCTTTTAGTTTATAATTGTACGACATGTTAATAAAGGAAAAGTGTTTTTGAAGCAGAAAGGATATTTTCCTCAAGAACGGAGTCCAAGTGTTTTATCAAAATTATTTTCCATCTAAGATAATAAAGGGTTATGTATTTATCCCTATTATTACATTGATTTGATTATGTTTTGATGGAATTATATTTTTATTAATTCCTTTATCTTATATGAATTGTTTTATGATGTCACGATGTTTAAGATTCCCATTTTTATTACATGGGTTTTGCAATGATGTATGATTTATGATTTTGTGGCACACATAAGAATGGTATCATTATGAGATGGGTGGGACCTATATCTCCCACCAATGAATTGGGTAAAGATTTTATATCTCATGAGATAGACATGGCAGGAATGGTAGGTTATACCGGTTCAGTGAAACAGGACTGAAACGAGGGTGACTCGGTTCAGAAAGGCACTTTGTCCACTAAGATAGTCTTGGAAATGAGTCTTGACTAACAAGAAATGATTCTCTATGATTATGTGTGTATGCCACAAAGTTTCATGTTTTAAGTTATTATTATTGTGATTACATTTCACTGCCATGAGTTATCCCGGGTTATGAAATTATGATCTCTTTTACAGGTTAATATTTCCAAAAGTTATGTGCTTATGTATATGATGTGATTGATATTTCTTTTGTTTACCCTTACTGAGCATTTGAGCTCACCCTTTTATGTTTTATTTTCCCCAGGATATAAAAAAGGTTTTTGGTATAATAAAAAGGAAGATCTTTATGGGAGATGTTGAAGATCCTTCACCAGGATTAGAGGATTATATTCCGAGTTTCCAAAGACACTAAACTATTACGGTCCTTGTGTGTGTGTTTTTGTTATGTACTAAGTATTCTGAAAATGTAATGTAATGTCAATGTACGTCAAGCTTCGGGTCTCTACAGACCCCTCTTTTTTCTTAAATAAACTCTACATTTTTTGTGATTTTTCTCTTGATTCATGAAGCTCAATGCGCAATGTAATTTCTCTTTGCAAATTGGGACATTATACTCTGTAGCGCAGAATGAGTCCTTCAACTCTGTGCATGTGCACTCCATGGATTACATCTCAGAGGTATGTGGCAGGGCTCTGTGCCTTTTTGTTGTGACCGAGCTCCACCAACATGATTTCCGATCAAGCTCCATGATCCAGAACAAAAAAACATAACATTGAAGAATAAATGGCTCACCAAGAAGCTGATATGGGGGTCCTTGTAGATGCTGCCTGGAGGGCAGAGATGGAAGATAACCTGGGTATCAGAGAGTATGTAAAAAGTCATTCGGAGAACAAGTCCTTAATGTAGCTAGTGTTAGAGGTTCAAAAGAACTACCCCATGTGAAAAAGTCATCCTCTATATTGATTCAGTATAAGGGATCATGTTTTCATTCCTGAAGCTAGCATAAATGAGCCAGCCTACTGGTTCTAGAGCACGTCATGCCAACGCTAGTGGTTCAGGGCAGCGGATAGTCATACATGGGAATATCGCACACGAGTCGATGATAACTGCCAATATATCCAAGGAGAGATGTTGATGGGAAGGCATTGCATCTAGAGGTGTCCCCCCCCCCACTGTACCACACCATTCTAAAGGCATCCTTGGGGAACTCAGAGAAGGGATGGAGCGATGAGTGGGATTGGCGCCAGGGTGGAAACATCACAGATTAATAGGAATGGGCCTACTGGGTATGTGCCTCCTATGAGGAGTTTGGGGCAGCGCTAAGGTGAGTGGGCCTAAACAAGGTGGCATGGGACTCCCAATTCAAAATCTACCAGCCGAAGAAGATAATACCATAGTTGTTGAGAATGTGCTCATCGAGGACCAACAGCTTCCATTTGCACCATGGGGAGGTTGGAATTAGCCTATCAGACCTACCAAAAATCTCGTGGGGGGAGAGATACTAGGGGAAATTTATGATGACTAACCTCCTACCATGATTACATGGGAAGACCTAGAGCAGATGCCACCACTGGAATAGGCATTGATGGACCTGGTGTCAGGGGAGGACAAGAAATCATTGAGGGATGTCCACTTTAAGAGATTGTTCAAAAGGATATGAATTCCCATGTAGATGGTATTTTTCCGGTTGGGTCACCAACCTTCCAGAAAGTGGTTTAGTCCTACAAGGAACATTACTACTAGTTACAATTGAAGGACAGTCAGTGGAAGAATAGGGGGTTCAATATCAGTACCGAATAGAAACCAATGGCTAGGTTGTATGCATTCATCCCAGTTCTAATCTACGGATAGATTATTTTAATAAGAGACATGAACATCGGTGTGTGGATGATAACTATCATCATGGAGTCCACATTG
This sequence comes from Viscum album, assembly GCA_963277665.1. NCBI lineage: Eukaryota > Viridiplantae > Streptophyta > Magnoliopsida > Santalales > Viscaceae > Viscum > Viscum album. Next base: position 785,940,675 of record OY728163.1, on the reverse strand, counting down.
GTGACATGGAGGTGGGTCAACCTGTGGATTCTGATGTTTGCCAAGCTGTATAAGGTGTTGTGGCATATCAACGAACAGAAAAATCCACACAGGGTATGCAGGCCATTCCATATTCTTTATGGGTGGATAGAGGTTAATATTAGAGGCATCTATGAATAAATGTTCCCCATTTCCCCACCGAAATTGTATTTCTGATTGTCCATTCTGAATTCGATGGGGTGTTTTCTGACCAAGATAACCCTGCAACTGGTGCTGAACCAGGGATGGAAGACGGACAAGTTCAAATTCTATTTGTCACCACTACCAAATGGTGTGTTAACTAATGAAATATAGGGGACATATGATCATTGGTACTACCTCATTACCATTTAATGTGGATTACTTATGGAACGTGTTGACCACGAGCCACTCTGTGAGCTGTACACCCCACACCGGGTCGCAAGGCAGTTTCAGTGCATGCAGAGGCTCACCATACATGTCTACATGGGATTTCTACATGAGAATCACCTATATGTGATGAAGAATATGTGTCTCATGTTCACATTGGGAGGATGGGAAGATGTTGAATGATCTTCCTCCGCACACAGCTATCTACGGGCTGGTGACGAAGTATGCCAAGAGCTGGGAGGAAGCCTACCCGGGGGAGATGCTGAAGTAGAAGACTGTTCGTACTAGTGACGTGTGCCTCATCAACCTTAGGTTCAAGGCTGGAAGGTGGTGAGGACATCCCATGGTGGCGGGGTTATAAGGGTTGTGAGTCCTACACCAATCGAGAGGCAGGTGGTAGTGGCAGACCTAGCAGTCCCAGAGGAGAAAAGTTATCAAGAGGGGAGGCTGCCCAGGGGGTTCCATAGGATACCCACCCCGGATCTGAGGAAGAGGTTGCGCCACATAGATATGCATGAGAATTGTTTCATTCTAGAGGCTTGGTAAATCATGGAATTCAAATGAAAATTAATCAACCCATCTTTGATGAGGCACCATCTAAACCATTTCAGGAAGGATTTTTCAAGGATCGGTCCTATCAGGGTTGGCATTGCGGTATCCCAGGTAGTGGGGGAGAATTAATATGTCGCGATGGATAAATTTTTACACTATTGGGGTGATATGTGTCCAATGAAGTATTGAGTGAAGGTGATGCTCGATCAAACAGCCCATACATAGTTTTTGGCCGCCGAATTGAGAGCGTTTTTTCATCTATCAGAAGAATAAGATGAGTCCTCATGGGGGAGGAGGTTGGTGGAGGAATCCCTCTAAATGAGGGGGAGGTAAGAAATTCATTCCTAGAGCTGAAAGTGTTTGAATAGGCCCTTGAGGTAAAACCCTACACCACTTCCCTGTAGTATTCATCCATGCCATTTAGGACTTCTCAACTAACATTTGACCTGTGCAGTAGGTCCTCATATGAAAAACCCACTCTCACTCAATAGTAGATGAAGCTGTAGGAACTTTGGGTCTTGCGCCCATGTCTATGGTGATTATCATGCTTATCAGGGCCGTGAAACCTAGGGTGGTCGTCCCAAAGCCTTCAAGCTTCGCCACCATATATGGAGGGCAACGCCTCAGGGTCCCAACGACAACAGCTTAGGGGAGAGACCAACTCTTTGATATATGTAAGGATTCTTCATAGAATTCATAACTTTCATCAATTGATCAGGTTATCTTATGTTCATGAACTTTTTTGTAAGAACAGTTCCTCAAATGGTGTGGGCATCCTTTGTTAGAATGACAGTAGATTCTGGCATTGCATTTCCTAGAGGAACACTAGTGGTCATGGAAGTGGACTCTGGTACTGACCAAGCCACATCGCTCCCGATCACAAGTACAACAGTTACGAGTACATAAACTTATGTTATTGAGGTGGAGTCTAACAATGGGGATCAATCAGATGAAAAATGCCCTAACCTACCTGATCAGACACTGGGCACAGACCTTGCTAATGATTTCCTTGAGGCATTCCCTACATATGAAACTGTCATCCCTATAGACTGGGATGAGACATATTCTAATGATGAGGGTAGAGAAATAATCCATTGTCGGTCATGGAATCTAATCAAGCGCCTCATCGTAAATACCCCTCAAGCGCAACGGAAAGACCAGATGAGGAGGATTTGTTCCTGGCTATGTGAACTGTGAGCATGAGGAGGTGATGCCTATAATCCTTATATGCTCATCAGAGACTTCATGGAGGAGAAGATTCAGGAGCATGATCATGGCCTTGGTGTGGTATGGAAGTGGAGGAAATTGGTGAAAATTATAAGGCTCTAAGATAACGAAAGTGAGATTCAGTGGTTGCTGGTGTGGGCGGACGAGTACTCTACATTCTTTGATGCACAATCGGGGCTCGTATCGCGCCTAAAATCCTGGATAGAAGAGGCCAAAGAATGGGTGAATCAAGTCTCCAATGAGATGGTCGTTATCCAAGATAATGAAAATCAGGCCCGAATCAAGGCTGACAAATTGCACCCCATTTCCCTCAAAGAGGTGAGATAGCTAAACACGTGACAACATATCCTAGATGCCAAAATCCATAGGGTGGCCGAGCTGGAATGCTCTATCAAAGAGGTAAAACCATCCTTGGGAGGGGCCAATCCTTCTGTGTTGTAATGTGTGTAAACTCACAAATTTACATTTAAGCTTTTTTATGCTAGCTTCATGCATGATTTCTGTTAATTGTTTTGGTTTAATTTATTTCCATCACATTCGTGAAATATCTAGTAATCAATCCCTATGCTCACGTGGGGTGGGCTTGATGTGAGAAAAAAGGGATGATTGATTCATTATTCCATCTGAATATGAATTTTCTAACCATTCTTTGAACATCTGGGGTCTGAACTACAAACCCATATTTCCAGAAATAAAGATAGAGTCCTGAATAGAGAGCTAATTTCTCAGAACATTTGAATTTCTATTATATCAGTGTGATCTAGTGTATGAGAGGGATAATGGAAGGGGAATTAGAATTGATTCTAGCATAGGGGAATTAAAATATGGAATCATGATACCCAAAATTTGGAGCACTTTGGATTGACAAGGAAGGTTTGCTACTAACTATGTCCGAAACACAGTATCCCAATTAAGTTAGCCTGAAATGGGGATAATAAATGAGGGATGATGGAAAACCATTTTCAAAACATGGGTCTTGACTCAAACATTCTTCCATTAGTCTTCCGGAATTTTAGCACAGGGATCGTACCTTCTTCCATACAAGACCTATCTGGTGGGGACCTAGAATGCATTGTAGTTTTACATCATACCATTGAGGATGATAGATACCTATTTTAACATCATATGGTAAGGGAGATACTGTTCAAGGTCTTGCAGGAAAAAGGATAACAATATAGAGTCATGTTGTATAGATTGTAAGATCCTAGTATAAGGTCATATAGAATAGACCTTAATCGAGACTGAGGGGTCAGAAGGGTTAATGACCATTGGGATGGGACTAAGGTGAACGGACCGAATGACTCTACGTATCCCATACGAGTGAGAATCATGAAAGATATGGTTCTTACACACAACAGATTTAGAGACCGACGCTAGTAAGGGAAATCCTCTCTAGAAAGGAAGCTGATGCATCCTATAATTTTCATGGGGCATCCAAAACTTGTTTAGGGTAGGGATGCAGTTTAATGACTTTAATTGAGGACATGGTTACCCATAATAGAAATGATTGGTTATGTACATACACATACACGAATAATGATAGTAAGAGTCCCCAACACACCACCTTTTTCTAGTGTGTTTCTGTAAACCATAGACCATAGACCATGTGTGGCCTAATCTTGGAGCTGGACCCAAGGGAATGTGCTCGGGTGTTCATATGTATCCCATGTGAATGGGAATCAATCCATACATTGTTCTTGAAGACCTTGGTAGTTTAACATCCTACTGTATGATGAAGAATGAAGAGGGGGGATCATAAAAAGGAGGAGTACATGGTTAAGATGTTATAGATCTAACAATAATGAGGACCATAGAAGTACATACCACTCAATGTAATCCCTTGGGAAATATTTGGTTAGGAGACCAAGGATGATGAAATTTGGGCTGGTCTGGAGACAAATTGTTCATGAATTATTATGTACCCCATTATGATGGTAATCAAGCCATCCAGAGTTATAAGAGAAAGTTTTAACATCATGTGGTATGATAAGAATGTGTGGTTTGATTTCACCAGTATACATTCGACCAAAACCACTAAACCCATATGAGTCGTGCTTGGTGTGGGAAACAAGGAGTAGTGATAGGATTTTCTTGGTACAGTAAGGCACACATTATGGGAAATGGAATTCTACGTAAATGAACTCCTAATATTTCTAACATACCTACTCAATGGAAAAATATATTCGGAGGGGTAAAATCGAGTGTGTTGGAATTCGACTTGAACATAAGGTAGTGGAAAATGTGGATCATGGTTCTCAAGATCTAGATCGCGATGAAAGTGGAATGACGATAATGGATAACTATTGACCATATTCGAAACACAGAATCTGTATCACGTTATCTTGGCATGGGGACAAACAAATGAGGGTTTGCAATTGACCATGTTTGAAACATGAGACCTTTTTCAAAATGTTGTGTTAGTTCTCCCAAGGCATTGACCCAAGACAGTAGGTAAGCCAATGTGGCATGAGACCAAACCTTAGAGGGGGTCCCTTCAGACGTGGAAGAGGATGATGATCCAAATAAAGGCATCATGAGGCATGGAAACGAAACAAGGAAATTTACATGTCAAAAATCCACAGTTTGGGTTCTTTTCCATAATGCATTCGAGTATGCTAATAGGACGTGTTAGATAGAGGAGTTCGAATCCCTTTTCAAGGACAAGGGTCCTGGGGTAGAATTCTACTAACTTAAGATCATAAGGTGGACCATTAAGAGGGGAAATTTTTTAATGGAATGTGCTTAGGTTGGAGAAGAATCCACACCCGATGCATGGCTTCCATAAAGAGATCTTAGTTCCGGGCTGTGGAATTCGGACCAGGTCGGTAAATATGAAAGGAGGCACATGGTGCAGTTGTTGACAAACTCGATGTGAATGAGAACCCAAGGGTTACCCACCACGCCACATGTTCCCAAAGGATTTCATTCCAAAAGGCAAAGAAATGGGGTATATAATTCATGGGGCTGGACCCGCAGACGTAATGTCTGAGAATTCCTACATATCCCATGGGGATGAAAATCAACACACAGATAGTTCTAGATAATGTTGTTCATTTTAGAATCATGTGACAACAACTGTTGGATCTTAGTTTTATGGTCTTAGATCTCAAACTATAAATGGAGATTTGGGAGGGAGACACGTGCTGTGGTAATAACAAAACCCAACATGAATGAGAATGGTAGGAGTCTGTATCACACCATGTGCTTCCGAGGGAGGTTTTTGGTTGAGGGACTGAAAATGAAGGTTGGGTGGGGCCCGATGCAAAATGAAATGGTGTTCCTACATACCCCATGATGAGGGGGAAAATACATATATACTTTTAATAGTTTCATGGTAGGGTACCAATTCTAGGGACAATACTGTCGTGTGGGTCTGTCCCGCACACCAAAAAAGTGGCATTTGATAGATATTTTTTGTTCTTTAGGATGGATGTTTGTTTTTTTGTCATGCAAAAAACCTAGGATGAAGAATCCAAGAATCACAACATTAATAAACGCACATGTAGGCCTTAAAAATGGAATGGTTTCCAAGTGATACAAAATATGAGGTCCCCTCAAGTGAGGAAATCACAATGTAGTGTTGTTTTTTCATCTTGTGGCCAGGATGATAATGTCAGAGTTTAAGGTCGTACGATAGGACCAACCCCGGCATTTTAACATTTTACATTAATGACACAATAGTTTAATGTCTTGTGGGACCATGAAACAAAATTTCAGGTCATATGTCTTAGAATCATACCAAATAGACGATGTTTTAGAGGGGAATGTGCATGACGTTATAAAGTATGACCGACGGGAATGGGGACGAGGTCCAAAGCACCCCATGCACAATAAAGGGGATGAAACCTTGGGAAAAGGGTATATAAAAGGTTAGATAATATGGATCTAGACCTAGTGATTAAGATTCTAGTTATACCTATGTATCCCATGAGGATGGGAAACAAGCCATACATAGTTCTAAAAGAGCAGTTTAATGTCATGTTGGACAAGAGGTAGGAGAGATTAGCTCCTAGAAGGGAGTATGTGGTGTGGATATTGAAAAACCAATGTGAATGAGGAAATAATCCCACACACGGCACACCACACAATCCCATGAATGTCAGGTCCTAAAAGGCTGCACAAAAGAGATAATTAGTGGAACCTGAGTAGGACCCGAAGACGATATGCTCGAGCATTCCTATGTATCCCTTAAGGATAGGAATTAAGATATACATAATTCAAGGAGATTTTTTTATTCCGTTCATAAAAGATGTATATATATATATCTTAGTTTAAGGTCTTAGATATTAGACCATTGAAAAGTGAGACTCTTCTAAAGGGGTGCAAACCTCGACCAAATCCCTAAGCTAATGTGAGATGTGCACGATGTGGGAAACAAGGGCAGAGAAGGTATTTGCAGCACCTAGAATAAATGAAAAGGTTAAATGGTGTGGAGACTTAAATGATGCCTCATAATGGATTTTACCTCCTAATGCGCAAACGCGCCCTAAGGGATATCACCAAAAGTGTCAAAAATCGACTTGGACATGATGGAGTGGAAAAGGATGTGAATCATGCAACAAATATTTAGGGATTGATGGGGTGGCATGACAATGGAGGATAACTATCAGACAAGTTCAAAATATAGAATCCATATTGTGTGACCTGAAATGGGAACAAAAAATGATCATCCACCACTGACCATATTTTCAATGTGGTACTTGAATAAATTTTTCGTTTTATATCATTGAGTACATTGGAATGAAATTGTAGCAGAGCCCTAGGGCCTGGAATTTATGCCATTCAGGGGTCCTTTTGAATTTGAAATATGTTGATATCCCAAATTAAGGGGAACATGAAGCCTTGAAATGGTTGATAACATGTATTGGTAGAATCCCACACTGTAGGTCCTGAACTAGAGAGCTCCAAGGAACATTGGTAATTTCTTAAGATGGTCGAGGGGCCCAATTCAAGAGCATCCGACTTGAAATGAAGATTGTAGAATAGGAGGATGAAGAGCTCTAAAGAGGGATAGGTATGTGGAGTGGTTGTTATAAACACAAAGTGTATGAGTATGTAATCCCATACCACACCACATACTTCCTCTTGAGGAACTAGGTCTAGGGGGGAATGAAGATGATGAGGTTTATAGGAAAATGGATGGACATAAAGATTAAATTTCTAGGTGGTCCTACATATCCCATGATAATGAGAATCAAGACACACCTAGTTCTGGAATAGGTTGTGTAGTTTTACGTCATGTGGTAAGGACACAGGATGAAAGAGGAGTGTCTCAAGGGGATATGTGTGGCTTGGAAAAAATATCCTGACGTGAATGAGGACATGGAGTCCATACAACACCACACAATCCTAAATAATAACTTTTATCAGGGGACTGAAAATGTCGATGGACCTTATATGGTAAGTCCCATCCAGTTTGCAGATTAACATCTTGCAGTGTGGAAGGTGGGGATCTTAATTTAAAGTTATAGGGATTGTACCATGATTGTGTGACCCTTCATGTGGGTATACACTCAACCAAAAATCCTAAGACCACATGAGAAATTCTCAGTGTGGGAAATAAGGAATGATATAAGGTTCGTCCCATCATATAAGGTCATAATGATAAATGAAATAGATCTGGCGGGGTAAATCCCACCCAAACCAAAATCCCTACTCGTGGAATGCTTCAAAGGGATAGTAGGACAAAATGAATAATTGGATCTAATATATGGGGCATACAGGGGTGGTGCTAATAATGGGGGATGGATTTTTACCACATTAAAAATGAAGCATCCACATCGTGTGACCTTAAATGGGAACAAAAAATGAGTGTCGACCACTGACAATATCCGCAATGTAGGAATTCTGTCAAATTGCCGATCAAAATACTCCAGAACATTGTTCTGAGTCTGTATGAGATCTCTTAGGCCTATAATTCATACCTTTCAGGGGTCCTTCTAAATGTGAATGATGATGGAGACCAAAATAAAGGGAATGTGTGAATTGTGAGTATTATCGTGTAGTTTAACATCATAGAGGATGAAAAAAGATGTGGATATCACCAAAGATATGGATACATGGTTTGGCCTTGATGAACTCTCCATGAATGAAGGAAAAATACTACCCTACATCATCTTTTTTGACCCATGGGGAGATCATGAAGATTTGGTTTGGGCCAATGGACTAAATGTTGGGGCATTCCCACTTATCCCATGAGAATGTGAATCAAGCCATACGTAGTTCTGAAAGGGCCATGCAGTTTAATGTCATACGGTGAGGACGTTGGAGGATAGAAGAATGTGGAGGGGGAACATAGTGTGTTAATAATCACCTTAAAATGAGTGGGGCCAAAGAATTCTATGTTATAGCATGTAGTATACTCTAAGGAAACTACATGAAGAGGGTAGTTGAAGAGAAGAGTTTGGGGATGGACTCTAAGACAAAGAATCTGAGCATTCCTGCGTATTCCATGAAGATAGGAATCAAGCCCTACATAGTTCTTGAAATATTTTTATTCTTAATGTCATGCATCAAATAAATGATATATCTTAGTTTATGGTCTTATAGCTTAGACAGTTTTGCAGTTTATCTGCCACTCGTAGTTTAATGTCATGCGGGACCGGTGCTAAGTAGTTTTACGTCCTTCTGATTTGGCGGATCACTCAATATAATTCCATGGATAAGAGGATGAAATTTAAGGTTAGGTATGACCGTTTTCTCAGGAAAAGTATTTCTTGATGAATTTAGCATTAGTGGCTGGAGATAAACGCTCACCACCATCCATGGTAACCAGAAAGTAAACACCATTAGGGTAAAAATTGTGAATGATATAAGGCCATTCTCGTTTGGGCTCGGGTGTGGGTGGTATCATACCAGGTGTCATTGGAATTCTCTGATCCAACACCATTTCACCTTTCAAAAAAAAAGAGGAGGAAAACTTTCTTGTTGAATGCTCTGGATATGTTGTTCTAATGCCTTATAGATTATGCATGGCACAATTCGTGTTCTCATCGAGTGCTTCCAGTTCATCCAGACGGATGTCAGCAACATTATCTAGTGTTTTTTGATCATAGATAGTTGTTCATAATGAAGGAAACTAAATCTATATGGGAATGATGACCTCCATTCCGTAAACTAGGGAGTATATGGTCATCTGGGTTGAATTACACGTCATCATCTGATAAGACCAGAGGGAATTGGGGAGTTTTTTCATCCATTTCTTCTTGTTCTAACCAACCATTTTCTGTAGGATTTTAGACAGGGTTTTGTTGAACAACTTAATCTTCCTATATTCTTGCGCGTGATAGGAGGTATTCTTAGAACGAATGTTGTTCTTGGTGTACAATTTTTTCAACTTGACTTCCAGGAATTTGGTGTCGTTATCGGTGAGGATGGCCTGAAGGACTCCAAATAGGTAGATGATGTTGGACCTCACAAATTCAATGATAGAATGGGCCTTGAACTCCTTGAATTGAACTGCCTCTTCCCACATGGAAAAGAAATCCATAGCCGTCCGAATGAACCTGCACTGGCGAGATGTCGCTGGTAGATATGGTCCCATGACATCGGGTCCCCATATTACAAAGGGCCAAAAGTACTTGGTGGTATTGAGAGCCTCTTCCAGATGATTTAGAAAATTACCATGTATTTGGCACACATGGAACCTCCTAGAAAACTCGATACAGTCATGGATCTTGGAGTGCCAAAAGTACCCCAGTCTCTGTGTCTAGTGAGACAGTTTTGACCTATTCTGATGAGCCCTACATGAACCGGCATGAACCTCCTGCATGAATTCATAAATCTCACTTCTTAAATGAAATGAAGGAGGACTCCATCAAACCAAATTTGTAGAGGATTATCTCAATACATGTGTCACTCTATAGGGTAAATTGAAATGTGTATCATCGTATTTGCTAGTGCTTGGATCCATCTATCGGGAGATTGATGTGCTGGAGTTACTCAATAATGGGGGTCCACCAATCGGGAGTCACTTCTAACAATGCATCAGGGGGACCAGGGGACCCTGATGGCAAGGCACCAGTGGTAAGATGTCTTACCTTCAGTGTATCCTCATTATCAGGAGTAATGTATAGGTTTACCAGCTCCACAGTGTTAACCAAAGCATACAATTGATCATCACCTGATGAATAATCCATCACTAGAAGGATTCTAGGGTTAATATCCATTTTCATGGTCATGAATTCTTTAATAGAATGAGATGAATATGGCATCAGTGGGGGAATTTTTTATCCCTTGTGTTGTTGATGATTTCTCTTCTAGGAATATGTTGGTTGAGACATCAACATAGAATTAGTAGCTATGGATGACGCATGGACTTTTCAAGGCATGGGTCTATTCAAACATGAATGGATAATACCATTAGAACATGAGATTTACTTACAAGCCACCTAGTTTTCATATTTTTATGATATGTGGCTAGAAACCTAATTCGACTCACCCTCACTATGACTGCCATTGTTTGGCTTCATGTATACACATGCTGCCTAGGCCAAAGCTGGGACCAACCTGAAAATGTTGTTATCAACCAAGTCGTGATTCCAGTCTTTAAACACATAGAAATGTTTGAGTGTGTTCCCTATGCTCTGTTGATTGAGTCATTAGTTGGGGCGATCAGTGACATCCCCCTCTTTGGGCCTCCTGCATTCGGGAAACAGAAGAATTCATTATTCCAAGGAAAGATAGAAATTATCGATGACCTGGGCCTCATTGAATGAGTATGTGTAGTTTCACCTATCCGAGAAAGGTAATATGGGAGCCTAGACATGAAGTGGGGCTGGAGGAGCCTGTCGAGGAGGTGGAACCTAGTTATCTCACGTCGGTGGTGGAGACGCATTAGGCGGGGGCACCTGCTGATTCTGAGGTGGGCGCTTCTAGTCCATAGGATGTTTCTAAGGTGTAGGGCCTCTATGAGGATGTGTAGGTGGCTCCACTGATAATAACTCTAGTTTTTGGGGCCTCAATTTGGGCCACCGCGGTGGGCCCAACCTTAGCGGCTCTTCTCGCAGGAACTAAAGGAGGGAACAAAGAGGCATTCTTTGTCCACTAAAATCCTTCCTTTAGATGTTGGTCCCTATAATATAATTAAAGGAATCTATTAGGGTAATTATGAGAAATGATATAGGGGACTAGTTCGGTTTTTACATTCCCAACACACATTTTCCACAGCTTTTCCTGAGTCAGTGGCTTATCCAGGGAGTAGGCGAGGCAGTTCCACTGGGCGATAATGTGCGAGACGCACGTCTGGCCTCTTCATGCAATTGAAGAGATCTATAATAATCATTCTCCATGTGGTATAGATGAACTTGTATAGAAATTTTCTATATATATCTTCCCAACTAGTGACCAACCCAATGAGTAGATGGTTGTACTCGACAAATACATTCCCTTGCAATGTTTGTACTAAACACCAGAGTTTGGTAGCTTCTTGTTGTACTGGATTTCAAAACATAGGTACACACCAAGAGATGAAGTGGGCTAGATGTTGTGGTGGATCACATATCCCGTTAAATGCGGAAAATGTGTGGTTTCCAAAACCAGGGGTGCTGACATATTGTCCAACCATGACGGATATGGATTGCCATCAGGTGGAATATCCACCTATCAAGTTTCTAAATCCTCAATAAGGGAAATGAGAAACTCTATTAGATCAACTTGGAAGGGGTTCCTATATTGACAGGGATCCTTAACCACTAGTGCATTGTCAAGTTCCTCAACATGATAAGCAGTCCTGATGGCTCGTGGAGTGGCTGGTGGGGTGACATGTGGGATAGTTGGGAAAAAAAACTTGTGGAGCGGCTTGCGGAGCCTGAGTAGGGTCTTTAAGCTTATCACACCACTTAGGTAGATTTGGTGATACATACCGCTCCCTCTTACCATAGCTCTGGGCTCTATCCTGTCTATGTGGAATGATTGTTAGGGTAACCCAGAGGTAAATTGCTAGGGTAAAGTTGTACATGCCCCTGCTTCCCTGGTTGATGATCACTGTAGTCTAGTCACCGCTCTGCAACACCTTTAGGAAGGAGGACATCGAACATCATCTTATTCTCCATGAGCTTTTTATGCAACATGATATTTTTTGGATCATCATCTGTCTTCTAAACTGATCCAGATGGCTCTGAGGGTTTGAGGACCCAAAGATCATCTTTCCGATTATTGGGATTCCAGATGAGGACCAATGACTCGGTAGGCACGAGAATAACCAGTAGATTTCTTTTCTATTGAGTAACCCTTCCTAGTGGATCAAATAGATATGGAACTCCCCTGGGGGTGGGGGTATGTTCTCTTTAAGGTTATCTAGCGCATTCTCTCCCACTAAATGGTCGGCGCTGTTAATTGTGACTCCACATGGGGGAATATCATCAATATCACTTGACAATTCATGTTGGAGTGGGATATTACTAAAATGAAGGGAGGCATACAACCCCTAACAAAAATACCAGAAAATGTGGGGATGCCTCTTTGATAATTTTTTGGATAACAATAAAGCTCTAAACACATCATTGCTGGAGGGTCTGGTGGCGACGGGGCAACTTAGGGCGGTGGGGTATAGAGCGCACAACTATGTCAACAAAATGAAATATATGGAAATATCATTAAAGTGTGAGTTCCTCCTAGGGTAATACACTTGTTGATAATGGAGATGGAAGTGCGTCACCCAAAGGGTTTGGTGAAAACACTCGAATTCTTCCTTGGTAAGTGATTCCCACACACTGAAGTTCACAACTACGATTGGCCATAACATCTCTATGAAATTATCCACTGTTAGGATTTCCCAATAGATACCTAGCTCAGAAACAGAATCCGACTCGTTTTTCCCCACTCATCATCTTGTGGTGACTACGGTACTGGTAGCATCACTCAAGCTGATCGCTGAGACGATAGACTTGCCGGTGGAGAATACGGTGAACGGGCTGACAAGAATCAGCATCCTAGGTTTTCTTACAATGAATGAAATGACTAAACCATTACATATCAGTAAGTTGTACTAGATGCAACAGCCTCCTACGTAGGTGTTGTGGTTACTGATGGTGGGTCATGTTTTTGTTCTTCCTCTATCTGTCTCTAGAATAACTCTCTATGATTTCTAGCTGAGGTAGAGAATGGCCTTGTTGATGATAGGTAGGATGGAACAACCATGCCCTATAAAGAAGCCAAAAATTCCTCCTCCTAGATGTATCTATGGAGGGAGGTAGGAATCCGAAGGATATCACTTTTCATATGGATGAGGCTTATATGCCTCATTCCTACCCCAGACCTCGACACAGAGGATCGAGGCGAGGGTTCCATTTAGGAATCACATTCTGCCATAGAATATGAGAAGTAGATATTCTTAATCATGGTTCAACATATCTTGATATATTTTATACAGTTTCAGTGACGCGCCCTACTTCCCTAGGATGGTTCTTAGGGACATGGTAGATTTTTTTCATGAGGGGGATCTTCGGCAGAACTAATGTTGGGAAAGAGAAAACTTATGCCTGGGTGATATGGGGTGCGAGGAGAACCAGGAAAAATCTCAAATGGATCATGTGGCGGACCTCTGTGTCTGCTGGCTGATGCACGAAGATAATATCCATGGGAAATATTTGAGTGGGTTTGACCTCTTCTTACACTGATTGGATCATGGGAAAGGCCTCCAAGCTAGTTTCCTTTTTCAGCGATGGTACGAGGAAGGTCCTCATACTGGTTGATATAGAAACGAGTGACACCTCTGTATTGGGTGCTAATGTAGAGCTAAAAAATCTCCACTTCTATGATTTCAGGGATGAGGAGTAACTTTGATGGTTATTGTAAGGACATGGGGAAGACCCCCACACTGGAGGTTGACATGCCGGGTAGCATCTTCACATCAGCGACCTGTGAGAGGATGAAAAACCCATACCTGAGGTCACAGGTGTGGAATAGGCTTCCATTATAGGTGTCAATTCTGCAAGGAGGACCTTCAGTTGGATTGATGTTGGAATGGGGTGGGCCTCTATGCTGAGCTTGGGAGTGGGATGGACATGCGATCTTATTGGTGGTGGAACATGGTGGACCTTTTTACTTGATTCAAACACCGCGAGTGGGCCCACAACAGATGCCACCTGTGTCGACGACAAAAGGATTTGTCCCAACCTGTCGGTTGGGCGGTTAGGGCCTTAATCCAGGTTGAGCAAATAAGTTCCCCTACTTAGTATGAATGGGTCATTGTCTGTATGCATTGGCGGTGGCACATTCCTTGATATCCATTGATGATTATGACGCCCATTGGTGGGCATTCCCCTCGACTTATGCCCAGCGCAAGCATCGGGTTAACCGAATTGGGGTTGGTGGTGGAGGTGAATAAATCACCTACTCCACATCCTATAGGGCTAGTTGGAGGCACTGGAGCGACATAGTGGGAGACCTCCATGGTGTCCCTACGGATGGTATTTTAGCTGGGCTGGCCTAAAAATCCCTCACCTCATTGGCTGTGTTATGGGGAGAGACTCCTGAAATGATTTTTGGTCAGAGTGGGGAGCAGTGGCTCCCTGCTGGGCCCTTGGGGGAGGTAGCGACCGTGAGGCAAGAATCATATATGTCATGTTGGGCCATATCCCAAGATGGGATAATCCCCTCCTCCTCGTATCATCAAACGAGGTTGTTTATCACCCTCCTCCGAATGATTTTAGATGGGGAGATGGGGTGGGAAACCCAATATCTATGGATGTGGAGGCCACTGTGTAAGAGATGAGGCCACACAGAATTTCCACATTGACAATGCCCTGACCCCTGCGTTGGTGGGTGGGTGGTGATCGGTTTCCTATCAATAAATTGTGGGTCCAATAAAGCGGGTAGATTTAACCATTATTTTCGAAAGAAGGAAATATATGTCTCGTTCTTTAATGCCATTCTGTCTTCCATGGTTTTTAATCAGAATCTATGTTGATAACATTCGAGATCGATATGTCCAACATTCAACTGCCCCAGTTTTTGGCGAGTTTCACACTAGGCCCACAATTTGCGTTACGGGACCTGGCACCTAATAACAAGATCTGATGACATGCTAATCCATTGATGTCTCTATTTCTACTAATCACTACATCAAGATGAATAACTTCACATAGGGTTCACCATTTCTATTTCCAACCCTTTCCCTAGGGCGTGCATTCGTCACTTTGAGGAACCCGTTGTTCTGTTTCCCCGAATTCCTTCTTTCCAAAGGCAGACGACATCTGTCACTTATTCTTGGACATTTTATCCTTGATCAAAATGGGATGATGGGATGTCAGTTCCACCATTTGTGGATTCCTCCTTTAAATCATCACCTGGTCTAAGTCTCCCATAAAGATTAAGATGTTGTTTGGGAAACTCATCCCAATACCATATCTTCCTAGAATCTGGTTAATTATGATGCTTCTATAGAGACATGTGAAGGAGTCATATGGTTGAAACCCCAAGAGGGAACACTGATTCTAGGGCTAACATGTGGTTAGTTACCTGATTTCTGCTATAAGCAGTGAGAAAGTGGGTTAAATGATCTCACCTGCATGTGACAGCCCGGGTAAAAATTAGAATGGATATGGATGATTGAGAGAATTGGTTGGAGGATGATATGGAACCAATTTGAGGACGAAGGTTTTGTCATACTTGAGTCACGAAGAGACTTCCTTCATATCCCTATGATAGGTATTCCATGTCCACATAGTTTGGTGGGGCGATGAGTAACCTTAGGTGGCGGCCCGTGAGAATGGACACATGTATGGGATTCAGAGGAAGTACAACCTCTGGGTTTGGGAATGAACATCTAGAATGACATATGTTCAAGGGATATATCACGATGGGACATGAGTGATGGTATTCAACCTCGAGGATGATTCCAACATATCCCCATGGCTGAGAATCAAAGTCCATGCAGTTCAGGATGGGTGTCTAGAATCGGGTTGTACATATTGGACAATGACTTGATGATATACTAGGGATTAAACATTTTTATCTACCTGGGTTAGTCTGGATCCCGAGGGGCTAAACAGATATATAGGTTCCAACTAAGGGAACTAAAATGGATTACCATCGATTGTGGACAACAATGGCTTACCACTGGTTGGGGTTCACAATGGCTTACCATCGGTAAGTGTTCCCAACTGATTACCATCATTTGGGGATCAGAATGGCTAACCATCAATTGGGGATCACAATGACTTACCATCAATTAGGGATAAAAAAGGCTTATCAGTGATTGGGGATCCCAACAGCTTACCATCAATTTGGGATCACTATAGCTTACCATCGAGTGGGGATCACAACGGCTTACTGTCTATTGGTGTTGAACCTCGATGGGGGTTCATACATACCCTCTCTAGGGGACAATGATAAAATCAAGTGTAATTCGAATGGGTATATTTTAACATATTTCTAGATGAAAAGGGGAATACAGTTTAATGTCATTCAAGAAGAGGGTGAACCGACGTGAAGTGTTCGGGACCAATGTGTGTTGGTCTTGTAACTTAGAGAGTATTTCTACGTACCCTTACTAGAAAGGGATAAGGATCAAAGTCCCCGTAGTATAGAATGGGGGATATAGTTTAACTTCATGCGGTCTGAAGGTGAACCGACCTGAAGGGGTCGGGACCAGTGGGTGTTAGGCTTGAACCTCAGAAAGGATTTTAAAACACCATGAGTAAGAGAAAAGGTTCAAAGTCCACATAGTTCAGGAGGGTTTTGGGCTTACACGATAAGGCTGAACAATGAGGTAACAGGGTCTTATGCGTGGTCAGCGACCTAGGGTGAAGGAGATTAATAAATTCTCATGGATGGAGACCTGATGGTACAAATCACAAAGGGAGAGTGACATGGTAATGAAGGTCCTGGTGCCCATTTCTCCTCTAGTAATTGGTACCAAAATAGAGAGGAGGATCATGGGTTCTACCTCTCGTAAGAAAGGCTAGTGGCTTACACCAAGATGGTTTCCCTTCCCCACTGATAGACACTACTCCAACAAAAATGATATCATTGCATGGGTGGGAGATCTCACTCTAGTGGAAACATGTGGGTGTGGATAATTTCTGAGGTGGGGAAGCCCATGTATATTTCACATGGAAAGGCCATAGTATAACACCATGTGATGACGATGAAGGTACATAGTAGTTTAACATCCTACATCTCAGATGAGGTGGGTTCACTCCGCACCCCTAGGACTTACATGACTAATACCTACCCAACCTTATGGAAGGGAAGGAATCAACAATTCCATGGATAGGTGGTGTTGTGGAGTGATCCATTTAGGGGGCCACGTTATTGTGGCTATGAGAAGAATAAATAGTTTTTAGCATGCCTATGTGAAGAAGCATGAGGCTAAGAAAAAAACATGAACCACCGCCAAAGGGACCATGAAATCACATCATATGATCTTGGAGGGTCGTACGGGAGAAGGGTTTGAGAAGAAAATGGGTTCACATGAAAGGACCTTGTGAAGCTCTGGTTCTCCACATAGGGGAGGGACTTCGTGTAGGGGTATTCTACACAAAGTGGAGTGGACTAGATTAGAATATGGTATTGGTGAATATGAACGGTGCTTCGTGAATTAGAAAGGATTTCATGGAGTTGGAATTTGTGAAGAAACTGTACCTTGAGAAGCATATTACTGTGAAGAAATGTGGTTCACGAAGAACAAAGACCATGCCTTAGCATGTGGTTTACATGTACATGGAAGGTAATTCATGAATCATGAGTGATTTGTGAAGACCTGAGTCCCCTTAGGGATATCAATACTTTGTGATAGCCTATGGGATCTATGAAGGGCATCCCTTCTTTAATATGGGTTGTATTTGATCTGAAGGAAGGGTATATCACAATGCTCAAATACCTTTATGAGATCATTTTTTAAAGGTTTTCACAGAGCAAATGGTGCTTCGCGATTTGAGAGTTGAGAAGGAGAACAGTCGAGATAACCATCCTCTGCAATCGAGGGTAGCCCAGTATTTATAGGTAAGGGGCGGCTCGAAGTAGGTACATCTCTGTTTGAAGAAATGTGGTTCTCTGTGATCGGTTTCTGGTTGCATCAAGTTTGTTGTAAATGCAGAGTCAACGTCCATCCCCTCCTTAGCATAGATCTCTCTTCAGTTACCTCTGTGATGATCACGGAGGCTTCCATCAAGTCCCAAGGGATCTCAAAGGTTGATCCTCTTAACTCCATGGAATGAATCTCTTCGTTAATTTCATAGTAATTGTGGAGACTCCTGCCACTTTTTCTCTTTATCGAACATATAGGGGGCTTCAACTTGGCTTCAGTCGCAGTGCTGAGGGTCTCTACAAATGGGCTTCGCAAGGCCACCCTTTTGGGATTGGTTTCTTATTTGTGTCCTATTCCTCTGCCTGTATTTTGGTGCCAACAGATATCAATGTCTTATAAAATGATTTCAAGAATTAAAATTTTAAAAATAAATTATTTTTAATGTAATTTTACATGATCTTTGACCTTTGAAATGGTATTAAATAAGAATTTGTAAAAAAATTGTAATGAACTTCTTGACGACCACCAAATGAGCATCGATAAAATCACAAAAGGAAGAAATGCTTGGATATGGGTTTTATTTCCCCTATAAAAGAAAAGGATAGGAAGTCATAAAAGACCCATAGATCACATGAGACTCTATGGGATACGTGATCATGTGAGTATCATAAGGTCATATGAAAAAAAAATTGTATCACATATCCTAAAAAGGATCCCATAAGGACCCTTCAACAAGAACTTTTGATCTTTCAAAAACACATTTTATAAAAGGGGGTCATGCATTCGTAGTCTGGAAAGCTCCCCAATGGCACACTGATTTTCAACCAGTTAGCGTATAACAACCCATCCAAAAATCCATCTAAAATGGGAGGGAAAAATCCAAAATGCAGAGGCCTCCTTTGGTCATAAAACGCATGTGATGGATCACCAACAAGAAAAATGGTTGTCCTCGACAACACTCGTGAAAAATCCAGAGACCCTTGAACCATTGAAAAATAAAAAAAATAAAAAAAAATTTGAGGATTCAGGATCTCCTCGTGGCCATAAACATCACACTATGATCCCCTGATAATCCAAAAGACACCACAAGACTCTATCGATAAGACCACCTCGTCTCACGAAAGCATGTCTGCATGTCATCATTATCATACGGAAAGGCTCAGTTATGAATAGAAGACCACATTCATCCCCTTTTGTTCCCCAAGGATAAATGAATGATGTTTTTCATTAAACACTTGTGAATCCCCATAGGAACATTATTGTTCATGTGATATAAAATTAGAAGGTCAAGTAATTGTCTTCTTCATTACACATGTAATCATTTTTAACCCTCAGCCATTGGAAAATTAAAAATGAAAATAAAAATAATAGTAGTATTAAGCTGCTCATGGTCATGAAACTCTTGTCACACGCTAAGGTCATCCAAAAAATGACTTCATGAGACTACATGACAAGTCGATCGGATCCCAGAAAGTGCCTTAAAAATGAATCCATGCTTCCAGAAATTTCATAGGATTCTTTTGGAGCATCTGGTGTACACCTTTCAGTAGGAATCCTGATCTTATGGAGGCACCATGACAAGTCAATATGAAAATTTGGATGTACTTCTTCATTCCCACATAGTTAAAAATGTCCACATTAATGGTAAAATCCAAGAAAGGAGTCTTTTATTGGATGGACTATTGGTCGCTGAAAATCATGAGATTCCCTCAGAGATGTTCCATGGAAGAGACTTTATAAGACATGTAACTTTCAAGACCTTTTCCAAATCCATCATAGACTCTTACAATATGCACCACACAATGCAGAGAAAAACATTAATGGAAAATACTATAAATTCCACACCCTAGTATGAAATGATCATGGGTTTGCAAAACTACATACTAAGATGTGGAGGAAGAATAATTGAATAAGAAGGTGGAAATTTTGCATCCTATGCTAGAGTTGATTTCTCTATGTAGCTGATATCAATATAGAAAAGTCTCCCATCTTCTATGATACATGTGAACGGATGTAGTGATCATGAGACATGCATAATGTACCTCTTATGATCACCCATAAATCACACAAAGTACTTATGAGAGGAACCACAGGGAACATCCCTCGCATCTAATGGATCACATAAGACTTATCATAAACTAGCATTGAATATGTCTATGGAATTCGCAACATAAAATCATAAAGAGATATAAAAGATAGAATACTTAAGGGAAATAAACACATGTTTGTTGACCAACATGCACTGTGAGTAAACCACCCCTGACATGCTACATAATTAGAGAATTTTACCCAGATCTCTCAAATCTATTTAAGTATGCAATTTGGGTCTGGAAATGACTTTTGGAATTTTTATATATAGTCACACAGTCAAAATAGTCATTCCACCTCAGTATTGATATGCCCTTCATTGTCATCACACAAACCATGCGATGTTATTTAGATATGTCTCCTAACACAAATAATGGTTCTGTAATTATGTCAGATAAGCCTTGTTTTAGCACCTAATAATTTCAAATGTACCTCATGAAATCCCCTATACATGATAGATAGGTCTCGTGATGCCCTCCAGACAAGTCAGCTAGGACATGAGACACCCTCTGAGAAATGTCACACTAACTCTTACCACACCCTCCAAGTCTGTTAGATAGCTCTTGTAATGAAACATGGTAAACTCAATTAGATTATAAAACATGTTTTAGACATTCTGGAAAGGTCATTCTATTTCTTTCATGATCATCCATCTGGTTCTAATGATGTCTTCATAATAATTCGTCCTTAACCATGAAACAACCTTCAACCATTCCATCTAGATTATGCAATGTCCTCTAGAAAAGTAAACAAGATCATAAATTTTCATTGAAGATATATTAGTAAGATACTCTCTAAAATGACAAGAAGACAGTAAAATCAGGTTGAGAAGATAATTATCGCATGTTATAAAGGTATGTAGTCCAGGTATGCAATGGAAAACTCAGAGTGTACGCCCTAATCAAATGAACTATGAGGACTCTGATTCATGATGTTACTGGGATACATAGTATTCCTTCCTAATACCTGATCAAAGACTCAAATGGGAATCCAATTCAAGTGTAAGTCCTATTAATACTATGACATTCCAACCATTGTGACCCAATCATTTACATGGGTTTATCGCATCACCTCATCCATTACTGGACTGAGAGATAAACTAAACTATGATGAAATTGATTCCTAGTATAACCAGTATACATAGGATTCCACCCTAAGGCCTGAGATCCATAGTAAATATTTTTTGGTCAGTCCCAACACATATTTCTAAAATCTATAAGTTTCTATAAATGATCTTTTTCCATCCCTCATTCCTCCCACTGATTGTATCTCATGTGGGCTTAGTGAGATGGAATATTCATATCATTTTATCAATAAACCTCCATCAATATTGGGTAACCTCAGAGTGTATTCCCAAATAAAAATAAATATGAGGACTCTGATTCAATTTGTAACTACAATACATAGGAATACTTCCTAAGACTCGAGCCCAATCCTAAATGGAGGTCTAGTTAATGTGTAGGTCTCATTATGCCTATGAAATTCCACCCATCGAGACCCATTATTCTCATGAGATTATCACTTCACATCATTCATGAGCAGACTAAGAAATTAAAATAACTATAATGACACTAATTACTTCTATAACTGAGATACATAGGACACCTCCGCATGGCATGTTCATTATATTAAATCTCATTGGGATTGTCACAGTACAGATTTCCCGTATCTATGTGATGTGATTCTGATAACTTATTATCTAATATTTGTCTCATTTCTATCATATGTCACGTGATCTTTGGTAATCGTAGTGGTCATATCATTTTTATCACAAATATCTTCTATCCATGGAAATGTCACTATATATATCCCAATAAGTAGAATGATATAATCCTCCCCAATATGAGGATATCTACCTTGGGGTTAGTCCTAAGGGCATGAATGAACTACAAAAACTCTGATTATCTCCAAAATCAGGATAGGTAGGTTGTCTCCATGGTACTTGATAATGAATACGTAGTTCCTCAAAGGAATCATATATATCCTCTCTACATGACATTGAACTTCATTGGTTGAAAAAACTATGTGGAAACAATTCCTACAATATTAAAGATGTGTCTGATGATTCATAATGGCTCAATCCCTTCCTTAGAATATTTACAACCTCCATGCATTGTAACATACACCAAATTTCAAAGTTATACAGCTTCAGTTCATAAGAATCTACTCATTACTGGGAAAAGGATATTGAACCCTTGATACATATAGATGAATTCAATAATGATACCCCAATATTTTTCACATAAAAGTGAATTAACCCATAATCTTTTTTAGGTTAATATTTCACATATTGGGATTAGGAATTGATTTGGGAATATAACAAAAATCTATAAGGGAGTCCCAAAGTTGGAAAAAATTATCATAAAAGAGTAATATGATCCCAACCTTCCATAATTTTGACTAGTGTGAGTCCCTAAGATTCATTGGTCCCAATAATCCATACGACTACTTGCCTTTGAGAATAGTTCTCTACCTAATTGAAGATGAGTAAACCATTGGGTGTTTTCAGTAAGAACAATAATGGTAACATGATGTTGATTCCGGTGAAAAAATAAAACCCCCAAAGTAAATCATTGGTGAAAACCAGGCCCACTACAATGAGGGTTACTGATCACCATATATTCCTTTTCCAGAAAAAATTTGTAAACCCAATGTGAATATCTATAATAACAAAATGATGGGGTAACTACCCTTTTTTCTATTTCATTTTCACACTATATGCATAAAAAATTTGGGATGCCTGACATGAATCTCTAAAATGATAGAATGATTATTTAATAACGTGTGAAGCCATTTTGTTTTTCATATCCTACAAAAACAAAGAATGTAAGTCCAACATAATTTTAGATTTGATACTTTGTAACTAGGTTTATCCCAAAATAAGTTCGTTCTTTCTTTTATAATTCTATGATAGCATAATGTATGTATCCAAAATAAAATGAAAATTGTGTTAACCATGCATAGATGATTGAGCACATCATGCATACGATATTACACTAATAGGGAAACATGTTCATTATTGTTTTCCTGACTGTAAATACTACTCTCAACATCCCAGTATGAGAAAACGCCTTCATCATCTAGAACTCTCTTTGGTAAATCACAAATGACTGCAACCTATGTGGGTCAAAAAACGTTTTCAACTTATTAAACATTTCAACATCAAGTTGTAAACATGGTTATCAGTGAGAACCACTGAAGAGGTGCCATCCCATACCTGGAAGATGCTTGTGAGGTTCTCCAATCATGGAATTCGGTGTGTCCGAGTCACTAATGGAATGATGTAGCAAAGCCAGTGATTCTCATAGCCACAACCAACCACTTTAGTACCTTATCCCTAGATCATGAAAAATTACACTTTCATTCTCTGATAATGATGGACCAAGAAATAAAATATTTTTCCTTATATGTTTAGGTACCACAAAGGAGGGAACTTTTCTAGTTCCATCCCCATCACCATCCCATCAGTACCCATCAGTCACCTGTGTGGGTACAACAACAAAACACTAACGCCTCCACCACCCATGCACAAGAAAAAACTATGTCACATTGGGTGTGGAAGGTGATGTATGTCAATGAGTGGTCTCATACCACCACACCCACTAATGAGGTAGACTAACATTATCTATTTTTTTCTAGTAAGAGGTCCCATATTCATGCTAACTCAAAAAAAATGTCCATATTCATATAGGTGGCCCTGTGGATGCATATATTCATACTCTAGAGCATGATGTACATCATTATATTCAGGTAGAATGTGGAGAATACAAGTGTGAACATATCCTAGCTTCAATAGATGACATATTCCAATATATGGTGTGGAGTGAAAATGTGTGGGCTTATATCCCAAAACACACTTTGATAAAATTCCATTTTATTTTAGAAAGAGCTAAAAATGCAACCATCATATTCTGGAACTAGTATAGAATACAGGACATTGACGTATTTCTATCCATATATTCTGGGGAAATAATAAATCTTATCATTACAAACAAATGGTTGTACTAGAGAAATCACACATTTTTCTCACATCCATGAGGATAATCAGAATATTATGATTTAGGATGATGCATCAAAATGATCTCATACTCATATTACAAACAGTTCTCACTAGGTGAGAGAAGAACATATCTTGAGATAGGGGAACATGCTTGTAGAAACTGTCTGAGGGAATATTCCAAAGTCCCAGTATGTGTATCATATCCTCATTCTGGTTAGAGAACACCATGTGAGAGGGGTATAAGCCTCAGGAAAGGATCATTTTCATGTTGATGATTTCCAGCAGCATACTCCAAAGGACTAGGATCATGCATATATCCACATTATATCTAGGGATGACCATGTGATATTATCCCAAGCCTCAAAGAAGGTGTTGGTCGGAGTGGGTACTTAAGAGAGGGGTGAATTGAGTTCTAATTAAAAATTTCTGTTAAAAAGATTCTTATAAAAATCCCCCAAATTAAATAACAAGCTAAACTTTAGTGAATCTGTAATACAGTAAAGGGTCAGTTAGGTTCTCCAGAGATTGATTAGTTCTCAGTTAATCTAATCTAAATATTACTTAACTTTTGAAGCTAACCAAATGCTTTACAATAAATACAAACACTTCCTAGTTTTACTATAAGAGTTACTCTAAAATATAATTATATTTCAATGTACTTAGTAGCGTAATATTCAATATAGGTTGAAAAAAAAATAAGCACATAAGTTCTAACCAAGAGGTTCAGTCTTAATCCGAGACTTATTCCTCTCAAAACAATTTATATAAATTTTTATCTATACCCTAGATCGGGGTAAACAATAGTGCAAAGACTGTCCGGGTACTAAGTCCTCTACCACAGTTCTTCATGGGAACAAATAAACACAATAGAACACAGGTTATCCAGGTTCCACTTGACCTCTACCACTATCCACAGTGGGATACAAGAGAGTATTGTGAAAGAGTGAGTGAGGATTAGATCCTCCAGTTCAACACAGGAGTCAGTGTGTGTAGAATATACATAGAATACACACTAATCAAAAGTAAGTAAAATAATCACTTAGAGAGAGTAGATATGAGTTTAGAATGGTCTAGTGATTTGAATTGCATCTCTAGACTCCTCTTGATTAATCAGAAATGTTTCTGAGTCCTTCTCTGGTTTTTATCTTGAAAACAGAGTGTCGTTTTCTTCCTTGACTTTCAGGTTCATCTTGATCAGCTTGAGTGCATGAAGATCTCATTGTAGTTCTCCACTCCTTGACTAATGTTCAGCTTGTGTTCTCTTATTTTATGAATGGCTTCATGTATTTCCAGTGTTCTTCCTGTATCAATTTAGGTTTTTTTACTATGTATATGCACACCATGTAGTGGTTCCTCTCTGTAGCTCAATCATCCTTTTATACCATAAGCTTCGGTAATAGGAATGATTACCTTTTTATATGTACGAGGTATGGTTCCCTGACATGCCATCAACTATCATTAATTAATAGTACGTGCATTAAAAACATAAAATATGACCATTTCTTAAAAACAAATTGAAATAGAGTTTAAGTAGTAGTAACTAGTAACAGCCATCTTTTATCAGTAGATCTATGTCGGTTGACTTGTAATGGTGGACTTTGTATAATGGTGAGCTCCTATCGGTAGATCTCTGTTCTTGTACCGTTATCTCCTTGTATCGGTAGCAGTTACTCCGTGTAACAGTAGCTCCATGTACAGGTAACTCCATCTTCAGTAGCTTTGGTCTATCGGTAACTTTCTTGTATCGGTAACTACTTATATCAGTGGCTCTGTCTGTATAGGTAGGTCTTTATAACGGTAGTTGTGTGTTTGTCTGTCTGTATTGGCAGCCTGTATCGGTAGACATGAGTAGCGGTGAATCCCTTATATCGGTGGAATTAAGAACAGTAGACTTACTCATATCGGTATACTTACACACATCGGTAGACTTACACATATCGATAGACTTACTCTAACAGTAACCTTTCATTGTACCGGTAAACTTACACACTGATAGCTCTGTTCTGTCGGTAGCTATTATGTGTACCGATAACTACTTATCCAAATCAGTAGACTTCTGTATCAGTGTACTTAGCCTTATCAATATATGTGTATCTGTTTGTATGAGTAATCTTCATATCGGTAGCTCTTGCTATAATATTAGGTCTGTCTGTTTGTCTGTATCAGTAGCTATGTGCATACCGGTGGACTTTATGCATACTAGTGAACTTAACACTTATCTTTTCTATGAAAATCATATCCAGATTGAGTTAGAATTATTTCAAAGTGCATATAAACATAGATAAACATTTATTAACTTATTCCAATGACTATTTTGATATTTTTTTCAACATAGGATTATAAACACATATTAAAAAATAATTGGTTTTATCAAAACAGGTGAGGTCAACAATCTCCCCCTTTTTGATAATCACAGATTGTGATATTATAATCCAAAATAATTAGTAATGAAATTCTCAAAATTGAGATTTTTAAATAATATCAGAGGATATAGTATTAAAAGCAATTGTATCAGAGGTATGAAATAACTGTATCAAAGATATACAACACATGTATCGTAGGGAAATGTTTTATGCTCATAAAATATAATGATTTTTCATATCAGTGTTCCATGTTCTCCATTAGATATTATTTATCCCCCAGATATGTTTCCCTTAGATATTATGTTTCCTTTAGATATAATTTCTCCCCCATTGTGATTAGAACAAAGTGGGAAAAAGGAAATACAATAAAAGAGAAGGAATAGAGGTTAAAAGAAGGTAAGATCATATATATTCCTTGGGGAAAAAATATATAGGATTACAGAATTTAAAAAAAAAAAGAAATAAAGGTAATTCCTATCAAAGTTCCTTGCCACAAATCAATGCAAATCCTCAGCAAGAGATTTTCCCTTGGGATTAGAAGAGGATTCGAGTATGGTGGATGCAGGTGGAGGCTTAGGAATACCAGAGATAATCAGAGGAGGCTGAGATACTGAGACATTGTCTGTCCTATAATGTATATCTCGTAGAATGAGCAGAGGTAGGAAGAGTTGGAGGTGCAATGATTGGAGTACTTTCCACATGTAAGAATGGCAGCAACAGATTTCTAAAGTCCATTATAATTCCTCCTCCTCTCTCCATAGCATAAATGAATTCATCCTTGTTCTCCATGAATTTGTCTAAAGTTTGAGTCAGTTCCCTGATCTTGCATACTTGTTCTCTTAAGGCTTTAATAACAAGAGGTAATTTCATATTTTCCAAAATAAGTTTGAAATGGTTGGTCAGCTGATGCTTGGTATAAAATTTCAGAAAATAAGAATCAACTTTATCCTTTACTTCTATCTGAGAGGGATAAGATTCTCTCATATAATCTAGAACAATTTTCATAATATCTCTAGTGGTAGTCACCACCTGGGTTAGGGCAGATGAGTCCAAAGGGAAATTGGTTGATGCTGAACCAAGCTCCTCTTTCATCAAAGCTCTAATATGATCCAAATCTATAGAAGGTCTGGAAGCAAGAGAACCAATGGAAAAAGACACAGTTTCCTTGAAAATTTTAGTTACCCACTTATAAGATTTTTTCACTACAAAATCCTTGGTCCTAACATGCTTCTGTATGGAATGATTAAATTCCTCAAAAACTGAAACCATCTGGCTAACTATACCCTTCACAAAATCAAAATCCTTGCCTTCTTGAGATTTATAATTCATATAGGATTCCAGAGAAACAACTGATTTCATTCGAAATTCAACATCCTCTTCCAAGCTCAACACTTGATTCTGGAAAACCTTTATTTCATCCACCATCTCTGCCATAGTGGTTGACACACTACAACCAAGAGAGAGTTCAAATGATTTTTCCATGTTGCACAGCTCCTCAACAACACAATTCTTTAAATTGGCAATAGATGCATTCAAATACCCTTTCATCTCATCCTTTAAAGACTCAAGGTGAGCCCCGGTTACCATACTACCATGAACAACAACAGGTGCTCTTTTTGACACAATACTAGCTACAAAGTCATCCATAACAAATTGAATGGATGAAATCATTGAAGATTCCATTATCTTTACTTCTTCCACAAATCTGGTCTTTATCTCAGACTTTAACCGATCCATATCAGGTTTTCTGACTACATCCGCATGTAATAACTTAGATAGAATTTCATAATTGACTTTAGGTCTACTGAGGGATGCCTCAATATCATAATTCAGATAATTCAATCCACAGACCATAAAACCTGGGTCTTCTGCCCAGTCTTCAATTCCATCAGCTACTGAAACACAACCTAGTCTAGTTGGATGCTCCCCCTCAACTGGTGCATTCTCCTGTATAGTAATAGCACCCTCATCATCTTGGTATTCTTTAGAATAATCTTCCACAACTAACTCTATTTCTCTAACAGCAGGAGGCTCCTTAGGAATAGGAGCAGGTCTATCAACTTCAATAATAACAGCCTCTAAAGGCACAACAGAACATCCAATCCAAGGACTCAAACTCAAGGTGGCAGAAGCAGATGCTTTAGTTTCAGATTCTCTTTCTTCTTCAACATTATCTAGGGCAGCCTCTTCCTGATCTGATCTCTGTTGGTCTTCCTCATCCACAGGTGCCTCTTCATTGCTTACACCCAAAATAGTTTCTGTACTAGGTAGGTTCAAAGAATAATTTTCATTTTCTTCTGAGACAATATCAGGAGTTGGGCTAGGAGGAAAGTCTGGATATCCCCCATCTGCTGCAAAGGAATCCTCCTCATCTGAATCATCACTATACTATGGCTCCTCCTCATCAGGTCCTAGACCTGGATCTCTATTGTCTTTTGGTATATTTGGATGTTCCACTAGATTGAACTTGTCATATATCTTCTCATCATCAGTAACCCACTGTCTTCTCCATGGGTTCCAACTAATCTTCATGTACTTACATACAATGCTTGTGATACAAAAATTGATTCTTACCACCATTGTCTCATCCTGATACTCAACAACCCTTTTTTACATTAATCATAACCAAAATCAATTTGAAAAAGAATAATTCATTGGTTTTTGATTTGGGTCTGGTCATATCCTCTATTTGAATCATTATCAGCCTGTACAAATTCACATTCACACCATGCCTTAAGAGATGCAACAAATAAATATCTTGATACTTCATATTTGCAATGTCACCTCTCCTTGGACATAGCACATGTTGAATGAATTTGAACAACAATATATTTTCCCCATCCATCTCAGTATCCACTACTTTCCTAGGAGTGAAATCTCGTGTCAATTCTTCCAAGGCAGTTTCATAGTCAAATATGTCACTAGTATGAGGTATTTTCTTCAATGAATATGAAAATACTCCTTCACGTGGTACCTTCATGCATTCATCCCATTCAATGGATGAAAAAGCTATTTCCTTGACATTTACCAAAGAAATCATTCTATTCTCCTTATTAGATTTCTCAAAGCACACAAAAGCATAAAACTCTTTTATCAGCTTTAGATAATAAGAACCATTGTTGTTTGTGAATCATTCTAACCATTTCTATTCCTCCAATATTCATAGAGTCAGTGATTTTCATGGAAAAATCCATTCTGCACACAGCTCCTTCTCGATTAAAATTTCTCTATTTTGGATGTGTGGGTTCACTAGACGCCTCCCTGACCTTGTTCTTTTGACACTACTACTTGCTTTAGGTCTTGTCTTTTTCTTCTTCACATTCATCTCATCAAAGTCATCTATGACAGTCGGAAGTTGGGTTTTTTCCATCTCTGGACTGAAGAACATAGGGTTTTCACGAGATTTGGGGATTCAAGGAGTTGGGTTTGAGAGATGAGAGTTCGGTGGATTGGGAAGTAATGAAAACTTAGTTTTTATCATTTAGGAATCACAGAATAAATAAATAAAACATAATAAGTAAATTATAAATGATACAGATTTTGGTGGCTAAAGACATAAGTTTAAAAAGAGAGCAAACTTAACGGTAGGGTATACCGGTGATATTTCCTAACAGTGAGGTATTCTTATCGGTGAGGTCCACTAACAGTGAGGTATAACAGTGAGGTTCATGCCAGTGAGATATAATGGTGAGGTATATACCGGTGAGGTATAATGGTGAGGTTTCTAATAGTGTGGTTTTTAACAGCAGGCTTTCTAACAGTGAGGTTTCTAATGGTGATGTTTCTAACAGTGAGGATTCTAATGGTGAGGTTTCTAATGGTGAGGGTTCTAACGGTGAGGTTTCTAATAGTGAGGTTTCTAACTATGAGGTTTCTAACTTACAGAGTCTATCATTCCTAATTCATTTCTAATGTAACCTAACCTATCTGAACTTAAAGGCCTGGTGAAAATATCAGTTAATTGATGTTTAGTACCTCTAAATTCAAGAATAATATCCCCTTTTTGGTAATGATCTATCAAAAAGTGGCGCCTTACATCAATGTGTTTGGTACTATAGTGATACACAAGATTCTTAGAGATGTTGATTGCACTAGTGTTATCACAATTTATAGATACATGTTTAAAATAAAATCCATAGTCCATGAAAGTATTTTTCATCCACAGAATTTGTGCATAGAAACTACCAGCAGCAATGTACTCTGCTTCAGCAGTAGACAATGTAACGGAATTCAGCTTTTTACTACACCACGATACTAGGGACTTGCCTGGAATATGACATGGTCCAGAAGTGATCTTTCTATCTAACTTGAAACCAGCAAAGTCAGCATCTGAATAAATTATTAAATTAAAAGATTGTCCTTTTGGATAAAACAAACCTAAATTTTTCAATATGTTTAAGATAATTGAAAATTAATTTAACATCAAGAAAATGATATTCTTTAGGATTACCTTGAAATCTTGCACACATACACACATTAAACATAATATCTGTTTGACTAGCAGTAAGGTAAATTAGAAATCCAATCATACCTCTGTAATTTGTTTGATCAACTGGTTTCCCAGATTCATCAATGTCAAACTTATAGGTGTTACTCATAGGTGTATCACATTCCTTAATACTATCTAAACCAAAATGTTTTAAAAGATCCTTTGTATATTTACTTTGATTTAAAATAATACCATTTTCATTTTGAAAAACATGAAATCCAAGAAAATATTTGAGTTCTCCCATTAAACTCATTTCAAACTCATTTTGTATACTCTTTGAAAAATCAATACACAAAGTATTTTTAGAAGATCCAAAAATAATATCATCAACATAGATTTATACTATCAAAACATCTTTAGAAATTCTTTGATAAATAGAGTTGGATCGGCAATCCCTTTAGAAAAACCTTTTAAAATAAGAAAATTACTAAGTCTATCATACCAAGCTAGTGGAGATTTTTTCAAACCATATAAGGCTTTAGAGAGCATAAAAAATTGATTTGGAAAATGAGGATTAGTAAATCTAGGTGGTTGTTCAACAAAAATATCTTCAATTATAAAACCATTTAAAAAATCACTTTTAGCATCTATTTGATATAACTTGAAATTCACATGAGCAGCATAGGCATGTAGAATCCTAATAGCTTCTGAACTAGTTACAGGAGTAAAGGCTTACTCATAGTCTATTCCTTCCTCTTGACTATACCCTTGTGAAACTAGCCTTGCTTTGTTTCTAACTATGTTTCCAGATTAATCAACTTTATTTCTAAAGACCAATTTAGTGTCTATGGTCAAAGTGTCCTTAGGTCTGTCAACTAATTCCCAGACTTTGTTTCTTTCAAATTGATTTAATTCTTCTTGCATAGCCATTACCCAAAATTCATCATTGATCACATCATTGATATTTTTAGGTTCTAACTGTGAAAGAAAGTCTTGATGTTCAACCTGGTTTCTTAAATAAGCTCTAGTTTGTGTCCCTTTATCAAGATTACCAAAAACAACATCTAAAGGATGATTTTTTAGAATCCTAGTTGATCTACTAAAGGCAGGACTAGAAATTTCAGGTTCTTCTCTAGATTTAGGTTCTACAAAAACATGTTATTGAAAGTTTCTAGAACTGGATGTTGTTACAACAGGTTCATTGATTTTATCATTAAGGTTCAAAACAGAAAAATCTTATTCAAGATTCTCAATGGAAGATTTGGGTTCATGTGGATCAGTTTCATCAAACTTGATGTGAACAGACCCTTCCACACATTTGGTTCTTTTATTAAAAACACTATAACCTTTACTAATGATTGAATAAACTAGGAAAATTCCTTCATCAGTCTTGGATGAAAACTTTTCAAGGCTATCTTTTGTATTGAGAATACAGACATTGCAACCAAAAACATTAAATTAATTAAACTTAGGTTTCATGTGGTTCCATAACTCATAAGGGGTATTTTTGAGAATAGGTCTAATCAGGACTCTATTAACAATATAACAAGATGTGTTTATAGCTTCAGTCGAAAAGTAAATTGGCAGGTCATACTTATTAAGCATAGTTCTTGCAATTTCTTGAAGAGTTCTGTTTCTACTTTCTACTACACCATTCTGCTAAGGTGTCCTAGGGGCATAGAATTTGTAACTATAGCCATTATGTGAGAAATAAGATTCAAATTCACGATTTTCAAACTCACGACCATGATCACATCTCAATGTATTAATCTTAAGTCCACTAAGGTTTTCTACAGACTTGAAGTATTTAATAATGTAAGAACAAGATTCACTTTTGTGAGCTATGAAATATACCCAAGTGTACCTAGAATAGTCATCTACTAAGACATAGACATAGTGCTTCCCATTTAAACTAGAAAATCTAGAAGGTCCAAACAAGTCTATGTGATCCAACTCGAGAGGTTGAGAAGTTGAAACATCCTTATTTGATTTAAAAGAAACTTTATGTTATTTTCCCTTTTTATAGGGATTACAAACTTTATCAGATGGGAATTAAAGTTTAGGTAGGTGTCTAACTATGTTCTTCCTAGTCAGTTTTCTAAGTGAATGAATGTTGAAATTTCCTAATCTTCTGTGCCATAGCCAGGATTCCTTATGAAAATCATTTGAGTAGGAAATGTTCTGTTCATCAAAATAATTCAAATCAACAGCATAAACATTTTCATTTCTCAAAGTGGAAAATACTAAAATATTTTTATAATTACAAACATTACTTGAATCATTTTCAAATTTAACTTTGAAACCATCATCACACAACTGAGAAATACTTAACAGGTTATATTTAAGTCCATCAACAAATAAAACATTAGAAATTAAAACTGAATCAGTGTTACCTATATGGCCTAAGCTGATGATTTTTCCTTTTGAATTATCTCCAAAGGTGACATGGCCTCTATAAACTTTGATTAAACTCTTGAAGCATGAGTAATATGCAGTCATATTCCTTGAACATACACTTTCCAAGTACCATACCTTCATATGGGAACTTTTTAGGCAAGTTTCCTACAAAATAGTTTTATACAGATAATGATTTTGGTACCCATATTTTCTTGGGTCCAAACAGGTTAGCAAGAAAAACATTTGGTACCCAAATATTTCTAATGGGTCTCATACAATCAATAGATTCAAAATATTTTGAAAGATAAACTTTATTTGATCTATATACATGTGAATAAATTGTTGAAGCATATGAATTTCCATAACTGGAACTAACAACCCTCTATCCAGATTTAGGAATAAATCTATTTTTGGTAATCTGTCTCTGTCCAGGCCGATGGCCTATTCCTGTGTTATATTTTGGTGCCACTTGTTTTCCTAGAATTTGAGTTAAATTATTCTTTCCATTTGTGATTTTCTCTAGGTCCTTCCTTAATTTCTCATTAAATAATTTTAGTTCAGTATTTTCCTTATGTAATTGAGCATTATTTTCGTTTTCTATATCAAGTACAGATTTAACAGAGCTGGTCAAAGAATGTTGTTTTTTCATGGTCTTATACTTGTCCTTTAATTCATTACAAGTTTCTTCTAGCATATTGCAATATTCAAATAATTCATTACTGGTCATGTTTTCAGATTCAGAATCAAAATCAACCCCAGAATAATAAGAATTTGAAGCATGAGTATCCAATGTTACCTCAGATGTGTTTGTCATGAAACACATACTAGATTTTTGAGATTTTTCATCCCCAGAAGAATTAGAATCACTTGAACTATCTTCTGAAGCACTCCATGTTGCTTTCATAGATTTCTTATATTTATTTTTGTTATAATATTATTTCTTCTTGAACTTTAACTTCAGACAGTCTTCTTTAACATGTCCTTTCCTCTTGCATTCTTAACAGACAATTTCATCACCCTTATCAGGATTTTTCCAATCCTTCTTCCAATGACCTTTTTTGTCATATTTTCATTTGAAATTTGGTTTTTTGAAAAATTTCTTCTTCCGGTAGAACTTTTTAAACCGTCTATCTATTTGAGCCATCTCTTCATCACTATCAGAGTCTGAACCTTCACTTGTTGAGTTTTCAATAGGTATGTGAACATTCTCCTTGTCCTTACTATTTGAGGAAGATGATTTAAATGCTACTGACTTCCTTTTTGGTTCATCATCTTCTTCCTTTTTTACTTTCATCTCTTATTCATACATCATTAACTTACAAATTAATTCTTCAACAGGCAGTGAACTTGTGTCACATGACTCCCTTATAGAGACTGATGTCCCTCTCCATCTTTCTGGTAGACATCTTAGTATTCTCATAATATGCTCCTTTGCAGAAAAAACTTTTCCAAGTGAGATAATTGTATTAATAATTTGGTTGGACATGAGATACATGTCAAAAATAGGTTCATCAGGCTTAATTATAAAATTATCATACTTAATAGTATAGGTGTTCAGTCTCATTTCTTTAACATTGGTTGTTCCATCATGGAAAATACCCAAAGTGTCCCAGATTTCATAAGTAGTTTTGCAAGCAGATATTCTATTAAATTCTTCATCGCCTAAAGCATAGTACATGGCATTCATTTCTTTACAGTTATTATTGTATTCAGTTTTAGTAGGTTGATCCCAAGTAGTTCTTTCAGTTTCTAGAATCTTATATTGAGTCTCTATAGCAGTCCAGATGTCAAATCCAATACTTTCTAAATGAATTTTCATTTTAAGTTTCCATTGGGCATAATTCATACAATTAAAGATAGGTGTCATGTTGGTAGCAAAAACCTTCTAGTCTATTATCCATAATTAGATTTTAGAAAAAGATTTAATGAGATAAAATTTAGAACTAATAGGAATTTAAGATCTTTAAGATACAACTAAAATCACAGTTGAAAAACAGAGTATTTGGAAATCCTTTATAAATAAATAAAATCCATTGATACCAAATGTTGGTCAGAGTGGATACTCAAGAGAGGGGGGAATTGAGTTCCTATTAAAAATTTCTGTTAAAAGGGTTCTTATAAAAATCCCCCAAATTAAATAACAAGCTAAAATGTAGTGAATTTGTAATACAGTAAATGGTCAGTTAGGTTCCCAAGAGTTTGATTACTTCTCAGTTAATCTAATCTGAAGATTAATTTACTTTTGAATCTAACCTAGTGATTTACAATAAATACAAACACTTGCTAGTATAACTATCAGATTAACTCTAAAATAGATTTATATTTCAAAGTACTTAGTAGCAGAATATTCAATATAGGTTGAAACAAAATAAATAAGCACAACAGTTCTAACCAAGAGGTTCAGTATCAAGCTGAGACTTAGTACTCTCAAAACAATTTATATAAATTTTGATCTACACCCTGGATCGGGGTAAGAAACAGTGCAAAGAATTTCCAGGTACTAAGACCTCTACCACAGTTCTTCATCGGAACAAATAAACACAATAGCACACAGGCTATCCAGGTCACACTTGACCTCTACCACTATCCACAGTGAGTTACAAGAGAGTATAGGGAAAGAGTGAGTGAGGATTAGATCCTCCAGTTCAGAACAGGAGTCAGTGTGTGTGTCTAGAATATATAGAGTATACACACTACTCAAAAGTAAGTAAAAGAATCACTAAGAGAGAGTAGATATGAGTTTAGAATTCTCTAGTGATTTGAAGTGCATCTCTGGACTCTTCTTGATTAATCAGAAATGCTTCTGATTCCTCCTATTGTTTTTGTCTTGAAAACAAGGTTTCGTTTTCTTCCTTGAATTTTAGGTTCAGCTTGATCAGCTTGAGTATATAAAGAGATCATTGTAGTTCTTCACTCCGTAACTAATGTTCATCTTGTGTTCTCTTCTTGTATGAATGGATTCATGTATTTACAGTGTTCTTCCAGTATGAATGTAGCTTTTCTTTATTCTGTATATGAACACCATCTAGTGGTTCCTCTCTACAGCTCAATATTCCATTTATACCTTAGGCTCTGGCAATAGGAATGATTACCTTTTCATAGGTACAAGGTACGGTTCCCTGACAGTCCTTCAACTATCATTAATTAATAGTACCTACATTAAAAACATCAAATATGACCATTTCTTAATAAATAAATAGAAATAGTGTTCAAGTAGCAGTGACTGGTAACAGTCATCTTCTATCAGTAGCTCTCTGCCGGTAGACTTGTAACAGTGGACTTTTTATAGAGGAGATCTCCAATCGGTAACTCTCTATTCTTGTAATGGTAGATCCTTGTATCGGTAGCAGTTACTCCGTGAAATAGTAGCTCTATGTATCGGTAACACCTTCTTCGGTAGCTTTTATCTATCGGTAACATGCTTGTATTGGTAACTACTTATATCGATGGATCTGTCTGTATTGGTAGGTCTTTATAATGGTAGTTGTGTGTTTGTCTATCTATATCGGTAGCTTGTATCGGTATACTTGAGTAGCGGTGACTCCCTTATATCAGTGTACTTCATAACAATATAATTACTCATATCGGTAGACATACACACATTGGTAGACTTACACATATCGGTAGACATACTCTAACGGTAACCTTTCGGTGTACCGGTAGACTTACATACCGGTAGCTCTGTTCTTTCGGTAGCTGTTATCCATACTGGTAACTACTTATCCATATCAGTAGACTTTTGTATCGGTGTACTTATCCTTATCAATAGCTGTGTATCTGTTTGTATAAGTGATCTTCATATCAGTACCTCTTTCTATAACAGTAGGTCTGTCAGTTTGTCTGTATCAGTAGCTATGTGCATACCGGTGGACTTTATGAATACCAGTGAACTTAACACTTATATGTTCTATGAAAATCACATCAAGATTGAGTTAGAATTATTTAAAAGTGTGTATAGAAATATATAAACATTGATTAACATATTCCAATGATTATTTGGATTTTTTTTCAACATAGGATTATAA
This sequence comes from Viscum album, assembly GCA_963277665.1. Lineage (NCBI taxonomy): Eukaryota > Viridiplantae > Streptophyta > Magnoliopsida > Santalales > Viscaceae > Viscum > Viscum album. Next base: position 785,903,234 of record OY728163.1, on the reverse strand, counting down.
ACACATATTAAAACATAATTGGGATTATCAAAATAGGTGAGGTCAATAGTAGGTTTGTATTACTGTCATTCAATCTACATAAAATAATACAGTATATCATGGAATCAGAGCACATATGAAAACTTCCCACAATTAAATACTATGTCGTCATCATTCCATATAAATATAGGAGGAGGATAATAGCCCTTCTCCCATTCCAGATGTTTGTTTTCATATTCTAGAAAGGAATGAATATTCGATAAAGGCTCATATTTATGGTCCAACATGGGATTTCCAAGTGAGAGAAGTGCATTCCATGGTGCAGGATCATATCCCTACCAAGAAAGACCTGTGGTATATTCCAAAATCTCAGGATCGGAATCATATTCTCATCCTATCTGAGGATCACCAAGTGAGAATTATACACACATCAAGATAGGCTCGAATTCTTATCAGTAATGACACAACTCATTTTTTAAATCCCAACAACTTCTCAGTAGTGGGTACATATTCCTGCAACACTAGACTGTTATTAGTATGTTCTTGTAGACGTCATATAGTAGGCTCATATCCTAACACAATTTCAAAAGGCAGGTAAATATATTCTATCCAGGAGGATGATCTTGACCCATATTCCTTATCTGCTTAATTACAGTGTCTGTAAAGATATTCGAGACACGTTCCAATCAAAACAAATGTCTGCAAAATATTCAACCAAATAGAAGACGACCATTACCAAAATAGTCCTACCCATGGTAGTTTGCAGATGGATCACCAGAAATTTACTCCTGACATCCACTGTGATCAACCTACCCAAAGATATATATCCCACAAACAAGGAAATCCTACCCTTTACAAAGACCGCAATATAGATATGTGTTCAAAACTCTAACATCTTCATATATGGAGTTTTTTGAAACACTAGGTTCAATTGTGTATGGTTCACCATCAACATATAGAAGCACTTCACTCTAGTTAGCAGGCGACCGTCAGAAGTGTATTCTAATGTATGACTAGATGGAGGTGTGTAAGTCTAATGAGGATACAGAAGAAATTGACATATGGATAGAGTTATTAATAAACAACCAACCCATATCTTTATGTTCCCTCACTACATATAACTATGAGATACTAGATGAAATAGAGATGGAGTGAATGCATTATCTAAGTCAAAATATGTGAGATACTCATCAGAGCATGAAGGGTAGACACATCCCTTATCTAGGATACAAGGTTAACCTTTAGACCATTAAGATACTTCATTTTCATCTAGGTAAAACCACTATCTATATGGATTGGGGTCTAAAACTAGAAAATCATAACACAAATAAGAAACACAGTTGTCATCATTACATCGTGAACCATCGACATCTAATATATAAAGCCATATCATGCATCTATATTCGAGGATGGGTACAGTATAAAGACTTATAATTTTTCACACACCTTGAAAATTATAACCCATAAGAAATGGAATCATGTAATGTTATATCCTCTGATGAAATCAAGGGATCATGTAAAGTACATGTCAGTTGGTCACTATAATAGATTTTCCCTGCTTCAATGATGTCCAAATGTTATGAATAGATAGAGTGGAGATAAAATATGGCATCAAACTAAGCCCCTCAAAACAATTAGAATGCATTACACACATGGAAACTGAATTTCAGATCACTGAGAAAACATAATATAAATAATGATTCTTATCATGGGTTTCCATCGCACTTAGCTCCTTTGAGAGAATAGCTATGTCACATCGAATAAGCCAAAATATCATCTTATGTAGTAGTCATCTAGTAGGGGACTTGAACCACCATGATGGAGGAATATCTACCACCACCTCCATCCATTAGATCATCAATTCCAGAGAATATTCAAGATATATCCATACAAGCAGGAAAAACCCCATCCCGCAGGGCTAGGGGAAATTATATCTCAATCACTACCTCCAAGTTTATCATCCCCTAAAGTTGTTCTAGGGAAATCATAATTTATTCTAGATCACATTATCAAACTAGGATTGAGGTATTTATATATAAATATTCATCTTTGGAATCATTAAATACCTAACTAGAATCATTGCATCCTCAGTAAAAGGATCATTTAATTCCAATTTTTGCCTCAAATAACCCCCAATCATCAAGGATGGGGATATTTTCATCACCATCATCACCACACTGAGAATCATTCATCTCTTGGTTGGAAGGAAAAAATCGATGATTGTAATCCTATTCATTCGACCCACAAAGGGAAATCCATAACTCCCCATGGATTATTCAAAAATCAAAATCAGAAATCCCTAAAGAAATTACTCATATTCCAAGATAGAAGGATCTTATGACAATGGAAAATAGACCCCACTGGGTCACAAGCCTAAATGGACCAATATATCCAGGTGTTTGATGAATTACCTATATAGAGGCAGTGCATAATAATATTATTGTATCAAAAGTTATTCCACAACCACCATTTCCCGATGTTCCTCTATAAACATAATCACTATTAATATAGAAGAAATTTGTTGTCATGTTGCAAATGTATAGGGTGACAACATGAAAAATATACCATGAGAAGAGGGTAATATGGTTGGACCAACTGAGGATACACACACCCAAACCCATAGAAGGCTCCTAAATATCGAAACTCTGAATAATGACTTTCCACCAACATGGTAGAACAATTAAAATTAAAATAGGAAAGGTATCACCACACCACAATCAAAACTCTGATCAGTCCAGGTTCCTTCCATGGAGGAATATTTTTTGCAATATGATACTGAGATACAAGCTATCAAAAACCCCAGTCAAGAGTTACTTAAGGTCAATATCCCCGCTGGGTATCATCCTCAAGATAGTGTAAATATCCCTCATCCCATAAGAGCTTATCCACAAGAAAAATATATATCTATGGGTAAAATTGGCTTTAAATCTTGGCATCAAGTCTATATAGATAATTATTTTCAAAATGATCATGAATTCCATCCATTACGGTTATATCCTATCCCTCTCTAGGGTAATCATTCAGTCCAATGAAAAATTAAGAATTAGTGGGATATGAAGGCAATGACACCTCATCGCCCCCAACTTGTGCCTTGTAGACAGTACATAGATATGATAGAGTTACCCTTAGAGCTACCTACCATGATCAGGCCCCTAGATACTCGAATGGAATCCATAGAAGTGTGATGTTAACCTATGCAATCTAAGAGGAATCCTTATCTTAGGTTGCTAGATGACACTTTTCCTTCACCTAATTTCAGTTATCCTACCTTCTCTACTTTTGACAAAACATGAACCCCCAAACAATATATCACACACTTCGTATCCTGATGTGGGAAAATGACGGTCCCTCAATATCAATAGGAAGAAAAATGGTGAGATGTTTTGTAATGACTCTGATAGGGACAAAAAAATTGTTACATTAGTCTACCAGAAATATCCATTATAGGATGTTAGTACATTAATCATTAGTTCCTTCACCAGTTCAGTTCCACATTGAGTAAAACATAAATCTTAGACCTAACAAACTAAATGAAATGTGAAAATGTGAGGGTTTCATACTTCATATAATGGTGGAAATGTTTAACCTAATCACTCTGCATCCATCTATTTCAAGAATATCGGCTGTAACTCTATGATAAAAATTTTTTAAATGAGTTTTAGACACCTCTAATACCAATGATGTAACCATTTGTTTTCTGTGAGTTCACTGAAACAGTGAAACATCTTGAGGAGGCTATTCAGCAAACATGATCCAAAACATGGCTCATTCCCACAAAATATGGGGGATGTCTAGGTAAATAGAAAGTTTCATCTTCCACTCTCACGTCTGCAAAAGTACCCATTTAGACTCCTAGGTATGTCTCAAACCTCCCAACACCTCATATTTAGTGGTTTAAACAAAAAAATCTCCATTTTCTAGAATCATAGTGAAATCAGGGTCCTCCACGATTTGAGAAATGGATGAATAATAAAATATTCATCCAGAATGAGCATGTCCATGGTTATTTCATGGAATACAAGGAAAATAAACTACTCAAGATCCCATGACCTATGAATGTCGATAAGGTCGACCTCATCAATCTTTCCAATTACATCCCCTACTAAATAAATATTTGTCATAATATACATGATCTCTTTGTCTTCAAAAGCATCATTCACTACATGGACAATTTCAGACAGGTGGCACTGGACAACATCCAATGTAAGATGGCCTATGTAACCATTGTATAGTAAAAAGAAGAATAAAGTGGAAGAACATTTTGGCAAGGAGTACATTAATGTTTGAAAATTTCATGACTCAACAAATGATTTATTAAGCTCATTACTCCCTAAGATAACATCATTATAGACTCATAATAGCTCCACCACATAATGTGGTAACATCAAATATTCCTCCCAATGGTGTTAATGACTACTGAAGGAAATAATAAATAGAAGAAGGGTCATATTTTATCCTAATATGATTCCTGAATCCTATAGATTTCTTCCGTTAAACATCTGAAGCACATGCACTGCACCACCAAAAAATCATAATCATATAAAGATATCATATTTTGTTTTTAATTGTGATATACATGGAAATCTGATTCTCTGATGATGAACAAGAGTCATAATACATGTTCCTTACACATAACTAGGGTATATGAGGCCACATGAGAATAAATCGAGGGTATATGGGACAACATGGGTGTAAATCCCATGAACCAAGTAGCTTAGAGTTGGTCACTTACCTAATTTCATTGGTACTATGATCAAGTGCTTGCATCCCAATGGACCTAAAAGTTTAGTAATTTCAAAAAACTAGATACAAACATATGTTTCACATTACAACTTGAAAGGGAAAACAATGTAGAAACTCCATTGGAAACATCTATAACTCGTATATTACCTCTCTAAGTCATTCATAATATACATCTTCACATCCTAGGGGAAAAATAACAAAATGGTGATCTCAGATGCTCTATAAGGGTAAAAAATACAGTAGAAGATATGACAAACATAACCAATATGCGAAGGTGAATAATTTAAACACACTCCAATGAAACATAATTATGACCATAATATAGAAGAAACAAAAGATGAATAAAAAATTCTATAAAATAATAATATGTAACATAACCGTGGTTATTATAATAGTTAGATGATCACATGATTCATTAATTACTAATAACATAATGAGGGAATGAAAAATTCAGATCATCATAAATATAGCATGATGTCCTTGACCAAGAGGTGTACATAATGGGAAATTCCTCAGCCAAACCCCATTATAGTTTTTATCATGAGACCTAAAGATGTGTCTAGGGGCTATAGTAGACCTCACCCATCAGTTAATAAGTCCAATTAATTCTTAATATGAATTTTTTAAAACATAACCATCATATACATATGAAATGTATATAACATTTCCTAATTAGTAAACATAAAAAATACACATTCTTAGTAATATGGTTAATAATATCAAGATAATAAAATCACAAACAAACTGATTATAAAACATTTAATAACTTATGGTAGATGATATCATAGTTGATCAATCCCAATTAAGAATATGATTTAACAAATTATTTTTAAATAAATGAAAAATACTCTAATAAAATAATTGAGGTATTATTGAGGGAAGTACCCCTTTTTTACTTTATAAATAATAGTTCTTTTTAGAACAACTCATTTATATTTATTATAAAATAAGATTTTAAAAATGTATATCATAGAAAAGGGATTGATGAACAATGAAATTATTTTTTAGGCACAAATTATTTCCAACATAGGTGATGAAAAGTAAAAAAAATTAAGAAACTTTAGAAATGGGCCCTTCTATGTGGTTTAATAAAAAATATACAAACAATTAAAGCGGAAAAATGATTAATTGTTTAGATAAAACAAAAAATGAAATAAGATAATTTTTTATAATAAAATAATATATTTTTTATTACAATGGTGGATTAAATTATGTTATTTATTGTAATTGAAAATGGGTATGAAACCGGGAAGTTCCCTTAAACCAGGCTTGTTTATCGGCAAGAATTGAGAAATGATCCTCATAAAACATGTATTAAATAATAAAATAAAGATGAAGTGATCTAGATATATGATATTGGAACATTAAAATAGAGTGTATAAGAGGTATAAAATAATAATAGAGAATTACATATTGTTAAATATGGAGATAACATATCCCGAATGAAAAAAAGAGGTATGAGAAGAAACCATTACCATATGTTCAAAATTGTTATTCACTACTAATTAACATCATGGATAATAAAATTAAATCAATAAGTTAATTAATTTATAAATATTTAAACATTTATTTATTTCATCTAATTTTATTAATTTCATTTATTACCTTTTTAATGAGTTATAAGATTCAACTTCATTGTTTTGAAGTGTTTGTTTCCTTATTTTTCATGATTGGTTCAGTTTTATACATGAAAGATCATGTGAAATATGAATAGATATCCATAATTAAAAATATATGTTAATAATTAAAATTTATAGGATTAAATTTTTATATAATTCATTTGTTTATTTGGTGTTACGATGAATTATTTAACTATAATTTAGTGATAACCGTTTAGATTATTTTTGGCAGTTTTGTTGATCACAAACTAGTTTTATTTCATTAAATGATACAATATATATATAATGGTTCCAAAAAAATTATTAGGCTTTATAAATATATTTTAATATGATTTAGAAAAAAAATGGTTTCATGTCCATCCATTAAAGTGGAATTGACCAATGAAAACCCAACATCCATAAAGGTGGTAAATCAGCAATTCACGGTTGATGTTTTCATTTTTAGAACAAAAAATGTAAGAGAAGTGAGTTGATTGGGGGTTATCCCATTATCATAAAATAATTCTATTATATATAAGATAATAGAGTTATAATTCATTTTTTTATAGAGGAGGTACAAAATTGATAATATAATAAAATAAATTCAAAGGAAATTCAAAGAGAGAAAGGTGATTTTTACCACTATGAATTTTCTCCTTGAGAACCTCTTGAAGGAAATTTTAAAGGGTGTTTCAGTGAGACTAGAAAGCCCAAGATGTGGTAGAGATGATTTAGAGAGGAAACTGTCATAAATGGATCAAGCTTAATGGCTTTATTGGTGTGAGGAAAAAGCATGTGGAGGGTGGTATTTATAGAGGATGAGAGGGGTGTTTTCTAAATATTATATTCATTTGATTAGTATTTTCCCTCAAGAATATGAATATATTGAGTATTATCAAAACATATATTAAAAATATAAAGGGGTTGTTTGAAGTTATAGGGATTACATGAGAAATTACTCAAAGACAGTGTATTTAACTTATAATTTAGTTAAACCATAAATTAACGTATTTTACCATTAGCAAAAAAATTATGTATTTCAAGAAAATCACACAAAATGAACCGAAACATTTATTGGTGTTTATAATTAGAAAATAAAATATATTTATTAAAATAACTATCTAATTATAATAAAATTAATTGTTAAATAATATTATAATTTTCTCAAAAAATAAGGATTTTAATATTATAACTGTTATTATAACACATAGAAAAATTAAATATATGCTAATAAAATTATCATATAACCAATAGACAATAATATATTAATTTACTAATCTATTTTGAGAAAATATATATTATTTTAAATAATTATTTTAGTTATAAAATTGTAAATATTAATTTATGGTTCACAAAAATACAAATACTTAATTTTTCATTTTTATAACATTTGTTTACATAATCCATGACATAAATATATCATATTTTAATTCATAACATACCTAAATTTTATTTATAAATTCATTGGTGAGGCTATAATTCAAAAAATAAATATAAAATTAATATTATGAATATGGAAATTTTAAAGTAATCGTGATTTTTCATTATTCACTCGATAATAAATATTTTTAGAAAAACACTAAAATTTCACCCTTAGTTAAATTTGATACTAGGATTTTTAAAATTATGTTTCTTTTGTTCAATAGAATTTATAAAAGAGTAAAATTTTAGTTTTTTGACAAGTTCTACATTAAAAGGTGATAAAACTGCCTTTAGAAAAATATAGCATTTTAATGCGTAAAATAAGAATCATTCATATATTAGGACTATAAAACTATTTGGATAATTTTAAAAACATATAATTAAATATATAATATATAAGTGTCATGATTTGGACAATAAAATTCATTCATACCAATTTTACTATTGTGTTATAATGGTATTTTTAAAACAAAGATATTTAATTGTATATCATTATTTGTTTATGCTTGGTGTTGTGTGAATCTTATGATGTTGAAGATATTAAATTAAATTATAGGTATACCATAGAATCATGGGGTGTTACATTATCCCCTCCTTCAATAAATTTTGTCTGTGAAATTTCAAATTAAACTTCAAAAATAAAACTTTGATACTTCACAAATACATTATGGGAATCCCACATCAAAAATAGTGTTAATAAAATTTCCTCATCATAAGAGGGAACGAGAAATGAAAAGGTCAAAAAAAGTATTTCACATAGGAAACTATTATTTTAAATATATAATAAGTAAATTGAAGTGAAATATAACTATTTAGTTCTAATGGATAGTGACATAGAACGTGGATATTTATAAATATAACAATCACGAAACTATAAATCATATGATCAGTTAAAAGGAAAATGATTTCATAGAAGGAAATGTAGACGAATAATTTTTTATCCAAAATCAACTTCCAATAGTATATGGATTATTGTAATATCTGTATAATAAAATGATAATTTAATATTAATTTATTAATTTCAATGTCATATGAATAATATCATCTTTTGGATGTGGATCGTTATATTTTATACCCATCCCTTACACATAGAAATAAATGTTCATGTTGAATTTTTCATGCGTGAAAAAAATTTAACAAATAATATGCTTCTAAAGTCATTCCTTCAACCACTAATGGTTTACTAAAAACCATGTATTTCAGAACATAATATCAATGAACAATTTTTTCCAATGATTAACATGATCCATTTCGTAATTACTAAATCTTAAGACTCATCTCAAACAAGTCATTCCATATTCAATGACAAAAATATTAGAGGGATTGGCACTAAATTTCCAAAATCTTCTTAACATATTATTCTACAAATAATGTATCTATTAATCCCATGTAACAAATATATTGATACATTTATCTCCTTAAAACCATAATGATAAAATGAATTCTTCCAAATTTGAAAATAATAAGTAATGACATATAATCATTATATATATATATATATATATATATCATTATCCATATAACTAGAATATCATAATTATTGAATCCAAAAATACATTAATTATACAAATTGAACTGTAGTAAAAATATAATATTGACCATGATCCCATCTTTATTTATTAGATATATTTTCTTAATTATTGATGCATTAATTTGAATAGTTCCCCATCTCATTAATGTTGAAAAATTATAAATTTATGGATTCTTCCATTAACATGAATTCATGAGCCTAGTGACTTTTTTCTTCACCCTTCTAAAAATATATCATTTTCTTCAAGAAAGTTCTAGGGTGTTTCTTCCTACAATTATCACATGTGGTAAAAGACTTCATTCCTTTTTTCCTTTTATTAGCATATTTCTCTGTTGTTCTCTTGTTTTAATGATTTTCTTTAAATCCAAAAGACATATTGAATTATTTTTCTATCTTGATAAAACATGACACTCTATCATATTATGATGAGAAATTATGGGATACAAGTGACCTTTATATAAATGTTTTTAACCCACCAAAGAATCGATCAATATTCTATTCAGATTATGTACATAACCAAGATCATCCTTTGAAAAAACTCTAAAGTTAGCTTCATATATATAAACATTCTTATGATTCTTTTTTCTTATATTCACAAATCGTATCTTTATATCTTCTAGTTGTTCATAGGGGATATGTTTTTCCCAAAAAAGTTCATTAAAATCATACCATTCCATGTTTTCTATTTCTTCTCCCTCCTATGTGTTTTGAATCAATGACCACAATTAATCTGCATCTCCTAAGAGATGATAAATATTCATGAAAACCTTATCCCTTTCATTAGTTCCAAACGTGATAAATATATTTTCTATGGATCATATCCATTTCTTATATACTAATAGATTTTTAGTCCCAATGATCAGTGGAGGTTTTTTTCACATTATGTGGTTAAACAATTATGCACCATGTAGTGAATCAGGATGCTCTATCTGAGCAAGGTTATTATTCATAACCCAATTAAGTTATGTTGTCATATTTATAGGTTTTTCATTTCTAGTTGTAGATCCTCCTCCAATATCATTATTATGAATAGAAGGGAAATACCTTCATGTAATATGTGAATTTATATGGTTTTTATTTCTTCCACTATGTTCCATTTCAAAATAATGGCATAAACTAAATTATATTACGAGTCATAATGAATAATTTTGAACTAGTAATTCTTAATATAAATTAAAATTTTTATTCATAGATAATATCATAAAAATAAACATGGTATCTTTGGAGACATATTAACTTTTAAATCATTCATAATAGTTTTTAAAGAAATTGTGAATTTTTTTAGAATATTCCCATGGGGTGTCAAATAGGGTGCATAGTATGGCCCATTGTTTTGTTCCATGTTATGTTGTGTAAGGCCTCACACACATGGTCAAAGTTATCACCCCTTGGTACATCATTGTATGAACCACTTCCACTTCTAGTATCTAAAAATGGATATATTTTCAGGAAGAGACACATAATATCTACCTTTCCAAAATTATAGGATGTTATTATATGCTTATCCTCAATGTATATCTTAGGGTTAGGTTACCTAATCAATGTTTTCTTAATATGGTTACAATGGTTTCTACTGAACCTTCTTTCATACCAATGTTAAAGATCCCAACCATAGTAACCTTGATCTGTTTCATTAATTTATAACATTAGTACTATGAAAATAAAAATTTATCCCGACAGACTGAATATATTACTAGTTTTGGAAAACCAGATACAATCATGTGTTTTAAATTAAAAATTTAAATAAAAACAACATAGAAACTACTTTGGAAACATTCATAACTCCATGATTTTAATTATATGTCATTCATTCTATACATATGTGTATCCTAGGGAAAATATATCATAATAATGGGTGATCTCAGTTTCTTAGTAAGGGTAAATAATACAACCGAAAAATATCATGAAAAACAATATTCCAAAGTTGATAACTGAAACACATTCCAATTAAACATAATATTGAGAATAATATGGAAAGAATAATATATGAATAAATATTGTCATCTAAATATACATATAGAGAATAACCATGGATTTTCTAATTTTTGAATAATAATATGATTCAAAAATTGACAATTTTATACATCATAAACACCCCATGAATGTCTCAACTAAGAAGTCTACAAAATGGGTAATTTCTCATCCAAAACATCTTTTAATTTGTATCATGAGACCTACCAATGCGTAGAGCGGATATAGCAACCCACAACAATCATTTAATATGTCCAATGAATTAATTATAAGAAATATGTGAAACATAACGAACATATTCATATGAAATGTAAAAACCATTCCCCAATAGGTAAACATAAAGACTAACCAATTTGGGTTATATAGTGAATGATATCAACATAACAAATCCACAGACCAACTGATCATACACCATTTAAAAGATATTGTAGAATATAGTATATAATATCAATACTGATAATGAAAATTATTCAACATTGTGATGAAATCAATGGAAACTACTCTAATAAAATCATCAAGGAATTCTTGTGAAATAACATTTTTTACTTTCCAATGAAGAGTTATTTTGGAAAAAGTAATTTCTATTTGTCATAAAGTCATCGTATAAATATTTATTTCCCATAAATTAAAAGGTAAGTACAATCAAATTATGGTTGAGTCAAAAATTATGTCCAACATAAGTGAAAATTAATAAATAGAGAATTTTTTAGATACTTTAGAAATGGGCCACTTTAGTTCTGTTTAAGAAAAAATATAAGAATCATTAAAGAGGAAAATGATTATTTAACTACAAAACCCCATAAATGAAGTAATAAATTTATTTATAATAAAATAATATGTTTATGAATAATATTTGAGGATTAAAATAGATTATGGGGTGCACTTGAATTTGGGTCAAAAACTGGAAAGTTCCCTTAAATTTGGCATGCTTATTAGGAAGAATTGAGAAGGGGACCTTATGAAACATGTATTATATAGTAAAATAAAGATAAAATTATATTTATATATGAGTCTTAGACATATAACTAATTTTTTTAATAATTATATAAAAATACATATGAATTACAATGTGGCTAAATAGAGAGATAGCATAACCCAAATAAAAAATGATGGTTTTGGAAGAAACCCTTCCTTTATGTCTGAAGGCCTACATAACTTGCACTTAATGTCATGAATAATCCAATTAAAGACATTAATTAATTAATTAAAAACATTTTATAAAATTATATAATTTTTTTTAATTTTATGAAGTTCTTTTATGGCCTTTTAATGAGTTATAAGATACAATTCTGTCATTTAGAAGTGCTTGTTTCCTTGGATTTGAAGATATTTTCACTTGTATACAGGTACAAAAGAACATGTGAAATTAGAAGAGATATACAGAATTTAAGTTATATGATATTAATGAAGATCTATAACATTAAATGATTATTTAATCATTTGGTTATTTTGATTGAGGATGAATCATTAGAAAGACATTATAGACAATTATTTAGACTATTTTGGCAGTTTTTGATCATCAAAAACTAGTTTTGTTTCATTAATTCATATCATTTATATTTAATGGATCCATATCATTAAATAAAATGATAAAATTTATTATAAAATTTATTAATAAAAAATATTTTAATGACCAGCATTGAAAGTGGAATTGAAAAATGAAATCTCGTCATCCATGAAGGAGGTAAATCTGCACCGCACAGACGATGTTTTCATTTAATGAAAAAAAGGAGAATATACGGAAATTGATAGTTTATATCCCATTATAAAAATAAAATTACATTATATATATGATAAATTAATTTTCATGCTGGTTTGGATTGAGGATGAAAAGAAAGGATAAGAAAATAAAATAAATTAAAATGAAATTAAAAGAACGAAAGGGGATTTTTAACTCATGGATTCTTCTCCTTTGGAACCTCCTTAAGAGATGTAGAAATGGTCTTTTGGTGGGACCATAAAAAACATAACGTGGGAGATATTATTGGGAGAGGATATGGGAAGAAATTGGATAATCATGAAGGCTTTGGATGTGTGGGGAGAAAGGGTGGTGAAGGGTGGTATTTATAGTAGAGGAGGGGGTGTTTTCTTAATATTTTATTTATTTATTTCTTATTTTCGATCAAGACTATGAATAGTTTGAAAATTATAAAAAAATATATTAAAATAATGAGGTTTATTTTGATATTATGGTTGTTACATCATCAATTACACATGTAAATTTGTTTATAACTTATAATATATTTATATAGTAAATTACCGTATAATTCACAAACAAATTCCAGTATTCCAGAAAACTCCAAAAAATTATACCTAATAATTTTTAAATGTGTAAAATTAAAAAATGAACTAAATTTTATGAAAATATGTTTCTAAATATTATAAATTTAATTTTCAAATAACATTATCATTTACTCAAAAAATACTGATTTAAATATTCTCACTATATTTATGACACGTAGAGAAATTAATTAAGGTCACATAAAAATATTATATAACTATAAGATAATAAAATATTAATTTATGAATATTGTTTAGGAAAATAAATATTATTTTAAAACATTATTTTAATTATAATGTTTTAAATAATCATTTATGAGTCATAAAAATACCAATACATAATTAATTATTTCTAAAACATTTATTAACTTAATCCATGATATAAATATATCATATTTTCTTTCAAAATATACCTAATTATTTTTATAAATTCATTGGTGAGTTGTAAATCCAATTCCTAAATATAATATTAATATTATAAAAAATACAGTTTTATAAAAATCAGTATTTTTCACTATTCACTAGAAAATAAATATTTTCTGAAAAATTCCAAAATTTCACCATAAAAGAATTTAGATCTTCCAAATTTGAAAATAAATATTATTTTGTTCAGTAGAATTTATAAAAGATTCAACATTTGGTTTTAATAAAAGTGCTCCATTATAAGGTGGTAAAAATTCCTTTAGAAAAATATATCCTTTTAATGCATAAAATTTGATTCATTCTTCCCTTATACCCATAAAATCATATAGATAAATGTAATAACAATTAGTTATATATATAATATAAAAATTTTAGAATATGGAAAGTATTATTCATTCAAACCAATTTAATGGTTAGGTTATAAGGGTCATCTTAAAATAATAATTTTTAAATTTATGTCATTGTTTTTTATTCTTGGTGTCTTTTGAAATATATGATGTTGCTGAAATTAAATTTAAAAAGGGAGATAGAAAAAAATATGGGGGTTTTATAATGGGATTTTATGGTCCTAGTATTTCGTTCACATCCCTACAAAGGAATTGTATGCAGATGAGACCTATGTTAAGGCACTCCAGTGAGCCCATCAAATACATGATGGTGTCTAAGAACCCTCTAGTAGCCATCTAGAAAATTTTTTTTACATGGCCACCTATTGGGGGTTTGATTATGTGTCCATCCTAAAAAATGGGTAAGGAAAGCATGACCTACTCCAATGGAATTAGATGGTCCCATAAGCTCGGAATAAGGACCACTCCCATCCACCTCAAATTCCTCAGTTCCTGAACCACATTTCCAAGAGAAACCCCACATCATGAAGCACCAACATCTTCTATAAAAGTAAAACATTCTCAAATGTCAGAAAAAAGTCCCAGTAATATTCAAAAAACATGGATGAACTCCAAAATTCATAAGAACTCAAAGAGGAACACTTTTAATCCCTCTGGAGCCCAAAAGTGATCAAGATAGATATCTATTCAGTGGATATATATTGAGTGAAGATTATGGCATCAAAATTACAGGTCTCCAAATCGTTTAGTACCCAATATTTGAAAAAGTTCATCCAAGGTAACATGAATCCACAATATGTTTCTAGAAGACTCAATAATTTTGACATCCAAATGGATCTGATTGATAATGGTTCCAGGATCAATCTCATCATGGTTTGATCCCTAATATGTTTTTGATAAGGTTATGGGGACCTATATCCCCAAAACCTAACCATTGAATGGTATGATAAGGATAAACAAAGACCTACCAGATTGTCTAAACTCAATGATTAGTTTGGGATCTCACAACTGATGATGCGTTTATGGTAATCCAGTAAGACACCACATATGATGTCTTTCATGGAAGGAACGGGATCTAAAGACACTTGGTAGTACCTTCAACATTTCATCAATTTATGAAGTGCCCCATTGATGTAAAGGTCATCATACTACATGGTGACAACCCCCCCCCCCCCTCTTGAGGTTGTTGGAGACATATATGTTGAAGAATCACATTAAAAAATGGGAGAAAAGAAACCAACAATGGATGATGATATACAGGTCTTATCCCCAAATTACTTGGGTACCACACATGTGAGTCCCTTAAGAATGATCTACATATACTATGTACTCCCCATAAATCTAGTCAAGGTAAAAAATCTTTTCTTAGAGGTTCAATCCCCTTCTATCTATAGATATCGTACAAAATTCAATCAGTTTCAACATCTCTATATAATGACTACAGAATTAGTGTATGATAATGTCTCTTCTCAGGGCCTCTCTCACACTGATAATGATGGAGAGGCCCCCAAATATCCATTATCATCTAAAAATATCTCCATAAGAGAAGAGATGCAATAATATGAGGATAACATCAAGAACTCCCCTCCCACATTCGAGGAAGGTGTATACACCACCATTGATGAGCACATTCTAGGTATTAAAAGATGATATGTTACATACATTTACTAGTTCCTCCATTCCTCTCTAAAACAAAGAGATTCAAGTTTCCTTTCTAAAGAAACTATGATATTTGTTTTCTTTGAACTAGACATAATTGGAAGGTCTGAATCTAGATGGTTCTACATATCATCTCATCCTACCTGATGAGAATCATGGCCTTTAGAAGAAATATAGGAGAATGTACCCCTCTCATGACACCAATATAGTGGATTAATTTTAAAAACTAATCATATAAAAAATTACTGGAATTGATATACCCAACATGGATTTCCAACATCATCCCCTTTTGGAATGGGAAGGGGCTAATTATGGCATGCATTAATTTTAGAGACATCAATAGTTATATCCCAAAGGATTACATCCCATTTTTGATCATCGAACTCTTAATTGATGAAAATATCGTGTTCCAATACCGTCCCTTCATGGATTTGTATTTATGGTAATGTCAAATAAATATTTCCCATGATGATGAAGAATCCAATACCTTCAGAGAAAATTAGTGGATCTTCTGCTATCATGTCATTCCCTTTACGTAAAAATACCAGTGACACATACCTATGCTCTATACATCATATATTTAATCCATTATTAGGAATGATAGATGTGTGTTATGTTGATTACCTAGTTGATAAATCCAAATAGTGATGAAATTAAATCATAGATATCTAAACATTCTATGAAAAACTTCAACAACATAGTTTGAAGATTAATCTGAGGAATACAGTTTTGGGGTAACATCGGGGATTTCCTGGCATTTTTGGTACTCCACTGTGACATTGAGGTTGAACTAAAGAAGACTAGTTCTATTTTAGCAATGTCATCCCTAAAAATCTCAAAGAGATGAGGGGGGTGAAAGGGAACCTCGCCTAAATTCGGTGATTCGTAGAAAACCTGGATCATAATGCCCCCCCCTTCACCTAGGTAATGAAGAATGGAATTTTCTATCAATTAGATGATTACTATAAAAAATCCTTCAAATTTCTCAAGAGTTACCTACTACACCCACCGATTTTGATTCATTTGGTGGAAGGGATTCCGTTCATCTGATATATAGACACTAGGGAATTCTCTCTAGATTCCCTCCTCATACAAAAACAATAATACTAGAGGTTATAAAAGTATGTAATATCTCTCTAAGACAGTTCTAGTTAATGAGACTTGATACTCTAATGTCAATAAGAACTACCTCACACTCATCTATACAGTGTAGAAGATGAGGCATTATGTACATCACCATGAGGTATATTTGGTCTCTCGTACTGATCTTCTCAAGTACGTACTTATCTTCCATATATTTATTGGGCTCTTGGATGGATGGGAGGTCACTCTACAGTAATACTGCATTTAGTGTGTAACAAAAAAGTCAGTGAATGTTAAATCCCCGTATGACTTCCACCCAACACATCCATCCCCTTAAAATACTCTGGATGACACTGAGAATCCAGATGATGAGGTTTTCTAGGACCATGAAACTCCCTATACATGGGAGATGTAATTTTATGACACCTAATAGAGTTAGGTCGGCACATGGATGGAAAACCCGTGACATAGTCGGGTCGGTATCAAGGTTATATTTTCCACTCCATAAAATGTAGTTTTTAAATAATCATTCTTACTCTTTGATGGCTACACAAAAAAATGATTTAGAATAAAAGCCCTCATAACTAGGTTGGAAATGGAAATACAGTAACACATGGCCTACCTGGATATCAAATAGAATCAAATAGATGATAATGTAGATTATTGGTGTGTATTCCATTAATAGGAATAATCAGTCCCTATCACTGGATAAATTAGGGTACTAATGGAATCGTTCAATTTTGATCCCACATTTTTTCTTATTCACTGATCACATAATCTACACACTGATGCGCTAGCTAATACAACAACTATATTGTTCATCCATCACCAAGAGGAAGCAATTTTCTATAACAAATATTTAATAATGATCTCATTGCCCAACGTATATGATATGGATGAAATAACTCAGGTAAACACTACCCTAGATCATGATTTTCCCATTCCCACCCATGAATGGATGGATCATATAATCGGTTATCTACAAAATTGGAATCTCCTTGTATACTGAGCTAAATGGGAATATATTTTCTGCCATAAAGTATTCATCCAACTAAAGGGTGTTCCAAATGAGAATAAATTCCTATAAAAATGAGCCTCTGATGGAATCCTTCTATGATTCATAGTAGAAGGATAGATTTTATACATCATGGAAGAATTCCATGCATGCTCTTACTGCTCCCATCAGTTCGGGACCAGTCTCTCCCATCAAAGCAGGGGGTTGGAAAATTACTAGAAAACCATGATACATGACTACATGGAATTCACCAATAATTTTCATGCATTCTATATCCATGAAAAAATCATCCATAAACCAATGGAATTTCTATATACAGTTAAATTTTCCTTATCATTTCCCATTTTCAGAACAAATGTTGTCCACACATATCCCACAACCATAGATAAGTAGTTTATGTACATCCTTACATCCATAAATATCTTTTCTCGCGGGGTTGAGGAAATACCCATCAAGGAATTTGATATGACTAATATCATAATCTTCATGAAGTCTCATGTAATGATCTAGTTAGGGGTAACTCAAAGAATATTTATAAACAACAACCTCAAATTATATTCTATTTTGTTTAAGTGAATGTATTGGGAGCACAATTTAGAGTCCAATCACTCATCTCGCTATCATGCAATGAAATATAAACAGATATAGGCCTTTAATAAGACTGAATTAGATATTCTCTAAAAGGTGGTAAACAAGGATAATAAGTCTTTTATAGACAATATTCTTTATGATTTATGGGCCTACCATACCACCACATGTAAAACCACACATGAAATTCTAGAATCTGGTTCTTTTTTTAGGTAAAGAAACATTCATTTCCATCAATTCTTACTTAACAATTATAAATATTTCCTATTATAAATTCCCCTTGAGGTTTTGGAGGTGTTGGTTGTTTCTAGGGAATGTTCAAAGCTCAAACCCATCATTTTGGAAAAACTCATCCCGTCACAGAGTTAGTGAAAATCTTGTTTGGTAGACCGTAGAGTTTGACTAAACCATGAAATGATGGACAAAGATCATGGAATGCATGCATGATTAGGGAAAAATATGCGGATTGGGATGCATGGAAATGTGGCCATGTATGAAACTTTTTCCGAATCTTTTTTTCACAGTTTCCACCCTAAAATTAAAATCATGAGAGGAAACCTTGTAGGAGACACTTCTCCTATAGCTAAACATGCTCATAAACCATGTGAGTCCTTAAATTTGGGAAATCATATAATTTCAAATAAATTTAAAAATACATTTATAACCTACATTAAATTATTTCTCCTCCCACACAATAAAT
Source organism: Viscum album (assembly GCA_963277665.1). Lineage (NCBI taxonomy): Eukaryota > Viridiplantae > Streptophyta > Magnoliopsida > Santalales > Viscaceae > Viscum > Viscum album. Next base: position 785,883,895 of record OY728163.1, on the reverse strand, counting down.
ACCTCTTTGAGAGTCCCTCCTTGAATCCTAATGCATGATTTGAGATAACTCTCCCATTTGAACTCATAATCAAGTGTTTTCTCTCTCATTAGATCTATATCGTTAAAATATTAATTCGTTTTTATCCACTATCCATTATTTTTTATATCGGTTTCACTATTTAGGTGAAATATTATTTGCACTATTATTTTGGATCTTCATCCATTATTAATATTTATTCTAATTTGAGCCGAATTAGGAGCTGATACAGGATGAGATATCAACCACAGACCAAAGGTAGGTGGTCATGCACCAGTTTTATAGAGTTGAGATGTTTATATATATTTTTCTTCGGCCACACACTCATTTTTTACGCATAAACTTAAAAAAATTGAACTCTTGATGTTTTTATATTGGAACATGTAGTTAAAGAGGAAATTATTAAATTTTATAGGTTAGCAACCTATAGTAAACACCCCTTGGGGCGTGTTTTCTTTAAAAATTGACCACAATTGGGGGTTTATCCTTAGACACCCTTTTGTGTGCATTTTTTTCTTGTGTTGGTATGTTTGAATTAAATTGATGAAAATAATTTCATGGTGGTATCAATCTATAATGAAATGGTTTAATGAGTATGGATGAAGTGACAATGACACCTTCCCTTTCCATGTAATGGATTTTTTTATGTTTATGATTCTTTATATATTGAATTTCCCATGTGAGTTAAGTAGAGTCTTTGCCATGTGTTTGTTGACTTGGCTTGAATTTCCATTTTGTATTTCTATGACCATGTTACATAAATATAGACTATTCCATGTAATATTTTATTTAATCATTACAATCATGTTATAATATTTTTCCCACGTGATTATTTGTAATCCAAGGATTGTAATATTTTTTAATGGATGAAGCCACTTATCTCGTTGATATTATTTTGGATTCTCCTAGTTTTGGTTGTAGCACATTTCAGGAATTGATGAAATGGAATTGAATTGGTTAAATTATTTTTAGACATGGGAAACACATGGATTCAAATTTAAATGTAGTGGAAAGACTCATTTGGATTTTGATATTCATTCCATGTGTGATATGTGGATTCATATTATAATTCCATCGACTGAGAAAATTGGATTTCACCTTGTTTATTTGTGAGTGATACTTGGAATCACATAGGGAATTCAAAGGATGTGCTCTAAGGCATGAATTATATGCTATGGGATACAAGTATTCACATGATAATTACATGGATGGACTCAATTCTCATTGAATGTTTTTTCACTGGGTGATACCCGACTTCTTTTAGTGGACCACCAAGGAAGGACTCGATTGGTGGGGACATTATACTACAACTAAAGGGATATCAAGTTCCTGTGTGGTTCTACAAGGATGTTCTTATAAGGTTTTGTTTGTTATTACATAAGGATTAATACTTAAATTCCAACATAGGAATTTAAATTATGGGCTCATGTTATAAATTTAAAAATGAATGAAATGACTCTTATATGATGTGTATACCAAGACAAAGGACATGTTTTGTATTCAGTCATGAATTATAACATTTTGGATTTCTGGCTTGGGAACCATTTGGTTATATTTTCTTGGGGGACTCTAGGATTTGATCCATGTCTCAAGACATTTAATTAAATAGTATATAATGATTAATTTTATTTATAATAAATGACATCGGAATGCATATTAAATTAGAGACGTACCTTGTAAATGAAATTAATTCAATGAATGGGTTATTTAATGAGAACTAGGACAGAAGGAGTGTTTAATTTTTAGTAATTCCATGATTTTTATTATATATTCCTTAAAACTTATATATATATATATATTCACATGATGATTGGAACCTTACCATAGGTGATTTCCCTCTAGGGTTATATATAACACCATATTTGGGACACCTTTTGAAACCCAAACAGAATATATGATTGATGGTGTTGATAAGGTAAATCACCCTACTATAGGTTTTTGATTTCATCTTAGGATCAGGGGATCAAGGGATTGACCTAAGGCTCATGATTCTAGCTGGTATACTTTTTTTCCTTTTTTATTTTCAAGAAAAGTATTGTATTGGTATTTTATATAAAAAAATTCTATTTTTTTAGACACATGACATGTATCAACATTTTGTATTTGAGATTGCGTCTATATTGTTTAACTATTCCTATTAATTTTCTATATTCTTTTGGATTTATTAGTTCTGCTACATTACCTCTATTATATTCTTGATGTGATATACTCTGGTGAAGAGGGAATTGTCTCCCTAGTAACACACTTAGGACCTTACTACTAGTCGGTAGCCTCTGGCATTGGGGTGGTGTGATTGAGGTCATGTAGAGATCTTGGAGCAGGACACTATTAATAGGAATCTAAGCCCAGGATGTTACAAAGTGGTATTATAGTATTCTTTTGTAGTTTTATTTATTTGGAGATGATATAAAGGGTAGGAAGGTACTAGGATTTTCAAATGTGTTGTGATTGGGAGTATCTACCACTCATATTGGAAGGAGACAAATTTCCTCCAAATAAGTTGTTGTTTTTTAGATTTTAATATTATAGTTAATTTGATTCCATAGCTGGGAAATGAAAATGAATTGTGATATTGTTGTTTAGATGATTTTGGGTTCAATTTTTTTTGAAACCTGGTTAAATTAGGGTGTTCTATCTCATGCATCATAATAGGAACTTGGTTGAAATGACATCCCATGCATATTTACATTCAATTTATGATAAATTACTTATTTAATGTTGTTGGGATAGGTGTCTTGATAGCTATACATGATGTTGTAATAGATTTGTTTCACTAGATAAAGAATGTGACACAATCATTCAATTTAGATGGATTATGGGACCTTATGGATAGGGAGGTGATATACATTTTTCCTCAATTATATAAATATAATTCAATGGGATATGGATTATATGACTTCCAAAAATTGGTTTATAAGGTGTTTGGGCCCTCAGGGATCAGAATTTGGTAAAACATTTGTGTTTAATTTTTAATCAAAATGTGATATAATATAGATGAATGAATTATAGTGGAAATGAATTTGAAAATTTAATGGAAACTGGAATTGCTTATAGTAGAGAACTATACCCAGTCCTAACCTTAGCATTAGGAAGTTGGTAATATCCCTTGATTAGATCTGATTAGTATGTCACCCATACCTAATTCATGGATAAAGAATAAGAGATTTTTCTTATAGAATAATTATTTTACCTATCATTCTTAAGTATCCCAACTTTTGAGATGTGAACACTAATAATTATCTATAAATAAGGTGTGTGTTTGGCCTTATAGATGCATGAAACCATGAAAAGATCTAGTTGTATTCTAGGAGGATGGTTATGATCATACTCTGAATGTGGTAGGCCACGAGGTACTAGTGGATCCTCCAGTCATGCCAACTGCATCACCATGAGTTTTGCTAGACATAGGTGTTAAAGCATAGTTCCATGATGGGGGTTCATTCTCCATGTATACCATTTAGGGAGCACCATTACCTTACCTAAATATAGAAGAGTAGATAGGTGAGTTTTAGAAGCAACATGTACACATTTTTTCAAGGGATGATGGACCATAGGTTGCATGTTCATGTAAAGAGTCCATGGTATCAACCTTCGAGCATCCAGAGACACCTCTTGAGGGGAGGTTCAGGATCATTTTGTATATGTTATGTGATTCTACAAGGATATGGTCGGATTTTGTTACACAAATGGATTTTCTTCTGGAAATGTCCTGGGAGGATTTTTGTATGGCTTTCTATTACTAATTTTATCCCAATACATTGAGGTTAAATAGTTCTAGGACTTCTTCCACCTGGAGAAGGGCGTGATGGAAGTTATGTTTTACTCACCACATTTACTAAACTGTTGCATTTCGTACCTATTATGATGGGTGATGAGCTATCTAAGGTAGATGATTCAAGGATGGTTTCCAGTATGACATATGATCACAAGGGAATGTTTTTTAATGGATACTTTTTATAGAATGGTGAATTAGGTTCTTGTCACAGATTATAACATGATGGAATATTGAGGTGAAAATAGTGGTAGTTTGGCATCTAGATCTGGTACTACATCAAATGGTAGTCGGAATCATCTAATGGATCTTCCACATGGTGATATAAGTATCAAGAGTGTAATAACCCATATCTTCATTTCAGGTATGAATCCAGATATCAAGTTTTTTTTTGAGAAAAAGAGTAGAATCTATAAATTTTAGTAGTACACACAGTATACATAAGAGTACATGTCATGTACCAGGTTGTCGTGGGTAGCCGTGTGCTGGCTGTGTAACGACTGAGTAAATGTCCATGTGAGGTGACCTATAGTCCACCAAATTTGAGGCCCGTTAAAGGATTATGCATGTCATGTATCCCCAGAAATCATGAGGGGTATTTTTTTTAATTTTTATATCGGAACACCATTACGTCTAATAGAAACAACTTCCTTCTTCTAGCCTTGTCTCTTCCAGGAGCTATGGGAATTACCGAATATTATTTAAGCCACCGATCGACCTTATTTTCTCCAAATAAAACACCATATATTGTGTTGAAATTTCCACAGTGAGTTCTTCCTTCTTCTAGTGCCTCTCCTCCTGATTTATCTTCATTCATGAGATCTTTAAGGTTGAGATTTTTGGAGTTTCGGTAGATCTAAGACATTATAGGTTGATTCAAGGGGTGGGGCTCAACTATATTGATCGTATAATGTCGAGTTAGGTGGTTTGTGGCTTTACATAGATATCTTTTTATTATATTTTTAAAAGTGCCCAATAACCTAGTTTGGGGAATTGTGTGTTTAGGAATTAAAACCTATTAATGTCTTCTAAGAATTATTTTCTTTAGTAAGGGTGTTTAATTATGAATATGTTTTATTACTTTACAATGTATGTGTTTTCAATGTTTGATTCATATTGTTCGTTTGGTCTAGAACTTCCTATTAGGCTGTTATCTTTTCCATGCTTAGTGCTGCTAGGATGGAGTTGTTTATATGAAATTATTTTGATATGCATTGTATCTATTTATCCAAGAAGTATTTGAGTTTTAATTTGGATTATGGATATCGTTTGTGCACGATTGAATTATAAAAGGCTTTGGGAACCTAGTGTATTTAGGATATAAGGAGAATGGACTTTGAGGGCATCCCTAGAGTGTCTGTTATACTTTCACATTGTGAGACCATATGGGGGATGGATGTGAGTGCCCCCTCAGAGTGTCTTTAGTATACCATTGTGATACCATAGGGGTAATTGGAAGTTGGGTGCTTCCTCATAGAGTCAATAACCACCGTTAAAGACCACAAGTGGAATTATTGGTGAGCGATTCCTTAGTGAGTGTTTGTCAAAGTTTAACTAGAGTGGTTAGACTATGTGTACTTCACAGAGGGTTTCTTGTGAATGTTAGTTTTAATAATTTTAAATTTAAATGAAAGTAGTTTGAAAATATAGGATTGTTTACTTTTTAGTACTTCCTTGTTTATTACTTCATATTTCATATTTCATGTTATATATATATTCACTAACAGTTAGCCATGGATCTTTTTGTGATTGCCTACTAGGAATCATCTAACAGCCTGATTGGATCATGATTTTGGGCCGAAACTAATTATATTGTTCCAGGAATAGATAACGGAAAGCTCCCATCTACTTTAGGTACTTGATTATGGTTGAGCTGTAGAGAATGGGACCAAGATGAGTCTTGTGATGCTACTGGAGTTTATTTGTTTTCATGTACATTGGTTTAGTCCTTTATTTCTAGAATTGTGACTTATTTGAATTATTTCCGAGACATGTGTTACATGCATCAATTTTTTTTATGGGCTCCAGTTGTTTATTTACTTTCAGTCTTTCACTATTTACTTAATGTATACTATTACTCCATTAACTACTGTTATCTATTTTTTTATGATGTGTTACTCTACCAATGAGGCCATAGTTTCCCAACTATCAGACCCAAGGCCCATGCTTCTAGTCAGTAGCCTCTGAAGTTCAGGGAAATGCACATGTGGTCATATGACAAACTGGGTATGGGGAAACTTTGGGTGGCACCTAGAACTAGGATGTTACAAACTGGTATGATGCATACTGTTATGATAGATTCCTTGATAGAATACATATTATTTGATAGGGTATTATATTGTGTAAATATTCACTTCGATGCGTTCCAAACATTAGTCCCTAAGGTGTTATGGTCCCTCATGAATCAGAATTCGGTGGATCATGTGATTTATTTCCTTATTATTCCTTTTAATATATGTGAATAAGATGACACGCTTTGATTCACAGGGATTATGGACCTCCATGGATCATAATCTGGAACAATAATGTTTATTTCAGTTTTTATACAATTATTGAGTAGTTTATGAGGCTTAAAGTATAGAAAAATCTATAATACACGATGTATAATGATGAATACACGGTATGTATCCTTCTGTTCAGGATTGAACAACTTTTCTTAAGTACACACCATGTACTATATGTACACGCCATGTAATCCTTGACCTTGCAACTGACTGTGTGGGTAGAGACATAGGGTTGGGAAATTGTGGTGAACCATGCCATGTACCAGACGTACACACCATGTTGTAGAGACCATGTGTCCAGCCATGTGACTGACGACACAGATGGATGAAAACTCAGGTAGTACACACCATGTCCATCTTGAACACTTAGTGTAGAATTGACCCTATAACCAGTCGAGTGAATAATGACAGAGGTTGGTGAAATCCTTCTAGTACATGTCATATCTTGCAAAAACATATTTTTTGGTTTTGTTCTAAGAGAACCTTGTTGTTTAGCCATGTAGAGGAACTCAGGTAGGGGGAAATGATTTAAGTACATGATGTTTCCTTGGGAGAAACACCCCATGTGTATAGGCTGTTACACAATATGGTTTGGATGAAGTACACGCCCATGTGAAGGATTAATGGAACATGTTGTGTATGTGTCATACACATCCTGTATACATGTTTTAAAAAACATGAATGCTTTCTTTACCCTATTGATTTCATGCACTTATAAATTTCAGTCCTTGTTAATATTGAACTATTGTGTGTGCTTGACCTTATAGTTTCATTCCACCAAGATGTACTCTAGTTGTACACTAGATACAGGGAAACGATCTGACATCGAACATCGTAGATCAGGGACTACCAGTGGATCCTCCTATTGTACCCGTCTTGGCACCAATCTTCATTATAGATACAGGTTCTGATGCACATTTCTGGGAAGTCTTCATGAGGTCTATACGGACCATCAAGGAGCACCACATCCTACCCAGTACATGGTAGAGTTGACGTGGGTTTTTCAGAAGAAGAATCCTCCCACATTTTTTGGGGATGGAGGACCATAGGCTACAGATTCATGGTTAGAATCCATGTTGTCGATCTTCGAGAATCTGGATATAACTTTAGAGAGTAGGGTGAATCTCACTATATACATGCTTTGGGAATATTCCAAGATATGGTGGGATGTGATATCATAGGGATGGTGCTAGTAGGGCATGGCTTGGGATGAGTTTCAGTGCACCTTCTATGATTACTTCTACCGGGAGACTTTTAGTGTCATCTAAGCCGAAGAGTTCATGAGTTTGGAGTACGTTACTCTCTCAGTCATGGTGTACCCTTCTAGCTTCACATATTTTCATCTCTTACCACCCATTCCAGGGGTTATGATTTGTTCCTAGTGAGGAAGTTTGAGGATGGTATTAGGAATGACATCTGATATCATGTGAACATCTTTAGGTTGACTTCCATAAAATCTATAGTCAACTGAGCACTGTTCACTGAGAGAAACCTGAGGGTTCTAGAGTTTTGAGCCAAGGCGGCTCAGCATCCAGAGTAGGGTGCCCTCTGACTGATAGTAGGAAGTTCCATAGGGAGTCGACACGTGGAGATCCAAGTAGGTGAAATACATATTAAAGTATCCAGGTGGAATGAAAATAGTGCGGGAAGAGTGGTCATATGAGGCCACATTTCTTGAGGGACCCAGTTGAGTGCCAGTCATGTATAAAGATGGGTCATCTTTAGCATTTTTTTAGATTTTATAACCATGTGCTGGTGATATGGGTTCTTTTTTGACTTCTCGTACCCAAGCAGGACCACCAAAACCACGTTAGGCTAGAGGATGGACTTCTACAGGATGTTTTGGCTAAGGTGGAGGTTGTGGAAACAGTTTTTATGAATAGGGTTTTTGATATCCCTTGGGTGAATCAACTTAGGGACCTCAGACATATTCACAAGGTCGCGTCACAGGCTGGGCTTTTCCGCTGGAGCAGACCCAGTTAGAGTCGGATCCAGGACACTCTACAGTTAGAGGTATGATTCTAGATGTCCCAGTTTTAGCTTCTGCACTTTTCAATACAGGGGATTCCCATAGTTTCATATATTTTTCTATTGTGGGGAGTATTGGTCTGTGTATCATTACCTCTAATGTTATCTTCACGATGTACACTCCATTTGGGACTATAACAGCTAGTCTATGTCAGTGCAAGAAGTTCCCTATTGATGTTGGTGGGTGTCAATTATTATGGGACCTTTATGTCTCATAGATGATGGGCTATGACAACATTATCAAAATGGATGGGTTGGCTCCCTTATAGGCTTCTATCGACTAAAATCACAACAAGTTGAGGTTCACATCACCAGAGGGATGTTTGTTTCTACATAAGGGTGAATGTGATATCTAGGCGAGTCGAGTAGGACTCGAGCATCATGGGTTGGTATTAGTTACATCCCAAATTAATAATTTGTATCTGGATGACGAGGTGACTTCACAGATGGACATTCCTCCATTGGTTGATCATATCAGGGACGTCTTTCTAGAAGACTTTTCCAGTTTTCCTATTGAGCGAGAGATAGACTATTATTTTGAGATTGTGCTAGGTGTGGCACCAGTGTCCATTTTCCCTTATAGGATGGCTACACCAGAGTTACAGGAGCTCAAGAATTAGTTTGAGTATTTATAGGAAAAGGGTTTCATCTGAGCCATTAATTCTCCTTGGGGTTTGCTTGTCTTATTTTCGAAGAAGACGGATGGTGCCCTCAGAAATTGTGTGGATTATCAGAAGATGAACCAGTTGACAGTTAAGAACCATTATCCCATACTTTGGATTGATGATCTCTTTGATTACATTTGACGACCCTGAGTGTTCTCGAAGATTTAATTTATATATACTTATCAAAAGTTTGACATTTGACCATTTGATATACCTCTTATATCCTTTCAAAGTACATATGGTCTATACAAGTTCGTGGTTTTGCCGTTCGGTCTCACAAACATGCCTATAGTCTTTATAGAACTGAAGAACCGAGTGTTCTATCCATACTTGGAATCCTATGTAGTGGTTTTTTTAATGATATCTTTGTTTACCCTCACACTTGACATGACCATGCTACCAATCTTGAGATCATTTTGAGTAAAATGAGAGAGCATCCATTATATGATATGCTCTAAAAATTCAACATTTGGATGGACCATATTTACTTCATTGGTCATGTTATCTCAAAGACTTGACTTTCAGTAGACCCAAATAAAGTTATATCAGTAGTTTCTTGGGAGAATCTAAAGAGAATCTTGGAGGTACATAGTTTTATAGGGCTATGTGGTCACTAAAGATGTTTTATACATGACTTTTCACACATAGAAGTTCCACTGACGGGCCAAACTAAAAAGGGTGTGAAGTACCTATGGAGAGATTCCTGCGAATCAGCCATTCATGAGATGAAAGAAAGGTTGACTTCATCACTGATTCTGATTTTTCTAGAGATGGGCAAGAGATATACTGTTTACATTGATGCATCAGGTATTGGGCTGGGAGAAGTTCTTATATTGGGGGAAGGAGTCATTGTGTACGGGTCTTAACAGTTGAGACCACATGACAGGAATTACCCGACACACGATATTGAGTTGGCTGTTGTTTTTCATGATTTATTTTTTTGGAGACATTATTTGATGGGAGATCAATTTTTGGTTTTCACCAACCAAAAAATTCTCAAGTATGTCTTCACTGAGTGCAATCTGAATTTATAATAGAAATGGTGGGATGACTACCTTCAGTCCTTTGACGTTGATGTGTCCTACATGCATGGGAATAGAAACATAGTGACTAATGCATTGATTATGGGGACTCAGATATAGGCAGTTTAGGAGGCCAGCAGTGAGTGGAGACTTATGGATCTGTTCAATGAGAAGAATTTGTAGGTGCACGACATACAAGGGTAGACATTTCATACATATGTAGATGTTCCCTCTACCCTACTTGATCGAGTGTGAATGAGGTATCTATCAAATTATGAAGTTCTATTTATATGGCAGTGTGTGTCATGAGAGGACCTTATTCCTGGATGGTCCATAGGCGAGAATTAGATCTTGTGTTTTCTGGGGCTCGAATGTGTGTCAGTAGACATACATGAGGAGATGATGCAAGATATTCATTCTTTAGTTTGGGCAGTTCATCATAGTGTCACCAATATGTATCAAGATATACATCGTCAGTAATGGTGGATAGGTATTAAGAGAGATGTTGTAGTTTTTGTTGTGATATGTTCCACCTATTAGTAGGTGAAGGTGGAGTATCAACAACAAGCAGAATATTTTTTAGAAGTTACCCATTCCTGTGTGAAAGTTTAATGATGTTGTGATGGAATTTTCGACATACTTACCGAAGTCTCCTTGAGGTAATGATTCAGTTTGGGTTTTCATTGACAGACTCATGAAGGTTTCACACTTCTTACAGATTAAAGAGACCTTTTGTGTTGATGATCTTGGAAGGTCATACGTCCGATAGACTGTAACTTTACATGGGGTTCCACACTCCACCGTTTCAGACAAGGATGCCCATTTTATTTTTTGGGTCTATCATGGACTATAAAGGGATTTTATTACACATGTACTTATGAGTAGAACTTACTATCCACAAACAGATGGCAAATCCGACAATAAAATTAAGTTGCTGGAGAAAATTATTCAAGCATGCATCCTAGATTTTAGAGGTTTAGAGGATATGAACATACCTCTGGTGGAGTTTTCCTTTAATAATATGATTCAAGAAACTATTCAGATGTCACCCTATAATGATTTGTATGGTAGGCCATGCAAATCACTCATATGTTGGATGGAAGTAGGAGAGGCATCTATGCTAGGACCACGTCTTGTCCATGAGACTATAGAGTAGGTGGAGTTGATTCAGAATAGGATAGATAATGAAAAACAACAACATAAGTCTTATTCTAATCAAAGGATAACTCTTTTGGATTTCAAGGTCAGGGATCATGTTTTTCTACATGTCACACCGAGGTTGGGACACAGGAGGGTTAGAAGACAGGGAAAGCTTTCACAAATATACGTGGGACCATTAGTGGTTTTGGAGAGAGTTGGTCATGTTCCCTATTAATTTCAGTTATCTCAGAGGTACCGGTCATTGCCTGACGTCTTCCACATTTCTCAATTGCAGTGTCACTTCTTAGACCCATCTCATGTTTTTCAACCCAAGGAAGTTTAGTTGGAGGTGGAAAAATCATTCAAGGTGCAAACTATTTAGATTTTTCATCACATCTTGAATGTTCACTATGGCTGGTTTGATCCTATAGTATAGGTTTTGTGGTAGCACGGTCGAGTATAGGATGATACATGGGAGAGGGAGGTCGATGTGTGATCTTAGTGTCCAGATTTGTTCAAGGATTCTTCTTCTGTGCCTCCTTCTTAGAGAAATTCAGGGACAATTTTCTATTAGCGATGAAGATTTTATGAACTTGGATTCTCATTTAAGGTAGGGATCTTGATTTTGGGTGTTTTTGAAAAAAAAGGAGAATCTGTAAATTTTAGGAGTACACGTCATGTACTTAGGAGTACATGTCATGTACCCAGTTGCCACGGGTAGCCAATTACTATCCTTGTAACAGCTAAGTACATGGATGTGTGAGGTGACCTAGAGAATGCCTATGGTGGGGGCCGATAAAGGTCCATACACATTGTGTATCATAATGGAACATGTTATGTATTTTTATTTCTAAGTGTTATATCGGACATGGGTCGCGTCTAATCAAAAGAACTGCCTTCTTCTAGCCCCGTATCATCTAGGAGCGACAGGAATCACCGAATCTTCTCTGAACCACTGATTGGTCTCCCCTTCTCTGAATCAGACATCGTCGATTGTGTTGGGATCACCACAATGAGTTATTCCTTCTTCTAGAGCCCCTCCTTCTGATTTTTCTTCTTTCGTGAGATACTCTAGGTTGACTTTTTTTGACATTTTTGTAGATATATAACGTTATAGGTCAATTCAAGGGTGGAGGTTCAACTATATCAATCGTACAATGTCGATGTAGGTGTTTTATGAATTTATCTAGATGTCTTTGAATTATTTGTGCAAAAACGGTCCAATACCATAGTTTATGGTATTGTGTGTTTTGGAATTAAACCCTGTTAATGCCTTATATGCTTTGTTTTCTTGATTATGGGTGATTGATTATGAATAGCGTTGATTACCTTGATATGGATGTGTTTCCACTGATTGATTTATATTTGTCGTTTGGTCTAGAACCGCCTGTTAGTCTATTATGTTTTCCATGCCCAGTGCTGATAGGATGAAGTTTTTTATATAACATTCTTGTGATATGAATTTTAGTTGTTTAAACAAGTAGTTTTTGAGTTTTACTTTGTCTTATAGATATCGTTTGTGCACAATTGAATTACACATGGTTAGGGGAACCTGGTGTAGTTAGACCATAGAGAGAATGGATGTTGAGGGCTTCATCGTACTGTCTGTTATACTTTCACATTACAAGATCGTAGGGGGGATGGATGAGAGAGATCCCTCAGAGTGTCCTTAGTATACCATTGCGAGACCACAGGGGTAATTTTACATTGAGTGATTCCTCAGAGAGTTTATAGTTATTGTTAAATTCCACAAGAGGAATTGGCGATTAATGCTTCCTCATATAGTCTTTGTCTAAGTTGAACCAAAGGGGCTAGACTATGAGTACTTCCTAGAAGGTTGCTTGTGAATGTTTGGTTGCATTTTATTAAATGTAAATGAATATAGTTTGAAACTGTAGGATTTTTTACTAATGAGTACTTCCTTTTTTACTACTTCATATTGCATATTACCTTCTATATGTATATTCACTGACAATTATGCATAGATCTATGGGTGGTCGCCTACTAGGATTCATCTCGCATCCTATTTGGGTCATTATTTTAGGCCCAAAAAAATTATGTTATTGTACGGATAGATAAGGGAAAGCACCCTTCTACTTCTGGAACTTGATTGGGGTTGAGATAGAGAGCATGAGACTCAGCTGAGGCTTTTGATGCTACTCGACTTTATATATTTTCTTGTACATTGGTTTAGTCCTGTATCTTCATCATTGTGACTTGTTTGACTACTTTCCTATACATATGTGACATGAATCATTTTTATATGTACTCCAGTTGTTTATTTACTTTAAAACTTGTGATTTTTACATATTTTATAGTATTACTGCATCCTCTGTTATTATCTATTTTTTCTATTGTGTTACTCTACCAATGATGGAATAGTTTCCCCAAAATCACATACAAGGCCCTCGTTGTTGGTCGGTAACCACTGGTGTTCAGGGAAATGTGCTTGAGGTCATGTGACCAACCGGGTACGGGGAACCTTTGGGTGGCACTAGGAACCGGGACGTTACATAGAAAGGACAATAAGGTAGCAAGGTGAGGTTCTACCAGTGCAGTAGGATATGAAATATTAGGCCACAAAGTATGGGGGACCCAGTCCTGTTTCATTAATGCGGCAATATGGGCCATCTACAACACTTCTATAGAACTTTTACACTATCAACTAGAGAGAGAGAGAAAGAGTCGTCAACAACTCCACATTCAGGAGCAGGGTCATTAGATTCTCATCTAGTAGGGAGATGAGATATTCTTGGTTGATCAAACTGAGGTGGTGGTTGTGGTCATGTTAGTCAGACCCCGGTTATAATATGATAATAGGGTCGATCATGTTAGGGTAGTTAGGTAGTGTCACAGGGCTATGATTAAGTCCAAGAATAAGCATTGTAGTAGATCCTTGAGGGGAAGGATCCTATACCTTGTATTATAAGAGGTACTATTCTAGTATCCTATACCTTATCTTCTATACATTTTGATACATTGTATTTTCATAGCGTTGTACTTGTTCCCATTATGGAGAGCCTTGGGCACAGTGTTTATACTTATAGCGGCTTCATGATACATGAAACATTGTTGGGAATTAGAAAGACAGTGTATGTCAGTACATGGAGTTCCCCCTTGAGATTGGTGGGTGTCACTTCTTATGGGACCTCTTTCTCCTTGGGATGATAGGTTTTGATATCTTTCCCGGGATTGGCTAGTTGGTTTCCATTCATTCCATCATTGACACTATCATTGTAGTGTGACCTTCACGTCACCAAATGGTAGAGAGTTCATTTATAATGGTGAATGTGATTTGAAAGAAATCCAAGATGGAGTCGTGCATCATGAGATGTATGGGATGACATCCCATATTGTATTTTTTTATTTATATGATCTTCCAAAAAATTATATTGATTTACCTCTAGTGGTTTTTAAATTTAGTGACATTTTACTAGATGAAATTTTAGGATAATCTATTTTTAAAGAAGTTTAATTCTCTATCAAGATATTACAAAGAGTGGAACCAACATATATTCCTATATACATGATGGTTACAATGGAGATGCAAGAGATCAAGAGGAAATTAAAGGACTTAGAGGAAAAGGGTTTCATTTGACCCAGAACATCTCTATGGGGTTCACCAGTTCTTTTCAAAAAATGGTGGATGGTACCCATAGGCTATGTGTGTATAATCAGAAGTTGAGCCCACTGATGGTTATGAGTTGGTACCCTCTTCCATTTATTGATGATATCTTCTATGAGCTCTGAGGAGATTGAGTTTTCTCAAATATTTTTTTCAGATATAGTTACCACGAGGTGTGTGTCAGACCTTCAGACATACCTCTCATAGCCTTTTGTAGTAGGAATATTCAATATGAGTATAATGTTATGTTTTTCAGCCTTATGAATGTTCCCTCCACCTTCATGGGGATGATTAACATAGTGTTCCATCCTTATATTGATTCATTTTTTGTGTTTTTCATGGATGATATCTTTGTGTATTATCATAATCTAAATGACCATGACACCCATCTTGATATCAATTTGAATACATTGATAAAGCAATGATTATATGATAAAATCAAATATTCTTCTTCTGGATGGAACAAATTCACTTCCTGGGTCACATTATCTCAGTGTCAAGAGTGTCTATATACCTAGATATGGTGAGATCTGTTGTTTCCAGGGAGCATCCAAGGAAAATATTTTAGGTATAGTGTTTTTTATGGCTATATGGTTAATACAAGAATTTTATATAGGACTTCTCACACTTAGCAGTGTCACTGGTAGGTTGAACTAAGAAGGGTAGGATGTATGGATGGATGGATTCATACAAGAGAAAAATTTGAATTTTAATGGAACATTTACTTCAATTCCAAGATTTATTCTTCTAAAGCCAGGAAGGAG
This sequence comes from Viscum album, assembly GCA_963277665.1. Classification (NCBI taxonomy): domain Eukaryota; kingdom Viridiplantae; phylum Streptophyta; class Magnoliopsida; order Santalales; family Viscaceae; genus Viscum; species Viscum album. The sequence continues at coordinate 785,868,357 of OY728163.1, read as the reverse complement.
GTACAATATATATAGTGATGCATCATGTATCGAGGTAGGAGAAATTATTATGCAAGGTTATAGAGTTGTGGTGTATGATATTGGTAGTTGAGGCCAGACAAGAGGAATTACCTGATGTACGATATGATCCTAGATATAGTTGTTCACACATTGCGTTATTAGACACATTACATACTTGATGATAATTTTGTGGTATAAACAGTCCACAAAATCCTCATGTTCATATTTAAAAAGCATGATATGAACCTGAAACATTGAAAGTTTGTGGAGTAAATATAATACTTTGAAAATGAAAATTCCTATATTCCTATTAAAGGTAATGTGGTGGTCGATGCACTAAGCAGGAGGACTCAGATACATGTATTTTAGTCGGACAACAGCTCATGGAAGCTCATGGATTTGTTCTTTCAGATGCACTTGGAGGTGCAAGATAGTAATGGGAGGACATTTCCATTATCCATATATGTTACCTCTATCATACAAGTTAGATAACAGATGAGGAAGCTATCATATTAAGTGAGCATAGTTCTACAGGATAGGGTGGTAAGGGAGGAAACTCCACCTTGTTGGACTATAGGAATTGATAATTTTTTGTGAGTACATGGTCATGTCTATGCCTCATCATACATGCATGACGATATTATGGGAGATATTTGTGATTCAACATGGGATGTGATTCCTTGGGTCACCAATATGTATTAGGATTTACATCACCGGAACTGGTGGTCGAGTATGAAAACATATGTAGGTGGTTTTTTCATGAGATGATCCACCCGTCAATAGGTTAAGGATGAACATCTTTAACATGTTTACTATTATAGAATATTACCATTCTTTATTGGGAATGGAAGGATTCCAATAATGATTTCATGATAGTTTTACCAAGTTCTCCTTGAGGTAAAGATATAGTATGGTTTTTTGTTGACATGGTCATAAAATTTCCCCACATTCTATAGATCATGTAATGATTTGGTGTTGATGAGATTTGGATATTGTACATCTAGGAGATTTTACAACTTCAAAAGGTTACGAATACTATAATTTTATATAGGGATTCCAATTTAACATCATGATTCTAGAAAGGTCTATAGACGGTGTTGGTTAAACAGGTGCTTCTGAATATAACATGCCACTCATAGACAAATGGCCAGTCAGATAGTACGATTAATTTGTTTGATTAAATGATGCGAGAATGAGTCCTAGACATTAGGGGATATTGGGATTGGAATATACTCATGGTTGAATTTTCCATCAATAATAGAATTCATGTTGCTATTTAGATGGTTCCATGTAGGGATTTGTATGATAGGTAATGTTGATCACCCAAATATTTGTTAGAGGTAAGAGATAAAGCTATGATCGAACCTCATATTACTTAGGAGACCATAGAGTAGGTACCATTGACATAAAAGTGGATGGAATCTTTGAAATATCATCAGAATGAAAATGTGGATCACCGCAGATGACCACTAGTGTTTGAGGATTCTGATTATGTTTTCTTTCATGTGTCACTGAGTTTAGGACATTGAAGAAACATGATATATGTTACGAATTGACTATTTTAGGTCAGGACATTTGAGATTCTTGAGAGAATCAATCTAGTAGAGTATTAATTGGGAAAAATGGTGCCGCACTCTCCTGGAGAGCGGTGCAATTAGGGTTCCGCGATATGCAGTACACCCATCCGATTGTCGGTGACTCTGCTCTGACCTCAGTTTCTCTTTACCGGTGTCCATCGTCGACTTTCTCCTTCTCCCCACTTGCCTCCTCTGTGATTCCATCGTGCTACACTCATCCTTCGCTCTGTCGTGTTTATCCTCACTGTCTCCTAACTCTCTACTTCCAATGAGGTTTCTCGCGTGCTTCCACTCTCTGAGGTCTTGTGGGTGGTGACACAACAGTAGCAGGATGTGGCGAATCTCTGCATTTGGTCTTTTTCGGATCTGTGCAACACCACCCTTCTTCTGCGGTGGAGGAGGCTCTTCGCGCTGTGTCTCAAAGTGCCTCTGTACGAAGACAAAGGACACCATGTTATTCGGTTTCCTTCGAATTATGGACTCTGATGGATTGTTAGAGTTATGCGGTTTCTATGGGGTCGGTTCTTCATGCCTTCTTTTATACACTGGTTGATATCTGATCGAGATGTGATGTTGAACCTGCTTGATGGTCATTTCCTGCAATTTCCTCAGTGGTGTCGATTGATGAGTTTTCGCACTGGTTGACCATAGTTTTTTTATCAGTCATTGTTTTGGATCTCCTGCAGTTTTCCTTGTCCTCTCTACTGGTTTCGATCTGATTTTCAGAATAGTGCCTCACCGACACTTTACAGCAATGTGCGGTTGTCGTGTTGCCTCTCCAAATGCCTCATCTAGATGATACTGTTTGAAGATCAATTTTTTTGGTGTTTTGAATTTGGAGGACCTATTTGCAACGATCTTGGATGAACTTGTTTGGATTTATTGAGCTATTTTCAATGTTCTTTTTTGCTGATGTCTCTTGGACGGTGGATTCTGGTCTTGAGGCTTTGAGGGGAGGTTGTGGGTTGTGCGATTCTTGCCGCAATGGGATTTATGACATCGACTACGTCTTACCTTTTCTCCGGCTTCAACCCGTTTATGTCGCATTTAGCTTGATTCAGACGGGTCTGCATCATTTTCACTTCATCCCGACATCTGTTGATGATGGATTTGTTCCCCTCACCGCGGTTCCCCAGCGAAGTTTGATGATTTCATTTCTCAACCTTTGGGTCTTGCGGGTGGAGGATTATTCCTCCTTGTGTGGACTGGTACTGATCCCTACCTTATGATCTATCTTCGGATTTGTGACCCCATGGTTGTCGTGCTTCTTTTCGCGGAGGTGAAGGACTCTGAGCTTTGCTTGGTCTCCTTTGAGCGGTGGCTTCTAATGGATTTGAGGTAGGATTTGGATTTAGATTTTGGGGGTTTTCGATTTCCTTTTGATTTCTAATGTTCTTTGGTTTCTACATTCTCGGGATGTACTACTGGTTCGCCTGGTTTGATGACTCTGTTGTTACCTCGAAGGTTTAGGGATGGATTTTTTTTATTGCAGTCTCTCTTTGGATTAAGTTTTGGTGCTTACATGGTAGATTCGGGATGTTGTTTCTATAGAATTTCTTTGGATTTCTCATTTCTTCTTTTGATGGATCATATTTTCATTTGGAAGAAAAATTTATTGGGGGAGCTCGTTATTGGTCTTGTTGAATTTGGATGGCGTATTCTGTGTTGCAGATTGCATCGGGTGGGCGACCTTGATGGAGGGATGGGTGTCTTGACACCCATCATTCAGCCGTCTGTTCTTTTGGATGGATGGGTACACTGACTAAACTTGCACGGTGTTCTCTAACGAATATTTTGGCACATCAGGTTGATGGTACAATGAGTCTCTTATCTGCATCGTCAGGGGGGGATCGAAAGAGAGATAGGTTTTTCGGCACCTATCGTCTAGTCCTCCTCTCATATTTCTGTATGAGTTGGAGGAGTGCTCTACTTTGGTTGTGTTGCCAGCACGACACACTTCATCGCAGATGGGGTGACGCATCATCTTGGTGGTTTACGCTGTTTCATTTTTGGTTAGGGGTGATGAGAATATCTAGCTTGATCTTTCTTTGATTTTTGTCTCCTTTTGACTCTTGGATCCTAGTTGGCCACGTGGACTTTTTTTCTTGATGATTTTCATTTGTCTCTATAATGGGTTCCCCCTTCTTCCCTTCAAAAGGAGTTTCTTTCTTGTTCAATAAACGGGGGCTTGTCCCCTTTACCTTTAAAAAAATCTAGTAGAGTATTAATTATTTTTACCTTATAGGTCCCGATAATATGTACGATGAATTTGATGTTTCTCAATTGTATCATTAATATCCATACTATTTTCATGAATTTCAACATGAGGAGGTTAAGCTACCAAAAGATGCGTCCTTTGAGGACCATCTTATTCATATAAGGGATAAAAGTACAAAGATTATACGAGGCTTGTCTATTCAACTGGAACATGTGTTATGGATGGAGAACTATGTGCAGGATCATGCCTATGAGCGGGAGTCCAATATATTATCCCACTAGAATGAGTTACTCAGATATCATTCTTCACCACCCTTAGAAGGGAAATTTGGGGATGCCTTTATTTATTGAGGTGAGTTTTCATGAAACTGGTTATTCATTGTGTTATGGATCCTTTAATATCCACAAATTCTAAGTTTAAATGTTCAAATATGGCCTATTATGAATTCCCCATGAGGTAAATGTGGTTTTGAGGGTGTTTGGGGCTTGTTCAAATCATGGAACTATCTTTTGGGAAGAAAATTTTCTAGGGCACGGTAAGTGCATAATATGAGTGGAAGATTGCATGGTTTTACCAAACCATGTGAGGATGGATATAGATCATGGATTGCATTCATGTTTAGTAAATACCTAATGGAATGGCTCACATAGCCATTCATATGTGCCTATAACTTTTACAGATTTTTTTTTTGATTTTCGCATGGTTAATAAATCCATGAAATGGAACTGTGTGGGTGACCCTTCTCCTATAGAAACCCATGCAGTGTGGCGCATGGTTTGTCAAACCATGTTACTAAACGATAAAACGCCTTAAATTTTTGAAATCTTATAATTTAAAATTATATTATAAATAATTTTATAACATAAATTAGGTTCTTTCTCCTCCCTCACAACAAAGATCACTTTTAGAGCTCCTCCTTGACAACTATGGTTGGATTTGAAAAAACTCTTCCATATGATCTTTGAATACAGTTCCATATATCTCATCAGATCCACATCATTAAGATATTAATTCATTGTTAGAGATTCTACATTATTCACAATATTAGGTGTGATATTTAGGTGAAACCAAATTTTCCATATTATTATGTCCTTTCTTAAGAATTCTCCTGATCTGAGCTGAATCATGAGATGATACTATATGAGCTATAAACCAAAAACCTATGGTAGGTGGTCCTACCACTTTCTCTTAGAATGAAGTTATTTATATATGTATTCATGTCATGCACCCAATTTTTGGGAATTTTTTTAAATAAAAATTGAACTCTCAATGTTTTTTAGGTAGGACATTGTAGTTAAAGAAGCCATTATTAAATGTTATAAGTTCAGAAACTTGAATGAACCACCCCTTGAGGTGTGTTGACTTTATAAATTGACCACCATGGGTGGTTTAGTATTAGACACCCTTTGGTGTGCCTTTTTACCCTTGTAATAAGATTTTTAAATTAAAATGATTATTGTTATTTTATGGTGATATCAATTTAGAATGAAATGGTTTAATGGGAAGGGATGAATTTACCATGACCATTTACCTTCACAAGTGATTTATTTATTATTCTTGTGATTAATTACATATTGAATTACATATTTGAGTAAAATAGAGGCAATTCCTTGTGTTAGTGGACATGACATGAATTTACCTTTTGTATTTCTATGACCGTGTGAGATAAATATTGACAATTCCATATAATAGTTTGTTTAATATATAGAATATTGTTATAATGATTTTCCCAAATTAGTATTTGGAAGACATGCCTTCTATTCTTGCCTACTGGCTTGTGTCACCTTTCTATGATAGATTGTTTTGGATGCTCTTGGTTTAGGCCTCAACATGATTAATGAATTGATTAAATGGAATTGAATTGGTCAAATGATTATTATCCATGGGTGACACATGTAATAAAATAATAATTTCATGGATGGACTCAGTTGGATTTTGAATTTCATTCTATGGGTGATACATGGATTTCTATTAGAATTATGTGGATGTACTCAATTAGCACGGACCTTGTTTATCGATGAGTGATTCTTGGAATCCTAATTTGACTACAAAGAAAGAAATTTGAGGATTGAATTATATAATTACTGATACATGGATTCACATAATAATTTGATGGAGGGAATCCAAGTGTAGTGAAAATTTATGACACAGGTGATACTCAGGCTCCTATGGTGGACCACCATGGTTGGACTCGATTGGAAGTGACATTACACCACACCAAGGGCGATATTGGGTTCTTGGTAGGTTCACCACTAATTGTCTTGTAAGGTATCTGTTGATATTACACCTGGAGTGATACTTGAATTTCATCATAGTAATGTCAAGGATGGACTCATGTTCTAAATTAAATAATTAACGAAATGAATCTTGTATGATGTGTCTTCCAAGACAAAGTGAAAATTGGATTTAGTCATAAATTATACCATTATGAATGGCCTTATTATACATCCATTAGTTTTGTTATCATAAGGGACTCAAGGATTTAAACTAATTATACATACTTATAATTAAATGTTACTAAATGATTAAATGAGTATGTTGTAAATGACACATAAATGACTCTAAATTAAAGACATACCTTTTAAATGAAATTGATTAAATGAATGTATTTTCTAATGATAACAAAGACATTAAGGAGTGTTAAATTTTGATTACTTCCTTGATTTTTTTTAATTTTATCTTACTACACAGTGTTATAGATATTCACTAACTAATTATCACCTGACATTTTTTGATTTCCTACTACTATTATATCTCAAACCCTGTTTGTGCCACCTTTTTTGACACAAAAAGACTATATGATTGCAATTGTTGATAAGGGAAATACCCCAAATACTGGTTATTGATTGTTTCTTAGGAGTAGGGGAGTATAGAACCGAGCTGAGGATCATGAGTTTAGTTGGGATATGTTTTTCTAATTTTGTAATTTTGAGAGATGTATTATATTGTAATGTTGTATACATGTTTTGGCTATTGTCATAGACACTTGAAATGTATCTCCATTTTTATATCAGATTCAATCTATATTTTTTAACTATTATTGTTGAATTTGTATTGTCTGTATGAAATACTGCTTCTTCTAATTTACTTATATTATATTCCGATTATGCTACACTCTTGTAATGAGAGAATAGTCTCCCGCCAAACACACCTAAGCCCATATATCAAGTCGGTAGCCTCTAGCATTTGTGGAGATGCACTTAAGGCCATGTAGACAGTTAGGCATGTGAAACTGTTAAGAGGAATCCGGGTTTTCGATGTTATAGTAAATTCCATACTAATTGGTGTACATGACCAAGAAAGTGTTACCCATAGAGGTCCAGTTTCATTACCTATGTATAGCCATTTCCATACTAATTTCATTTGATGATAAATTGAAAAAGGGGGCTAGACAAATTCGAGTGACCTCAAGAGATTAGGTGGGAAAACTACACAACTAAGAAAACCATTAGAATGAGATCTCATGAGAATTTAATAAAAAGTTTCTCCTCTATTCATTCCACATGGGAAGGTTATTATTAGCTCTAAAAACCCTGATGATACTATAGAGGAAGCCCTATAAGAAATAACCCAAATGAGAAAGGACTTACATCATAAATAAGGTCAGTCGTAATGGAGCATACTCAATTCCCACCCTAGATGGGGACCTTTTCACACCCCCACTAATGTGATATTTCTCCTGAAATACATTTCATAGATGTCATCATGAACATATCATTCTTAATACATGTCATTCAACTTCACGAATTCTTCCTGGCCACATTATGTTAAACTATACGGAGTTCATCCTTGCAACATGATGTTAAAATATATAAGCTCATCCTGGCTACCTGACATTAAACTGTATGACATAAAACATTTTAAATTAAATAAAAATATATGAATTTTTTCATAACACATGAAATTAAAACTTTATAGAATATGTATTCATTGTATGATGCAAAACTACACGGATCCATAACCCATCTTCTCCTTCATGATGGGTGATCCATGTCCTTACCCCAAGAAGTTAAATTGAACAGCTAAAAGTCCACTTTGCATTACGTTAAACTGAAAATTATTCTATATCTACATACAACATTATTCTCATAATGAAGTCATACGTAAATGTTCCAGAATATCATAAAAAATCATATCATAACCTATGTAATGGAATGAGTGTCATAAACTTGAAAACATAAAATAACCAGTGAAAAAGTGACAAGATTCATAATTATTTCATTAAAAGAATAACCCATGAAAAGAAGGGGGTTTCTTAAACATAGTTCCATTAAATAATAATCCATTCATAGGAATAATATGAATGATATTATTTAAATAATAAAAAATTATGTCATCATGGGTGGGGTAGGAATTAGAAAGATCACTTGGAACATGATTTTTCCATAAAATTCCCTTTTTAATACCGAAAACATTTTCAAAATTCCATTCTTTCAAACCACTTTGAGAACATATAATGGAATCATGAAAATCATTTAAAATAGTTTTTGCGGAAAATATCTATTTTTTGTTGAAATTGATTTCTCTCATAAAATGGCATGAAACTTTAAAATAACACATCATATTTGAAAATTACCTTATAATATCATAGGGTAATATTCAATGAAATAAGATTTTATGAAAGTGTAAAAATATGTTCATTCCATATAATATTTAAAAACATTCTTATCGTACTTTTACTAAAAAAGTAAAAAGGTACATCATTATGAAAAGGAAATAAATATTCCTTTCAAACCATTTATTAATATGAAAAAAAATGTTTAAAAACAACAACAAACATCCATAAGATAACAATAAAACGTTCTATGAAAAAAAATTAGAAAAAAATGGATATGGATGATAAATATTATCTAATGAAGACTTGAAATGAAACAATCCTAAATATGGAAGAGATTGTGAAATTGACACTCATCACTTAATAATAAGTAGATTCATATAACCCATGTAGAATGAAAATTATATGAATATGAAGATATCATAATATTATATATAAGTCACATAAAAGGAATCCCTAGGTATTATATAAACCATCGATAAGAAACATGTAGGGTATGAGGAATGTTCCATACAAAAATATAGGTGAGCCAAAAATAATCCCTTACCTTGTGTGTAGACTCACTTCATACTTGAAAAAACATTGTTATTATAAATAAATGTTAATTGTACATACTTTAAACAATAATATTCATATATCTATAACCAAATACTATTTGGTTATGACCTTATATTACCATCTTACTAACAATCTTATGTTAATTTTTCACTTCGGGTAATATTTGCTTTGTTTATCACATGTGTCTTAATTGGTCAAATCATTCACCTTTATCATGATTACAAAATTAAAATAATGATATAAATTCCATTTATATCCAGTATATGTATATTTTAATAAAATATAGCATAAATATGTACAAAATGGATTATACCATTCATGGATACGGTAAGTCAAACGTACACATGAATGTTGTTTCCATTTTAATTGTCGTTTTGAAAGAATTTATGCAAATGGTGTATGTATATACGTGTATGTATATATATATATATATCATTATTCAAGTAGAATAATTATATTATATATAGAATATAGGACCACTAAACCCATCATTAATAAATTCCATGTTGTGTGAGAACGAATCACATTTCTTTGAGGGGCAGTGGTTAATATTTCCTCAAACAAGATTATCGTATTAACACCGTATGGAAAGAAAAAATGTTTCGTTTTGTAAAATGAAATAAAAAATAATAAATACATAAAAATGTTTTATATAACATATATAGATATATATTCCATCATAATTTCCACCATGATTGGTAGTAGTGGAAAAAATGATCAATCATCATTTCATGATGCAGTAGTTCACCGTACACAAAAACAATATGTTTGATATCCTTTAGATGGATGTGTGACTTATTTTAGGTATAAATAATATCATAAAAACATCCCAATATATTTAGGATATTTTAATAATAATGTAATAAATATATATTAGTGGGATATAGAATGAAAATTAAGAAAGCATCTTGAGAGAATATGTTACATCATAATCGGGCAGCACCTTTTGGTTTGTGAAAAAAGGCTTCCTTATGTTACCTTGTACAAAAGGGAAGGATTCTATGAGGAAGGGGGTATTTTGTTAGAATAAATGGTCATGGGTTGGATGATAAAAAAGGCTTTATATGTGTCAATAAGAGTGAAGGAAAGGTTCCCTTTTTTAAGAGGCGGGAGAAGAACATTAGAAAACTCTTAAACTATTAATTTAATTAAAAAATTGTTTCTATTTAAAATTACTTAAAAGTGATATTTTTTAGGTTAATATGAAAATGGGTCAAAAATATCTCAACCATGGAATTTTATTCAAGTTTAGGTCACAAAAATATTCTTATCATTTTTCTTTAACCCTTAATTAAAAAATATAACCTTTACCGCGACAACTTGTTTTTTATCCTATAGTTTTAACATAGTTACTATAAAAGTATTAAAACCCTCAGTTGTTTCATTTATGACATATTTCACACTATCCAGGTTAGTTGGATGATTCTTTCATTTTTATAAATTTTATAACAATTAATAAAATATTATTTATTTTAATGTATCATTTATGTCAATTTCCACAATATTAATTAAAAGACTTTTTATAGTCTCCTAAAAACTGATTCCTTAAATAATGATACATTTACTCATCTCTAACATTTCATAGGAATCCAAAAAAACATGGATGTCCATGAATATCAAAATTGATATTTTTTTAATATCTAAATATCATTTAATAGATTATTCCTTTAATAAATCTGTTACTAAAACATCATTGTTTCACAATTAAATTTATTTATTTAATGTAGAAAATTTTCAAATAACTTATCATGATGTAGATAAATTTATTATATTTTTTACTTAATATTTATAGTTGAATTTATCTTATGTATAATTATATACTAAATATTATTTAGTTATTAAATCTTGAATAATATATTTTTAAATCACCTTTAAATAAAATATAATAAATGACTTAATCTAACACAAGTGGATAAAATTGAATCATATTTTGACCTATGGTTGATTTGGTTAGAAATACACTAACCAAATGAAATTAGGATGAAGTGTTGGGGTAATTTTATATTATTATAATATTATGTTTACCTTTAATTACCCTATTTACCTTTAACCACAATAAATAATATTGAAAAGTTAATATTCACAAAAAATTATTATTATAATATTAGATAAAATATTTATTATTAATTAAAACTATTTATGTCTATTTTTATAAATTCAACTCATAGATATGGTAAAATTATGTTTATTGCTAATCGCCAAATGTGGCTAGAAGGTGGGTAAAAACACATTAAAAAGTTCAATGAATTTTTATATTTTGTTATAAAAATTATTCCAAGGACCTAAATTGGATTAATATATTTAATATTTATCTATTTTGAATTTAAAATAAATTTAATTTAAAAATAGAATATTAAATGAAAAAGTCTGTTTTGTCTACTATGTCATTTTTTACTATTCATCAAATATTGAATCTTTTCAGAAAAATACCAAAAAATTACCCTAATATAATTTTGATATTTGGAATTTAAAATAGATTTCTATATTACCATATTCAATTTCTATGAGTGTATAAATGTAATTTTATTATTTTTCTCAAATGTACATAAAAAGTAGTTCTTTTAATAAAATAATAGTTTTAAACATATAAAGACATTACCAAAAATTACATTTTTCATTATCAAAACCATTATAACTAGTTTTTAAAAAGTAGTTATTATTGTTCATATCACACGATTAGAGGCAAGGTTATAAATATCATATTTAAATAATTATATCAGTAAAGTGTTTTTCACAGAAACGTGGTTTTGCGTGTAAAGCAAGCCAAGTTAGTGTTGCATGTTACACAAAATTCCCATGGTGTTCGTATAACATAATCCAAAACATGGTGCCATTATATAATAATCAAAATCCATATGTTGTATTGTGTGGAGTAAAAATATCAAAAGATTAAATTATTTATATAAAAAATTCACAAAATCTCATGGCTTTACATTCTACCCCCTTAAAAACAATTTCACCCTCAAAATTCATCTAGTTCATAAAATTATTAATACTTTAATGTTAAATTAATTTGTTCCAACATTATCAAAATTAATTCTAAATATTATTTTAATAATGAATAGTTTTAAAATATAATTTACCAAAAGTATCTCATAATTAGGATTTCACATAGGGGGACATAAGAAATGATTTGGGCATGGAGGAAAAGTTTACATATTTATAGAAATTGTTAAAGATCAGTGATCAAAATAAAGTGGGATATCTAGATAATGATAACAATCAAAGAACTGTAAACTAAAGAATCATAAAATAGGTCATTGATACTGAAAAAAAGAAGGATAATCAAACATCCTTTCACATCAGAATCCCATTTCATAATGTTGAAGAATTTTAAGTGAATATATACTTACATGATTTCATCATAACATCACACTTTGTTCTTCCATGATCAATTTAAACTTCATCTCTTATTTCAAGAAATGAAGTTGAATTTTTCCTTCCTGAAGTGTTATAAAATCATGAGAATAATGGTAGGTCATTTTATCTATCTTCAACAAAAGACTAGAACATGTTATAAAGTAGGTATAAATCTAACTATGGTGAGATAACACATTAATATCAAAAACATATATAATTTTTAACACAAACATTCCATAAATAGATAATCCCACAATCATTCTGAAAGCTAAAAATATAAAACATAAAAAATAATTCCACTATATTTAACATTTAGTTGTTATATATCCTGAGGTAGTTCATGGTTTTGAGATTCCAAACATTGGAATACATTAATATTGTATTATATTTAATCATGGTAATAACTAGATTTAGCATACATCATTGTATCAAACATTCATATTTTTTTATTATAAAGTTTATTGGATGTGTTTCTTAAGTCCCGAAATGTTTTATTCTTCATCCATGATAGAAAAACCCTCTTGATAACAAATCCTTAATTAGTTCCAAATAAACTAGTATCATGCAATTTACTTATTCATATCAAACATATCTTTACCCAAACATCATTATCTTATTTTAAGGGTCATATTAATGGTTATCATTCCCTTAATCATTTGTTATCTAAGTATATCACCATACCATTAAATCACTTTTATAGGTTGTAAGAACTATTCAAGCTATTCATTCCAATACTCAGTGAAAATATTATACTAAAAACACTTATATATTTCATGATTCATATAAAAAACATTGAATTACAAAACATAATCACCTCAATCATCCAACATTATTCTTAAACCATTACCCAGTATCCATCATCATAGTCTTTCCTAAAATATGAATCATTTCATAAAGTTTAGAAACTATAATCAAACCATGATTTTTTGGAAAAATGTCAAGAAATGATAGAAAATCTTATACCATGAATATGTGGTTTTATTCCATGTATCCTTAGTAGTATAACCAATACCCATACCACCTCTATGATTCTATTTATGATATTTCCTCTTAGTAGACCAGTTTTTAGAATTCCCATAATTTTCACATCTAAAACATTCACGATTAACTATGTACTACCCAATTCTTACTATTGACTGAAACCTGAAAGAAAAGTGTGAGAAATACATATTAGATATTAAAAACACATAAGTAAGGTAAATTACATATAATATTTTTTTCTATGACATCTTAAGTTTATTCATAGGTTATTCACGATTATCACAAATAAAACTCTATGATTGTAACCTATCCATTGAGTTATCCTTAAAACATCCCTAGACATATCTTTATAAATACCTCTAGATATCTCACTAAAGATTTCAAATCCTCGTTACAATAGGTTGGATAAACCTATCCTTTGATTCCAATTATAGTGACCCATACTATTCATACATTGATATTACATCACTGTAGTTTAATATTCTATGAATTATAAAAATAGATGGTTTACGACATTAATATTTTAGTGTCTTTGGAAACAAGGAATCAAAATCCTCTATCATGGTGAAAGATGTTCAAAATATCTTATAAATATCAACACCATTAGTACTTCTTCCTAAAACTATTCTTTGTATCCTATTAAAAGGAAACATAAGAAATAGGTGAGCTAAAGTGCCCTGTAAGGGTAAACAAAAGCGATACATAAGCATAACATGAGCATAAGGTTTTGAGAATATGATCATAACATTAAAAGATCATACCATTCATATCAAAAGTAAAAAATTAATCATAATTAAATGAGGGAAAATAATCCATAATATCCTGAAATTTACATAAGTAATGAATAATGCCATACAAATAAACATATACCATTGTCAACATGTATAGATAGTAACAGGTTCACTCATTAAGGACATGAAATCAGGCCCCAGAATAAATATATGGACATGAAAAACATGTCCATGCATAACATTAAGGACAAGAAAACCAGGACCAAAAATAGAATTATGGACATGAAAACCAATTCCATGCATATAATTATGGACAAGAAAACTAGTTCCATGGAAAGAATTGTGAATATGAAAACCAGGTCCACACGGAGAATTATGAACCTGAAAACCAGGTCCATGTATAGAATTGTTAACATGAAATCAAGTTCAAGTATAACATATATACATCATGTGTATTCAATATCTACCAAATTCATTGGTGACATATATAAGTCTAAACCATCTCATAATGAAATCATACATGCATGTTCCACAAGATTATAAATAATAATATCATACCAATATAATTGAATGGGTGTAATAAATGTGTAAACATATAATAACTTATGAAAAATAGACAGGATTATTAATCATTCCTTAAAATAATAACCTGAAAAAAAAGAAGGCGTTTTCTTGAACATAATTATATAAAAACATAAACCATTCATAGAAAGAATATGAATGGTATTCTTGAAATAATAGCAAAGTATGCCATCATGGGGAGGGAAAGATTCTAAAAGATCACTGGAAACAAGTATTTTCTTTAAAAACAACTTTTATAACATAAAACATTTTCAAAGACCATTTATTTTAAGCCAAATTGAAATCACATAATGGAATAATGAAAATTATTTAAAAAAAGTCTTGTGGAAAATATTCATCCTTTGATGAAATATTATTTTACATTTAAAATGCTGTGAAATTTTAAAAGAAAACGTTTTATTTTGAAAATAACCTTTTAAAAATTTAGTTGATGATTTAATGAAATAAGGCATTATGAAATCCTAAAAATATTTTGATTCCAAATAAGATAAAAAACATTCTTCTCATACATTTACCATAAAATTCAAAAAGTACTTCATTTGGAAAATGTATAAAATATTCCTTTCAAATAGTGTAGTAAAAAGTAAAAAATTTGTAAAAATAAAATTAAAAATCCATTGGAAAACAAAAAAAACATTTTTATGAAGACTTTTTTAGAAAACATGGGCATGGATGATAAATATTATCCAATTGACACTTAAAATAAAATTAACCCAAATATAGAAGAGATTACGAAATCAACACTCATCACATAATAATCAATAAAATCATATGCCCCATGTAAAATGAAAATTATAAGAATTTGGGAATATCAAAATATTATGGATAATACACATAAAATAAATTCATGGGTATAACATACACCACATAAAAGAAACAGGTAGTGTATAAGACTTGTTCCTCATAGAAATAAAGGTGAGACATAAATAATCCCGTACCTAGTGTCATGACTCTCTTCATACTCAAACAAGATTCCTTTATAATAAATATATGTTTATTATAAAAAATTTACAGATGAATATTATTATATATATTACCACATATGGTTTTATTATGTTTGAATATTACCCTCTTATTAACGATATTATGTTGAAGTTTCACTTCAGGTAATATTCGCTTTGTTCCTCTTATGTGTCTTAATTTTTCATATCATTATTCTTTATACTTATATAATTATATCATAATGTATATAATGATATAAATATTACTTATATCCAGTATATTTATATTAAAATATTCAATAAAATAATTAAATATGAAATTTAAGACATCGTTCATGGAGACAGGAAGTTATATGTATGCATGAATGTTGTTTTCATTTTAATAATTGTATTGAAAGAATTTATATAAAATAAATATATATATACATGTTAGTATATATATATAATTAATAATTTATCATGTTTATATCATATATATATATATAATATATTTTCTCTAATCCCAACCTTAATACATTCTAGATGGTGTGTGAATGAATCACATCACTAAGTGGGGGTGGTTGACTGCACTTCCTCAAACAAGATTATCATATTAAAACCAAATGGAAAGTAAAAAATAATGTGTAGTAAAATTAAAAAAGCATAAATACATAATAAATATTATATATTACATATATATATATATATTTTCAATCATAATGGCCACTATGATTAGTTGTAATGGGAAAATTGAAGAATCATCTTTTCGTGAGGCAGTAGTTCGTCGTACCTAGAAATAATATGTTTGATATCCATTAGATGGAGGTCTATGTAAATGTCTATCTAAATATTATAATGAAATAATTATTTAATATTTAGAATAATTTTTTTGTAATACAACAATTTAATATCGATATTTTAGGGTTTAGATAATGAAAATTATGAAAGGAGCTTGAGAAAAGACATTACCTATTAATCAGGCAACTTCTTTTGGTTTGTGCCAAAAGGATTCATTTAGTTTCCTTCAACCCAAGGTAAGGCATATTGAATGAAATTTTGGATTCTGGGAGATGAAATGGGTAGGTTTTGTATTAACCAAAATTATTTGGAGGTGTCAATAAGATAGGGCATGATACCTCTTATAAGAGGGAGGAGGGTAACTATAGGAATCTTCGAAACTATTAATTTATAATAATATGATATTGCAGATAAAAGATTTACAAAGTGAGTTATTTCAAGGATTATATGGGGATGTGTCACGTAAATGAATTATTTTAAGGGTAAATTTCATTTAATTTCCATTCATGCATTTTTTTGGGGGTTTCCCATGATTTTATGGAGGAATGGGCGAGTTTTCATGAATTGGGCCAAACTGTGAGCCCAATTCAAGATTTGAAAATAAATTTTGATTCCTTAATAAATACTTCATTTTTCAACATTTTATATCCATTAAAATTCCTACTTGGAATCCTTTGACCTATTAACACCACCAAATTAATTTTTACCATTTAGAAATCTATAAACATGGTGGATGTGAGTTTATATTTAATGGATTGGGCCTGCCCGAAAGCTCATTTCCGGAATTAAAAATATTTTTCAATGTTTTTATAAATCATTAAAGTTTTACAATTTTTTGGTGATTCAAAATCTCCACCGAGCCCACATACCTAGGGCGCTCCACCATTCTCTCCTCTCCCAATTTTGAGCTCAATAGAATCACGAAATTGGGCGAAACTTCTCTGGATTTCACAAATCACCCAGATTTGAAGAGGTAAATTGATCCTTTCATAACACCCTCTATTTTTACTCTTTTTCCCACATTCTAGTTACTAAATGATCTTATCATCCTTTTTATAACCTCCCTTAAATTTTTATCTGTTTTAAATTTCAGATACTGGTGAATTTTGGGTCGTTTTCTTCAATATTGTTTTTGGTAAGTGTCTCTCTCTTCAATTCATTCCTCCCCCTTAGGGTTTCCTCCATCTTTCATGAATTTATAGAATGTCCAAAAGTTAGGGTTCTAACCTAGGATTTTATTTGGTGTATTTGTTATCAAATATTGTGGTCTAAGGCTGGATTTATCTTCCTTGTGGTGTGGCGGTGGTGCGGTTGATGTTTCGCACCATGTTTTGAGGGATTCAACACTTTCGGTTGGTGGTTCCATGTGTAAACAATTATTTATGAGTTAGATTTAAATATTTATTACTTTTTTTATTCCTAATATTTTGGGTGTGGTGTGAATACTATTTATGATTGATTTTGTTAAGTATTTAATTTTACAGTTTCTTTTTAACTTGAAATTGGGTGTTTTCATGTGTAACTCATGGGGTATTATATGGGTGTATTTTATAACTTATGGAATTGGTTTGCTAAATCTTTTTTGGCCTGACAATTATTTTTTGGTAATTTATTAGTGTCATGGGGTCCTAAAATTGGTTTATTTAATAGGTTTGATGTGTAAAACATTGTTATACTTCATGAGAGCATTTTATGAAAATGTGTGTTTTCATTTGTATCTTTTGTGAGATTATTCATGGTTATTTTATAAAACATGAAAGTGGTTTTATAAATTTCCCTAGCGCTGAAAATTATGTTTTGGATAGGAATTGGTATGGTTTTAGTCTTAAATGAGGGTTTTGAAATGGGTTTTGTGTGCAATAAATAGTTACACCATTTGGGTTATTTTTGTGAAAATTGTAAATGTTCTAGTTGGTTAAACAATGTGGGAAAAGGGAGCATATGTACTGTTTGGTGTGTGTGTTTAACTAATATGGGTTTTTTAAAGGTGAGGTGATGTTTTAAGATTTCAAACATTTTGATAATATTTTGTAAATTTCTGAAATGTTTTATTAAATTGTGATGTTGGGGAAAAACATGTTTGTGGGCTGTTTCGTGTATGTTTGGTGATAAAATTATTTTGAAGGTAAAAGGGTCTTATGTGGAATGTGTGTGTGGGATGTTATGTGATGTGTATGACCTTTTAAATGTTTTATAAAATTTTTTAATGTATTTGTGGAAGTTTTTATGAAATTTGAATGTGTTGTTGTCTATTTTGGTGTGAGTTGGATTTCAAAATAAATTTGAATGAAAAGTGGACTTTTGTGACTTTTGTGATATACATGTGGAATGTTTGGTGAATTTTTTATGTGTAAATGATATTTTAATGTAAAAATTATATTTATTGACTTGTTGACCTTGTTTGAGCACAAAGGGAAAACCCTGGTATCTAGGTGGGTGGACGTGTACTAGTATGCTAGTTAATCTGTGGGGTTTGGCCTCAGTTTCACTTAGCAAGATTGATGCTTAAAACTCTAACTAAACTATGATGATGATGATTGGGGACCACTAGGTTATGGGTATGTTCCCTAATAGTGGATCATGCATGATAATGGATATTTGTTATGGTTACTCTCACCGAGATACGAGGTACCTGGGACCCACAACGAGGTAGTGCCTAGGGGTTATTTCCTATTGCTTTTGATCCTTAGTTAATTTTTGCTTACCGTCGGCATACGGAATGGTTGGATGGAAAATTCAGTAGTGTTTACATTATTTTTAAAATTTTTTATTATAAATGATAGCCCACTTGAAAACTATTTTAATTTTTATGTGGCATCTTTTCGAAATTGTAACTAGCATTTCATGTTTATGAAAACTTGAAAGCTTTTCATCTTTGAATGTTTATCACATGGAATCTCTTTGTGGTGTTATCCTATTGGGAATTTTATCACACCCTACTTACACCCTTGTGTGTATATAGACTTGGTTATTTTTGTTGTCGCAGGTTGGGTATAGTTTTTAGTGCCAGTGGTTCGGGATTCTAGTAGGTCCTTGGTGGTGAAGTCTTGTGGGGATGGCCTGAGGGAGGTACCTCTTTCCATGTGGAGGTTCTTGTGTTGTCCTTATTTGGTTGTGTACCTTTGTAATGGTCTTTAAACGTAGTTTTATCTTACGTAATTTAGTTCTGAAATTTTGTAAAATATGGTTTTAGTTGAAAAATCCATATTTGTTTTATTGAGTTTGTTTGATGTTTAATGTTTATAAAATTAGGTAAATCATTCCCAATTCTCATTAAATGATACCCAAGAACTTTTTCCAGCTCATGGGGATCGAGAATGCCCTTCGGGCCTTATCACAGGCCGAGTTTGGGTCCGTGTTCGGTGGCTACCAGATTTGGTTCATGACAAAATGGTATCAAAGGAGGTTAAGGTTAAATCTTTGGGTCGTGTTATTTGGGGAACAGTCGGGATAGTTTATAGTTAGTATTTTCAGGACTTGTTATTCTATTTATGGGTAGTGTGCCTGATCACCACTATAACAACCCGATATTTTATGAGATTTATTATTTTTAATTTCTTTGATGTCTTTTTTTGTACGCTACACCAAGATTATCTTGCACTATATGCAACACCGTATTAGCTTGCATTATACGCAACACAATTCTTGGATCGTGTTACACACAATTTCAAGTTCGTTTAATAGTAGTTATTCTACGCAACATTGAGTGTGTATATATATATATATTCAATTTATAAATGAAATACTGTTGGATTCTATTATACACAACAACGAAGGAGTCTTTCACTACACGCAACCCTGACATGGCTTACATTACACGCAATCGCGACCTTCCTCGATAGCGTGTGTATTACGTAATACCGAGTTTCACTAAACGAGATACTATTATAATATTATTATGAACTAGCTGGTATGAATAGTAATAACCACTTTTTTAATTTTTATAAATTTTATCTTTCAAAATGGACATCATTTTTTGGATTCAGAATATCGAAATTAGCCTAGGGTGATTTTTTGGTATTTTTCTGAAAACTTTCAATTTTTGATGAATAGTGAAAATGGTATGTAACTATTTAAAAACCGACTTTTTCATTAAATATTTATTTATTTTATTTAAATTTATTTTACATAAAAATTGATACATAATACCTATACAAGTTCAATTTAATCCATTGGGGTCATTTTATAATAATTTTTGATATATAAAAATTTTATTGAACTTTTCACTGTCTTTTACCGACCTCCTAGGAGAATTTGAAAATTTACATAAAACATAATTTTACCACTTTAGTGAGTGGAATTTCGAAAATCCGAGAGACACGGTTAATATCAAATACTAAAATATGGTTCAATGAGATGAAAACAATTATTTGTGAATAGTAACTTTTTACTTTTATTTATCACGGTTAAAAGTAAATAGGGTAATTAAGGGTAAAAATGATATTATTATTACCCTAAAACATGTCCTAATTCTATTGTATAAGTGTAATTCGATTAAAAACAACCTTAGGAATAAAATATGACCATTTAGGTCCACTTTAATTAGATTAGGACACTTATTATTATTTTATTTAAAGAATAGTTAAAATAGTTAAAATCAAAGTTTAATAACAAGAACATTTTTAATATAGGGTTATAGATAATAAAAATTCAACTATAAATATTAATTATAAAGATAAAAATCTTTCCTACATAATGGTAGTTTATTTATAATTTTTATAAATTAAATAATTTAATTTATTTATTACACAATGATGATGCAGTAATTACCATATTAATGAAATATTAAAATAATTGATTTTATAAATACCGAAATAAATGTTATTTGAGACATTTTATGAATTAAACTAATTTTATATGTTAATATGACATGTTATTATTGATTTAATTAACTTTTTTCAAACTAATCATGTTGTTATGATTTTCAAAAAAACCATGTACCAAATAGTGTCAAAATTGACATAAAATAGTTTTTAAAAAAAATATTATATTATTAATTGTTATTTTATTCCTAAAAATCTAAGGTTAGGAAAAATGACATAGATAAGGATATATATATTAATAATTTACCCCTTGGGGTTCTTTTTGATTTTTATAGTAAGTTTATTAACCATATAGTGTAAGAAAACAAAAAAGACACGGTAAAAGTTAAATTATTTAACATAGAGTTAAATCTAAATGATAAGGATAAAGTAGTAACCTAAACATGACTAAAACCAATTGGTTGAGAGGATTTAGACCCATCCCCACCTTATATTTGAAATAAATCAATTTGGAGCTATTAAAAACCGAATATGACTTTTTTATAAAATAATATTTTAAGTTTTACTAAGGTTCCCCTCCCCTCCCTTATAAAAAGGGCACCCCTTCCCTATTCTCTTCACACCCTTATGAGCCTTGAAGCTCGGCCAAAACCTTCCCATTTCTCTTATACACTTCCCTATAAACGTTCTGGAGGTTTTGGTCTTCTCAAAATACCAACTCTAGTTACTTAAGAGGAAGCTTAAAAGGGGTGTGTCGAAGAAGAGGTAATCTCTTCTACCGATTTTTTCAAGTTTTCTTTCTTCTTCAACTTATTATTCTTTAGTTTTTTCATTATAAAGTAATAACATCAGTGTCACTAATATACTGATATGTTATTATAAATATGAAACAACTCCATTTCACCTTCTATCCATCCTATGGAAAAATAAATCACTACACATGCGTACGTACGGAATACCGTCTCCACGCCATGGTGTAATTTGTTTTTCCAACACCACCTTACATGGATGGGTATAATGGTGTAAAGAAAATCTATATATGGTTATTATAACATCATACTTATTCTGAGATATTATATCATCCACTCTAATTCAATTCAATAATTATGGGAACGATATCATCGCTCATGCGTACGTACAGATTACCGTCTGCACGACGCGATTAGATTCATTCTCCATGTTAACCATTCAAGAATAATTATAAAGTATATATAATGAATAATAATGAAATATATTAAATTATAAAGCTATTGTATTTATGTATATATATATATATATTTCATCTACTTACTTACATTTAATTTAATAAGGAAACGAAAACAGCCTTTATGCGTACGTACGGCCTACCGTCTCCATGAACTGTGTATTTATTTCCATATATCGATCTACTATATATATGTATATTATAAATATATATTATATATAAATCATGTTTTATATTTTGGACTTATGTAATAATAATCTAAGTAATCATATTAATAATTACAAGTCAAAACACTGATGATAAATGAGACGATTTTACCAAAAACGCTACTTTAACATTAATTTACAAAAGAACGGGTAATATAAGGTCATAAGTGAACCATATATGATATCATAACAATGAATATGATTATTTAATAAGTCAATGACATTATTTAAATCATTTTATGGGAGGTTCAGATACGTACGAAGCATATCGGACCTAAGGTAAGGGATACATTTTTAATCTCATTTTTTATCTGAGATTGCTTATACGTAAGTATTTACTGGGGTTACGTTTAGAATCCATGACCATGTTTTCTAAAAATGTTTTCATAAAATGTTTACTATTATTCCATGAATGTTTAAAGTCATTTTTACCCTTTATTGAATTTTTACCACATTGTATGAATGGAATCTTTCCTTTGGTTACCATATAAGGTACTTTTTGACTTTTCCGACAAAAGTACGAGGAGAATGTTATTTTTAACTTATACAGCATGAACGGATTTTTACAGTTTCATAATGCCTCATTTTAAATAAGATTCCTATAAAATATTGCATGATTATTTTCAAAAAAACCTTTTTGTTTTAAAATTACATGGCATTTTGTGATAAGAAAATGATTTTGAAGAAGAAAGGATATTTTCCTCAAGAATTCATTTCAAGTGTTTTGTCAAAACAATTTTCCATATAAGATGAAATTATGTCATATGTGTATGTTTCAAGTAAAATGTCTCTATTATTTAAATGGTTTCAATTTTCTTATGATGAAATGATATCCATTTGTTTTATATGGATTATGTTTTGATGGGATGATATTTATGAAACCCATTTTATTCTTTGGGTTATGATGAATGATTTATGTTTATGTTGTGGAAAACTTAAGAATGATTTCATTATGAGATGGGTGGGAACTATATCTCCCTCCAATGAATTGGGTAATGATTTATATCTCATGAGATACACATGGCTGGAATGGTAAGTTAATCTGGTTTAGTAATACAAGACTGGAACGAGGATTGAACTCGATTCAGAAAGGGACTTTGTCCACTAAGATTGTCCTAGCAGCAATGCCTTGGCTACTATGGAAATCATATCATGTACTTAATGGTTTCCACAATCACATGTTTTATTCCCATGCTATTTTATAATGATTGATGTTCCCTTATGATATATTCCTTATGTACTTCCAAGATTCATGTCTTTGCTCAATATTTTTATGTTTAGATTTTATGTTCAAGTTGTTGCATTCAAATGTTTATCGATTGTTTTATGTTCTCTATGTTTACCCATACTGGGAATTTGATCTCACCCCATTTTATGTTTTCCTTTCCCAAGGATTTAAAGAAAGGTTTTAGGAAAGAAAATAAAAGGGGAAGATATTTATGGGAGATGTTGAAGATCTTTCACCAAGATTAGAAGATTATATTCCGAGTTTCCAAAGACACTAAACTATTACGGTCCTTTGGTGTCTGTTTTTTTTTGTATTACGTATTCCGCAAAAGTAATGAAATGTCCATGTACGTAAAGCTTTGGGTCTCTACAGTTGGTATCAGAGGAAAGGTTTAGTTATCCTTTGGAAACTAGGATGCGAAAACTTTAGTGAGATCCCTAGAGATATTTTTAGGTATGTCTAGGGATGTCCCTAAGGTTAAGTATGCGTATAGTTTACAGTCCTAGAATTACAGAAATGATATTAGAATTAAACCTAAGATGTTAGATATCGAAGGTACTCCCCCTTTATTATGTTTTTTTCCCTAGCATGATTTTTGCCTCTCACACTACTCTTTTTGGGTTTTAGACGATGGCTGGAACCCGATGGAACCGTGTTGATCAATATAATGGACAATGCAATGATTGTCCTCCTGAACAAACCAATGTTAAGGGAGATGGAGTGAAAAATCTTATTTCTATTCTTACAAAAGCCATGAATCATTATAGACTTCCAAATGAGCAGAGAAGGGAAGAATATTTTGTTGAGTCCTTCATGAGGCAACGTCCACCTTCTTTCAGTGGGTCTTCTGGTCCACTTGTTGCTGAACAATGGATCAGTACCATTGAAAAGATATTTTCCACACATCGCTGTTCAGAACATGAAAAATTCATTCTATCTATTTACCATTTAAAAGGTGAAGCAGATCATTGGAGGACTCTAATTAAGAATACGAGGCCCCGAGATGAAATTGAATACATGGAATGAGATGAGTTTAAGAACTTATTTTTTAATAAGTACTTCCCTCGTATTCTTCGAACAAATATGGAAAAGGTTTTCCTTGAGCTTAAGCAAAAGGATGATGAATATGTTGGTATATACGAAGCGAATATTACAAGGCTTGCAAGGTATGCATCTGGCTTTATCATCCAGCCTGAATGTAAAGTTGATCGATTCTTCAGTGGCTTAAAACCAAGTCTTCGAAGGGAATTAGCTATAATAGACTTCAGTAGCTATGAAGAAATTGTGTGTTGTGCAATCATGGTAGAAATGGAAGTTGTTGTTACATATCCATCTCATGGTTTGGACAAGAAACGAAAGATGGAGTTCAAGGAGAAATCTCAGAACAATGGTGAAAAGAAGATAAATTTTTCTTTATGCTCAAAGTGTGGAAAGAAGCATGGGGGAGATTTTCTTAAAGGGACTAGAAAATGTTTTAAGTGTGGAAAAGAAGTTCATCGAGTAGCTGAGTGTCGACGTAATGGAAAAAGGGTTTCTAATGATGTGAATAAAGAAAAGACTGCAGAGAACGCACCACCAATACTTCAGTGCTTCAAGTGCAATGAAATGGGGCATTATGAAAATCAATTCCCTAATCGAAGTTTTAATGATGATTGACATGAGCAACCACTTAAGACAATGGACAAAGGGAATTCAAATGTTATCACTATTAGCAATGTTTAATATGACAATGATGTGATGGAATGATTAATTGTTTATGTAATGGGATTACAAAGTAATGTTGCATATAGTATCATGGAATATTGGAATATTTATGTATTGGTCTGCTGTGGTTTTTAATAATCTTATGGTACTGGTAACCATGGAAAGGAGATCATCTGAGCATAATGAAGGGATAAGGAGAAAA
Organism: Viscum album; assembly: GCA_963277665.1. Lineage (NCBI taxonomy): Eukaryota > Viridiplantae > Streptophyta > Magnoliopsida > Santalales > Viscaceae > Viscum > Viscum album. Next base: position 785,842,770 of record OY728163.1, on the reverse strand, counting down.
TTAATTGTTTTAAAGTATTCATGAGCACATGACTGATATAAGGAAAAAGTTATATCATGGACTGAGTATATAGAATTTCTGGATTTTGGTATGTTGAAAGAGTTAAATTTTGACAGTATTCATGTTTTCATGAAGATTCAATGGGTATTAATTTTTCAATAGAATACATGATTAAGGTATTCACATGTTTGGAATGTGACCAATAAGATATATCTTATATGGGGGATAAATGATGGTATTCACATGCTCGATAGATGACATTTCTAGTAATCATTGTCTTTATACTATAAGATTGGACAGAAGTATTTTCGATAAGCCTAAAGATTGGAATGGATTATGTTAGACATAAGTTAGTATTGATTAAGGCTATAAATTTTTCGATATTATTAATGGAAGGTTATAATAATGTAGTTTTAGAAAAAGGACAACCTGCAGGATGGGTGACAACCCGTTGTGTCTGACAAGGATGCGGGAATCGAACCCACAACCAAAGTGTGACATGCCTTTATCACCTACCACTAGCCTACAGGAAGTCCCTTGTTAGTAGAAGTAGTTTTATTTTATTAAGCACTACGATAGCTGAAGTATAAGTCCATTTTAGCAACCATATACAATTAATCTCAGCGTAGATGGACTTCTGTATATTTAATAAATTGTGCAAACTTTTTTGCAATAGAAATAGATGGGATGACCTATCATTCTATCGCATAATCTGCTAACACTTCACAGAAGAAAAATTCAACTTCATTTCGTTAAGAGATGAAGTGGAAATTGTTCGAGGCACAAGAAACGATGAGATTGTACAAAAATCATGTAAGTATTTCTTTTAATTCAACAATTCTTCAACTTTAGGTAAATGATCTTGAAAACAAAAAAAGGTTGTCCTAAGTGTCCTCTATTACGATGAATCAGATGGTACCTTAGATCATCACAAATTTATGGCTTTGTGATTGTTGTATTTTTCATAGTCATTTCCTCTACCACTCTCCATCAGAACACGATGGTTAGATTTCTCTTCCATCACTACTACAAACACGGCCTTTATCAGTGCTAAAAATGGCCTTTATCAGTGCTAGAAAAGCGCTGATAAAGCCAGCGTAGATAAAGGGGGGGGGGGGGGTCCCCTTTATCAGCGCTCTGAAAAGCGCTGATATAGGACCCCTTTATCACCGCTAAAAAAAAGCACTGATAAAAGGGGTCTTTTATCAGGGCTAAAAAAAAAGCGCTGACAAAAGTACCCCTTTATCAGCGCTTTTTTTAGCGCTGATAAAGGGGTCCTATATCAGCGCTTCCTTTATCAGCGCTCTCGTTTTAGCGCTAATAAAGGACCCTTTTATCAGCACTTTTAAAAAATTTCTGATAAAAGTTAAAAAATTAAAAAAAATTAAAAAAAATTAAAAAATACTGCCAATCGGGGGGGCTTTCATAGCGCTTGAACCCCCCCTTTTACAGCGCTTTTCGGACCTTCTACAATACCCCATGCACCCCACGCACCCCCCTCCACCCTTTAACAGCGCTTTCTCTAATATTCCTCATGCGCGCGCACCCCTGCCTCCACCAGGATTTGAACTCGAGACCTCCCCCCTGCGCGCCTAAGCCCTTACCACTACTCTATTTTGATTTGCTTTCCAATTCATGATATCTCTATATATATATATTTAGTTATTTATTTATATTTATTCGTATAGTAATATATATTTATATTAATATATATATATAGTTATATTATAATATATATATATAGTTATATTATAATATATATAGTAATATTAATATATATATATATATAGTGGTATTAATATATATCTATATCTATATATATATATAGTTATATTTTTTCGTATAGTAATATATAGTTATATTAACATATATATAGTTATATTAACATATATATAGTTATATTAACATATATATAGTTATATTAATTAACATATATATAGTTATATGAATATATATTTATATAGTTATATTAATATATATATATAGTGATATTAATATATATATTTATGGTGATATTAATATATATATTTATAGTAATACTAATATATATATGTAGTTATATTAATATATATATAGTTATTAGATTAATATATATATAGTTAGATTAATATATATATATAGTTAGATTAATATATAGGTATATAAATATTCATATATTGGTATTTTAAATAAAATGGATATTAGTTATTATTTAGATAAAGCTAATATATTTTATATGTAAATATGTTTAATTATTTATTTAAAAAATTTAATTTTTAGGTGCAAATATATAAAAAATATGTACATATAGTTATATATTTGATTATAAATAGCAGTTCATTATAAAAAAGGATGAAATTTCAAAGAAATAATATCAATATGATTGTAATACCTTGGAATAAATTTAGTCCCCACGAAGAAAATCCAATAATACCCCCTTAAACGAGTTTGAAAATCCACAAAATGTTAAAAAATCTGGGTACCCCGACAAAAAACTCAGTTTTAGAGACCTTATGGGCCTCTTTTGGCCTTGAAACACGCTTGACTGGGGCCCCCCCGAGTCACAGCGACGTAGATCTCGTCGCAGGCTTCGATTTGATATGTGGTAGAGCTCAAACGGACACCCGGATCAAAAGTTATGGCCGTTTGAAGTTTGAGTTGCGTTTTCAACATATTTTGGATCTTTTTTTAATTTTTTTAATTTTTTTAGTCCTCAAATTGTTATTAAATGACTATTACTCCATAATGATTATCAAAATATTAATTAAAAATATTTTTTTAATTTTTTAAGAATTCATTTTCACTAAATATCTTATATATATATATATTAAGTATAATAAGTGTAAATGTACATTTATACTTATCTAAAATATATTTAAAAATTATATATTATATATATATAACAATATAACTATATTTATATATTAAAATATTTTTAATTTTTTTTGAAGCCGACCCTTTATCAGCGCTAAAAAAAGCGCTGATAAAGGCCTCCCTTTATCAGCGCTACTAAGCAAGCGCTGATAAAGGGGGTGCTGCGAAAAACTGTTTTTGTGCTAGTGCATATCCATATTTTTACCTATTTTCTCCTCTGTGGAAATCCAGTAATTAGTTAATTTGGGTAACCATTACGTATCATACTTTAGTTTTTAAAGTTAAGTTTTTTGTAACATTTTATGATGTGGGTTTCAATTAAAGAAACTTTCAAGTAGAAAACCATTTATAACCCCGACGAATTTCGAGGGCGAAATTCATTTTAAGGGGGGTAGAATGTAAGAACCCAAGATTTTATGATATTTATTCTTTTTAATTTTTTTGATGTCTTTTTTTGTACGCTACACCAAGATTATCTTACTCTATACGTAACACCGTATTATCTTGCAGTATACGCAACACTATTCTTGGATCGTTTTACACACAATTTCAAGTTCGTTTGATAGTAGTTATTCTACGCAACATTGAGTGTATATATATATATTCAATGTATACATGTTATATGGTTGGATTCTATTATACACAACAACGAAGGATTCTTTCACTATGCGCAACCCTGACGTGGCTTCCATTACATGCAATCGTGACCTTCCTCGATAGTGTCTGTAGTACGCAATACCGATTTTCACTAAACGAGATATTATTATAATATTATTATGAACTAGCCATTATGAATAGTAATACCCACTTTTTGAAATTTTATAAATTTTATCTTCCAAAATGGACTTCATTTTTGGATTCAGAATATCGTAATTATCCTAGGGTGAATTTTTGGTATTTTTCTAAAAACTTTCAATTTTTGATGAATAGTGAAAACACTATGTTACTATTTAAAAACCGACTTTTTATTTAAATAATTATTTATTTTATTTAAATTTATTTTAGGTTAATATTGATACATAATACCTATAAAATTTCAATGTAATTCATTGGAGTCATTTTATAATAATTTTCGATATTTAAAAATTTTATTGAACTTTTCACCGTCTTTTACTTACCTCTTAGGAGAATTTGAAAATTTACAAAAAAACTTAATTTTACTGCTTCTGTGAGTGGAATTTCAAAAATCCGAGAGACACAGTTAATATCAAGGACTAAAATGTGGTTCAATGATATGAAAATAATTTTTGGTGAATAGTAACTTTTACTTTTATTTACCACGGTTTAAAGTAAATAGGGTAATAAGGGTAAAAGTGATATTATTATTACCCTAAAACATGTCCTAATTCTATTGGATAAGTGTTATTCGACGAAAAACAACCTTACGAATAAAATATGACCATTTAGGTCCACTAGGATTAGATTAGGAAACTTATTATTATTTTATTTAAAGAATAGTTAAAATAGTTAAAATCAAAGTTTAATAACTAGAACATTTTTAATATAGGGTTATAAACAATATAAATTAGACTATAAATATTCATTAGAAATCTAAAAAGATTTCCTACATAATGGTATTTTATTTATAATTTTTAGACATTAAATAATTTAATTTATTTATGACACAATGATGATGCATTAATTACCATATTAATTAAATATTAACCTAATTGACTTTATAAATACCCAAATAAATGTAATTTGAGACGTTTTATGAATTAAAATAATTTTATAGGTTAATATGACATGTTATTATTGATTTAATTAACTATTTTCTAACTAATCATGTTGTTATGATTTTCACAAAAAATCAAGTACCAAATAGTGTCAAAATTGACATAAAATAGTTTTTAAAACAAATATTATATTATTAATTTTTATGTTTTCCTAAAAATATAAGGTTCGCAAAAATGGCTCAGATAAGGATATATATTAATAATTAACCACTTGGGGTTCGTTTGTCTTGTTATAGTATGTTTATTAACCATATAGTGTAAGAAAACAAAAAGACACAGTACAAGTTAAATTATTTAACATAGAGTTAAATCTAAATGATAAGGATAAAATGGTAACCTAAACTTGTCTAAACCCTATTTTTTGAGCGTATTTCGACTCATCCCCACCTTATCTTCGAAATAAATCAATTTGGAGCTATTAAAAACCGCGTATGGCTTTTTAAAAAAATAATATTTTAAGTTTTTCTAAGGTTCCCCTCTCCTACCTTATAAAAAGGGAACCCCTTCCCTCTTCTCTTCACACCCTTTTGAGCCTTGAATCTAGGCCAACCCCTACCCAGTTTTATTCTCCACTTCCCAAGAAACATTTTGGATGTTCTGGTCTTCTCAAAAGACCAACTCTAGTTCCTTAAGAGGAAGCTTAAAAGGGGTGTGTCGAAGAAGAGGTAATCTCTTCTACCAATTCTTTCATGTTTTATTTCTTCTTCAAATTCTTCTTCATTAGTTGTTTCATTGTAAAGTTATAACATCAGTATCACTAATATACTCATTTGTTATTATAAATATTAAAGAACCCCATTTAACCTTCTATCCATCCTACAAAAAAAGAAATCACCATGCGTGCGTACATACGGAATATCGTCTCCACGTTGTGGTGTAATATGTTTTTCCAACACCACCTTACTTGGATGGGTATAATGGTGTAAATAATTACTATATATGGTTATTATAACATCATAATTATTCTGATATATTATACTATCCACTCTAATTCAATTCAATAATTATGGGAACGATATCATCGCTCGTGTGTACGTACGGATTACTTACTCCACGACGCAATGAGATTCATTGTCCATGTTAACCATTCAAGGGTAATTATAAAGTATATATAATGAATAATAATGAAATATATGAAATTATAAAGCTATTGGATTTATGTATGTGTATATATATATATGTCATCTACTTACTTTAATTTAATTTAATAAGGAAATGAAAACAGCCTTCATGCGTACGTATGGCCTACTGTCTCCATGAACGGTGTATTTCTTTCCATTTATCGATCTATTATATATATGTATATTCTGAATATATATTATATATAAATCATGTTTTACATTCTGGAATTAAGTAATCATAATCTAAGTAATCATATGAATAATCACAAGTCAAAACACGGATGATAAATGAGACGATTTTACCCAAAACGCTACTTTAACATTAATTTACAAAAGAAGGGGTAATATAAAGTCATAATTGAACCATATATGATATCATAACAATTAATATGATTATGTAATAATTCAATGAAATTATTTAAATCATTATACAGGAGGTTCAGATACGTACGAAGCATATCGGAATTAAGGTAATGGATAAATTTTCAATCTCATTTTTTATCCGAGATTTCTTATACGTAAGTATTTACTGGGGTTACGTTTATCATCCATGACCATGTTTTATAAAAATGTTTTCATAAAATGTTTACTATTATTCCATAAATGTTTAAAGTCATTTTTACCCTTTATTGACTTTTTATGGCATTGTATTAATGTAATCTTTCCTTTGGTTACCATATAAGGTAGTTTTTGACTTTTCCAACAAAAGTATGAGGAGAATGTTATTTTTAACTTATACGGCGTGAACAGATTTTTACGGTTTTATAATGCCTCATTTTCAAGAAGCTTACTCTATAATATTTCATTATTATTTTCAACAAAACCCTTTTCTTCTAAAATTTCATGGCATTTTGTGAAAAGAAAATGATTTTGAAGAAGAAAGGATATTTTCCTCAAGAATTCATTTCAAGTGTTTTGTCAAAACTATTTTCTATATAAGATGAAATTATTTCATATGTGTATGTTTCAAGTAAAATTTCTCTATGATTTTAATGATTTTAATTTTCTTATGATGAAATAATATCCATTTTTATATGGATTGTGTTATGATGGGATGATGTTTATGAAACCCATTATATTCTTTGTGTTATGATGAATGATTTATGTTTATGTTGTGGAAAACATAAGAATGATTTCATTGTGAGATGGGTGGGACCTATATCTCCCTCTAATGCATTGGGTAAAGATTTATATCTCATGAGATAGACATGGCTGGAATGCTAAGTTAATATGGTTCAGTAATACAGGACTGGAACGAGGAGTGAACTCGATTCAGAAAGGGACTTTGTCCACTAAGATGGTCTTGGCAGCAATGCCTTGGCTACTATGGAAATCATATCATGTACTTGTTGGTTGCCACAATCTCATGTTTTATTCCCATGATATTTTATCATGATTGATGTTCCCTTATGATATATGCCTTACGTACTTCTAAGATTCATGTCTTTGCTCAAGATTTTGATGATTGGATTTTATGTTCAAGTTTTTGCATTCAAATGTTTATGTATTGTTTTTTGTTCTCTATGTTTACCCTAACTGGGAATTTGATCTCACCCCTTTTTATATTTTCCTTTCCCAGGTATTTTAAGAAATGTTTTAGGTAAGAAAATAAAATGGGAAGATCTTTATGGGAGATGTTGAAGATCTTTCACCAAGATTATAATATTATATTCCGAGTTTCCAAAGACACTAAACTATTACGGTCCTTTGGTGTCTGTTTGGTTATGTATTAAGTATTCCGCAAAAGTAATGCAATGTCCATGTAATTCAATATTTGGGTCTCTACATCCATCATACACATGAACGAAATGTTCATTTCCACTTTGATGAAATTGGAGATGGGTTTTTAAGAAGTAAAAACCATCAAAAGATTGACATGTGTTTATATCCCATTTAAATGTGAAATTACTTCAAATGTTAAAAATTGGATTAAATGATAAAAACATCATCTAATAATACCTTAAAATCATTTAAAATGATTATCTAATAATATAATTAAATTATATGAAAATGTGGTTTTGAATTAAAATGCAGTATTTTACACTATTTATTAAAATACGAATTTTATCAAACAAAATACCAAAACATTATCCAAACAAAATTTTTATGTCCCACTTCCAAATAATATGATTATATTTTCAAATAGAACTTATTAATGTTTCAAAAACTAGATTTAAAATGTATTCTCCATCAAAAAGTGATAAAACTACTTTTTAAAAATATTATCGTGTTTTATGCTTAAAATAGGATTTATTCTCATTTTAAGCCTCTAAAATTTATTAGAAGAAAGAAAAAACATTTAATAAACATTATTAAACATAATATAGGTAGTTTTTTTCATTCCATCCAATACAACAATAAGGTCTTAACTACCATTTAAAATAAAAATATTAATAATCTATTATTTTTCGGTATATCTCACTCTTGTGTGTAACAAAATAATTCAGTGAAACCCATTGTTGCGTATCAGGCACGCAATTAGAAAAACGTCCATTTTAAAGTAAAATTAAAATATAATTCATAAATATTAATATATATGAAAATTTATTATTCTATAATTACTTGGAATGTTACATCCTTCCCCCTTTTGAAAATTACATCCTCATAATTTTTTTCACCTATCAAATAAGTGGGGGTATTTCTCCATATTAACCCTTTTAGATTCCCATATTTCCTCATCAACTATATTATTCTTCCACAAAACAATACCTTAATAAATCACCTTATTCTACAACACTATCTCTCTACAGTCAAGAATCTATACAGACTATTCCTCATAAGAAATAGTATCTTCCAACAGAACTATTTATAGAATCAAAACCTGAGATGGATCCGATATATAATTTATTAACATTGAAAGAGTAAAATAATTGTGTACCTATGATAAAATCCGAGTTAATTCCACTCTGTAAGAAAATCATCCAACTTTCTCCGTGATTTCATAGGTTCCAATGAACCATGGACTCAGCTTCCCTTTCTTACCAAAACACATCATACATTTCCATTGGGAAACTTTGAGAAAGATATGATCACCTATATCAAAATAAAGATCCTTCCTTTGGTTATTCTCATAAATTTTCTGCCTGCTCTGGGTTTTCCTCATGTATTTCTGAATCATCAGAACTTTTTCTTCTATCTCTTCCATTAATTCTGGTCCCATCAACTTCCTTTCACCTACTTCATCCCAAAAAACTGGAGTTTAACACTGTTTTCCATATAATGCTTCAAATGGTGCCATCTCTATACTGTATTAAAAACTATTATTATAAGAAAACTCAACCTAAGAAATATATTTTTCCCAAATTCCCTAGAAATCCATTGAACATTCACATAAAATATCCTCCAAGGTATGAATTGTTTGATCTGACTACCCATCTGATTGAGGATGAAATGATGTGTTTAAATTTAATTCAGTATCCAAAGACTTCTGAAGGCATTTCCAAAATATTGATACGAACCTGGGATCATGATCAGATACAATAGAGAGAGGAACTCCATATAACCTAATTATCTCTCTAAGATACAATCGAGAAATTTTATCAAGGGATAGTGTATCTCAAATAGGAAGAAAATGAGTATATTTTGTCATTTGATCAACAATTAACCAAATGGAATTGTCACCTCGATAATTATTTGGTAATACCACTATTAAATCCATGGATATATTTTCCCATTTCTACTATGGTACTGGAAAATGATGAATCACCCATTTTTGTAACTACTGTTATGATTTAGCCTATTGACAAATTAGAAACATCATAGTAATGTGAGAAATATCTCATTTCATTCCATCCCACTAGTAATACTCCTGAAGATCTTTGTATATCTTAATACTTCCAGGATGAATTGAAAACAGAGAACTATTAGCTTAACATAACGACTCGTTCTTAAACCATGAATCATAAGGCACACATAACCTCTCACCAAATATCAAAACACAATAATTATCAGTGTTAAATTTAGGAAACATACCCTTTTGAATCAAATCTGCCTTTTTCTAAAATTCCTTAAATTCATTCTGTGATTTATTAAATCTATCAGGTAGAAATCATTTCATTGAAACCTGATAAAAAATGATTTTTATATTCCAAAAACATCTATGGAAAAGTTCATCAAGTCATTAATCAAAGGGTTACATTCCAAACATAACATGTTTAATTAATAATTACTTTTCTAACTCAAAGCATCATCCATTTTGTTTGCTTTTCCATGATGGTAATGGATTGTGAAATAATAATCCTTGATTAGTTCCAACCATCTTCTCTGTCTCATTTTCAATTATTTCTATGTTAATATATACTTAAAACTTTTTTGGTCAGTATATATTTCAAATTTTACTCCATACACATGATGACATAAAATTATTAAAGCAAAAAAAACAATAGTATCTAATTACAAATCATGTGTAAGACAATTAAATTATGAGTTTTCATCTAATGTGAAACATTATCAATTACCTGAACATTCCTTGTTATGATATAACCAAGTCCTTTAAATAAATAATCACTGCAGATAATAATGTATCCATTTCTAGAAGTTTCCAATACTGAAGCATTCACCAATATTCATTTCAATTCCTAAAAAAATAACCACATTCTTTTTGTCCTGGTGAACTCAATACCTTTTCAATTTAACTTAATTAGTGCGCTAGATAACTGTGAAAATTTTTCAACAAACCTATGGTAATAGCCTTCTAAACCAATAAAAATATGAATCTCAGTTATATTTGTGGGTCTTGGAAATTCTTCAACAACATTTGTTTTAGCAGGATCACCAGTTATTCCATATTTATAGAAAATGTGACCAAGGAAGGAAATTTGTTGTATCCAAAACTCATACATTCTAAATTTACCAAATAGTTTCTTTTCCTTTATGGTTTGAAAAACTACCCTTATATGACATTCATGATCCTCTTTACTTTTAGAATATATCAAAATGTAATCTATAAAAACTACCAAAAACTTATCCAGTAATTCATAGAATATTCTATTCATAAGATCCACGAATATAGTAGGTACATTAGTTAACCCAAAAGGCATAACTACAAATTTTTAATGGCCATATCTAGTATGAAATGTGATTTTGGAATGTCTGCTTCCCTTACATTCAACTAATGGTACCCCGACCTAAATTCAACCTTCAAAAAATATTATTCTCCCTAGATATAATCAAAAAAATCATCGATATGAGGAAAATGATACTTGTTTTTAATTTTGATGTTATTAAAGTCGATATAAATAATGAAAAGTCTAATTGAACCATATTTCTTTTTAAGAAACAAGAAAGGATCACCCCATGGTGATGTTCTAGGTTGAATGAAACCTTTATCTACTAACTCTTATAATTTCGTCTTTTACTCTAGAAGTTAAATATGAGCCATTTGATGAAGAGGATTTGAAATTTGATGAAGAGGTTTTGAAATTGTATTACCATTTCTTTGAAGAAGGTGAGTATAGGTGTTATTTACTTATATTGTTACTCACCCGAAGAAACAAGGAGTGATTTGTGTGCATCTTCTGAACCCTTCTTTCAGTGAAATATTGGGTTAGGTTAAAGTGATTTTGGAATGTGTTATGTCTTGTAAATATTATCGAGGATTAAAGTGTACTTTTTGGTGGCACCGAAAGAATAATTCTCTTTCAGGGGGTTTCTAAGGACTAACTGCGAGGCTGAAGATGCTTTGATCATTTGAGCTCTAGCCATAGGTCTCGGAGAGAAGTTGTCTCGTAGTTAAGTGAAATCCCTGGGTCGTTTAAACCCTTGTACAATTTCATATCCTCATTGTGAAAGATAGGAAGAGTTTAAACCAATGGTGTCATTTTCTTTCTTCTATTGTTCTTGTTCAGTAGAAATATATGGAGGGCCTTGTACCCATGTCATCGCCTAATGTCATTCCCTCCCCCTTAAGTTTCCATTGAGTCATTGGAGAATGGTCAGAAATTTGGATAGATAGTTTTAGCACACATTTTGTGCACGATTAGTAGTGACAGTGTTCTAGGAATCCATGCGGAAAGAATGATCTACATAGTTTGTTCACGGTTTCCCAAACCATGTGGACTAACCATACGCCCTTCCCAAATCTTTAAATTTTTTTGGGTCTTTCTGTGTCGGCCCATGATAGTCGGTAAAGATGGTTGGTTCTTATGGTGGGGAGACCCACTATGATTCTCATATATTTTCCATCTTAAATTTTAAATGGAATTCTACCCTTTGTACTAGGGTGTCCGTTCATGCCTCCCCCTATTAGTGTCCTGATTCTGTCTTGGAAAAATATATGTTGTCTCTTCTGGTGGGGAGCCTATTTGTGTCCCCCGCACCAATAAATCAGATTTATCCATGGTCTTGGATTGGTGGTAGGTAGTCTCATTCGGAACTATCTAGCTACCAACATCTTCCTTGAGTAAACGTTGGTATTGTAGAGCACCCAATGGTTTAGCTAAATTAAGGTAAGTGTAACCTTGTTTGAAGTTGTTTTTCGTTTAGGTGAATTGCTTGAGTCTTGTTCGGATATGTGTTTGAAGATTTTTATTTTGGGATAAAGTATGAATGTGATTTATCATTCCAGGAAATTTGTGTAAGTTTATTTTTTGAGAGTAATCCTTACTTAATTGATCATTGGAGGTGTTTTGTCCTTTGGGGGTGAAGCTTGGCTGAGAAGTACATCTTGGTTTATCGGTTGGGTTTTGTTTTTGTATTTGGACTTACTGTGGCTTTCCAGGGATGGAAGGTTTTCATGGTGGGGAGAATTGTCACATTCATGACTTATTTTAAAGGTAAATTTCATTTAATTTCCATTCATGTTTTGTTTTGCGGGTTTCCCATGATTTTAAGGAGGAATGGGTGAGTTCTCTTGATGTGGGCCAAACTGTGAGACCAACTCTAGATTTTAAAAAAAATTGATTCCTTTATAACTCCTTCATTCAAAATTTTTCATCCATTACAATTCCTACTTGTCATACTCTAACCTATGAACACCGCCAAATCAATTTGTACCATTTATAAATCTAAAATCACGGTGGATTTGAGTTTTTATTTAAGGGATTGGGCCTACCCGAAAGCTCATTTCCTGCATTAAAAATATTTTTAAATTTTTTTATAACTCATTAAATTTTTATGTTTGTTTGGTGATTCAAACACTCCCACGAGCCCACTTACCTAAGGCGTTCCCCCATTCTCTCCCCCCCCCCCCAATTTTGTGCTCAATAGAAACGCGAAATTGGGCGAAACTTCTCTGGATTTCACAAATCTCCCATATTTGAAGAGGTAAATTGATACTTTCATAACTCAATCTATATTTACTCTTTTTCCTCCATTCTAGTTCCTAAATGATCATATTATCATTTTTCAAACCTCCCTTAAATTTTTTGTGTTTTAAATTTCAGATAAAGGTGGATTTTGGGTCGTTTTCTCCAAGATTGTTTTGGGTAAGTTTTTCTCTCTTCAACTACTTCCTTCTCCTTAGGGTTTCCTCACTCTTTAATGAATTAATAGAATGTCCAAAAGTTAGGGTTAGAACCTAGGGTTTGATTTGGTTTCTTTTTTATCAAATATTGTGTTCTCGGTCTGGATTTATCTTCCTTGTGGTGCGGCAGTGGTCCAGTTGATGTTTTGCACCATGTTTTGAGGGATTCGACACTTTCGGTTGGTGGTTCCATGTGTAAACAATTATTTATGAGTTAGATTTAAATATTTATTCTTTTTTTATTCCTCATATTTTGGGTGTTGTGAGAAAAAAATTTATGATTGATTTGGTTAAGTGTTTAATTTTATAGTTTCTTTTTAAGTTGAAATTGGGTGTTTTCATGTGTAACTCATGGGGTATTATTTGGGTGTATTTTATAACTTATGGAATTGGTTTAATAAATCTTTTTTGGCCTTCCAATTATTTTTTGGTAATGTATTAGTGTCATGTGGGCCTAAAAAGAGGGTTTTTGAATTGGTTCGATGGGTAAAACATTGTTATACTTCATGAGAGCATTTTATGAAAATGTGTGTTTTCATTTGTATCTTTTGTGGTATTATTCAAGGTGATTTTATAAAACTTGAAAGTGGTTTTATAAATTTCCCTAGGGCTGAAAATTATGTTTTTTATAGGAATTGGTATGGTTTTGGTCTTCAAAAAGTGTTTTGAAATGTGTTTTGTGTGCAAGACATAGTTACACCACTTGGGTTATTTTTATGAAAATTATAAATGTTTTAGTTGGTTAAACATTGTGGGAACAGGGTGAATATATACTGTTTGGTGTGTGTGTCCACCTAATATGGGTTTTGGAAAGATTAAGTGATGTTTTAAGATGTCAAACATTTTTAGAATGTTTTTTAAATTTCTGAAATGTTTTATTAAATAGTGAAGTTGGGGAAAAACTTATTTGTGGGATGTTTCGTGTATGTTTGGTGATAAAATGATTTTGAAGGTAAAGGTGTATTATGTGGAATGTGTGGGTGCAATGTTATGTGATTTGTATGCCCTTTTAAATGTTTTATAAAAGTTTTTATTGGATTTTTGGGTGTGTTAAATAAATGTGAATGTGTTGTGGCCTATTTTGGTGTGAGTTGGATTTCAAAATCAATTTGAATGAAAAGAGGACTTTTATGACTTGTGTAGTATACATGTGAGATTTTTGGTGAATTTTTTATGTGGAAATGATATTTTCATGTGCAACGTATTTTTCTTGACTTGTTGAACTTTTTTGAGCACAAAGGGAAAACTCGGATATCTAGGTGGCTGGACGAATACTAGTATGCTAGTGAATCTGTGGGGTTTGGCCTTAGTTTTACCTAGAAAGATTAACGCCTACAACTCTAACTAAACTATGATGATGATGATTACAGACCACTAGTTTATGGGTATGTTCCCTACTAGTGCCCCGTGCCCGAGAATGGATATTTGTGATTGTTACTCTCACCGAGATACGAGGTACCTGGGACCCACAACGAGCTAGTGCCTAGGGGTTATTTCCTATTCCTTATAATCATTAGTTACTTTGTGATTAATGTCAGAATATGATATGGTTGGATGGAAAATTCAGAATTTTTTACATTATTTTTAAAAGTGTTGATTCTTAATGATAGCCCACTTGAAAACTATTTTAATTTTTAGTTGCATCTTTTCAAAATTGTAACTAGCATTTCCTGTTTATGAAAACTTGCAAGATTTTCATCTTTGAATGTTTATCACAGGTAATATCTTTGTGATTGTATCATAATGGGAATTATATCACACCCTACTTACACCCTTTGGTGTATGTAGACTTGGTTATTTTTTCTGTCGCAGGTTGGGTATGGTTTTTAGTGCCAGCGGTTCGGGTTTCTAGCAGGTCCTTGGTGGTGAAGTCTTGTGGGGATGGCTTGGGGGTGGTACCTCTTGAAATGTGGAGGTTCTTGGGATGTCCTTATTTTGTTTTGTACCTTTTATGGGTCTTTAAATAGAGTTTTAACTTATGTAATTTAGTTCTGAAATTTTGTAAAAGACAGTTTTAGTTGAAAAATCCAGATTTGTTTTATTTAGTTTGTTTGTTGTTTAATGTTTATAAAATTGGGTAAATCATTACCAATTATCATTATATAATACCGGGTCACTTGGACCAGACCATGGGGATCAGAAACACCCTTCGGTCCTTGTCACAGGCCGGGTTTTGGGCTGAGTTCGGTGGCTACCAGATTTGGTTCATGACAGGATGGGTCAAAATCAACTCAACTAATAAATTTTAGACAAAATTATTTCACAAAATAACCTTATCTTTTGTATTTAACCCTTTGTTAAATAATTTAACTTTTACTATCAAAAATTTTTTTTACACTCTTGCGTTAATATTGTTATAATAAAATTTAAAACAAACCTCAAATGGATCATTTATGAAAAATTTAGAATTATACATGTCAGTTTTTCGATCCATATATTTTTTTGAATTTTAAAATAATTAATAAAATATTAGTTATTTTAAAGTATCATTAATGTAAATTTTGACTGTATTTATTACCTGAATTATTATAATTTCTTAATAACATAATTCATTCAAAAAATAAACAATAAAAATATTCATAACATGTCTTAATGATATAATAAATTCATGGATGACATCAAATATCTCAAATGATATGTCTTTTAATATTATTAATATCATTTAATTGATTCTTACATTAATAAATATATTTCTACATCATCATTTTATCACAATTGGATTTATTTATTTAATGTTAAAAAATTATAAATAAATTTTCATGATGTAGATAAATTACATATCTTTAAAATTAATATTTATATTTTAATTTATCTTATGTGTAACCATAAATTAAAAATTATGTAGTAATTAAAGTTTGAATATGAAATTTTTAAAACTCGTTTAAATAAAATATTATAAATGAAATAATCTGACACAAGTCAATTAAATAGGATCATATTTTTGACCTAAGGTTTATTTCGTTCAAAATAAACTAATCTAATGAAATTATAAAAAGTTTTTGGGTAATATTATATTATGAAAATATTATTTTTATCTTTAATTGTCCTACTAACCTTTTACAGTAGTATATAAAATTCATTAGTTACGATTCACCAAAATTATTTTGATCATATTAGACAATATTTTTCATACTGATTACAACTATGTATGTCTGTTTTCTGAAATTCAATTCACAGAAGTGGTAAAATTAGGTTTACAGTTATTCCCGCAAATGTGGCTAGAAGGTGAGTAAAAAATGGTAAAAAAATTCAGTGGAGTGTTATATTTTATTATAAAAATTCTTCCAATGAACTAAATTGGATTAATACATTTATTATTTGTCGACTATGTCTTTAAGATAAATTTAAATAAAAAATAACTATTTAAATGAAAATTTTCATTTTTAACTACTATGTAGTATTTTTCACTATTTATCGAAAATTGAAACTTTTCAGAAAAATTATGAAAATCACACTAAGATAATTTTGATATTCATAATTCAAAAATTATTTATAGTTTTCCAAATTCAATTTCTATTAGTAAATGAAATTAATTTCTTTTTATTCTCAAATGGAAATAAAAAGTTTTTCTTTTTAAAAAATAATGATTCTAGACATATAACGACGTTGCCAAAAATTACATTTTTCATTACAAAAAAACTTATAACTATTATTTAATAATTTATTTATTACTATTAGTATAATATTTATAATGCATAAATTATAAATATTTTATTTAAATAATTATAATAGTAATGTTTTGTTTGGTAGAAATAGGGTGTTGTGTGTAAGCTAAGATAACACAATATTGCATGTAGTAAAAGATTCACACGGTGTTTCTTATAAAATAATCAAAAACATAGTAATAATATAAAATTAATAAAATCAATATTTCGTGTATTGGGAAATAGAAATATGAAAATATCAAATTAATTAAAAATAATTCAAAAAATCTCACGGTGTTATAATTTATCTTCAAATAAAATCCATAGACAACATCCTTACTCTTCCACCCCCTCTCTAGGGTCCTCAGAAGGTTCCAAAAATCACTCATGAATCTCCTCCCAAGCATTTGGCGTCACACTCCTAAGGTAAAGGATCCCCTATTTCTCCCTTTAGTTCAATAACTTCATCATTTTATTCCCTTTTATTTCTAATTACTATTCTTGGGGTGTGTTTTTCACATGACTCGTCCTTCCCATTTGATTTCTAAATTATGAGATAACCTTTGCACTCACATTAATCCCTTACATGAATATTTATGTTCCCCTATTATGATACCATAATTTTAGCACTATATTATATGCAACAAAAATATATAGTTAATACCCATACCCAATTATTATGAAGGGTGTTCACCTTTACACACTGAAACATATTTTATTGGGTACATAAATGTATTTAATAAACATTACATGATTGTGGAATAAAATTTAATTATAAATTATTCTAGGTTCTATAATCTATGTGTCACACTTAATCATTAGAATGAAATGAATGTGATAGGTATGCCAAAAATTATATAGTTCTCCAATGCATTTTGGAATGTTCTAGTCAAATAAGGCATCTCTAAATGGAGAATGGAGTGACAAAATAGATCACATGACTTTTTACATCATTATGTATTCAATGTGAGCCTTTTCTAATGTTTATGATTCATTTTTATGTTCTTTCCACATTTTATGTGTCTTCATTATGATTATCTTGTTATATCATGACTCGTTGTTTGTGTTTACGATTATAAATCCTTGTATTACCCCTTGATATGTCTATTTTATAAAATGTATTAATATCTTCATATTATCCTATTTTTATTAACTTATTGGTTTTTATAGATGACCCCTTTATTATGTATTACCTCGGGTTATCCCATATTGTTTTAGGTGCGGGCATGCTAAGGACGTTTATAATACAAATGATTTTTTTCTATTTTAAATTGTTATGTATTGTACCAAATTATAAAATAAACTAGTTTACATGATATTTTTTTGTATTATTTATAATATTATATAATAAATCTTGACATAAAATGTGATAAAGGTAAGGGTTGGTGATGTTGATATTAAAGTAAAAGTTTAGTTTTTCTGGGTATTAATATTAAAAAACTCTAGAGAAAGCCTTAAGGATAAAACTAAGTATAAGAAAACATCCATAAATTCTGTAAAAGTATAGAAAACGTGGATTATCATGTAATTAAATTAATTTATCGACACTAAAAGTGGATGTGGTACTAACACAAATGTGCATATGGGTAAAACCTGAAAACACACTGTTGAGGTAGACTCAACCAGAAACTGGTGCACGATAATGGACCTTATTGTCAACCTGGTTTGACACTCCCATCGGATATTATTTAATGAATTAATAATATCATTACAAATCATTATTGAGGGAACAAAAAATTTCCCATATGATTTTATTTTTGGAAATAGATAATTGGAAACAAAGACTTAAAACTAGAAATTCATAACAAAAAAACACATGTAATTTATAAGTGATCACTTTAATGTCATTGTATTCTCATTTTGGTGATATTAGTTAAAAATACTCATACTTAATTTTATTCTTATTCTATCTAATGGACAGAAATATGTGGACTCATGTAAGAGACCAATGTGAATGAAAATGTGATATCTGTCAAAACTAGAAGTCCAACCCCATTAGAGAATGAATAAAAACATTTATGACAATAATTTCTCCATTGACTCATGTTTTTAATAAAAACCTAGTTCAAGAGTAGGGTAAAAATCTCCCTTAGATCTAACAATATAAAAATTGAGACCTTAATATGACAAAGGCCTCTGACATTCAATGGGTCATCATATCCCTTAATCACAATATAATGGATCAACTCCATTGAGAAGATCTAATCCATCATTCGATTTTATAGAAAAGAGAAGGTATCACTGGATGTTTCTCATATTGATGGACAATATTATAACTAGTGTACATTGATCAATATTATGAGGAAATAGGAAGAGATCAAAGTGATGAGGATGAAGTAATTATAGAAATTTTTTTAAATAATTATTTTCCTCACACTCCCTATCTTAAAATTAAAATGTATTCCCTTTACCTTAAGAAAAAAATTTATGAATCTATCAGAGAATATGTGTAAAATGTCACAAGACATGAATACTAAGAATCTGGCTATTTCATTCCACAAAATACAATGTTGACAATTTCTTTATTGGGCCAAAACCTTGTCTATGAAAATCCCTAGTTATATGAGACTTTGATAACTATGAATAAATTTCTTGATATTCTCTAAAATTAAAAATGGAGATCATAAAATATCAATGGTATCATAGGTATAATAAAAGTAAGGTGGATTTTAATTATAGTACTCCAATGGAGAAACCTAACAGTGGTAAGAAATTAAAATATCCCATTTGTCAAAAGTGATGAAATAAGAACCTCAAAAAATTACTAAATGGTACCTGCAAATTATTTTGGTTGGGATATAGGGACACCTAGATATAGATTATAATCAGGATAATCCTACTAATTTTATGGAAGATAAGACAACCTATAAGGAAAAAGATATAGAAGGTGGATGAGCAAGAATCTTTCGCCATAGAGGAAGCTAAATAGATTGCAAAAATGATAGGGTATGGCACCTATCATCGAGACAAGAATGTTCATGCATGGGAAAGCCTAGAAGAAAAACCATGACAAGGTGGAGAGATGATTTCATGATGAAGATATTGGTGAAGAGAAGTTACAAGTAGTTATTATGGGTTGTATGTATTGTATGAATCCTATGGGCAATTAATTCCTCAAAGGCTTACGATCCATGTAATGATTATGCCTACGGGCCTTGTAAGGGTTCCACCTCACCCATTGAAAGGTGGATTATCAAAAATAAATAAATAATGAAGGCCTTCGGGCCATTATAGTAATTTATGAGTTCATTATCTGAAAGGATTCTTGGCACTTTTTAAACCAATTCACTCAACCAAGGGTTTTCAGAGTCTACCAACAACCTCCAAGGAATCATGGGTGATCCTTTTCTATGACAACCACTAAGGTAGATCCCAAAAATGAACTAATGATAGGTATTATAGTTAATTGTTCAAGAATAGTGAATGTATTCTTTGATTATGGTTCTATGTATTCTATCATATCCCAAATGGTAGGTAGAACTATTCAAACACCACCAAACAACATGGAAGTAGTGATAGCCTAATCCTCAAGGAAATTGGAAGTTCATGAAAATAATTACCCAATGCATGATCTAGGGTTGTTTGATGTGATAAAATTTTGGAAAATATAGTTTAATTATCTTCTTGGGGAGAAGTGTAAAATATATACCTATCATAAGAGCCTCAAGTATATATTCACATAGAAAGAGATTAATATGCACCACCAAAGAAGGTTTGAGCTCATAAAGTTGTACGACTACTCAATCCAATATCATACTAAAAAAGTGAATAAATAGGTGTATTCTATTTATATAAATGATCCATAAATTATATCATTCACTAAAATTGAAAAGTATTTGATCTTCCATGACATGAATAAGGTGGACATGGGAATCAAAAATGAAGGAAAATCATCTGTTCATTCACTAATTATTTCTCAATTATCCCTTTTTGTGGGTATAGTGGAAGCTAAAAAGAATATGTATGAACTAATAAGAATGTGATAGATATATGAAAAGGTATTTCCTAATAGTTCAATGTTAATGAAGAATGGGTTGTGAGATTTGGTTCATGACTATTTGTACTATAAAATACCGATTTAAAGAAGGAATTGTTTGATGACTCACAAAGATAAACCTTCTCTATCCATTCAAGATCAAAAAGATGTATAGAGATATCTAAGAGAACTATTGTTGGGGAAATATGAAGAAGGAGATTGAATAATATACCTCAGATTTCTTGTATGTCATCAAGTGAAGGTGGAATGGAAAAAAATCAAGGGGAATGATGCAACTGTTACACATATATGTATGGAAATTGGAAACCATCACCATGAACTTTTTCCCCAGTATTATGAATACATCAATATGAAATAATTCTATCTAAGTTTTGGGTAATCATCTTACAATTATTTCACACTCAATTTCTATTTTAGATAAATTCCCACATAATCATCATTCAATGATATATATTTGAGAAGTGGTGAGGCTTCATGGAACACCACTATCTATAGAATCTAATTAAGATCCATGCTTTACCTACATGTTTTTAAAAGAGTCTTGAAAACACTATAAATAATATATAAAACATAAGCAAGGCTTATCTCTCTCAAACTAATGGCCAATTTGAGAACAATATCCATAAATGTAAGGGAATGATGGAGAATTCTTAGTTGGCCTAAAAAGAGTATAGGACAAACTTCATGATTTAGTCATGTTCTCATAAAAAATTAGTTTCAAATAAAGTAACCAAATAGCTCCATGTGATGTCCTTTATTGTAGGAGATGCATAACACCTACATGATGAGATGAAGTGGGGAAACATAAACATCTAGGTCCTAAAATGGTCAAGGAAATGGAGGAAATTGTCAAGACCATTCAATAAAACATCAAGGATGCTCATATATGATTAAAGAGTTATACTGATAATCATTGATGAGACATAGATATTGATTCTATAGAAAATGAATTCAACAGAATATCTCTATGGAAGAAATCCATGAGATTTGGGATGAAGGGAAGTCTTAGTCTAACAAATATTGATCCCTTTGATATCATTGATGGCATTGGAGAAGTGTCCAATATAATGGAACCTCCCACTAACCTATATAAAGTACATGATTTATTCCATCTACCCCTATTGATGAATTACATACTAGACCCATCACATGTACTCAATCCATAGGTGGTAACATTATATATTGATATCTCATATGAGGAGGTTCAGGTGATGATCTTAGATTATAGAGATAATGCACCCAGTAAAAGTGTTATGGAGGAACCACATGTTTGAAGAAGTGATGGGGGAAATAGAAGAGGTGATGAAAAAGGATTACCCATATATGTTTTAGTGTAGGAAAGGAAAATTTCAAGGTAAAATTTCCTAAAGTGGGGAATATTTTAATGGCATGAACTTTCATAAATATAATTCCCCATAAGAGTTTATTAAATTTCATTATATGAATTTTTATTATAGAAAATACATTCGCATCATTGGATTTATTATATTTGATCGGCATAAAAATACTATAAATAATCATTACCATTGATAATATATTTGTTGAATAGTGAGATGAAGAATAGTATAAATTTAGAGTTTAACAAATCTAATTGACATGGATAAAGGATGTAATTGAATCAACTAGTAGGATCATACGCTATAGAGACATTTTATCAAATATTATGGTGGAGATAGAATCATTGAGATTATCCCTTGATAAATACCATGATTATATCCGATAACATAAGCATGAGAAATGCTATTTATGGGAGATGTTTAATCTCATCGAGATCATGACCCAAACCTTGTAGGATGAACCACCCCATAAAAATCTCACAGCTGTGCACCTTACCCTTAGGGTGTTTGATGTTGTATTAAATAGATATGTATCAAGTTGATATTAATATGATTTTTTGTATTCCATTTTATATATAATAATTTTTATATTTACTTGTTATTGTTACTTTTAAACCTATTTTGATTTTTTCTATAATAAAACTCAAATTTTATTTTTGGGTAATTTAAAAATTCAGTTAAGGAAATTAGTTTAAAGCAATAGTGTATTTTTTAAATTAGTAATATTTTTATAATATAATATTATTAAAATAAATTATCAAATATAAATGATCATAAAATTTTTATGTAGACAACTGTAATTTTTTTATAAGGGTTTGAAAACTATTTTTTAGTACAAACTAAGCATTTATAAATAAATTTAAATTCAAATTTTAAATGTGAAAACTAAAATATTCATTAAATTATTTTTATAATATGAATATTGTTTTTGGAATAATTAATATGAAATTATCAAATGGTTAATTTTTTATAATTTAATAAGATATTCAACTGCATGGGCAGAAATTATATACTGTATAAATATACGGTGTGTTAATGACATCATAATGAACCAAAATTGATCTAGAAAATAATATAAAGGGTATCTGGGACCAAATAAATGTTTCCCATTTAAAATAATGTGATTTTATTTTTAATTTATTAACTTTATAATTCCATTTTGAAGCTAACAAAACCTATAATATCTTTTATGGTTTTGAAATGATTTCATTAAGACCATGACTCACATCCACATCACCAAGGGTGATATTTTAAAATTTTCATCCCTCGACATAATAATATATTGAAAACCATACCTATTTTTATGAAACCATGGGATTGTTTTTGGTTTTTCTTATTTTATTATATAGATTCCAAAACCTTTGTTTGAGAAATGATAAATAATTCCACATTCATTTTCTATATAAACTCACCTAATATCCCATATACATTCACTCAAAATCATTGGATAAAATTAATAATATGACCTCCCCTATCTATTTTCCTCCCATGGTTCCCCCAAATATCTCAAGAGGCACCTCCCAAGAAACTTTAATCACACTCTCAAGGTAAGGTATCATCTCTTTCTTCCCTTTATTCAAGAATCACCTTCATTTTATGCCCTTTATTTTCAATTCCTAATCTTGGTGTGTTTTCTTCCTCGTTCCCCTTTCTTATATTATAATTTAAAAATGAATATATACCCTTTCACTCTCATTAATCCTTCTCATGAACATTTATTTTCCACCTTTATGCTGTCGAAATTTCACCGTGGGATTCCATGAAAACAAAATGTGTTGTGAATACCCATAACAAATTATTATGAAGGGTTTTCTCCATTATACACTTATACTTATTTGATTTGGTAATTACATGTATTTATTCTATGCTACTTGATCATGGAATAAAATGTAATTCTAAATTATTCCATGTTTTATGTTCTATGTGGATCACTTATGATAGAGAATGAAATAAATGCTATGGGTGCACCCAGAATTATTTAGTGCTCCAATGCATTGGGTAAAACATCAATCTCAGGATACATCATTGAATGGATTTGAGAGTGATCCTAATCAACCAATGTATATAATTCATTATTATTTTTTGGAATTTAGACTTGATATATGTTTATGATGTAATTTTTTAAGTTGTTTCCACATTTCCCATGATTCCTTAATGATTTCCATGCTATATCATGCCTCATTATTTATGTTCAACATTATCACTCCTTTTATGACCCCTTGATATTCCTATTATATAACATGTATTACATTAATCATGGAATTCCATTTTTATTCTTTTACACGGCTTATATCCCACCCCTTTATTATATATGTCCTCTGGTTATCCTATGTTGTTTTAAATGTGTTCTTGTTAAGGATGGTTTTAATAACGATGTTTTTTTTCAAATTTTCATTTGTTTTGTAATATACATAATTCAAAAAGACACTATACTTATATATCATCTGAATTGTTTACATGTAATCTTTAGTAATAAATCATGAATTAATATTTATAGTTAAGTTTTGAATCTTATTATAAAATATTAAAAATCATGATTATTTTTATTGGTTATGAGATAAATTTTTATTCCCACCATCATGGCAATTATTTTCAATGTATCACAAATTATAATTTGGTAAAATTATTTTCATGGAAAAGGATTTCCAAAATATTTAGTGATTTTTTAAAAAGTGATATTCGATGGGTAAAGGGTGCTTTCATCAATAATGTTTTTAATGAAATTTTTTTATAACTAAATTCATCAATTAAATAAACCACTAGTGTTACTTTCATACCACTATATTTGTGTTTTTATTATACCATCCTTATTCTTTCCTTGGATGGATCATTATTTTTTCAAAGACATTTTCATAGAACCTTCTTCTTTTCTATGGTTTTATTATGTTATATTATAATAATGGATGTTTCTATTGGTTTTATGATGAAATTAAAGCTTTATGTATATTTTTTATTTTATTGTTCTTAGAAGTTATTTATGATGATTGGTGATTTCATTATAAACCAAGAAAGTGTTGTTCTATTATAAAATAAAGATGGATATAACATTATAAACCAAAGATGAGTGGTTTTGGTATTTCACTCCAATTGACTTGGTAAAGAGACAAATATAACCCATTATAGGGTTCTCTAAGATATTTTTAGAATTTACCATGTAGGTTATTTCATTTATAAGAGTCATTGTACGAATGATATGATAATTATTTTCCAAGATACAAACACATTTTCAGGATATAATCTATACATATTTATTATCTATTATGATCAATAATCACACCACATGGATCCTACTTATATATTCTTATGAAACTTTTCTTATATTAAATATTTTTTAAATATATCGTATTTTTTTATCCTGGATTCTATGGGTATGAATACTCCTATGTTATCCTCACAAAACATTGATTATATCATCAAATCCTTATTCTCTTCATATTATCACTGATAAAATACAATAGTTAGTTATTATATTTACCCTTAGAGATAATTTCCACACATCCTTATTAGGTTTCTTTCTCCCTATGTTGTGAAGAAAGTCCTTAATTATGTTATTCCTATGATTGTTTCTAGTTTTCGAAAACTTATTAAGAGGTGACACTTATTTTTATGATCCATTTGTTTATGATTCCAAGTTGTTATGTAAGATGATTACCTAAATCTCTAAATCTATAAACCTAAAAGGCCCTTGGATATGTATGTGATCAAATATTGTAGTTTGATATTATATGTTATGAAGGGTTAAAATTGGGTCACATTTATCAATATCAATCCATAAATATTAAGATTATGTTTTCAACACCTCACCTGCTACTATAGGTCTAGGTTCGTTATATTAGTTCTCATATGCATATTTCAGTTAATATATATATCTTACGCAATTTTTTTCTTGTAATTAAGTTAATCAGATGGAATTACATTTTCATAAAACATAAAAAAATATTTCACTTAAAAATAAAAAAAATGAAATGTTTATTTTATTTTTATATTATCTTGAAGAGCGCCTTTATACTTCAATATTATAGAATGAAATAGTTATTGAGGGTTTTTGAATAAACTCAAAAATAATTTTGAATTTTACTTTCCTTAATATATTTTATAAATGTCATGGGAAATTTTAGTTATCACCAAGAATCTATATATTTGATATTCATAAGACAAATAACTTATGATGGTTTCATTTCACATTGTGATGACATGATATTTGAGATACATTATAATTGATTTTAATTTATTTTTTATGAAATTTATGAAGTAATTAACCTCAATAATGATAATTTGGTATACAATAAAATTAGTTTATATAATAAATACTATGTGACACAACCACCAAAACCTATCACAATTTAATGATAGGAAATTTTGTAGTTGAGAATCAAATGTATTATACAATAAATTTATAGAAAAACATAAATGGGATTTTAACAAATGAAATATTTGTATCTAATTATCTATATATTGATAAATCATTTTTTCCTCATCCTATCCCACAATATTCTCATCAAAAGTAGGTTGGTGTAGATAAAAATAGAAGAATAAAAGAATAAAATAGAAAAATAGATTTAGAAACAAGTGTAAGTATGAAATAAATAAAATTTATTCTATTTTAATATGTCAAAAATTAATAATGAAAACATCTTTTTTTGATATATTTAGTCATAAAATGAGTTATTTATCATAGTTGATGATTAACTACTTATGGTGGAATGAAGAATTTTTTTTGAAGTTAGTGGTGAGAGAATTGGACTATGAGCATGAGGTTAATTTGAGAAAAGAAAAAGAAAAAAAATTCCAATAAAAAAAGTGTTCAACAAAGATATTGATACCCTTGAGAGAAAAACTAATTGGAAAAAAATATTATTTATAATTTTACATTCAAGGGACAAAAAATAATAATGGACTCAAAAATAACTAAATTATGTGGACCCACACAACCCTAATATCAAGGGTAGTAATTTTTCACAAAATAAAACCATAATAAACTTAATCAATTTATTGATAATAAATTATAATCATTATGATACTAATAGTTTTTTATATGTTTCATTTTTAAAAATAAATCAATGTGAAATATGTTGTGATTAATATCTATCAAAACCTAGTCATTACATTTCTTCAAGAAGCATAACATAAAATATTCAAGGTGATACTATATACAAAAAAAATTGATCATGAATAATATGATAATTTGGTTTCAAGAAGATCATGAACAGAGAGAGGGTCCTTGACCTAATTAAGAATTCATATTTTAAATTTATAAAACATTATTTTACATCTTTTGTAGAATTCATATTTAATCTTATAATATATTAATATAATAGAGGGGTGTGTTATTTGAAAAATATGTTATATATATTATATTTTATAGTCAATAAAAAAGTTCAAAAAAATTGATAATAATTATATAAGGAGAAACATAAAACATGGATTACTGAAAGTTATAGATTAATAACTTAAACAAAAAACATAACACAAGAAAAATTTTACTCACAATTAAATCATAGACTCCTACTAATTTTATAAATTTTTCTATATAAAATGTTAAAAAATTGAAATAGATGTTAAACATTAATTAAAATATACACTATAATAAGATACATGAATTTGTTTTTCATGATAGTGTAATTGAAATTCTGAAACAAAATGGTAATGATCCTATATTTATAATTTATATAAATGGTATGTTGTCCTTGATAATCCAAAATCTATAATATCTACATTTCTTTTAATTATTTTATGAATTAAAAAATACCATATTTTTTCTTAACAAAACATATTTTATATAAAACATAGGTATATTCAAAATCTAAAATGAATATAAAATTCCATTATTCAATCCAACCCACCAGACTCAAGGTGCATATCGCACATCAAGTCGGTTTTTTACCAATGGTTGGAAATATGCATTTTATATCCAATTTAAACAATTCATGACCATTATGATGACATTGTTACCAATAGATCATATTGACCTTTAGTCATTTCATCGGACTGACAAAAAAAAGTGATGTCCATTAAACTATCCAAAGATTATAATCTTAGTATATAAATCTATTTCGATTGGAATAAATATAAATTTGAATTGTAATGGTAATAATATAGTCAAAATTTGACAATGAAATTCTTATCTATCATGATCAATATCTAGATCAATATGATATGTCAAGTCCACATTTTTGAGGATGTCTCAAGCTTCTTTGAAATATAACGGTTGGAGGATTGTGTATAAATATGACATCATTTATAGAGATGATATCTAATATGTTTAGAACTAAATCCTTATAAATATTTCCCTTAGGGAACATATTTTTTCAATGATTTATAATATTTCAAATACTTTATATTCTAAAAAATACTTTTGAGGGTTATAGATTCTATTAGATGTACTATCTTTTGTATTAATGTGTCTGATTATTGTACTGATCGAGGGATTGCATGGATAAGAAAATGGTAAATCTAATCAATCAGATCGCAAGCTTACAGGGCTCGAATACATAGAAAAATAGTCATTTCTAGAGATTATAGGGTATTGAAAGATAGAGACTGATCCACGTGTTATGGGATTTCATTGAAAGGAAATATAAATCAATACAATATGTATAAAATTGCATATATCTCTATATAGGATTTCTGAGTACATTATCTATAATGTATAAAGACATAATTCCTTTATTAAATCTTATAAGTCATTATTACAATAATAATCTTACATATTCCTTTTTTATACAGGTTTTACCTTCCATTTATCAGTTGTATTGCAAATTTAGTTCTATATATATCTTTCTAAAACTATTTATCAATGTGAAACAGAGACCTATAATGTACTCCAATAAAACAGACAAGTACTTATTCTAATATAATTATTCTAATTAATAGATGATATGTGAGTTCAATTTTTTTGACATAAGTGTAATAATGTATTGTTTATATTTCGTTTTTAAACAACAATTCAACCCTAATGTACCCATCATACACTATTATGATATAACAATTGGTATCAGATTAGATTCTATGAAATTAATTATTGTGTTTTTAACTTTAATTACTAGTAACATGTTTGTTATGTTTCTTTATAAACATATTGTCTATAAATAGTTTAGACTAATGTGTTATTAGAAAGGAGTTTCTATTATCTTTATGATGGAAGGCATTAATGTTTCCACTTTAGAAAATTTGAATCCTAGTGAACTACATATCTTTAAAGTAAATGTTTATGTGTATTAGAGGGACAAAAATATATTTTTTTATCAACACATGAGTTGATAATTTTGTTATTATTACGGGATATTGTAAAATTATTGAGAACGAAGTTACTACCTTAACGCATAAAGAAAAACAGAAAGATCAATTGAATTATAGAGTAAGGATTACAATACTATGTTCCAGAATAGAAACATATATAGCCAAATATATTCATGTTATATAGGAAATAGAATATGGAAAAAGTAAAAAGTCACTAAATTAATAACTGAAATAGTTTTTTGAGAGAAGAATAGCTATTACAAGAGAATATTGTCAAACATTTGATTTCTTACCTAGAAAATCAGTAGAAAAATGCATCAAATATATATAACTATTGTAAATACTTTACATTATCCATGAGGTAAATATCATACAAATAGAATTTATTTTGAAATTATTATATATTTCATTCTTAACTAATGGGAATATAAAAAAAAGGCCTTGGATGATATAAGGAAGATTACCAATCTAACTATTGATGATCTTATTGGAACACTTATGTAATATTAATGCAAGTTGAAAATATATTTTGAAAATATTAAAATTAATAATGGAAGATTTTCTTTTTAAATGACATCTAATCTTAAGAATAAATATCATTATACTAAAAATGTGGGAATTTCATCAATGAATAATAATGAGACTATTCATTATGATTCTAGTACCTCCAAACCTTCTGAGAAAGAGTTAGAAAATATTACTAGAAGGATGAACAAAATTGTGGGAAAAGGTGCCTACAATATAGATATAAGAAAATTAATAATGATAAGAATGATAAAAATGACTCTTTGTAAGTTACTCATTACGATTGTAAGAAGGCATAAAAATTTGACCATATTTTATACAGGTGAAAATGAAGGAAAAAAAGAGATAAATTTCGACAAAAATAAAAAATATAATTATAAAACTATTCCAAGAAAAGTTTGAACACTTATGAAAATTGGAGTGAATGAATAAAATATAGTTCTTCAATTAATTCTTTTGAAAATTAATGTTTCAGATAGAGGAATATTGGATTATTTTTTGAAATACCAATGGTGAATAAATGTCTCTTGAAAAAAGCACACATTACTCTATCTATTACCAAACTTTAACTAAAGAGAAATTATACATAAATTAATGATAATAAGAAATCAACATATTCTGATTAATAATATTTCTCATATTGATAGGTTAATACCTTACCTAGTTTTGAAAAAATTTCTAGGTTTTCTAATAATAACAAAATGGAAATTTTTTGAAAAAAAGATATAATTCCAAATAAAACATGTTAAAAAAGATTCCTATATTTTTAATTTTACTAAATAAATATTATATATTGCCAATGTAATTTATATTTATATTTTTTAAAAATATATTATTTCTAAAGATTTTGAAAAAATATATTTTTGAGATAGAGTTTACAAATTAATTTGTGAATATTTGTTTTAATAATGTTACCATTGTGGATAAGAACACAGTTGAAAAACTAAAATATAAAATTTCTAGTTTGAAGAATATTTTTCCCAATTTTACCATGAGTAAGGAATAAATTGATAAAATTTTTAAACAAATTTTACCTTAATGTGATACTATGAGAATGGGTTCTACTAATAAAAACATGTCTTTAGCAATAACTATTGTGTTCCTAAAAGTGATTCATTTTGTAAAAAAAATCACAGTTGTTGAATTTGGGAGAATAATTGGTCCAAAAATACACTCCATTATTTATGTTTTCATAAATTTTACTTTTCAAAAGAAATTACATTTTCTCAATGTAGTAATTTTGAACAAATGTGGTTATCTAAAATTTTATTTTTTGATACTACTAGGCCTAAGAAGGTTTTGGTTCTGAAAGACAAATATTTTTATTTTGTAGAAAATAACGAAAGTACCAAAAAGAAAAACATTTTCTATATAGTTAGTGGTTTCTCTATAAATATGACATGCATAAAATATTTCATTAATATGATTATAAAGTTGTATGGTGGAAAATTCAATTTCAGTGATACCACTCATGGAGAAATAATTGGTATAAGTAACGATGTTCTTATTAGAAAGTCTTTACTTTCATATGATTTATTTATTGTAGGACTTAGTTACAACTGTATAACCATAATCTGATTAAGTGATGAGGTATATCTTATGATGTTCGGTAATAGAAAATACACTATTCATAGTTCAAAAAATTAATTTATTCATCCATCCAATCAAATTGACAATTTCTTCATATGAAACAAATAAGACATCAGGAGCCAATATCTACCTTGTCTGAGTGAAATGGAAGATAAATATTGGATATGACCTAGAAGGTTAGAAAAATATACCCTTATATCATTAGACATGTTAATTAATAAAGGACTTGTTAAGGCTCTTTTTGGAACTTAGTTTTGATACTTCATAAGTATGTTATCCTTGTCAGAATGGTATGCAACATAAGTCATGTTTTAAATCCATTTGTGATGTCTCAAATTCTAATACATTAATGTTAAGGAACATGAACTTATTTAGTCCTATAAAAACTGGATGTATTTGTGGAAAATATTATCCATCTATCTTAGTTAATAATTACATTAGATATACTTGGGTTTATTTTTATTTTTATTTTTTGAAGATTTTAGTTATTTTAAAACATTTGTAGCCGGATTTTAAAAAAATAAAATCTAATTATTGATAACTATTCATAGTTATCAAGGTGTAGAATAAGAAAATTATGATTCTGAAACATTTTGCAGTAATCATGGTATTTTACAAAACTTTTATTCACAAAGAGATCAATAATAAAATGGTAATGATGAATTAATTAATATAGTTCTTCAAGATTTTCCTATAACCATACTAATTGAATACATAGTTTCTCACAATTTTTGGGCTGAAGAAATTAGTAATTACTATTATACTATAAATCATTTTTTAAATAGGTATTTAAATAATAATAACATGTATGAGTTGTAGATAGGTACAAAACAAAAAGAATTACATTAATGGTTTTGGATTCAATTTATTCATCATTAATATTAATGATAACATAAAAAAAATTGGTCAAAAATCTAATAAAGGAACATTTTTAGGTTTTTCCTAAACAAGTACGTCTTATAGAGTTTTTAATAAAAATAAATGTACAAATGAGGAAATAGTGCATATTATGTTTTTTGAAATTTATCCCTTTGTTTTCAAATAACTTCAAAATACATCTTAAAATTTTATTTCTATAAGGTATTTTCTATATATGTTAGCACATTTATCAGATTTGAAAACTGGAGAATATTTTTCCTACTTTTTTTATCAGGAATATTTTCAATCTATTGTTGAAGAACATACTTCTGATAAACCAATGAATCAGTTTTTTTTAGGAATCACCCTAGTGATAGTATCATTGGTCATGTAGATCAATGAGTTAAGACATGAATTTATTTGAGAAAAAAAATTGAACATCTATCTTCCTTGTCAAAATTCAAACATGAGAATCTCTATGAGGATTTAGGTGATGAGGTTAGGATAAAGGAAATGAAAGATGAAATCAGTGAGTTAGAAAGAAACTAATTCTGTTCATTAGTTGAATAACCCAATGATACTTCTATAACTATAGTGAAATGAGTATTTCAGAATATATGAGATGAAAATGCAATAATATTAATAAATAAAATTATATTTTTTTCAAAGGGTTATAATAAATAAGTAGGAATATACTATGAAGAAACATAGTATTTAGTTGAAAGACTTGTTTCTATTTGAAAACTTCTAGATGATACAACATTCCAAAATTTCAAATTATTTAATGTGTATGTGATGTGTTCTTTCATTAATTGATATCATAAGTATAAATTTCATGTAAAACAACCAAATATTTTTTTTAAACACATAACATCCAGAATGTATTTATAAATATACCAAAGAACATTACACACTTAAATAAGCCCTTAGAGAATCACATGATAGCTTAACTGGATTTTTGTTTCAAAACATAAAATGTAATGGATCTATGGATAAAAAAAGTTTATTAAAGAAATAAAAAATATGTTTTTATTGTAAAAATTAATATTTATAACATTATATTTGGATCGACTCTAAAATCATTA
Organism: Viscum album; assembly: GCA_963277665.1. NCBI lineage: Eukaryota > Viridiplantae > Streptophyta > Magnoliopsida > Santalales > Viscaceae > Viscum > Viscum album. The sequence continues at coordinate 785,809,323 of OY728163.1, read as the reverse complement.
AAATATTCTATGCAGTTCTTATGAAATCTGAGTTAGAAATGAGTATGATTGGTGAGTTAACATAATTTATAGGTTTCCAAATTTCACAAAAACTAGAAGGAAATTTTATATCTCAATAGAATTATATAAAATATATTTTTAATAAATTTGCATATGAAATCACAAATTTTATTAGTACTCTTATCAAAACCTCAAATACTTTAGAACTTGATGGGGCTAGGAAAGCAGTGGATCCAAATAATTTTAGATGTATTATTGGTACTTTACATTACATAAAAAATATTTATCATAATTTAATGATTTTTTTCTAATGTGTTAGGTATCATTCCACTCCAAATGAATCCCATAATGAATATATTAAATGATTTTTTTTGTTACCATAACGAATCTATGGAATTAGGATTATTTTATTCTTAATGAAATGATTTTGAACTAATTTGTTTCACATGATAACTTTGATGGATGTATAATGGGTAGGAAATGTATTCCTAGAAGATTTTATTTCATAAGAGAATCTTTAGTTTTGTGTTCATATTGGATAAAAAACTCAGTATCTCTAACAACTAATATTGTTGAATATATTTATTCTTGATGTTGTTGTGCTCAAGAGTTATGGTTGCAGCACACACTCCCTTACTATGTACTGAGTTTTAATAAAACTGAAATTTTGTATGACAACATAATTCTATTTACTTATATAGAAAAACGATCACATCACTCACATTCTAAGGAAAAATGCATAAGACACCATTTATTTCAGTATAACATATATAAAGAAAATATAATTTAACAATTAATCATATTTTCAACAACAACATGTTTATATCTCTAAAAAAACCCCTCAGTTATTATAGATTTAAATACATTTAACAGAATATTTGATTGGTCGATGTCAAGTGACTATTCATATCAACTTATTATTTACAAATCTCTTTATATTAATTAAATCCTTATCCATGGTGAGTATGTTTTTTCTGTAGGTTTCTAAAAACTTATATTTTCTAAAACCACTTCATTCCTAAAAAATTTCTCTTTTTTAAAATATATGTTTTCTATAAAAAAAATTAAAAGTTTTGTTTCTATAAATAATTTTATATTTCAAAAATCTTAACCATAATAACTGTATCAGATTCACAATTTGTATAAAATTTTGGGTGTCATTTAAAAAAATTTCCCCAGAATAAAAAATTATTATATAATCATCAAATATAAAAAAATTTGTGAATCAAAATTTATTATAATATTTTTTGGGCTCAATATTTATTATGAAATATATCTTGAAAAGTATTTTGTCAAAAAAATCGTAATATATTTATTTTCTAAATCCGTGAAGTACAGGTAACTCATTATGATCAAACATGTCTACTAAGGACAATACTCTTCATTTTTTTAGTTATTTACTTATCTATTGTTTCTGATTATCAATGTTTTTTATTAGTTATATTAGTTTTATTTTTTTCTCAAAATTAATTGTATTTATAATCTGAATGAATATTACACTGATATATGTATTGTTTAAAAAACATTAATAGTTTAATGATATTTTGTAAAACATTCTTCAATTAAATGTCTATCATCTGATTAGAAAATTATTTCAATATCAAAAATTTAATTTAATCATGAATAAATAGCATCATCTTAATTCCTCTATATGGGGGGTCACCCTATATACCACATTGTCTCTCAGGTATTTCTTCCCAACATTCATAATAGCTTTTGGTGATCATTCCTATTGTTGGGAATTCTTTGGAACACCAGCATAAGACTTCATCAAATGGAAACTATGAATGATTTAGTGAATATATAAGTTTTTAATGAAATAATCATATAAATATCATGGTATGAGAATTATTATTCAATTCGTAATAAACATCACTACTTTCCAAGGATGGGAAAAAATTTAATAAAAATTCTAGATAAGGAATTCAAAAAATGTTACCCATAAATATTAAGAGAATTTTATACTTTTGTTGAGGTTCCTTTTGATGATTAAAAGGTTGATGTGGCTTATAATTTTTTTCATAAAATTTGAAAAATTATTGTGATCATGTCATAGAGTTACTGGAAGTTCCTAGTTAGGGTGAATCTTATATCCCATATCACATGTTGCTAGCTAATCTTGGACGATTTGTTAAATTGAAGTATAAAGAATATTGGTTTATGTATTATGAGAAATTCCTAGAAATTTCTCACTTGTCACTAGAAGAAAATCTTTTTCAAGTTATGGATGTAGGGATGTCTCATACAATAAAATAGTTGAAGGGATACCCTAAAATTTTCGTATTTTTTGATTATCTAATAAAAATCAGGATGTTCAATCATGATACTATTGTTTTCATTATGATATATTCGGTTAAGAATGTCTTGATGAAATACAAGTTATTAATGTTTACTTATATTATAAATAAAATTCTACTGAACTATATGGAACTACACAAGATTCTGAATCAAACATATTCCTTGAGAGAAAATACTTCCCCCGTCGAGGAAGACCTTATGTCAATAATGAATCATTTTTTTGACAAAAATATGGAAAAGATTTCAGATAAAGTTGGAAACATGGTTTTGATGGAGGACCAGAGAAAGAGAATGATATTGAGATAGCAAAATATAAAGACTAAATCATCTTATATAAAGGAGAATAATGTGAAGAAACTTTTGTATATAGATTTCAAAAAAATGAAGGTAAAAAGGACAAGAAGAAACATGTTGATCATTAGTTTGGGATTGATAAGGTTAATTCCTTATAATTGAATATTCACACTAAAGATTAATTAATGGATGTTGAAAAACAAGAATTATAGAAAATATTATTATAGGAAAATCTAGTATAAATTTTAATAAAGAATATAATGAAGGATTCTGAAAATCTAGTGTTATCTTCTTCTCCATTATCAATAATGTCACCATATCTTAATTCCAGAAATGTTTACCAATATAATAAAACTATTACATATACTAGTTTTGGGTTTTTAGAAACATTATTTTTTACTTCAGTAGATCCAAAAATTACACACAAGTGGAAGAGGAAATGTATTTTTTATAGAAGTTATGAAATCAGTCCTAGAAAAAGCTCTGATGTTTGTTTAAAAGGAAAAAAAATAGTATCTTTATAAGTTTGGTATATTTGTTCTTAAAATTACATGTAATTTTGAGTAAAAACATAAAAATGAGAAGTGAAATATATAGAATAAGAAAAAGAGTAAAATAATACGATGATAAAGAAGATTAAGCGGGTGATGAAGAAGAAACACAAACTATGTAAGTGATAAAGGAAATGAAAATTAAATCAAAATCATATTAATAGTCATCAAAATTAACTTCCTGGACTAATAAGGATCCATAAATATAATATTCAGTGGAATAAAAATCATCATCAAAAGAGGAATAAATGTTGAATTCAATACTAGTGGAATATGATCAATAATATTACACAAATATACCAAAAAAGGTTGAATATGACAAGGATATAGATTTTATAAAAGTCTTAGAAAAAGAGAGTCTTAAAGAAACCATGAATCTAGATATCTGACCAATCCATATACATGTTCATAAGACAGTATCAAATTCATCAGTCTTTGTTGAAATAGTTTTGTAGAATAGATTCAATTATAATTTTCAAATATTGAAAAGGATATGTTTTTTGATTCCATATAATCTAAAAATTGAGTAAATATGTATACTAATTTATAATATTCTAAATAAAAAATCAAAATCAAATAATATTTTGATATAATCAGTTATTCATATTTAATCTAACGTTAAAAATTTCTATGAAAATAAAAGACACAAAAATGATCTTATAATAAGATGGTAGAATTTTCAAAACAAGAAGAAATTGATCTCAAAGATCATGATGAACAATATTTAGAATTCTAGAAACATTCTCAAGAAATGGATGAATTATATTAAAAGTAATTAGGAAATTTTGTAGATAGAGTCATATTTTTACCGTACTTCAGAGGCATGACTGATTTTTTTAATGAGGAATTAAAAGATATTATTAAAATTTTCACAACTTATAGATAGAAAACAACAGACTTGTAAAAGGGAACATGAATATTACCTTATGAAGGAAGAAAAAAATAAAATTAATGAGGATGTTTAGTTTTTGAACAAATATCTATTGAATGAAGCAGTAATGGAAGATAAGATTATGCGTCTTGAGTCATCAGTTGCAGAAGATCTGAAGGATCATGATGTTTTTATGAAGTTGAAGGTGGTCGTTAAAGAGATATTATATACAAAATGAAATATTTTTTAAACACTACATAAAATATTTTTTGAAACATTATGAATGAATGTTTAATCGGAATGATAATTTTATCCATATATTATATGTCTAAATGTCATTCAATATTTTTGGATAAATTTTCTTTATTTTATATCTTGAATGATAAGTAAAATTCATATATCATTGTTCAATGGGTTATCAATTTTCTATACTTTCAGGTAATTTTAGTTTCTTCCGTATATTTTTTGAAAATAAACAATGGGTAAAAATTTATAAGTATGTGGGGATAAAGATATGACGATTTTTCATGAATATATTTTTAAAGGGGATAGTTCCAAAAGGGGGAGAAGTCTTTGAGAAGATTTGAATCTGTTTCATTAAGGGGTTATTAAAAAATTGGGTGAATCAATCTAATTAAGGGTTATACAAAAGGGAGAATATAAAGAATTAACATATACAATTGGAGTTTAAAGTGATCATAAACTTAGGAGGAGTTAAGATATAAATCATATCTTTCAAAATTATTAAATAACAAAGGTGTGTCTATTTTTAAAAATTATTAATTTTCATTTTAAGTATAGTGTTATGTGTATTCCTAACATTGGGATACTATTGAGTCATAAGTTATACATTATAAATTTCCTCTCCATAGTTTTTAAAATATAAATCATCTTTTTAAAACTATTTTTCACTAACACTGTATTTTCCAATTGTTTTTGTATGTTTTTGCAGAAAATATTAATTTTTTCCGAATATAAAAATAATTCTATTGTAAAAGTAATATGAACATCTATAATTCAATATGATCCATCAACATGAATGTGTTTCCATTACATTAGACAAAAAAAATTCTAACCAATGATTAGACTTATGTATTGTTTAGCAGAACTAAAAAATTAGTGAGCATCATACTGACATTGGTACCAATACATGATATTGAACATTATTTGGTTTATTGGATTGAAAAGAAATAGTGAAGTCCATTGGAATATACAAAGAATATAATCAGATTATATATAATTATATATATCTTACATAAATGAAATTATCATTGTAATAGAAATCAACTAAACGTTATCTGGAAATGAAATGATTAACTATCAAGATCTAGATCTAGATCATTATGATATATTAAATGTAAGTTTTCTGAGGTCATTACAACAAACTCTAAAACTCCATTAGTACTATATGATTTTTTATTCATGTGTGATTTAATGGTACAGACTGAGGGATTTTGGTGATAGGAAGATATTGAATCTGATCTATCCGATTGGGATATGTTGAGGCTAGGAAGACAGTGGGTGATAATTGTATCAATGGCTTATATAGGATTTTAAGATAGATACTTATTAGTATATGAAGGGATTTACTAGCATGGAAAGATGTAACTTTATATTAGTTATAAATATACAAATATCTTTATTCATGTTTCTGACTTCCATAACTCTTATGTTTAAATAGCTAATTATTTTAATAAAGCTACTATGTCACTCTAACTATTATAAGACAATATATTTCTTATTTATACAAGTTATACATTCCATTGTGAATGTTAATTAGAAATTTAGTTCAATAATTATCATTCTAAACATATTTAGCTATGGGATGAAAATAATGATAAAGTACTCTGAAATATCAATGCCAAGTGGTTGCAATTTAATCACTCAAATCATCATACAATTTGTGAGTCTGAATTATTTGAATAATGAGTATTTTTTGGGTAACTTTAATTTTTGGGAAAAAAATTCACCACCCCTATTGTATCCATCATAAACTCTTACAATCCAAAAATCATAAATCTTATGTTTAATGAATTAATGGGAAATATTTCCTACAATTTAATAGTATTCATATTTTTTATATATATTTATACAGTGATTACAATATTAAATAATTTATTAAGGATATTGTTTCATTTTTATGTCCTTATATTACATGTAAACGAGAAAAAATGATGAAATTTGAGGAAATTATAAAATATGAATGAAAAGTTAAAAATGTTTCTGAACTAAAAATTCAAATATTCTATTATTTTTAATCCTTCTGTATAATGTTAAAATTATTTAAACTACATATATTTAATTTGAATAAATTTTATAATTAATTCATTATTAATATTTTAATTTTCTAGTGATCATTAAATGCTAATTTTAATCCATCTATTTAATATGAATATATTTTTAATGGACCCAACACAATTGTATCATAAATTTCTCTTTAGATGATGTTCCTTTTTTATTAGTAATAAAATAACTTCAACATTTTGTATATGATATATCAATTATATCTTTATAATGAATTTTTTTATGATTTTTTTCATTATTATAATTATACATAAATTTATACATTGTATGAATACACTTAGTGAACATAAACTATTAACGGAATTTTATAGATGAATAAAATTTTAGTTATATATAATAAAATTTTACAGTTTTTAAATATACCAATAAATTATATATCTCAATGAATTATTAGGGTAAAAAACCAATGATTGACTAAAAATATACAAATTATAGTAGAAAATTTATAAAATGTGTAAAAAATATTTTTAAACTGATAACCATGAAAATATATTTGTGAAATTCTTCTATTTTTCCAAAAATAAATTTTCATTTAAAATATTAATTAACTAGATATATTTCAATAATATTATAGTATCATTCATATTTAATTAGTAAATAATAATCAAATGATTATATAGATATATTCATGAAAATGTGGGTAGCTTCCTCAGATAAATAATGTTTTAAAACCTCAAATATATATATTATATTCTATTAATTATACAATTATTTTTCTTCTAGAATTTAACTGTAATTATATTTTCACTAATAACATTACATGAAAATTTTTTATATCAAAATTTCCTTTTTAAAAACCTTAGTTTATTATGATCTCTCTAAACTTGTACAAAATGATTTAAAATGAGTAAACATATATAAAATATAAATAAAATTTTAATTTAATTATCTATTATTCATATGTTACATATAAGAACAACCCACATTTCAATTTAATGTGAAATGATTAGAAAGTGATTAAGAGTGTTTTTAAATAACTATTTTTCTTTCTAGTTTTATGAACATTCATCAAATGATCACATATGTGAAAATTATAATGGATTATTTTAATGAGTAGACAAAGCAGTCGTAATTTATATCATATATATAGAAATAACCCACACATTAATCCAATTATCAATTTAAATGAAATAATTAAAAAACAAATGTTTAATTTCATATTTCAACCTTAAATTTTAAAGTCAAATAATATGGCCATCAATTGTCAAAAAATATAAGAAAATAATATTTAAAGTATTTTTGACATATCGGAAAAAACATCACATCATTTTAGTGTGAAATTAAATCAAAGTGATATAAGGTATATTTTTACAATATAATATCTTTCTATCTAATTAATAATGTATAAAATAATAAAAATATAGTATAAAAGATTTTATTGTCATAAAAATTATGTCAATTAACATCAATTAATTATTAAAATGTATGAAACAACCTTTCGTAGTAATCAAGTGATATGTGATCAAAATGGATAAAAGTTATTTTTTGATGTTTCAAAATGTAAATAAATATATCATAACTAAAAACATTATCTTTTATTATCATGAAATTTTGGAAAAAATAATGATGATTCATTCTTTATATTTAATACCAAAAAACATCAATAGAACAATCCTTGTCTATAAAATGATACCAATTTTCATTTCATAGTTTAATAAACATGTGTAAAATTTTTATAACTAAGCACAAACTATAATGTTATCATTTAAAAACATTTAATCATTTTCCATTTTTAGTAATAAACTATATGTTGTAATTAATTATTACTTTCTTGAAAGTATATAATATATATTTTTCAATTAAATATTTTTATGATACAAAAACAAAGGACTAATGAAAAAACATTGGAAATGATAACTAAGTGTAAAATTTTTCTATGAAAATGATCATTGACTTTTTTGACTTTTAAGAAAAAAATACACATTATTCTAACTTTTAATACAACCTAATTGATATAAAACATATCCTTTGAATTCAAAGTCTTATGTTTTTAAGGGAGAAACAAATAACCAATATAGATTAAATGAACTAAAATTTATTCCAAAAATATGGACATCAGTCATAAATATATATATTTTATGTAATAAAAAACTACACATCAATATGACTTCATAATTTCTAGAAAGTTTTATAATTAAATTCTTATAATAAACATTATTCACTGTTATACAATTTGGATCCAAAAATGAAGATAAAAAATGAGTTAAAATTGTTAAAAATGATTGATAGTATCTATTTACTCTTTTGGGAATATTATAGTATAACTATATATCAATATAATGGTTTATGTTCATAAAGTGATCCAAAGAACGTTTTTATTATTATAATATTTTGTGGAGTTCATTAAACGAGTCTAGAATGATTAAAATGGACAAATAATATGGGGATATAATTAAAAATTATTAAAAATCTTATTGACTTGTCTTGATATATATAAAAAACATAAAATAAATTTGATGTGTGATAATTATGATATAATTAAAACACTACTTGTATTACAATAAATGTTCTTTCATCCAAAAACCCATCATATGATCTAAATTGAACAGATGTTAAAATTTGATAATTTATTTTTATTGTAACGAAAATTAGAAAAATGATCACTACTTTTTCATTTCATGTCAACTTTATTGAATAATGACATATTAGGTCATGTGGAATGTTTCATACTCTCTAGGAATCAAACGCCCCAAGGAAAGACAACACGAATCAAGAAATTTTTTACCATGTTCATTAGGGTTAATATAAATAGAATAAGGATGAAATAAAAGATAAAAGGGTAGATAATGGAGTGTAAGAGAAAGAGATATATATTTTTTAGAATATATGATGAAATCATATAGAGGAGACCATGGAACCATTTTAAGAAGAATATATTTCACCATGGATATCATTGGAAGGTCTCAAAAATGATTGATAAAAAGGGGATGACCCCTTAAAAATCACACAAAAATAATGAAAATTTAAATTTTGAGAAAGCTAAAAGGTTTATCCATTAAATATACCTAATTATGTGGAAACCATTTATACTCCACTATATTCGAACCCCCCAGACTCTAAAAAAACTGACATTGCTTATAAAATCCATTCAGAAACTATGGGACCTATGAAATGTTCTATAAATTCAAAAAAAATATTTTGAATCACCCCAAAGTCAAGGGGAAATATGATAAAAGATGTATATAAACCTAAATTTGACTATAAGGTGTTTCATGTTGGTATTATATAGGTAAACCCAAGGGAATATTGAGAGATTTACTAGGAAATTGGTATGAAGATACATATATCAAGGTCCGTTATAATAAATTGAGGTATTTGAGGATGATGAGGAAGATTTAGTTTTTTTCATCAAAGGTAATGTGAGTGTGTTCTCAATCCTCTATTCTCTTATAATTCATAAAGGAGTTTCCATCTCTTTAATTACCATGATTATCATGGTATTAAATGAAAATTTCTTAATAGGGTTGGGGATATCTCTAAGTATATCAACTATTGTTAGTGTGAGACTTTTATTTCTATTATTTTTCTAGGAACAAAGAATTATTTATAGGTATTGAATGGATAGTGTGGACAACATTATATTATAGATGTAACTATATATTATCATACATATCATTGATTTATTTTCATGAACTTGAGAACATGCGAGTTTTTTTCAATAGATAGGTACATAAAACATCATTGGTGAATATTATCTTGTTCTTATTATAAACACATACTATACCATTTAGGTAATTTTATCGGTAATAAAAAATATCACCACTCATTTAGTGATTATTTCCTTCTTTTATCACTGATGAATTATTATATGAGATTATTGTGATAGTGGTGGAGTTAGTTACCATATCTAATGAGAAATAATTTATTTTACCCCCTCATTGAGGACTCATGTTATGAAAAAAATACAATTTTATACATATTTCCTATCTCTAGAAAATAAGTCTAGATGAAACCATCTATATTTTATGTATTTAGAGAGTAGCATGATGGTTTATTTCAAAATATACATATATTTCATATTATTTTACCATAGGGTTCTCTGATATTATTTATAAAGAGTAATAATGGTAGTTTAAGACTATTTTATTAATAAAAATTTATTGAATTAGTTAATGGTGAAGGGAATGTACAAGTTATCAGGAATTGAGTTTTTTATTCGAATAAAGAAGATAGATCATTATCTAAGACTAATATTAGATTTTTTGTCATTTTTTTGAGTTTGAGAGGGAGATAACTAGATTATAGGAATATTATGATGATATGGAACTTAAGAGTTCATGGTATACTAAATTATGCATCCAATTTATGTGTTTACGGAGATCATCATATGATCATTAAAATTGGAATAAACCTATGTTATGTCTCATCTGTCTTTAATGAATCAACATGCAAGGGAAATAAATAATACTACATACATCAAATGAACATGAATCATCCTTTATCTCTATGAAGGATGATTGATGAAGATTAGAGGAGCAGAAAAAAAAATAACTTCCAATATTCTAGGGGATTACACCATCCTTGTATCCCTAATCAAATAGCGAGGACCTCAAATAATAGAATTGGTTCTAGACCCTTCATTGTGTGAATAACATTACTTTTATAAAAAGAGAATTTCAATGGGAATGATATTTACTTGGGTACTACAACAAGAGGGATCAATACCTTATATATCAATCTTTGATTCTATTCATTTGTCAAAGAGTGTTATCCAAATCAATCATAATGGGTTCCTTGTCATGGAACTTATACAATATAACCCATTTGATTGTTCTTCATTGAACAATTTAAATAATTATTTCCTTACTATAAATGACCCATATCATGAATCAGAAATTGAAGACATTATTTTAGAGGTAATGGTCATATGTATGCACTCACATCCCATGTATACCATATGTCTAATCATATTCTATAATAGAATAGAAAAATATATTCATATTCACGTTTTCTTTTACAAATTAATCATATGTTGTTACTAAAATCACATTAAATTATCTACACATAATATGAGATATATCATTAAATATAATATACCCCTTTATGTAAATGTCCAACAATCTTTATCTTTCACATAAATATGGTGTGGATTTAATGTAAGATTCACATATCTTCGTGAATCGGTAAAACATTATATTGGATAATGTTTATTAAACTCTATTAATTTTTGATCAAACACTTTTTCCAAGGATTAATCATCATCTAAAGTATTGAATGTGTAATCATATAAGTATTAATTTCATTGAAAAAAAATATGAATTCCCCTTTTTCATATATGTATTAAAAGATATGACATTGTAAACGAATCTATATAATTTATGTAATTAAGAGTTGTGGTTTGATCTCCATCAAACTTACTCACATATAAAATGAGTATGTATAGAAGATTATGTATTCTATAAATTATATTTATAATAATATAAATCCTTTTGGCAAAATATAAATTGACTACAAGACATGGAACATTGTCAAGATATTATAAACCATCACATAATTTATTAAATATCTGAGGGATATTAAATTTTTTGAGGAATACAATGAATTTAATTTATTGAAAGGATGATAACATCATGTGTCACCCATCCTTGTACTTTAAAATAAAATATGTTACATATATAATAATGGTTATGTATTTACTTAAAGTAATTCAGGTAGGGTCCATATTTATTTTTCTAATCATACAAGTTAAAAAAATCCCTTATTGGTTGAGCTTCAATTGACAACATGATTAACTACATACCCTAACACACCCAAAAAAACACCCAAATTAGGTAATATACAATGCAATGTGTAAGAAAATTATCAATATTTCATGGCTCACACAATCGGTATCTCACTGACCTCTGGTAATAAGTATTGATAATATTCATAAAAACTTATGTATATCAATTACAATATGAAATTACATGGTATATATATGGAATATTAATCCAAATAATTTTCCTCTACTAATAATCACAAGAGTTCACTAAACATGTTAATCATAACAATTTATCAGAAACCATAATAATTTATTGTAACTCCCCAGCCCTAGTTACCCATAGTTAGTGCATTATTACATAACATTGGCATGATTACAAGGGATCAAATCCCGAAATATTGGTCAGTTTTGTATCCTTGAATGTACCAAATACATATATAAGTTTTACATTACATCATGAAATAAAAACAACAAAAACATTTTTTACCTTTTGAACACACTTATATCACTATGCCTATCCCTATAGGTCAACTATAAAATACTTCTTCACATCCTAGGAAAAATAAAACATAGAAAGGGGTGAGCATAGATTCTCAGTACTGATGACAATATAGCGGGAACTTTCTTAAATAAGAATAAATATTAGGCAATTTGTAAGACTAAACCAAAGTCCTTTTAAACATAAACTTCATCATAATATGGAAAAGATAAATTGAATAATGCCATTTACATATTCACATGGATATTTTACTAGTCAAATAATCGCATGTAACATCAATATCATATTTCATAATGATGGAATGCATAATTCCAGAAATCATAACCACATAGTCAAGGCCTCGTGCCATGACTACAAATAAGATTTTTTTTCAAGGCCTTGTGAAAAGACACTAGTTTGTATAATGAGAGCTACTAATGCATTGTGGAACTATAGAAGGCTCTACCCATCACTTACTAAGTCTAATGCTTTCCTTATATGAAAAGGTTTAATAATAACATGAAAATTCATATTAAAACTAGAATATGAAATGTCAATAATTTATGCATAAACCCTGAATACCATATCTACAGTCAAACATATCACAAAAACCTTCAATACAATATGGATTATTTGTATCATAATAAATCAACTTCAAACAATTTTAAAATCCATCAAAGGATGTGGACCTAGATGAATTGAAAACTACATAAAAGAAAAACCTCTTTCTATTATGAACCCATTTAAAAGTCACAAAATTATAAAAGAAAACATTTATTTTATAAATATTCTTTTAATCTTGTAATGTAAGCTTTGAAAATGTTATAACAGTTGAAAATAGACGCACCCTCCGTATAAGTTAAAAACACATTCATTCCTTAATTTTGTTGAAAATTCCGTAAAGGACCTCATTTGGAAAATGATAGAAAGATTCATTTATAAAAAAATTTAAAAGTCAAATAGGGGTATAAATGACTTTAACCCATAGTCTAGAAAATAGTAAAAATGTTTTGAAATACATTTTTAAAAAACATGGATGTGGATGATAAAGATGTCCCAGTAGATATTCACGTATAAACAACCTCAGATAATGAATAGAATGTAGAATTAACACTTAAGTATTAATTTTCCATGATCAAAAGGTACATTAAAATCCTTTATAGTATTTAAATAATTGTTATTAATTTATACGGGAAACATATATATAAATATGACATCATATATGATCTTCTAATATTTTATTGTTAATATTATTTCAGTAGTATCTTCGTTTCGGGTGTTACCTGATTCATTTTCTTTTATATTATTGGATATGTAAGTCATGTTTTATATAGATATGATGTATTTTATTCATATATAGAATTATATGAAGTTCTTAAACATTATTTTTAATCATAAAATTAAAATTATTTATGGATGGTTACGATGGGGAATGAATTTCATCACGTTCGTGGAGACGGTAATCCGTACGTATGCATGAGAGACAATATCATTCTATTAATGATGAAATCATATTTAATTTGATGATATATCATATATATAGAATAATTAAAATTTTATATTTATTATTTACATCAGTTATACTCATTATTATTCCAATCCAAATTATTAAGTGTTTGAATAACGAACTACACCAAGACGTGGAGACAGTATGCTTTACGTATGCACGTTTGGTGACTTGTCATTCATTGGATGGATAGAATAATTAATATGGTTGTACTGTATTTATAATTTCATCAATTACTGTATAATTTACTGCAGTTATTATTTTGGTAAGGAAGCAACAAAGAAAGAGGAAGTGGAAGAGGAAAAGAACTTTGAAAAAAGGTAGTGAAATTATTACCTCTTCTTCACGTGTTTCCTTTTGAGATGATCAAAAGGTCTCCATAGATTCACTTTATGATCAATGTAAGGAAACTAGGTCAAAGTGAGAGTAGTTGGGAGGATATTTGGGGAGGTTTTGGCCGATCCAAATTGCTTTGGAGGTGTGATTTTGAGAGTAGGGGATGTACCCATTTATAAGAGAGGTGAGGGTCACGTTAGGAAAACCATGAAATATTACATTATTATAAAATAATATTCGGTTTCAAATTGCTCCAAAATTATTTATTTCTAGGGTAAGATGGTTATGGGTCCAAAACCTCTCAACCAATCTATTTTAGATAGTTTTAGGTCACCATATTAATCTTATCTTTTAGATTTTACTTGTAGTTAAATAGTTTAACTTTTACCATGCATTCTTGTGTTATAATAATAATTGGATAATAAACATACTGTAAAAATAGAATCAAACCACAAGGGGTTAATTATTAATATATCTGACCTTATCTATGTCCATTGGCTGATCCATATATTTTTAGTAATATTATATCAATTAATAATATAGTATTTGTTTTAAAAACTCATTTATGTCAATTTTGACACTTTAATATTTTGTTTTTGTGAAAGTCATAACAGCATGATTACTTCGAAAAAAATTTATTAAATCAACCATAAAATGTCATATTAATCTAGGAAACATTTTGATTACAAAAAATGTATCAATTAACGTTTATTTTTATATTTATATGATTAATTATTGTAATCATTCATTAATAAGGTAATTATTTCATCATCATTATGTCATAAATAAATTTACTTATTTAAGATCTAAAAATTATAAATAAAATACCATTCTATAAGAAATTTTTTTTTATTTATAATGAATATTTATATTTGAATTCATCTTATACTTAACCCTATATTAAAAATGGTTTAGTTATTAAACATTGAATTTAACACTTTAATATTTTCTTCAAATATAATAATAATAAATGTCCTAATCTAATACAAGTGGACCAAAAGGATCATATTTTATTCCTAATGATGATTTTGGTCGAAATACACTTAGGAAATATAATTAAGGAATGTTTTAGATAATAATAAGACCATTTTTACCTTTAATTAGCCTATTTACTTTTGACTGTTGTAAATAAAAGTTAAAAGTTACTATTCACCAAAAAATATTTTTATGTTATTGAAAAAAAACTACTTATTAATATCAACAATGTCCCTAGGATTTTTTAAAGTCAATTTACAGAATTTGTGAAATTACATTTTATGCAAATTTGCAAATGCGCCTAGAAAGTGGGTAAAAGACGGTAAAAAGTTCGATAAAATTTTATATATCTAATATTATTAACAAATGACTCCTTGAATTAAATTGAACATAAATAGGTATAATGTATCTATTTTTACCAAATATAAATTTAAATAAAATAAGTAATTATTTAAATAAAAAGTCAGTTCTAAACAATAATTCAATGTGTTTCACTATTCTTCAAAAATTGAATGTTCTCAGAAAAATACCAAAAATTCACCCTAAGCTAATTTCGATATTCCAAATTCAGAAATGATGTCCATTTTAAAAAACAAAATTTTTATAATTTCAAAAAGTGGGTATTACTATTCATAACGGGTAGTTTGATTGGTCATGGTGTGTTAAAACTACAAGTTGTGTACAACGGAAGCAACTGTATTATTCAATAGGAAATGTATCGTAAAATATTGGGGTGTTACATTCACATATCCTTCAATTAATTTCGTCCTCAAAATTTCTAGAATATTACTTCATAAAAATATTCAGGTCGTTCTTAATCATAATATCCTATGGTTCGCACGTTGCCTCCTCCATCTTATGGTTTCTCCATAGAACTTTTACCAAATGAGTCATTCAGTTTCTCAGCACTTGTTCTATGGTATCAAGAATCTTGACAGTCTCTTCACAATAAGATAGATCAGGATCTAGTTTTATTTTTTATACGTGAGTACATGTGTTGGGTCAGGCATGTATTTTCACAATAGTGATATGTGGAACACATCATGAACTTTGGAGAGACTTGACAGCATTTCCATACGATAAACTACAACTCCAGTTCGTTCAAAAAGTTCAAAACATCTGATGTACCAGGGACTTAATTTACCCTTCATACTAAAACTTATAACACCCTTCCATGAAGATAACTTCAAGAAAATATGATCTCTTACATGAAATTCCAAATCCTTACATCGGTTATCGACATAGACCTCTTTCCTACTTTGAGCTTCTTTGATGTGGGTTTAGATAATCTTCACCTTTTCCATTGTTTCCCCAACATGTTCTAGGCCAATAAGTATTCTTTCACCAACATCATCCCAACAAGATGGTGTGTGATATCTCTTTCCATTCAATTCTTCATATGGTGCCATATGAATACATGAATGGAAGCTATTGTTATAGGAAAGTTATACCAGAGGTAAATATTGATCCCACATACTTAGAAAGTCAAGTGATCAAGATCTCAACATGTATTCTAAGGTTTGAATAGTTCGTTCTGATTGTCCATCAGTTTGAGGGTGGTAGGCAGTGCTTAAAAAGTTTAGTTTCCAAGGCCTTCTGAAGACTTTTCCATCATCTTGATTTAAAATGGGGATCATGATCAGAAACAATTGATAGGGTTACTCCATGAATTCTTACAAATTTATTAAAATATATTCTTGCTAGACGTTCAAGTGGTAAATATTTTCTTATAGAATGAAAATGTGCTGAATTGGTAAGATGATCAACAATGACCCATATTTCATCATTCCTTCTTGGATTCTTTGGTAGCCCCATGACAAAGTCCATTGTAATATCATCTTATTTCCACTCAGGTATGGGAAGATGTTGCATGACTCCTCTAGGATGTTGTCTTATAGCTTTCACATGTTGAGAAATCATAAATATTGACACATAATCAACAATCTATCTCTTCATGTTGTCCCATAAAAAATGTTCCATCAAATATATATACATCTTAGTTCTACCAAGGTGTATAGGGAAATTGGATCTATGATCATCATCCAACAATTCCTTTTTTAGATCAGGTATGTGAGGAACACAAAGTCTCTTCCAAAATTTCAAAATCCCATCTTCATATACGAAGTCAGTCAATCTCCCATCATTCACAGCTTTAATTTTCTTTTAAAACTCCTCATCATCAGTCTGAGAACTTTTTATCCTTTCTAGTAAAGATGGTTTACCAACCATTTAAAAAATTATTGATGTTTCACTTTCAATGATTATTCACATATCCATCTTTACTAGATCCATGAACATGGGATCCCTTTCAACTCTCATATTGTTCAACACTCCATGATCCTTTCTTCTCAAAGAATATGCCACCTTATATTCCTTCCCTGGGTGGTAGTGTATAGAGCAATAATAATCTTTAAATAGTTAAAGCAATCTTTTTTTCCTTATGTTGAGTTCTTTCTTTGATAAAATATACTTAGAACTCTTGTGATCAGTATATATCTCATATTTTTCACCATAGAGATAGTTTCTCCATATTTTCATAGAAATGATTACATCTTCAAACTCAAGATCATGAGAGGGATAGTTTTTCTCATTAATTTTTATCTATCATGATGCATATGAAATAACTCTATCATTCTACATAAGGACACAACCAAGTCCTTTCTTTGAAGAATCATTATAAATAACAAACCCATCATTCCATGACGGTAGAGTCCCGATAGGATTATTGAATAATATTCAATTCAGTTCTTCAAAACATTATTCACACTCTTTTGTCCAAACAAATTTTACTCCTTTATATGTGAGCTTGGTTAATGGGTTTTCCAATAGTGAAAAATTATGGACAAAATGCCAGTAAAAACCTACTAAAAAAATCAAACTGTATACCTAGGTTATACTCGTCAGTGATTTCCATTCTTGGATTGCCTTGTTCACTGAAGGATCGATAGAGATTCCATCCTTAGAGATAATATGTCCTAGAAAATAAATTTCTTGAAACCATAATTCACACTTTCTAAAATTCCCATGTAATTCATTTCTTCTGAGGGTTTTCAGTATAGTACGCAAGTGATTTTAATGGTCTTTGTAGCTTTTTGAGTATACCAATATATCATTAATAAATACCACTACAATTTCATCATGAGATTACTTGAAAACTCTATTCATTGATTCCATGAAAATAGAGGGTGAATTTCTCAATCCAAAAGGCATTACTGTAAACTTGTAATGCATGTACCTGGTTCGAAATATTGATTTCATAATGTCTTACTTCTTCACCCAAAATTGATGATATCTGGAGCGAAGGTCAATCATTGAAAAATATTGATCTCCATGAAGTTGATCAAATAAATCATCAATGTGAGGTTGGGGATACATGTTTGTTATTTCTATATCATTGATCTACCTGTTGTCAATGTACAACCTCATAGATCCATCTTTCTTCTTAACAAAATGTACATGGGATCCTCGTAGAGAAACACTAGGGTGAATAAATCCGTTATTACACAATTCCTCTTGTTGTTTCTTTAGTTCCACTAATTCCACAGTGTCTGTTGTACAAGGGGTCTTTGATATGGATCTTTAACTAGGAATTAAATCAATGGAAAACTCAATTTCTCGTTCTAGAGGATTTCTTGGTAAATCCTATGGAAACACATAAACATATTATTGAACAATAGGTACATCCTATATATCAAAATTATTTTCCCTCACCCATATTTATTTCATTATCTTCCTCCCCAATAAATGAATTTAGTTGGGCTACTAGGGGTGGATATAGATAAGAATCAGGTGGATAAGTTTTTGATCTAAATAAAAGGTACTCCTTATCATCATTGGAAATTGTAACCTACTTCTTCTTACAATAAATTTTCACATCATGGCCCGAAATCCAATCCATACTGAGGATTATATCAAATTCAATCAGGGGTATTATAATGAGATTAGTAGATAAAGAACATTTATATTCCCTAATGGGGACTAATTTACAAAACATTATTTCAATGATACTTCCCTTAGGTATTTTGACTAAAAAATCACTTGTTAAATCATATTAGGAATATCTAATTTTCTTAGATAACTGGGATGATATGAAACAATGTGATGATCCAGAATCAAATAACGCTTTGCCTAAACTTGAGGAAATCCTTAAATTACCTACCACCACATCATTCGGAGATTCAACCTCAGCAGTATTGATTTCATAAGCATGACCTTGCTCCCTTGGCCTTTTCCGAGGTATGTTTCCTTTGTGTTTAGGATATTCATTTTCATAATGTACCTTTTGTCTACAATTGTATCATTCATCATAGACAGCCTCTATATTTCCCTTGCAATCATGAGCTTGGTGGCCTTTTTCACCACACTTATAACGAACTCTCATTCCTTTCAGGAAAGTACCAGGGTGTTTCTTACCACATTTACTAGAGGATAGATATTCAATTATTCCCTTATTCCCGTTATTTTTTTTTTCTAGAGTTGTCAGAAGATTTTTTCTTCTCTTGCTTTGCTTTAAAGTCGTAAGTCTTATAGAATTAATTTTCTATCTTGATAGCATATGAGACAATATCTCTGTACGATGAGAAGGATTGTGAGAGAAATTCTCGACAGATAAATGGTTTTAACCCATAAAATAATAAATCAATCTTACTCATTGGGTTACATATATAATATGTTTCATGAATTACTAACCTTGTAAAGTTAGCCTCATACTTTGTGACATTCTCATACTCCTTTTTCCTCATACATAGAAACTGTCTTTCCATATCTTCTCGACGGTCACGAGGAAAGTATTTTTCTATGAAAATATATTAAAACTTCCTACATTCCATATTTGATACTTCTTCATCATCCTTTGTATTTTTAATTAATAAACACCATTGATATGCATCTCCTGTGAGGCGATAAACATCCATGAAAACTTTTTCCCATTCACTAATCCCCAAAGAATGAAATATTTTCTCTAAAGAACTTATCCATTGCTTATCTGCAAATGGATTTTTAGTCCCATTGAATTTTTTTGGTTGTTACCTCATGATGCAGTCTAACATTGATCCTCCTCATTTTGGATCAGGGTGCTCCATACGGGTAAGGTTATTATTCATAACCTGGTTGAGTTGTCCCAGTAAGGTGATAAGATGATCAAAACTAGTTACATCACCAGCTCCACTATAATTATCTTGAGTAGGAGGGAAATCTCAACATGGATTTTGTGCATTGATATGGTTTCCATTCCTTAAACTAGCCTCCATTTCTAAGAAATGGCATACACTATATTAGTTTATGAATCACAATACATAATTACAAACCTGTAAAACATTTAACATTAATTAAATAGTTTATGGATATAATCCATAATCATAAAAATGTTTTCTTTGAGGAGTTATATACTCATAAATCTTTAATAATGTTTTGTAAAGAAAATGTAAATTATCCTAGGAATATCCCCTGGGAGTTTCATAACCAAGAATGCAGCAATGCCATTTGTCATGTACCGGGATACCAAAGGTCAAGCCCAAAACTACTTGTAAGAGTTTTCACTCCTAGATATATCTGTGCCAGATCCACCTCTACCTTCTCGTATCCAGATAGGGATGTATTTCATGGAAAATACACAAAATTTATATGTCACCAAAATTATAGGAAGTTATTCTATACTAATCCTCAAATTCTATCTTAGGGTAATGTTCTCTAATCAAATTTTGTCTAAATCTAGTTTACAAGGTTTGTACTAAAATTCCTCTTATACCAACTGTAATGCCCCGAACCTTGTTAACCAAAGTCAGTTCATTATTACATAACATTGAAGTGATCACATGGGATAAAAACTCGAAAGACTGATCAATTTAGTAACCTTGGAAGTACTAGTTAGATACATAAGTTTTACATTACATCATAAAATAGAAACAAAAACAAAATATTCTCCCTTTTGAACACACTTATATCCCTTAGCCCATCCCTCCAGGTAAACTGTAAAATAATTCATCCCATCCTGGAAAAAATAAAACATAGAAAGGGGTGAGATTAGATTCTTAGTAAGGATAACAATATAGTGGAAACATTATTCCAAAAGTATAAACATTTAAGGCAGTGTATAAGACTAAAACACAAGCCTTTTAAACTTAAAGTTCAGAATAATATGGCAATGATAAATCAAATAATTCCATTTACTTATTCACATTGATATTCTACTTGTAAAATAATCACATGTGAAATCAATATCCAATTTCATAATGATGGAATGCATAATTCCAGACTTCATAATCACGTAGTCAATGCCTTGTGAAAAGATAAAAAATAAAATTTTGTCAAGGCCTTGTTAGAAGACACTAGTTTGTCTAATGAGACCTACCAATGCATAGAGGAGCTATAGTAGGATCCACCCATCACATATTAAGTTCAATTCATTCCTCATATGAAAAGGTTTAAACATAAAATAAACATTCAAATTAAAACAAGCTTGCGAAATGTCAATACTTTATCCATAAACCATGATTAACACATCCACATTCAAAAATTTAACAAAACCTTCAATACAATATGGAATATTTGTATCAGAATAAATAAACTTCAAACAAGTTTAAAATTTATCAAAGGAAGTTGACATAAATGAAATGAAACTATTTGAAAGAAATACCTCTTTATATTATGAAATAATTTAGTAGTCACATAATTATAAAAGAAAACATTTATTTTGGAAATATTTTTATAATATTTTAAGGGAATCATTGAAGGTGTCATAATGGTGGAAAATAGTTTCACCCTCTGTATAAGTAAAAAACATTATTTCCTTAATTTTGTTGAAAAGATCGTAAAGCACCTTGTTTAGAAAATAACAGAAAGATTCCTTTATAAATATTTTATAAAAATTCAAAAAATGTTATAAATTAATTTAACCCATAGTATAGGAAATAGTAAAAAATATTTGAAATACATTTTTAAGAAACATGGATGTAGATGATGAAGAGGTCCCAGCAGGTACTCACATATGAATATCCTTGGATAATGTAGAAATTGTAGAATTAAATCGTACCTTGTACATTTCCTTGTTAGTGGGTATGTTAACCTCTTATATAGTAGTTAAATCATTGTTATTAAATTATAAAAGAACCATATACATAAATATGATATCATATTTGATCTTCTAATATTTCTTTGTTAATAATATTTCAGTAGTATCATCATTTCGGGTGTTAAGTGATTTGTTTTCCATTATATTTCTGGATATGTAAGTCATGTTTGATATGGATAGGATGTATTTGATTCATATACATAATTATATTAAGTTCTAAAAAATTATTTTTAATCATAAAATGAAAATTATTCTTGAATGGTTACGATGGGGAATGAATTTCATCACGTTTGTGGAGACGGTAATCCGTATGTACGCATGAACGACAATATCATTCTATTGATGGTGAAATCGTATTTAATTGGATTATATATCGTATATATAGAATCATTAACTTATTATATTTATTATTTACATCATCTATATTCATTATTATACCCATCAAAATAATAAACTGTTTGAATAATGAACTACACCACGATGTGGATACGGTAAGCCATATATACACACGTATGGTGAATTGTCATTTATACGATGGATATAATAATGAATATGATTTTACCATATATTTAATAACATCACTGTATGTATAAGGTACTAGAGTTATTAATTTGGTATGGAAACAACGAATAAAGAGAAATTCATTGAAAAAAATAACTTTGAAAAAAAGTGGTGAAAATATTACCACTTCTTCGGGTGTTTCCTTTTGAGTTGGTCAAAAGGTCTCCTTAGGTTGTATTTATGATAAAATTAAGGACACTGGGTTGAAGTGAGGGTATTTGGAAGGATATTTGTGCAGTGTTGGCCGAGCTCAATGGTTTGGAGGCATGATTTTGGGAGAAGGGGAAGTACCCTTTTATAAGAGAGGTGAGCGTCGCTTTTGGAAAATGTTGAAATATTATTTTATTATACATTCATATTTGGTTTATAATCGCTCAAAAATAATTTATTTCATTAATAATGTGAATATGGGTCAAAAAACGATCAACCAATAGGTTTTAGATAGGATAGGTCACCATATAAACCTAATCTTTTAGATTTAACTCTTAGTTAAATAGTTGAACTTTTACCATGTATTCTTGTATTATTATAATAAATAGTTCATAAACATACTATAAAAAATCCAAGAGAACCCCAGTGGTTCATTATTAATATATATAACCTTATCTAAGTATATAACCTTATCTAAGTCCTTTTTCAGAACCTTATATTTTTATGAATATTATATCAATTAATAATATATTATTTGTTTTGAAAACTCATTTATGTAAATATTGACACTATTTGGTATTGTGTTTTTGTGAATGTCATAACAGCATGACTACTATGAAGAAAATTAATTGAATAAAAACTAACATGTCTTATTAATCTATTAAATTCTTGGAATTCATCAAAAAAAATCAATTTACACTTATTCAATAGAATTTGGACATGTGTTAGGTTAATAATAATATCATTTTTACATTTAATTACCCTATTTACTTTTAACCATTGTAAATAAAATTTAAAAGATAATATTCACCAAAACATATTTTCATCTTATCAAACCACATTTTACATACTGATATCATTTTTTTTCTCGAATTTTTGAAATTCAATTCACAGAAGTGGTAAAATTACGTTTTAGGTAAATTTGCAAATGCGCTTAGAAGGTAGGTAAAAGACGATAAATAGTTCAATAAAATTTTTTATATATAAAATTATTATAAAATGACTACATGAATTAAATCGACCATAAATAGGTATTATAAATCTATTTTTACCTAATATAAATTTAAAAAAAATAAAATATTATTTAAATAAAAAGCCGGTTTTAAACAATAACGCAGTGGTTTTCACTATTCATCAAAAATTGAATGTTTTCAGAAAAATACAAATTATTTACCCTAAGTTAATTTTGATATTAAAAATACAAAAATGAATTGAATTTTGAAATATAAAATTTATAAAATTTCAATAATTGGGTATTACTGTTCATAACAGCTAGTTTTATTGGTTATGGTGTGTTAAAACTCCAAGTTGCATACAACACAAGATATTGTATTATTCAAAGGGAAACATACCGTAGAATCTTTGGGTGTTACATTTATGATGATAATAAATAATGGAAAAATAAATTTTATAAATTTACATGGACATTATCATTCAACCTTTCATGTAAATTAAATTTCAATCCACATGAATGAATAAAAAATTATTATTTCTATTTATTATAAAAATATGATACATTATTAAACCATTTAAAAAATCACTTATGTATGTTATAGAAAGTAATTCCATGTGACCCTTGTTCTTCAAGATTTATTATGAATAAATTAAGGGATATAATATATTTTCATATATTTCAACTCAATAGATTATAACATCTCCCCTCTCAATGATCTCACTTAGAAGATGGTATTTTTGTAGGATGAGTTTAGTTTTTCGATGATACTGATATTACACTTATTAATACATGTCTATATTATCTTAAAAGTAAATCTTGATCATTCCATCAATGATAGAAACCACCTATAGTTTCAAAATGAACATCTGAATCAAAAAAACAGTCTTCACAACATCTAATGATGCCATTTACTATTCCTATATTTTTTAATCAACCACATTGTCCTTTTTATATATCTTACAACTAATAGCTCCACCATTAAGGAAAAACAAGAAAAACAATTGATATTTCATATTATATTTCTTATTTGTAAATTGAGAATTACTACAACCCTTTATATCAAGATCGTCATCTTATCCGAATATTAATAACATATCCCTAGTCTTTCTCATTTTCTTTAGAATGTAATTCAATGTAATCTAGTGACACTCACTAGGATTGTATGGGTATCTACATGTAATTAAAAGTGTATAAGAAACATTAGGTTTAGGACAGAATATATAATACATGATAAGATTTTTGATTCATGTATATATAGTTCTATTAGTCCATTTTAACTAATTTGATTGGTCTTGAATCTTATAAAGTTTTATTTCATGAAGGATTTTAAATAAATCCTTATTGGAGTTATTTATACAAAAATATAATATCCCATTATTTGTGTATGTGTGTATCCTACTTATATAAAACCTATTAGATCTATATCTACACATCTTTATACACATTATTTAGATTAAATCTCCCAAATATTTCATCGATATGTATTTACCCAATGACATCTAGAAAATTGAAAATTCTAGATTTAATTTCATATAAGTACTATTAAATCCACAGAATATTTTACAAACAATAAAAAACTCCCATTAATCTTCTTATATAATTAATATTCATCTGAATATACTTTTTCATCATACTAAGTGAATATGTTTCTACATATTCAATAACATTGATTTTATTGAAACAATTTTTAACAAGGTGTTCATTTTGAGTACACCCTCAATCATTCATGTATATTTTCTTTATGATAATCCACATTAACCAAATGTTTCTCCACCCTCCATGTGTATATACTAGGTTTGTTAGCGTAGGTGGAGTTCATTTAAGATTTCACAGATTTTATCCATCTCTCAGAATTAATATATTCAACTTCATTCTAATAGGTGGTAGGTTCATCTCATATAGAAACTAACTCACTATAATTATATAAAAATTCATATCTCATGAGATATTAATTAATCCTAAAAATATTTTAATTTACTTGTGTATATTTAGTAAATTATTATTTTATAAACCATTGTGGAAACTTCTCAAATTTATCTCAAGAACACATCAAATTTGTTGGTCATAAATGTCTCCATGTTAACAAATCTTCCCACTAATTAGTCAATCTATGGATTTTCTCTCATGGAAATAAAAAAATTACTCCAAACACACTTTGTGTTCAGTATGATTATAGATGTAATAACCCATAGTATTATTAGTATAACATAAATAACATTAGTCCTACTTTTAACCTATAATCACAGAATAAAATATTTTTAATTCTAATTTAGAACCCCAAATCATCATAACATGGGAAATGTGATGATTCAATATCCATATAGTATATTTTCTAATTATGATTCTTCTAGATAGAACTAGGTTTCATTGGAATGCAACAGTCTCCTGATTATAACCCCATAATGAAATAGGAAGTTCAACCTAAATCACCAGTCATCAATTTCTATTAAATAATGAAATATTCTTTATCTCAAACATACCATTCTACTATAGATTCCATGAGGAGAAATTTGTGTAACTATTAAAGAATCTCCCAGATGATCATTGAATTGCTAGATCATTTATTCACCTTTCTGATCTTATTGTGGAATCATAATACAATTTATAAGTTTATTTTGTATTTTAATTTTTCAAAATAATTGAATTTTTCAAATTCATAACTATTATTTATTATCATATAATAAACCATAATGGGTAAAGACATAATTATAAATTAAAAATTCTACAAAACCACAACCTATTTGATTAATAAGTAATATACATGAATGAAAATGTATGATATCCAAAAACCAATATCCCTTTTAATTTTCCACCAAAATTTTCCTTCATATTTTTTCATAATAAATGAGATTATTGATTTTCAATTTATTCATTATCAAATTATTCCAACAATCTATCTCTATTTATTTTCTAGATTAATTTCAAGTTTATATTTACAAAGAGATAGTTACAAATATATTTTTGATAGAAAAAACCATGAACATAAAATTATAAGCTATATAGATAGGGTTATCTATATTAAGAATTTATAAATTGTTCACCATAATCTTAATGCCATTAAAAATTACATTCACATATATATATATATATAACAACTATTTTTTTATAATAGTGAATGAAAATCCCTTCCTGTCCAAATAAGAGACATGCTAAAAAAATTTATGTAAGGAACATCTTAATAGTTCTTGAGTTTTATATATAATCCATTTATTAATGTCAATTCATAAATGATTACATCAAATGTAGAAATATTTATTCATTATTAACAAAATGTTATACATTAACATTTTTTAGTTCCCTCATATCTATAATCCTTTATTTGAATACACTAATGTGTTAAGTGAACCCGATATCTAATACTAATTCTTTATAGTAATTTAAATTAGATTCTATAACATTATCTTTCATATTCTTAGAATTATTCTATTTTAGAACACATCTCCACCATATTTACCAATCTACAATACTCCTATACATAATGAATTAAAGTGATCTCAATATTTTTGTCAAGAAGTATTCAATAGTTTATAACATTGACAAATATATGGGTGAGTAATATTTATTATATCATATCATCAAGTTATTTCAATGAAATTACTATCACTAAATGAATTCATCATACATCATATTGATTTAGTGACCCAATATCTAAATTTCACTAGGATTTTTTTTGACGTTAGTGTTCTTCTCATCACTAATGTATTTAGGTATGAAAAGTTTCCATTCATAATAGTAACTATTCTTTGGTCTTTTAGTAGATAACCCTTTTACAATATAAATATTATTGAAATAAACACAACTTCATTCCTCTTGTATCAAAAATTTTACGGTATCTCAACTAAAAGTCACTAAAATACCACACAAAGATATGGTTACCTAACCATTAGAGATATACATTAACAAAATTCATTATATTAAATAATCCATTTTAAAACGTGTTTACCAAAAACTACCTCATTAGATGATCAACTACATAACATATGGTTTTTATATAAGTAATATCACACATAATTTTGGATGTGATTTATTTTAAAAATTTTACTTGTTTATTTTAACTTGGATTCATGTTAAACCCATTTAATATGCTATAATAGATATTATAAAAAAAATTATTTTTTAGCGTATTATTTCTGAAATTTATTAATATTGGAATCCTTATTACATCTAAGAAAATTATTTTTTCATATAAAATTAATGTGAAACTCTTTACATGTCCCACAATTTTCTGGTTATCACTCAAATCTAGAGGTCAATTGTATCCATACATATAAACAATCATCTCATAAAAAAAGTTACATATACTATTCATGTAAAATTATAGAGTTATATGATATTGAAAAAAATAAAAATTAGAAAGGCTAATGGGGGAGATAGCCATACTCACAAAATTAAATAATAAGGCGTAAGCCTGTAGAGCAGTGGGTGGTCTGACACTATGTCCTTATTCTCAAAAATATATTAGAAAACTGAGAATCTAAATAATAATGACACTAAATCATAATATATGGAATGTATATTCAATTAAAAATTTAAATCTCATAACACTAAAAAGAATGATATCATGGTAGATAGAAAAAAATCTTATCGAGTCTATAAAATCATATAAGATAAAGAAAAAATGTAACAACCTAAGAATTTATATAATTAATCTACGCATGATAGAATACAACATGGGAAACATCGAACATAGATAAAAAATGTAATAATATTATTTTAAATATACTATTTTTTCCAATCAATTACATTAGTGGGTATTAATTGGACTAATAAATTATGAAAATTATTATGTTTTTTACATGTAAAAAGAATCAATGGTTTTCTATTTATTATAAAAAAATTAACATTCACTTGAAATAAAAATAAATGTGTCATGAAAAAAATATTATCTTGAATCGAGATTTCATCACGCTATGCTCACAAAAAATAAAATTAATTTTTCCTAATATTTTGAAATTAATTTTTAATAATTTAATTTACATTTGTATTCTTAATATAAATAATATTTTTGGGGTCAAATTTGGGTTTTTTCTGAAATATAATGACTTTTTAGGGAAGAGTGAAAGCATCGATTGTAGTAAAAATGTCATGTATTTTCAATAAATTAAGTAATCAAAAAATTTCATTAGGTTTTGAAAATTATTTCAAGAAAAATAAATATTATTTAAATATATTTAATCAACTTTAATATCATTATAATCCATGTTATATTTTATTTTATTATATTCATATTTTTGTGGTTAAAACATGATTTTTCTGAACACTATTTGAAAGTGCATAATTTTCCTCCATATTAATTAATTAAGAAAGAACCTAATAAGATGTGGTTTGAATAATATTTATCGATTATATATATAAAAATATTAATTTAAATTCTTATAATTATTATTACTAGTCATAGATTAAATATAAAATCATCTTTTCTTTGAAAAATAAACTTCATGAAAACACGATTTTTCTTCATCTTTGTGGGTTTAATATTAAGTTAAATTTTTAAAAATATTTGAATTGAATTAGGTAAAATGGAAATATTATTATTAAAAAAAATAATTTATCTTATACAGTATATTCATCTTTATTTTTTATAATAATGAATATTAAAATCCCATAAAAAATAATTTTCTGATTATGGCAAAAAAAAAGATTTATTGGTTGGTTAAACTAAAAAGATAATTATTAAAATTACCTAAAAACTTATCTAATATATATTTTATGTCCATATTATGAACTTATAATTTATATTTCTAGATAATATTTTATTTTTCATCGTTATTCATGTTAAAAATGTGGTTAGACTTTTTCAATTCAAAAATTACAAGTGTGACACTAACTTAATATATAAAATCCAACCCCTCTCATTTCTTATTATCAACATAAAATCCCATTGAGTTGAAAAATACACAAAAAAATATCTTACATATCTTCATCCCCATGTAATATATCACTCATTTTTATAAAAAATACATACTAATAAATCTTATGGTTCATACCTACGGAGTTTCTCTAAAGAAGGGGTACCATACATAACCAATCATTTTTATTTTATTTCTTCTTCATAATCTATAAAATACGCTTAAATTATTATTATAAAATAAAAAATCTACCATATACTGAGATTTTATTAGGTTAATTTAATAACCTAAATCCTTCCCCTCTTTCATCAAATGGGATTTGAAATCATCATTAATGTGTACGGTGGATGACTTCCTCGCAAACAGATTTCATTCGTTTTCCATCACCACATCCCCCAACTTGTAATAATGATGGATCTAATATATATATATATATATATATATATAACATATCTATAATTGTTTAGTTATTATATCACTGTTGATGCTCATTTCCTTCACAGATTCTAACGAATGGAAAAGGGGAATACCTTAAGCACCAAGAGAGTCATCCTTTGAAAAAAATCAAAAATTGACCAAGGCATGAACAACGAACCTTTTAAGCATGGGTTGTTCAAGTTTTCTTATTGTCACGCAAGTCACTTGCGCACCACATATAGGTCATGCAATTCACTTGCATGCCCTATTATTTTTTCACCCAAGGTGCTAAGTGGCCTATAAATAGCCCCTGTGGGCCCCCCATTCCGGGGACGAATTTTCCAAAACTCATATTTGAGCTCTGGTCTCCCAAGTCTCTTCTTGACGTCTTCCGAACACTTCTAAGGTAATTCTATACCTAAAATGGAAGCTCTAAATAGGAATAATAAGACTCCATTTTTAGAACTCATCTATACTTATTCCCCTAAGTTTCCATCCCTTAATGGAAGTGAAGACACTTGTGCGTCGCCTTTCCATCTCAAGGAAACTTGCGCGCCACCCATATAAAAGCCTTGAGGGATGATAATAAGGGCTCCAATTCAAATTCACTCAACTATCACTTCATGGATTCTTCATTGCTCAAGTAGAATAATGTCACGCAAGTATACTTGCACGACTAGGACTTGAGCGCCAGAACAAAACTTGTGTGCCTCCTTCTTCGTAACTTTCTTTCCTAAAATTCTCCTTTCCTCTTCAAAGACAGCATTGAAACCCCTCTTCAAAACCATTTGTGGCATGGTTCCTTTGTTGTCTTCCTTATCTGAATAGAATTCTGAGAAGTTATTTTGATTTGGGCCTCCTTCTCAGGAGTAAGCCCCAAATTACAAATCCCCTTAATATGGGAATCCTCCTCAGGAGTAATCCCTAGTCTTAATTTCTTTTGATTTGGGATTCCTTCTCAAGAATAAAACCCAATCATGAGTCCCTATTAATTTTGGGCTTCCTTTTCAAGAGTAAGTCTTGGGTTAAAATCCCAAATCTCCATAAAGTACAAACACATTTATGGACCCAGATCTTGGGATTCTTTCCTAAAGGCCTTTGTCTTCATTTACTTGGGCGGTCATACATATGTAAGCCACACATAATTTCTTATGATTGCATCTTTCATGGCACAATCGTCAGGTTTTACTAATACCTCTTGTTTCTCACACTGAGCATGACTCGCGTGAGCTTAGAGTGTAGAAGTAATTATTACATATTTCTTTGGGCCATCAATCATGAATAAACCTCATACTTCTTCACTCAAACTACATGGGTTCTGATTCCTTTTGTAATAAGGATACGTAGGTAGCCCATCTGCGGGTGCGAACCCAACTCTAAAATAATCCCTTTATTTATGAATGACAATAAACTTCAAGTTCCCCACTGAGTGGCTTTATAACCAGTATGGTCATCATAATGACCAAGAGATCACTATATAATGTATTGAAGGATACCATTGACTAAGAATCTCT
The DNA here is from genome assembly GCA_963277665.1 of Viscum album. Lineage (NCBI taxonomy): Eukaryota > Viridiplantae > Streptophyta > Magnoliopsida > Santalales > Viscaceae > Viscum > Viscum album. Next base: position 785,777,493 of record OY728163.1, on the reverse strand, counting down.
AATTCATATGGATGATTCTCTATTAATGAAGAACCTCGAATATATATAAAATATTCTCTAAATATCATACATATCAATCATTTATTGAAAGATATAAAGGAAAAAACTCATTTTCATGCTTGGTAAATTAATAAGGATTCACGAACATAACTCAAATATATAAGAGAGTCCCGGAGTAGACAATAATTCCCCACAAAAAGATGTGATGATTCTGACCTCCCATCCTCTCGACCAATGAAAATTATTAAGCCTCATCAATCCAAAACTAATGGGAACCTACCTTTGGAAAGTAAGTCTAAATGGATATGTAATCATTGGATGTTTCTGGTTCTACAAATAAACCCATCAGAAACCGATTGGAAAATTTGAACCTTAAACAAACAAGGTAATCCCCATTTCCAAAAGAAATAAAAATGGTGAACCCGACGTGAATCCTTAACCAAGATAAATGATGTTTTAATTATTTTCTAGGCCCCTATTTAACTTAATGTGAGGACCAACAAAGAAATCAATACCATATGTGCTCATCCAAAAGATGTAGTGGCCGAACTTATCTTGATTATGTATGTTATATCAAACAGGAACTCTTTTCCAAGATCTCTCTGCATTACAGAAATGGCTTCTTTAAAGTTCACACATGTGAATGCCTCAGCTGCTACTCCTACTGGATCCTCGTCCACTCTGAAAACGTGCACAAGTTCAACCATAAAAGAAAGATTATCCTAAATGGGTTGATGCAATTCCTCCCCCATCAAATTTTTCGATTAACACATTTCCAATTATTAATGGTTTGGGAGACCCAGAACAACACTTAACACATTTTGTTTCTTATTGTGATCTTATGATAGGAACTCCTCAACAACAAGAAGCAGTTAAGCTCAAATGTTTTGTGCAGCCATTACAAGGGACAGCTTTTCTCTGGTATACAGGTTTGCAGTCTCGGTCAATTACCGGGTGGGAAGATCTTCGTCGACAATTATTTCTTCAATTTAGCTCAACATTACCAAAGATGATAGTTTTTGATCTTACAAATTGTAAGCAAAGGGAAAATTAAAGAGTTTTAGATTTCATTTCTCGATGGAAGGGATTAACATATTCCTTATGTTTAGAACTCCCTCAAGAAGAGTGGTTGAAAATCTATGTGGCTAATTTTCATGGTGAATTACGCACACCGTTGATATCTATTAAATACACAAGAGGGTTTCGATACCTTACTTAAATCGCTCAACAGATTGAAGATTCTTTTATAGAGACTAAGGCTAAAACTCGTGTAATTCCATCACTCCATGAAGGAGAATGCGGAGAGCAGAGACTGCTATAGTTACACTTAAACAAGCACCTATACCTACTTCCACTTCAAAACCTTCATCATATCGAAGGGCTCCACCTCCTGATCATCAACAATAGAGTTTGTCTCGTCAAGGTGATCAGAGAGAACAAAGATGGAAACAATTGGAGGAGTTAAAAAAACGTTTATTCTTTCTGAAATGAACACGTTCCTGGTAACTTCATTTCAGATCTCGAAAATAATCTGGTTCAGTTTCCATGGCCCAAAAGGCTGAACAATGAAGGAGATGAAGACCTTCCCAACTATTTCTCATTTCATCAGATGTTGGGGCATCCCATTCAGGAGTGTTTTGTCTTCAAACACCTTCTACAAAAGATGGTGGACTTTGTACAGGTAAAACTGAAAGGTTCTTCAGCCTAGGTAGCATGTGTTACTGCTACAGATCCAGAGGAAGAAGGCGAGTGGCACGAAGTCAATAACAAAAATGCACAAAAATATGAGGATTGGATGGTCAGGAAAATGATCAACCAAACTCATACCAGTTTATGAACACAATTGAAGAAACCAATTGTGTCTTCTACTATGACTGCCATAGCAAAACCCCCTTCATCAGAAAGAAAATACTCAAAGAGGATGCATAATTTGAAGAAAGAAGAGCAGTCAGAAGAAGATGAGCTCATGTGAAATCCTAAGTTGTCTTTGACTCTGGAAGATTTTATTCCATCTACTTCAAAAGTACGGGCACCTCCACACCAAACGGCACAGCCTGAAATGGTTCATCAGGCAGAATCTTCATCAGATGAAGAGATGTTCTTTGGTTCTGTAAACATGATTCACTTAACAGATTTGTATGCCAGTCACAGTTTCGATCTTGATGAGCCTAAGTTCCTTGTATCAAACAGTCGAATTAGAGGGATTTCCAGAGGTTTAGGATACAAGGGATGACGTGGATATTTCAGAAGCCACTATTCCAATCCTACCCCTTCTAGAACTATATATGTAGTAGAAACTCGTGGAAAATCCGTTCAGTGGGCTCAAAAGGAACCAGAATGTTCTTCCATCCATGGCAGATTCAGTCCTGGCACAATTATTTTAGAGGATCGGTTAGAGGTTACACCTTCTTCCTCTCATCAAATAAATAGACCTAGTCGGTCTAACCTGCCAAAGCCCAAAGTATTTCCAACTCCTACCCCGATACAAGATGCATCTACTTACAACGCATCAACTTCTAAGGCACCTATGAGACCACATGTTCCTGTTGGGAAATGCAGACATTTGGACCGAAAGTATGATGTATTGATACATTTGGCCCAAGTACCGGCCAAGTTATCAATTATGGAGGCCTTGAATCTATCAAAGGGTCTTTGAGAGGTGCTTATTAAGGCTTTGTCATGTCCTCAGGAATTCGCAACTGAAATTGTTGCAGCTGAAGTCTACCATATAGAGAATAACCCTGATGAATGCCATGCAGTGATATCTTTTATAGATGAAGATGAAGATGATGTTGTTCATGGACATATTAGACCTTTGTATTTATCTGGCAAGGTAAATGATGTAGATATCTGATGACCTTTCATTGATAATGGTTCAGGAGTCAACCTCATCCCTATTCGTACACTTCATCGATCGGGCCTCTCCGAATATAATTTATCTTCTTCTACTTTTATGTTGCACGGATATGATAAAAATGAACAAGAACCTATGGGTGAGATTACACTTAGAACTCAGTTTGGAGACCTTATATCCAATTCAGATTTCATGGTTCTTCGTCATGACACAAACTTCAACATTTTTCTTGGAAGACCTTGGCTACATCAACATGTGGCTATACCTTCATCATACCATCAATGTATAAAATATTTTTTCAATTGTCAAATTGGGGGATTTTATGGTGATAAAGCCCCATTCAAAACATGTAAATCTCAATACATTGAGGCATAATTCTATCACATGGAGGGAAAGGAGAAATCCATGAAAAAGGAGGTTACCAAAATTTATGCTCCATATGGTTTGGAAATGATTCCAGTAAATCCATTCATACATGTGAGTACAGATTATGTGTTGCCTATCAGTCAAATTGACAGGGTAGACCCAAATCCAAATACTCTTATGGAAACTTCCATAATGTCAATTACAGCAACTAATCCAGACACCATGGGAGAAATTTTTGATTCACCAAGCAATTATGAAAGATCAAATGGATATGTATTCATTTAATTTTCTGAAATCCATAAATTCTATACTTCATCAACCAGGCCAGAAGAAGTTATAGCAATATCAGAGATGAACGATGATGTCGATTCTCAATCCATCATCTCCTATTTATTACACAATGAATACCCATCATCATTAATAGGGTTAGAAATGGTATCCTCTTCTTCAAGATTTTCAAATTTTAAATTCTCTCCTGATCATGGAAATTCTGCTTCATTATCTACTATGAAATTAGAAACAAAAGAAGTAACAAATATTTAAGAAGAAGAGGAAGATCTCAGGGATGCTCCTCCAGAATTTGAAGAGGGTATCTCTACCACTGTGGATGAACTCAGAGAAATAAATCTGGGTACAAAAGAAGATTCATGCCCCACTTTAATTATTGTGGCCATGACTCTTAAAGAGAAAGAAATTTATATTTCATTTTTAAAGCAAAATCGAGATGTATTTTCTTGGAAATATACAGAAATTTCAGGTCTTGATCTTGATGTTGCTACTCATCGTTTGGTTTTTCCAGAAGAACATTGAACATTCAAGAAAGCCTCAAGAATAACACACCCAACTTATGCCTCCAAAATTTAAGGTGAAGTGGATAATCTTATCAGGGCTAATTTCATCAGAGAAGTTCAATATCCCAAATGGCTGGCTAATATTGTCCCTGTGAAAAAGAAGAATGGAAGAAATTAGAGTTTGCATTGATTTCATAGATCTTAATCATCATTGTCCCAAGGATGATTTTCCGGTTTCGATCACAGAACTCTTAATTGATGAAACAGCTAGCTATGAAGCACTTTCCTTCATGGATGGATATTCTGGGTATAATCAAATCTGAATGGCTCCAGAAGATGAAGAATCTACAGCCTTTAGATCGCCTCAGGGTGTGTTTTTCTATCGGTTAATGCCCTTTGGACTGAAGAATGCAGGTGCAACATATCAATGTGTCATGCAACGTATCTTCAAACCCTTTTTAGGGAAATTTGTTGAATGTTATGTGGAAGATTTGGGGGTTAAATACAGAAAACATTCTAATCACTTGGATGATTTGGAAATCATATTCCACAAACATCGACAACACAATTTGAAGATGAACCCCTTGAAATGTGTTTTTGGGGTAACCTCAGGAAAATTTCTCAGCTTTGTTGTATGCCACCGTGGTATCGAAGTTGATGCTGAGAAGAAAAAATCATTCCTTGGTATGTCACCTCCTCAAAATTTGAAGGAATTGAGAGGACTTCAAGGACACTTGGCCTATATTTGGCATTTCATTGCCAATCTGGTAGGCAAATGTTTACCCTTCACCAAATTAATGAAGAAGGGAGTCACTTAACAATGGATTGAAGAATGTCAAGAAGCATTCAATATTCTCAATAAATATATCTTGATTCCACTGGTATTAATGCCACATGTTGAAGGAATACCACTTATTCTTTATGTGACAACTCTAGAGCAATCATTGGGTGCCTTCCTTGACCAAAAGAATGATGTTGGGAATGAAAACAGCCTCTATTATCTCAGTCAGACTATGCTTGAGGCAAAAACTTGATATTCAAGTTGGGAAAAATGTTTCCTAGCATTAATCGTTGATTTTTAGAAATTGAGACACTACCTGCAACATCATGAGCTCCAATTGGTATCTCTCAATAACCCGCTCAAATTTATCCTTAGTCGTCCAATGCTTACAGGACATCTGGAAAAGTGGGAATTTATTTTGTAGCCGTTTGATATCCAGTATGTGTCTCAAAAGGCAATAAAGGGCCAAGATCTTGCTGATTTCCTTGTTGAACACCCTTCAGTAGAAGATACATCTTTAGATACCGAACTTTCTGATGAGGAAGTCTTCTCTATTCAAGATAATCTCCAAACATGGGAAATGTATTTTGATGGTGCTTCCAGAAGTCCAACAGGGATGAAAATGGAAGATCCTAAATTCAACAAATTTGGATTAGGAATTGTTCTTATTTCCCTAGAAAAGGTAGTGCTACCCTATTCCTTCTTATTGTTGAAAGGTGGTACAAACAATGAAGCAGAATATCAAACTCTCATCGTATGATTGGAGTTGGCACTTCAGGCATAGGTGAATCACTTAAAGGTTAAAGGTGATTCAGACTTGGTAATCAAAAAATTCAATGGGGACTATGCCACCAGAAAATAATAGTTAATCCCTTTGTATGATTATGTCAGAGAGTTAATGTCACAAACCAACCCGGGTTGACCCTGAACCGGTCACCCAAGTCGGCCCGTGACATGGCCCGAAGGGTGTTCCCGATCCCCACGGGCTGGAAACTAGTGCCGGGCATCAAAAGTAAACAGGTGGGAACGATTTGGCCCAAATGAAAAATAAACTAAACAGCGGAAAATAAAACAGAACAAAAAAATGAATAAAGAAAGAGCAACCAACACCACTACTAACCTGACCACGGTCCAAACTCCAAGTGACCCCATGGGTCACTCTCCAATACCACAACCAACATCGCTCAAGGCGAACAACTGAATCTGGAACCTGCAACAGAACTAAAACAAGAAAGCACTATAGGCGTGAGTATTAAAACTCAGTAGGTAGGCCCAACTAATTCTATTCCCAATGCACATACCAATAAATAAAGAATTTATCAATTCCAGGTTTGAACTAAATTATATAAAATATGGTTTCCACACACATTCATTTCTAAAACAAGTAACAGTCCATTGCCCTTTTTAATTTAGAAAAAGTTTAATGTTGAAAGAAACAGGTGCATTGAATTTTTAAAACATTTTGCGAACAATTTAGAAATCCAAACTTTAGTTTTTAGTCAAAAGGAGAATCACACACAACACACACTAAGGGCAATGGTAAAAGTGGCACACATGGGTCAGCAACCGAACTCGACCTCTCAATCATCCGCCACACACAAATAAACACTAAAAGAAACATGGGTCGAACCTAGGAGATCGTGAACAATCCAGAACGTACTATACATGTGACTCATCCTGAAGGCATGCCATAACTCGATGACGTCATAACGCCCTAACGCCCGGCATAGCCCTACATGGCCTAACCGAGGGGCCCAATCCCCATAACAGCAATAACTTAGTTTTCCCCTGCTATGGGGCCACTAGCCAGTGTGTGGTCTAAACTAGTGCAGCAACCGTTCTCAGAAAATTCACTCAATATATTAGGTTCCCATGTCAACACAAGCAATAAAAGAGGGGTGTGTCCACAATATAAATCAAGCAGTCACAATGCACTAACATCACATAAAGCTCATGCAACCAACGCACACAAAATATCACCCCTGAATGTGTTTTACAAAATAATTTATTCAATTAAAGTTCCAAACGGGCCTTCACAAATTTTAAAAAAAACCTCATTTCAAGAGAAAACCCAAAAACACTAGTTCAGAAGAAATCACTTATCTTTAAAACTAGAAGTACGTTTGAAATTCTGTGAATTATGTTTAAAGGCCAAACGGGTATTCTTTCAAAATTGGGTGTCCGCCCGTCAAGAAAATCTTCCAAGTGTTCGGTATAAAATAAACGGCTCTTTTCACACTAATTAATAATTTAAACTTTTATTATCTAATATTATTTATCATTCATTAAAATTAACAAAGATACAAGCAATTAATAAATTCTAAATTTAAAGGTGAGTGTAATGGGGGACCTACCTCGGCTCGCAGTCCAAACGCAATGGCATGTCGCGCCTCGCACAGACGCACAAACATGCGCATGTCAACGACCACAGTATCGCTAGGTTACCTCGCAAACGTGCTGCAACAAAATCACAATAACTAAAATTACAAAAACATAGACTTAAACCAACCCAAAAGATCCAACAACGTGAAAGAACCACCTTGACAAATTTTCAAAACACCACTCGCACCATCGACACTATTTACAAAACCACTTCAAAATTTATTGAACAAATTCAAAGAGAAACCACAGCTTTACATGCCCAAAAACATTTCAAACCCACTTTTTATAATTAACGCTCACTCGTAACATGTCGTATCAGAATGTTCAGCCCTTGCACCGCTATATACACTAATTGTATTACAAAATAAAAATACACCGCACGACAAAACTCATTTTGAAACCATGCACACACCATTTATAAAAAAACTGTAAACAAAAAGGTCTACCCTTGAAATCATGCGCGCCACAAAATATTCACAAAACACAAACCGCAACACATTTTACATCTAGCGAAAAGGGTGCAAAAGCTACTGGAACATTTAAACACACACTTTGTGTGCACACTTTAACCAAAACAACACAATTTTCACCAAACAAGGCATAAACTACAATCCTTTCATACCAAATAAATTGTCCAAATGTTGCACAGCAATACCTAGCATTTATATAAGGTGTGAATTGCAAACAAAAGATGCAACTCAAATTATTAAACCAAGAGCAAGGGATACCTACTTCAAAACCATGGCGTAACGAAAACACAAATCTGTAAACATTTCACATGAAACTTAAAACATTAAACTGATGAAATGAAATTGTAAACTGAGACACCCAACAAGATCAATAGAACAACAAGAGTGAAAAATAGGTTAGAGGTTATACTGAAGGGGAAAAAATTGTGTCGGTAAGGGGGAGGTGCGGTGGCGACGACGGGAAGAAGAGGGGGGGTCGCGTGGCGGTTGTGCCAAAGGAGAGGGGAGCGCCCGGTGAGGCGGCTGGGTGAGGTGCGTCGGATGATGGAGAGGCCGAGAGGAGGTCAGGGTGAAAGCCGTCGGCGGAGGGCAGGGGGTGCGCGGAACGGCGAGCGCCGGAGGCGGCATGGGGAGCGGTCGTGTGTGGGGAAAAGGGGCACCGGCGAGGACACAGGGGCCTGCGAGGGGCGACCCGATGTTGGGGAGTGCAGCAGCGGCGAGGGCGCGAGGGCCGGTGAAACATCGCGCGGGATGGGCGAAGGGAGTAATAGGGGTAGAAGGGGGCTGATTCGGGTGGCGGTAGCTGGAACAGGAGGTCGGCGCGGGCGGATGGTGGTCGGGACGACGGGGCGAGGCTGGTGACGGAGAGGCCGGGATTTGCGTGGAGCGGAGCGGCGACGGAAGGTGGAAGAAGGCGGTGGGGGAGGTCTCGCGTAGCAGTCAAAGGGAAAGGGAAAGGAGGGGGGCGGCCCGTGGGTAGATTAGGGTTTAGATGGTTTTATTTTTATTTATTTTATTTTTTTATTTTTTTATTATTTTAATATAATAACAATAAGGATAATAACTAATACCATAATAATAAAAATAATCATAATGAAATTAACAATAACAAGATATGGATAATTAAAATTACCTACAATAAAAATAAGAACTATTTTGATAATAATAAAATAACAATGACGATGAGAAATTAATCTCAATATCTTTAATACAATAGTAATAATAATAATAATAACAATAAAAAAATAGTAATAAAATAAAAGAGATATTTCACGACACGGGCCAACTGCGTGGCTACTGCCAACCGTGCGGTGGCCGCGCACGGGTCCGAAACCAACTAAAAACATTAAACTTCAAAAAAATTTAAATCGGGACTCAACCCAAACCTCGGCGTGAGAACCCGAAACTAAGATATATTAAATTGAAAATTAATTCAAAAAGTTGGGGTGCGACAATTCTCCCCACCACAAAAACTTTCTGCCCCCAGAAAGTCACCAAGCCCAAAGATATCCAAAACTCGAGTTCATGCCCGATCCAAAACCGAGAAGCTAAGAAATTTGAAATGAACTTTTACTCCACAGGTCACACCAGACCGATCATGAAGAAACCGCGACATAAAATGAGGGGAGAAAACGGGAGGGTTCTCCCCACCATAAGAGCTCGACCAACACGGAGGCTTTTAGAACCCAAATACACCGCCCCGGGGAGGGGGTCAACGTGGGAACTCCCAACCCAAAACCAATCCACATAAGGTTTTAAACACACTTAATAATAATGAACGAACGATTCAAAAAGCATCACTCAACAGACCTAACAAGGATCCAAGACCAATTGATTCCGAAAGAAAACACAACACAAGGGAATGGGAGAACACGAGAGGGTTCTCCCCACCACAAGAATTCAACTAGTGCAGAAATTTAACACCTAAACATACCCTCTCGGTAAGGGGAGCAATGCGGGAACTCTCAACCGATCCAGACTAACCTCTATAGAACGAGCGAAACAGCACCTCCGCCAAAACTTGGAACTCTCGACTCAGACCAAAGAAAGCCCGAAGACGATAGAAAAATCTCCAAGCAGAACTTAATCCAAGCAGTAAACCCGAGCATAAAAGCAATCCTGGACTCCACCGCAGGCACTTATATCTCCAAACGAACATCGCCAAACCAAGGTTAACCCAAGCTAGGTCCAAACATCCCTCTAAGAAAAACTCACTATCCTAAACACCATAATCCGACAAACGATATTGTTTGGATTTCAGACGAATACGTTCATCCCAACCTCACGACGACACAATGAACCGACAAAAACGTCAAAACTTTAATAGTGAAGGAATGAGAACAGAAGGACATTAAATGTTTCATTGGAAACACTAAACACCCAAACTCGATCTGAGGCTTCACACCCCCGTCAACTCCTGACTGCGCGTGAGATTCACCCCAAATCCTGTGGTTGGGGCTCTGATGGTTGAAGCATCTTCGGCCTCACAGTCAGGCACTAGAATCCTTCAGTCATAGCGCCTTATTCAGGCGATGCTTCCTGCAGAACTTTTCTAGATGACTCAGGCACCTGCAATGATGGCACATATTCGGGGGGTGTGACATAGCGGATCGTATTCCCTAACCGTCCATACTGACGGTACACCATTAGACAGTCTGACGAACTGGGGGTTAGAGCCACTACAAAGAAATATTTAGAAACAAATTTACCTAAAACACTCTTCTCATCAGATGGGGTACCTTCACGAGCAACTGGATACGGTGGATCGTCAACTGTTTGCGCTCCAGAAACCAACTCATCTAAGAACACCCCATGCACCAACTTCTCAAAAAGTGGTGCTCACAAGAAGGGAGGACTCACTCCTTAATCTCTGGAAGAAGACCCCTGATGAAGGGATGAGTTTTCACCCAGTCCTGCAACACTAACCCTGGAAAAAGAGACACATGATCCTTGAAATGGTCAACATATGCTTTCACCATTTTCTTGTCATGTTGAACACGCATGAGCTCTTCTATTTCCTTCGTCCTCACCTCCACAAGTATAAACCATCGAACGAAGACGACTTTATAGAAATACCACATCATTCCAACTTGCAGTAACGGCGGGGCGAACAACTCCTACTCGTCCAGAGCTGGACCTTCGAACAGACCCAAAACACGTACACTTTAACCGCTTCGGGAGTTCCCAATACCCTGGAGACGCGCTCGACCTCTTCAAGCCACTGCACTGTCTCTAATAGACTCCAATCACCACGAAGTACGGACAACGTCCGAGAAGGACCAAAAACTGGGCATGACTCATCAAAACTCTAGGGACCTTTCTGGGTGGAATTTTTGACAAACATATATAACACCGAGACGAAACTGATATCAATCTAAGCAACATCAAAGAAAGTGGTTTCATTCAAAACAACCAGCTCAAAAGAAACAAACAACCGCAAACATAACCCAAAATTCCCTGTCCAAAATTCCCGTTTCACTTTAGATTCCAAAACCACCTCTTTTTAAAATCCCCTTTTCATTTTAAAATTTCAAAACTCCCTTTTTCAAGACCAAAACCAATCCACTTCCAATCCAAAAGTCACTTCCCAAAACCACTTTCCCATTTGAAAACCAATTTAGAGGACAAGGCCAAGCCTTTAATTTCAAATACACACCCAGGTAATCCCATGACCCGTTGCACATGTCGTTATCCACATTCCATTCATACACACACCAACACGCACTTTCCGTGCATAATATCTCATGTGCAAATGTTCATAAGGAGTACCTAAGGTTTCCCCCAAACCATTCTCGACCAATTTCCAAGAAAAAAAAACCCAGTTTTTCCACACCAAAGGCTTTCAGTTTAAAAACTCATTTCATAAATTTAATGTCATTTAAAAGAAATCAGTCCCATTTTTCAAAAACTCTTTTCCACTTCCAAAAATGCACTTACACTAACCAAAATGAAAACGACACTCAACTCGCATCAACCCATCAGGATGAGGGACCAGCGGTCACACTTAACATGGCGACATGATAGTGGGTCATGCCCCAAGTGAGCGTCAACCACTATGAGGAATTCAAATCGTGTACCCAGACTCCACATGGGTCACTACTCCATGCGAGATCATGATGTAACATCGGTTTACCTCCGTTGTCATCCCTCAATCCAAAACAAGCCAGAATGAAACAAAGACTCAATTCCCGGACTATCCCTGGCGACTCGAGGTGAGGAACGGGTGAGGGTTCATGACATCCTTCCTGTACCTACCTCTCGAGTCCCGACAATCATAATCTCCTTCTACCGGACATCCCAAATAACAAGAACCTCCCTTTGATACCATTTTGTCACGAACCAACCTGGGTTGACCCTGAACCGGTCACCCGAGTCGGCCCGCGACATGGCCCGAAGGGCGTTCCCGATCCCCACGGGCTGGCAACTAGTGCCGGGCATCAAAAGTAAATAGGTGGGAATGATTTGGCCCAAATGAAAAATAAACTAAACAGCGGAAAATAAAACAGAACAACAAAATGAATAAAGAAAGAGCAACCAACACCACTACTAACCTGACCGCGGTCCAAACTCCAGGTGACCCCATGGGTCACTCTCCAATACCACAACCAACATCGCTCAAGGCGAACAACTGAATCTGGAACCTGCAACAGAACTAAAACAAGAAAGCACTATAGGCGTGAGTATTAAAACTCAGTAGGTAGGCCCAACTAATTCTATTCCCAATGCACATACCAATAAATAAAGAATTTATCAATTCCAGGTTTGAACTAAATTATATAAAATATGGTTTCCACACACATTCATTTCTAAAACAAGTAACAGTCCATTGCTCTTTTTAATTTAGAACAAGTTTAATGTTGAAAGAAACAGGTGCATTGCATTTTTAAAACATTTTGCGAACAATTTAGAAATCCAAACTTTAGTTTTTAGTCAAAAGGAGAATCACACACAACACACACTAAGGGAAATGGTAAAAGTGGCACACATGGGTCAGCAACCGAACTCGACCTCTCAATCATCCTCCACACACAAATAAACACTAAAAGAAACATGGGTCGAACCTAGGAGATCGTGAACAATCCAGAACGTACTATACATGTGACTCATCCCGAAGGCATGCCATAAATCGATGACGTCATAACGCCCTAACGCCCGGCATAGCCCTACATGGCCTAACCGAGGGGCCCAATCCCCATAGCAGCAATAACTTAGTATTCCCCTGCTATGGGGCCACTAGCCAGTGCGTGGTCTAAACTAGTGCAGCAACCGTTCTCAAAAAATTCACTCAATATGTCAGGTTCCCATGTCAACACAAGAAATAAAAGAGGGGTGTGTCCACAATATAAATCAAGCAGTCACAATGCACTAACATCACATAAATCTCATGCAACCAACGCACACAAAAGATCACCCCTGAATGTGTTTTACAAAATAATTTATTCTATTAAAGTTCCAAACGGGCCTTCACAAATTTTAAAACAAAACCTCATTTCAAGAGAAAACCCAAAAACACTAGTTCAGAAGAAATCAATTATCTTTAAAACTAGAATTACGTTTGAAATTATGTGAATTATGTTTAAAGGCCAAACGGGTATTCTTTTAAAATTGGGTGTCCGCCCGTCAAGAAAATCTTCCAAGTGTTCGGTATAAAATAAACGGCTCTTTTCACACTAATTAATAATTTAAAATTTTATTATCTAATATTATTTATCATTCATTAAAATTAACAAATATACAAGCAATTAATAAATTCTAAATTTAAAGGTGAGTGTAATGGGGGACCTACCTCGGCTCGCAGTCCAAACGCAATGGCGTGTCGCGCCTCGCACAGACGCACAAACATGCGCACGTCAACGACCACAGTATCACTAGGTTACCTCGCAAACGTGCTGCAACAAAAGCACAATAACTAAAATTACCCAAACATAGACTTAAACCAACCCAAAAGATCCAACAACGTGAAAGAACCACCTTGACAAATTTTCAAAACACCACTCGCACCATCGACACTATTTACAAAACCACTTCAAAATTTATTGAACAAATTCAAAGAGAAACCACAACTTTACATGCCCAAAAACATTTCAAAACCACTTTTTATAATTAACGATCACTCGTAACACGTCGTATCATAATGTTCATCCCTTGCACCACTATATACACTAATTGCATTACAAAATAAAAATACACCGCACGACAAAACTCATTTTGAAACCATGCACACACCATTTATAAAAAAACCGTAAACAAAAAGGTCTACCCTTGAAATCATGCGCGCCACAAAATATTCACAAAACACAAACCGCAACACATTTTACATCTAGAAAAAAGGGTGCAAAAGCTACTGGAACATTTAAACACACACTTTGTGTGCACACATTAACCAAAACAACACAATTTTCACCAAACAAGGCATAAACTACAATCCTTGCATACCAAATAAATTGTCCAAATGTTTCACAGCAATACCTAGCATTTATATAATGTGTGAATTGCAAACAAAAGATGCAACTCAAATTATGAAACCAAGAGCAAGGGATACCTACTTCAAAACCATGGCGTAACGAAAACACAAATCTGTAAACATTTCACGTGAAACTTAAAACATTAAACTGGTGAAATGAAATTGTAAACCGAGACACCCAACAAGATCAGTAGAACAACAAGAGTGAAAAATAGGTTAGAGTTTATACCGAAGGGGGAAAAATTGTGTCGGCAAGGGGGAGGTGCGGCAGCAACGACGGGAATAAGAGGGGGGGTCGCGTGGCGGTTGTTCCAGAGGAGAGGGGAGTGCCCGGCGAGGCGGCTGGCTGAGGTGCGTCGGATGATGGAGAAGCCGAGAGGAGGTCAGGGCGAAAGCCGTCGGCGGAGGGCAGGTGGGTGCGCATAACGGTGAGCGCCGGAGGCGACATGGAGAGCGGTCGTGTGCGGGGAAAAGGGGCACCGGCGAGGACACATGGGCCTGCGAGGGGTGACCCGATGCTGGGGAGTGCAGCAGCGGCGAGGGCGCGAGGGCCGGCGAAACGTCGCGCGGGATGGGCGAAGGGAGTAACAGGGGTAGAAGGGGGATGATTCGGGCGGCGGTAGTTGGAACAGGAGGTCGGCACGGGCGGTTGGTGGCCGGGACGAAGGGGCGAGGCCGGTGACAGAGAGGCCGGGATTTGCGTGGAGCGGAGCGGTGACGGAAGGTGGAAGAAGGCGGCAGGGGAGGTCTCGCGCAGCAGCCAAAGGGAAAGGGGAAGGAGGGGGGACGGCCTGTGGGTAGATTAGGGTTTAGATGGTTTTATTTTTATTTATTTTATTTATTTATTTTTTTATTATTTTAATATAATAACAATAAGGATAATAACTAATACCATAATAATAAAAATAATCATAATAAAATTAACAATAAAAAGATATGGATAATTAAAATTACCTACAATAAAAAATAAGAACTATTTTGATAATAATAAAATAACAATGACGATGAGAAATTAATCTCAATATCTTTAATACAATAGTAATAATAATAATAATAAAAAAAATAGTAATAAAATAAAATAGATATTTCACGACACGGGCCAACTGTGTGGCTACCGCCAACTGTGCGGTGGCCGCGCACGGGTCCGAAACCAACTAAAAACATTAAACTTCAAAAAAATTTAAATCGGGACTCAACCCAAACCACGGCGCGAGAACCCGAAACTAATATATATTAAATTGAAAATTAATTCAAAAAGTTGGGGTGCAATAGTTAATGGAGGAATTTCTTTCAGAACCGACATTTTCTTATGTCCCGCGATCACAAAATGCTCAAGTAGATGCACTGGCTAATGTAGCCACAGCTCTGGAAAATCCAAATTGGGACGAAACAATCATCATTATTGCCCACCTTCGTACATTTTCACCTTATGTTCAAATCATAACAGAGGAAATAAATGAATTTAGTCCTATTTCTGAACCATATGGTCATACTATAGGATGAATGACACCTATCAGGGAATACCTTCAAAATGGAACACTCCCACCTGATAGATCCAGAAAAGAACATGTTGGGCGACGTGTGGTCAATTTTACTCTTTATGATAGCCCAAATCACCTAGAAAATATTCTCTAAAAGTGAAGTTTTGATGGAATTCTCTTCAGATGTATTGATGGTGAAGAGACAATGGATGTCATGAAAGAAGTACAAGTAAGAGTCTGTGGTACCTACCAGCCTGTACATAGACTATCTGATCAAATTTGAAGGCTTGGATACTTTTGGCCTTCAATGATACAAGATTGTGTTGATTTCACTAAGAAGTGACATTATATCCATGTATATTCCAATTTCATTCATAAACCACCAGATTTTCTCCATACAGCTCAATACTCATGGTCATTTTCCACATGAGGAATGGATGTAGTAGGACCTTACCCTTCAGCTACATCCAAGCAGTTTAAGTATATTCTTACTGCTAATGACTTATTTTCCAAATGGGAAAAGGGAATACCTCTCAAAGAAGTTAGTACTAAAATCATTTTTAGCTTCATCAAGTCTAACATCATTACCAGATTTGGTGTCGCTCATACCATATTGACGGACAATGGTACCAACTTCTGTTCATCTGAGGTAAGGAAGTTGTATCAAGAATACAACATCAAATCCAACCATTTATCTCGATATCATGCAGCGGACAATGTCCAAATATAATCCTTTAATAAGAATCTTTCAAACATACTTCAAAATATGGTGGATAAAGATAAGAAATCATAGCCTCATAAACGTTTTCATGCTTTATGGGCTTATCGGACCACCACTCGCACTGCTATGCGGTTAACTCCATATTCATTGGTATATGGAACAGAAGAAGTCTTTCCCATTGAAGTTCAATTATCTTGGCTTAGAGTATCCATTTATGATCGGTCATCTATAGATGAACAATCTCAAAAGCTATTGGATGAATTGTAACAATTAGATGAAAAAAGATTGTACACCCTACACCACTTGGAAGTCTATCATAATCGAATAGCACTGGATTTTGAAAAAAAGTTTGTCTTCGTTCATTCATTCAAGGAGAATTGGTATTGGTCCTCAAAACTCCAATGATACCAGGAAAGAAACCTCCAAAGAATGAGTCAAAGTGGGAAGGACCTTACTCAATACATAAGGTCTACTCCAATGGAACTTATTATTTAATCTCAATGGATGGAGAACTCATCACGACTCCAACCGATGCCAGATTTCTGAAGAAGTATTTACTGTAACACAAATACACCCTTTAGTCCTTACTAAAAGACTTTAAACTTCAAGGTCCCTTTAGTCCTTACTGCAAGACATTAAACTGCATGGTCCGTTTAGTCCTTACTAGAAGACTTTAAACTATATGGTCCCTTTATTCCTTACTGCAAGACTTTAAGCAGCATGGTCCCTTTAGTCCTTACTGCAATAGTTTAAATTGCATGATCCCTTTTTTATTTTCTATAGGATATTAAACTTTATAGCTCCCTCCATTGTCCAACATGAGGTTAAAATGTGTCCAGACCCTTATATGTCCTACATGACATTAAGTTGTGCATCGTTAGGGTTCTTGCTACCTCTTGTTTCTCACACCGAGTATGACTCACGTGAGCATTGAGTAAACTTCAACCATAACACCCTCTCTAGGCCGCTAACCTTGCATAAGTCCCAACACCATCTTTAGGTCATTTTACTCAAGTAAAACTCGATCCCCAATTCGTTCTCTATTAAACTACACAGACTTTGATCCTTTCCTTCTAGGCTGGGTACGTAGGCAACCTCTAGAGGTTCAAGCCCAAAACAAATATCTTCACATTGGTTCACCATCATCCTTTCTATATGACTTTAAACTATATAGTCCCCCATTGTCCTCAATGAAAGACATTAAACTGCATAGCAATTCGTCTTAGCTACATGATGCTAAACTATGCAGCATCGGTCCATGCATATGACCCAAAACAATTCGTACTTTTGTCTGGTATGAAAATAAACTACCACAGTCTTTGAAACCCTCACCTAAGTGGGAACCATTATTGAGATTGATCTCCAACCATTTCATATTCCAAGGACTATGTGCATACATGGAAATGCCTGAACCTTTAATCATGGGTCAAACCATCATTGCACTAAAGTCCCATTTCACCCTTCACTTGTACGAACCAAATCTGTAAAGAGGGTATTTCTAGAACTACGTATGGCTTTATTCCCATCCTTATGGGATATGTAGGAATGTTCGAGTGTCCCTCGAATCCAGCCCCAAGTCTTTCGGCCTAACCCCAAATTCCACTTTCAGTCCCTTGGCTGAAAAGTCCCCCTGTAAAAACATGAATGTGGTATGAAAATCCTGGTCTTCATTCACATCAGGTTTAGCAAACACACAATGTGTATTCCTCATTATGGTCTGAACTCTATGACCCTAAACTATTATCTCCTACACTCTCGTCCCACATGATGTTAAACTATATTTCAAGAACTATGTATGGCTTGATTACCATCCTTATGGGATACGTAGTGAATTCCAACATCTCAATTCAGGACCCAGCCACAACATGATTATGGTTAGCATTGGTCTGTGTATCTCCTTTATGAATTAAAAAATGACCATTTTTATGTGTCATACTCCTAACCTTAAATAATTCCAAATATACATAACCCTTTTCTTGACTTCTGGTCACAAAATGTCTGATACCCTAGAATTTTTTGCCTGACTATGCAGCACGTTACCCTAGGTGTCCTTGCATAAGTAGCCTATATAACAGACCTGTAAGTCAAAAGATACTATTATTTGACTATGCAGCCAATACCCTTAAAATGGCCATGCATAATTCAACCCCCTAACGGGTTTTTCAAATATTGGTAACTTAATTCTTGGGATAAAAACCTATTTTTTCCTTATTTGTCTTAACGAAAATATGTAGGGATCCGCAAAAAATAGCCATCCTTAACATATTTGTCCCATACTCTTTTTCATGATCTAAAAGTATTTGGGTCATACCATCGCAGGAGTGACATTCATACAATTCTTTGACAATATTGATTGGGAATATCCTCTCCATATTCAAGTACCTCTCTCCATACAGCAAACTCTATGCTTTGGAAAATTTGAATCTTTATAATCTTTCACTAGCTTTTAGAAATAGAAAAGTAAAATTTCTGAGAGTTCTTTTGCCTGACTATGAAGCGCGTTCCCCTAGGTGGCCTTACATAAGTAGTCTACATAACGGAAATGTCAACCAAAAGATCATATTATTTGACTATGTAGCCCATTCTTTTAAGTGGACCTGCATAATTCAACCCCCTAACGGGTTTGTTACATAGTGGTAACTTCACTCTTAGGAAATACTTCATCTAATGCCTTTTATCCCTTTTTTCATATCATTCCTCAGATTCAAAATTTCTTAAGTCATAGTTTACATGCTTTCCCCCATACTTGAATGTGGTAATATGTTTTCAAATAAATTATCAAGGAATTGAGTCAATTTTAATCCATTCGGTCAAAGCTATTCGACCTTAAACATTAGCATTTTTATATCTGACATGCATGACTTTAAACTGCCAACAAGAGACAGGGTACTCATTAAATTGCAAACCTGTAAAAGGAACTCTGAACAAAAGTCGAGTCTTATCTCGCTAAATGTACATATTGAATGATTTAGGCAATATTTAGTAACAAAAAGATTCAATGTTTGTGGGGTTGTTTGTATAATCCTAGAAAAAATAAAACTATGCTTACTATGCCCATTAGCTTAAGTAAATATATATATATATATATATATGTAATTAGGAAGAGGATGCAGTTTCAAATTGTTGAAGATAAAAGTGTTTTTCATTGATGCGCAAGAGTTAGAAGGACATCCACAGACTGGAGTCTCTTCTCTTTTTCAAAGATTACAAGAGGATTTCAAGATAACTCTTCATTTGATTTACGGCATCCCGAGCTTCATCAGCAGCCACCTAGAATTCATTTATTCAACTTGATAAAATAAGAAACACATTGATACTATCTTTTATTGGAACAATTGTAAAAGAATGATCTTGAGTGTGGTTTGAGAAAATTTTTTGCTGATCAAACAGTGACTATTTTTCTGTCCATGAGACTTGGAAGATGGATACATGGATTTGAGAATGGAGCATTAGAAGTAAAGATCCATTTGAAGAGAGTACTCTTTTCAGATATTGTTCTAATATCATTATAGTCTTATCTCCACCAACTAGAAGTGGAAAACAAATCATCCCATTGGTTTTCCATTTTCATATTTGAAAGGAAATGGCATGGAGGAGAAAATTGAAAGATCGCACCATTATTGTTACACTTAATGCACAGCATAACCGAAATAGAGGGGTAGCAGTGTGGCTTCATCTTGGGCGTATAGTTCTTGGAATTTGGAACATTGAGTCCTTGAAGATGACCATGTCCATATAAATGGGTGTAAATACTTTGTGGGAAATTGACATGAAATTTCTTCACGTACTTGGCCAAATATGGGAGAGTTTTGTCACAGATATCATAGTAATCATGGCCAACAATGTTCATCATTTCATCCGCTTGCTAGCCAGCTCATCAGTTGATCCAATTATTTTGGGAGCCATTTAATATGCACAAAGATCGAATAATTAACTTCTATGTAAGTTGTTTTTTCATAAAATTTGTCAAGAAATCAAAACAATGGCTAAGGAATTAAGGCGCACAAGTCTAATCTTGGCATGTAAGTCTAAGCTAGTCGCGAAAGTTTTTCCACACTAGTACTAGAGTGCAAGTTAGAAATAGACTGAGTAAGCGTGACACAATGAACAGAAGTAAGGACGAGCAAAAATCCAAGACACCTGCGCGATGAGAGAAAGAAGCGTTCGAAAGCCGGGTGCTTTGCGCGAAGTGATGCCTGTATATATAGGCATGGCCAAACACTTGCACTCCAGAACCTGCACACCGGAACAATACCTATGCGCCAACTACTTGCGCGCCATGGCACCTTGTTTCTTGTTTTCCTCAGATTCAAATCCTATTTCCTTTTTCAGATCCAACTCTGAGGGGGGAATTTTGTTGAATATCCTTTCCTTCATAGATTCTAACGAATGGAAAAGGGGAATACCTTAAGCACAAAGATAGTCATCCTTTGAAGAACATCAAAAATTGAAAAAGGCATGACTAAGGAACCCTTTAAGCATGGGTCGCGCAAGTTTTCTTCTGGTTGTGAAAGTCACTTGCGCACCACATTTGAGTCATGCAAGTCACTTGTGCGCCCTATTATTTTTTCTCCCAAGGTGATCAGTGGCCTATAAATAGCCCCTGTGGGCCCCACATTTCGGGGATGAATTTTCCAAAACTCAGATTCAAGCTCGGGACTCCCAAGTCTCTTCGTGGCATCTTTTGAACACTTCTAAGGTAATTTTTTACCTATAATGGAAGATCTAAAGAGGAAGAATAAGGCTTAAGTATTATAACTTATCAATACTTGCGCTCCTAGGTGTCCATGCCTTAAGGGAAGTGAAGACACTTGCGTGCCGCCTTTCCTTCTCAAGGAAACCTGCACGCCACCCATCTGAAAGCCTCTATGGATGATACTAAAGGCTCCAATTCAAAGTCTCCCTAGTATCAATTCATGGATTCATCATCCCTCAAGTTGAATCATGTCGCGCAAGTATACTTGAGGGGACAGGACTTGTGTGACAAAAAAAACTTGTGTGCCTCCTTCTTAGTCACCTCCTTTCCTCAAAATTACCTTTCCTCTTCAAAGACAGCCTTAAAAACCCTCTTCAAAGCCATTTGTCTCTTGGTTCCTTTGTTGGATTCCTTATCTGAAAGGAATTCTGAGAAGTTATTTTGATTTGGTCCTCCTTCTCAATAGTAAGCCCCAAATTACAAATCCCCTTAATATGGGCATACTCCTCAAGATTAAGCCCCAGTCTTATTTTATTTTACTTAGGCTTCCTTCTCAGGAATAAAACCCAATCATGAGTCCCTCTTAATTTTGGGCTTCCTTTTCAGGAGTAAGTCCTGAGTTAAAATCCTAAATCTCCATAAATTAAAAACACCTTTATGGACTACGCTCTTAGGATTCTTTCCTAAAGGCATTTTTCTTCATTTACATGGGCGGTCATACATACGTTATCCCCACATCATTTATTATGATTGCATCTTTTATGGCACATTCGTCAGGTTTTACTAATACCTCTTGTTTCTCACACCGAGCATGACTCGCCTGAGCTTAGAGTGTAAAAGTAATTATGACATCTTTCTTTGGGCCATCAATCATGCATAAACCTCATACTTCTTCACTCAAACTATGTGGGTTCTGATTCCTTTTGTAATAGGGATACGTAGGTAGCCCATCTTCGGGTGCGATCCCAACTCTAAAATAATCCCTATCTTTCTAAATGACAATAAACTTCAAGTTCCCCACTGAGTGGCTTTATAACCAGTATGGTCATCATAATGACCAAGAGATCTCTATATAATGTATTGAAGGATAACATTGACTAAGAATCTATAATTCATATGGATGATTCTCTATTGATGAATAACCTAAAATACATAAAACAAAGATTCTCTAAATCTCATACATATCAATCCTTGATTGCAAGATCTTAAGGAAAAACTCATTTTCATTCTTGGTAAATTAATAAGGATTCACTAACATAACTCAAATCTATAAGAGAGTCCCAGAGTAGACAA
Organism: Viscum album; assembly: GCA_963277665.1. Classification (NCBI taxonomy): domain Eukaryota; kingdom Viridiplantae; phylum Streptophyta; class Magnoliopsida; order Santalales; family Viscaceae; genus Viscum; species Viscum album. Next base: position 785,755,195 of record OY728163.1, on the reverse strand, counting down.
TAATTTCCCCCAAAAAGGTGTGATGAGTCTGACCTCCCATCCTCTCGACCAAGGCAAATTCTTATGCCTCATCATTCCACGACTAATGGGCACCTACCTTTGGAAAGTATGTCCAAATGGATATAGAATCATTGGATGTTTCCGGTTCTATGAATAAACATGTTAGAAACTGATTGGAATGTTAGAACCTTAAAAAAACAAGGTCATCCCCATTTCTAGAAGAAACAATCACCAATATCTTATTACTTTCCATTCCATGTGGGATATAATATTGTCACTCATTTGTACGATGGACTACCCCTTCACGATGTGATGTGATTCGTTTTCCACTAATGATTTTCATGGATTGAAATAATAATCATTTTAATTAATATATTTTTCTATAAATGACATAATTATTATATTCTTGAAATAATTATAATTATAAATGTAAAATATATCTTTTTATTCTATATAATGGAAAATTATGATGTTTTTCATGTGTAAGTGGGGACTACCACCTCCACGAAGATTTTGACTCTTTTTTCATCAACATATCACATGGGAGAAATATAAAATTATATTTAAGTAAATCATATATTAATTATTATATTATGTTAAAAAATTTAAGTTAACATATCAATTACCTTCATTCCATAATGATCATTGAAAAATAGAAACATTACACATGCGTGCGTACAACCCAACATCTATATGTTTGTAAAATAAATCAGTTCTCATAATCATCATTCATGAATTGTATTAAAACTATAATTGATGTATATAAATTATAATTGTGTCATAATTATTATTTATAGATGATATAATTATGAGAACTCTAACCATGATCAACACATCATGTATGTTTTAAAAAAATGAACAAAATATTTTCAAAACACCTAGCGTTGACTTAACTGATTAAATATTTTAATTTATCATTACTATGAAATAAAATAAATTATATCAGTATAAGGTATTATACCTAGAAATGTTTCTTAAGATATTAAATAGTTTATCTAATCTTATCATACAATATTCAATGTTAATACATGAAACATCTAGACTAGAGGTAAGGGTTTCTTGTCTCAATTTTATATTAGTGACGCATATTCCACGTTCACCCATTATTTTTATTTTGTGGTTAATATGAATCACATGAATGAATTTTATGATTATTCTTTATGAAATTTATATGGATTTATTAATCCATTTGAGTTTATCACATTCATGGGTTTTGAACAAGAAATTACCAAAACTGTAAGGGATTTATCTCAATTTTCCTTCTTTTAGACACACATTCTTTTATATTCCTTATTTATTTTATATGTTGTATATCATAGAGAACCATTAGTTTAAAACCTTAATATAATATAACTTTAGCAGAATACATAAACTTTATACAAATAGATTCCCAAATACCATAGTTGGTATAATTACCTTGGAATAAAGAAAACATAAACACTAATACATATATGAGCTACATTATCTTCCACTAGGTTCTTATTGACTGGAACCCTTCTTACACACATAAAAAATAATATATATCTTCACATCCTGGGGAATGAAACATAATAATGTATGATCTTAAATTATAAGTTAGGGTAAACAATGGAGGCATGTAAGCATTATCCTCACCCAAGGGTATGAGGATGTGATCATGAAAATAGATGATCAAAAAATGCATATAAAATATCATATAAATGAATCATGTAATAATGAATGGAAGTTCATAATACATGAATATAGAGGAAACATAGTACATGACCAATGATTGAATTACATAGGAATAAGATATGGAATTTTGGAAAACACATATGAATATAATGATTTCTATATTATCTAAGGCTTTTCTGCCAATTCCATCTTATTAGTATGGGTTAAATCCCTATACCATCATTATATTCATGTATTACTCCCTTATCCATTATACTAGCATGAGTTTACTCCTCATTCCATCCTAAAAGGCATGGTTGACTCCCATTGACATCATATTAGTCAAAGTTAAATCCCATGACCATATTAGATTATCTAATGAGATATAAAACATTACCCAATGTATTGGAGGGAGATATAGGTCCCACTCATAACATAAAGAAATAATACATGCTTGTACCACAAGATCATATTAAATCATATCATAACTAGTGAAATAAAATGGGTATCGTAAACATATAAACAAATTATAACATGTGGAAAGACACATATTCATAATCATTTCATCATAAGAACAACCCATGAATAGAAGCGGGTTTCAAAATCATATAACATGTGAATGATATACATGATTCATAAGAATCATAGAACCAAACAAATAATCCATTAAAAGAGATAATATGAATGGATACATTGAATAATTTCAACATAAATTAATTATTAATACAATTTAATTTTATCATAAATGGTATATATTATTTAATTCTCTTTTAGAAACATATCTTAAGGAAAATATCTTATCTTATTTGAAAAATTATTTTTATAACAGAAAAATTTATTAAAACATTTTACATTGAAAATAGATTTGAAAACAAAAAAATCTTCAAAAACAATAAAACAAGTTTATAAATATTTTTCCTTGAAAATTATCCTCCATGATTTTTGAAAGCATTTTTAAAACATTTTCAAAAACATGGTTTTTGAAAATAATAGATTCTTAATCAAAGAGAGAGACAACAAGATTTTACATAAAAACATTATCATAAGTACCAAAGTGTAAAAAAACGAAATAAAAATATAGGATGTCATGAATATACAGAGGGGGAGAAAACATAATAATATTTTTGAGATATGGATCATAAGATTAATCAAGTAATGAATAAACATGAACAATCTCAGAAAGGGATGTGATTGTCTCAATAAACTGTTATCACTCTACAACATGGGATCATAATCTCCATTTTATAAAATTAAATTAAATTAAGCTTAATTTATCCTTAAAATATGTATATTCATGATATAACACATAAAATGGATGTATATAAACCCCAAAAATAGTTTTTGTGTATAACAAAACATAAATATCAAAGAATGAAAATTGAGACAAAACTATTTTACCGACTTGGTAACATTTGAAAGTTAAACCCCATAAAACAAGGATCATAAAATGGGAATGTGAGTACCCATAAATTTAATTAAAAGATACATATAATACAATCTTTTAAAATATAGACACCACAGAAAATGTAAGAGTGGCGAACATAGATTGTATCACATATAAATTAAAAGTGAGATGAAATCCCCATACCTTGTGTATTGACTATAACTGTAATCATAAAATATTCATGTATAATAAATATAAAATAATTTTACATACTTTAAAGAATAATATAAAAATACATATTACCATATATGTGTTTTTATGACCATATATTACCCGCTTGTTAACAATCATATGTAAGGTTTCACTTCGGGTAATATTATATTTGTTTTTCGCATGTGTCTTAATTTGTTATTCTATTGGTATTTATATTTATATCATGACTAGAATGTAAATTATGATATAAATATCATTTATATACATTATATTTATATTATAATAATTTATATCATAAATAAGTATGAAATGTAATACACCGATTATGGAGACATTAAGCCGTATGTACGCAAGAACGATGTCTCCATTTTTATTATTGTATTGACAAAATGTAAGTAAATGAGATATGTATATATATTTATGTATATATTTATAATTATTAAATTATAATTACTATATAATTTATATAATTTATGTTCATTATACCCATCCTTGATACAAGCCATTTGGTTTGTGAACGAATCACATCATATTAAAGGGACGGTAGTCCTCACTTACTCAAACGAGATTATCATATTAAAACCAAATGGAAAGTAAAGATATTTGTGTTATAAAAGGAATAAATAAGTTTAAATAAATAAAAAATTTAATATATGACATATATAAATATATTTTACATCATAATGGACACCATGATAGGTGGTAAATGAAAAATGAAAAATTGTCATTTTGTGAGGGAGTAGTTCGACGTACACAGAAACAATATGTTCGATATCAATTGTATGGAGGTGTGTGTATGTTTAGGTAAAAATATTCACATTAAAAAATCATAGAATATTTAGGATAATTTTTTTATCACACAATTAAATAATAAATAGAGTGGAGTGGGTGAAGGATGAAAAAAAATTAAAGGATATTTAGTGAAGATGTTATATCTTAATCAAGTAACTCTTTTTGGATTATGCTAAAAGGCTTATTTGAGAAGCATCCTGATCATTGATGAACATAAATGGTTTTGGAGGTTTGAGTATTGGGTATATGTTGTGGGATTTTATAGTGGAGTAGTGGCACTCATGAAAATATTTGAAAAGATAATTCCACCCACATTTTTCAAGTTGTATGTGGATCAAATAATGAACAATTATTGTTAAAATTGATTATATGGTCAAAATAGGGACAACATATGCATGTTTGACTTTTGTCTAGGTTTTTTGGGCCATTAATTTTATGGTTTAGTCGCCAATTAACTTTAATTTTTCCTTAAGTGATGTGATAAACAATTATCAGTATTACTAGTAAATATGGTAAAAAAGTTCACCATATTTGAAATTATAAATTATTATGTTTATATATATGGAATCCACTCATCCAAATTCTAATCACAATGGTGGAAAAAATTAATTTTAAAAATAATCCCACTTTCAGGACGATATTATTGGTTTTTATAGTAAAAAGGGCCAAATGTTTCTTAAGACATTATGCGCAATTTAAATGTCAAAATCATTCAATGACCAAAATTAGATTACATGACAAAAATAATGTCTAATTAAAATTTTAAATTGAATTAAAATATATTTTTTTCATATAAATAAATTCAATTAAATAGAATTTTTAATTAAAAAATTTTAATTTTCATTATTCATCAAAAAAGGATGTTTCTCCGAAAAATAAAAAAAATTACACTAGGATAATTTTGATATTATAAATTCAAAAACGAGTTTTATTTTTTCAAATTACTTTTATAAATGTGTAAAAAAATAATTTTATTAGAAGTAGATTAAAAACACTAATTTTCGTCATAGAAGGACTTTACCAAAAATCATATATTTCATTGTCAATGTGTTTTATTTAAATAAAATAATTTTAGAAAATATTTGAAAAATATTTATTAATATTAATTTGATTATGTTTAATTCCTAGGTTATTATTATCTTATTTAAAAAATAAAATGATGTTCTATAGAAACTCAGTGTTTCGTGTAGCACATGCCCACTCAGTGTTTCATGTAACATACTCCATGTTAGTGTTGCATGTAATGTAAAACATGATGGTTTAGTGTGAAAGGAATCTTTAAATAAGTTTATTATATGATTAATATTTAAATTTATTTGAAATAATGGTCCATAAAACCTTGTGGTGTTACACACTACCCCCTTGAAATGATTTTTTTACTCAAAATCCATCACTTCTGTAAAAAAATAATGATACTTTTACATTATCATATCCTCAAGTTCCCATGTAATATCCTCTAAATGATGATTTCTAAATAAACCCCTGACAAGGTGAGTAGTCTTGTTTTGTAGAAATTTCTATGATCGGTAAAAACTTCAATAGGTTTCTCTTCATAAGAAAGATCTTGCTCGAGCAGTATGACCTATCAGTTTAGTACATGTGAAGGGCCAAGTATGTACTTCCTTAGGAGTGATACATGGAACAAATCATGCACTTGAGAGAGATTTGGGTGAATTTCCAAGAAATAGGATACCATCCCAATATGATCAAGAATTTAAAAGGGACTGATATACCTTGTTCTTAGTTTCCCTTTCTTCCTAAATCTCATAACAATAGTATAGGGTGATATGTGTAGAAACACATTTTCCCTAACTTCAAATTCAAGATCACACAAAAAATTATCAACATAATAATTCTACTGGAATTTAGAAACCTTGATATATGTTTGAATGGTTCTAACCTTCTCGAACATTTCTTCCCTGATCTCAAGGCCTGATAGCATTCTTTCTACAACCTCATCCCACCACATTGGAGATCTACATTTATTCCCATGGAGGGATCTAGAATTTTCCTTCTAAATTCATGAGTGAAAGTTACAATTTTAGTAAAAATCAACAAGGGTATGGTGTCGATCACAATGAAATTTGAAATCTAGATAACAAGATCTCAACATATCATTTAGGGGTTGAATTGTTGTTATAGATTGACCATATTTTTTAGGATGATAAGAAGTGTTGAAACTCAATTCTATATCAAGTACTTTCATAGTAATTTTCTATATTTCTAGGTAAACATCATATTCTTATGTAATACAATATAATGATGTACTCCATGCTACCTTTCCACTTAATGTAAATTCTTGTAATCTGATCAAGAGAGAAATATTCGTTGATAGAAATTATTTTTGCTGACTTATTAAGGCGACCAACTACCGCCCATATAACATTATACCCTTTAGAGGTTTTGGGTATTCCAAAAATAACATACATAGTGATGTTCTCCCATTTCCATTATGGTATGGGTAATGGATGCAGAAAGCATTTAGAATTTTTTCATTAAGACTTTACATGTTGTAATACCATACACCAAGATACAAATATCGTGATATCACTATTCATGACATCCCAAAAGAATCATTTTTTTATGTCCCTGTACATCTTCATACATATAGGATGAATAGATAATGAAAAATTATGATCTTCCACTAATATCCCCTTTTCAAATATGGAATGTAAGGAACTTGTACACAGTTCTTGAACCTCATCATTCCATCTTTACCAGGGATAATCTCAGGAAGATTTCTAACCTCCTTTTTTAGTTCTTCATCTTCTTTTTTTCTCCTAAATATTTGCTTGGTCATAGGGTTGAACAATCATTTGAGAAATATATGATTGTCCCTTAAATTAGGATTTATAGATCTATCATTTGTTAATCTAGAAATATTGGATCTTTTTTTATCCTCATCATAGATATGAGAGTGTGATCTTTTCGACTAAAATAATCTACCAAATTTTTTTATTTCCCAGGTGGTAATGTATTGAGAATTTATTATAATTTATCAATTATAACGATATTCTATAGAGAATGTTCAACTAATTCTATGTGAATGTATATTTCTAACTTTTATGATCAGTATATATATCACATTTTTTATAAAAAAAATATAATTCCTCCATATATTTAATGAAATAATTACCTTGATAACTTCAAATAATTAGTTAGGTAATTTTGTTCACGAATATTTAAATATAAGGAGGCATAGGATATAACCAAGTTATTTTTCATATAAACACATCCCAATACCTTCTTGGATGCATCAATATAAATTACAAACCATTATCCATTATAGGGGTAATGCAACCAAAGGTACACTAACGAACATTCTTTTTAGTTACTTGAAATTTTCCTCACATTCATATATCCAGAGGAACGTAACATCATTCTGACTAAACATTTTTAAAGGATTATATAGTTATGAGATATTATTCTCAAACCATCTATAATATATAGCTAAACCCAAAATGCTACAAATATCATTCATTGTGGTTGGTCTAGACAATAATTCATCGGCCTCGGTCTTTGATAGATATATTGTTATACCATGTATTGAGATTATGTGATCCAAAAATGAATCCTTTTTTACCCAAAATTCACACTACATAAATTGTGATTATAATTTAACCTTATTCAGGGTCTTTAGTAAAATTATAAAGTGATCATAGTGCTCTTACTTTCTCTTTTAAGAGATAATAATATCATCAATAATGAATACTATAAACATATTGACGTAATCCCTAAAGACATTATTCATTAAATACATGAAGATAATAGGGGAATTCACCAGAAAAAGGCATCACTATATATTAATAGTGGAAAAATATTGTATAGGATTCCATAATGGGTATACCATCCTTCTTGAACCTCAAATGATGATATCAAGAATGAAGGTCATTCTGGGAAAGGTATTGAGCTCTGTAAATTTGAAGAATATATTCATCAATACGGGGAAGAGTATACAAGTTAATGATTTTGATATTTTTCAACTCATGATAATAAATGAAAAGACTCATTGATCCATATTTATTTTTCAAAAAAATAATCATTGCACCCCATGGTGATACACTTTCATTAATGAATCCCTTATCATTGTTTTGTTGGATTTTATTCTTTAATTATTTTAACTCAATCCGGGTCATTCTGTAAGGACTCTTTGAAATTGGTTTGGAACCATGTATAAGTTATATTGAGAACTCAACTTCACATTTTTGTGGAAGAATGGTATAATCTTATTCAAGTACATCCAAAAAATAACGAACAACATGCCTGTCGTCGATTTCAATATTCTCCCCAACCATTTGAGATAAAAAAATCCTATTGAATGGTAATTAAGAACCATATAGTTGATTTAATCTCCATAGGAAGTTAAAACTTATCATCGCATTGATGGATGATCATAGGAGGGTTTGAAATATCAAATTTAACATCCCTTCCTTGAAAATTGATGTGGGATTTAAACAATGAATGAAAATCATTTCCGTGGATGAGATCAAATTATACCAAATGAATAATGAAAATATTGGATGGAAGCACTTTCAGATAAACTTCAATAAGAGATGAATTATAGAATTGAGATGAAATAATCGTACCATTATGGTGTTTAACTACTAATTCCACCTATAATTATTTTGTATTAATCTTGAAACCCATAGAAAATTCATTATATATGAAAGGGTGGGTAGATCTAGAATCAAATATGACATTAGCAGTTCTAGATTGGATGGTATGTGTACCTTTCATCACGTTGTTTTCACACCCCTCATCTTATATAGGGATTGAATGAGATTTAACCATATCCCTCTACTTAATAGGGTACTAACACCAATCATAATCACTAAACCTTGTGTTTGTGTAATAGTTATCATATTTCACATTCTCTATAAACTTTTAGCACTAAATCATAAGAGGTGTATTCTATGATTCTTTTTATCCATTAGTGTTTTGAGACAACTTCTTCCCATCACCTCAGAGATCGATTACTAGATGGCCTTCCTATCTACACATAAAACATTTACTAACCCCTTAATTAAATTTCCCTCATGCTTCTTCCCACACCTAGAGAGTAAAGGAATGTTCATGTTCATTTCTCTTTAGTTTTTGGAGAATATTTTAAAATCCATCTTCCTCTTTATATCAAAGGCATGATATTGATATGAATAATATCTTCATTGGTAATAAATACTTTGATGGGAAACTCAATTCTAAGACTTGGCATTAATCCACCAACAAACCTATTAACATCACTTTTTTGTTGGAAGATATTTCCTAAAGCGTACCTCACTAGTCTCGTGAAATTAGTATCACAAGTACCAATAGACTCATCATCCCATTGATTCAACCCAAGGAACTCTTTCTCCATCATGGTATGAATAATTCAAGGAATTTACTTATTGAAAAATATGTTCTTGAACTCATCCCAAACCATGGATTCAATATCATCATGATACCTCATATTCATGACTAATATCCATCGTTGATCTACTTTTCATTCTAACTGATAAACAACCAGAATGAATTTTTCAGGCTCCTGAAAACTAAATAATGAAGAATATCATTTTAGTGGTATTAATCCCTTATTCATTAACAAGTGGATCTGGAGATCCTCTGAAAGAAGGTGGAAATTCCCTCATGAGAGGCTCAATAGAATATTGTTCCCACCTTTTCTCATTTGGAATTCTACCATGATTAATATATTTAGAATGTTTTGGGAGAATAGTAATGAGTTTTTTCATTCCACCTCCCATATAATTCGGTTTTTCAATAGTATAATTATTGAATATTTTGTTTTAATCACCATTAACATGGTTCCTTCGGGTTCCGGCCATTGAATAAGAAAAAAATCATAGATTAAGAAATATTTATCACAATGAGGAACCACATAATAATGAAAAATCACTTTTAGGATGTATATATTATGAAACCTTACATAATATATAACACCTAAGGTTTATCTTATCTTATTAATAGAAAACTTATATTAAAATATTTAATTATGCTTCATGAAGAGTTTCAGAATTCCCAAGGAATATCCCCTAGGAGTGTCAAACCAGGTGTGTAACAAGGCCCATTATCTTGTACCAGATTACCCCAAGTCAAGCCAGTAATATCTATTTTTTTGTTACCCCTAGATATATATGTTCCAGATCCACCTCCCATTGTATTATCCAGAAATTGATTTATTACTAGGAAACCACTCACTCTATCCTTTAAGAAATTTCTAGGACATTTTCCTATAGTTTTCCTTATCCTTAGGCATATATTTTAGACTTTTCCATAGGGTTCTCGCTAAGGTTTTCTCATCCTTTTTATTAAAAGGATAGAAATACCATTACCATGATACCATTTATAGTAACCCTCACTTTTTCAAACATCAAAATAATTTTTTTTTTTGAGGAATACGTAACTATTACACAGGCAGATTCCCAAATATTAAAGTTGTTATAATGCCTTTGGAAACATGGAAACATAAACATTTAAAAAATAGTGAGCTACATTATCTCGCACTAGGATCTTCTTGGCTAGAACCCTTATTAGAAACATCAAACATAATAAATATCATCACAACATGGTGAAGGAAACATAAAAAGGGTGATCTAAAATGATTAGTATGGATAATAAATCGATACATGTAAGCATAAAAATTATCATAAGGGTATGATAATGTGATCACAAAAATAGAAGATCATACCATTCATATAAACTATCATATACATGAATCAAGGTGTAAAAATAGTAGTTTAGAATACATGAATAAAAATTTAGTGACATACATAATACATGAATTAATAACATAGTAGTAAGATAAGTAATTCTAGAATTTGTTTTCATATAATGATTTCCATAGTATCCAAGGCAATGCTACAGAGACCATCTTTTTAGTAGGGGTTCACTCCCCATACCATCATAGTAGGTATGGTTCACTCCCATGGACATAATAGTAGCATGATTTAACTACTAATACCATCTTAGTAGTTGTGGTTCACTCCCATGGCCATCATAGTAATCAAGGTTCACTACCAAGACCATCTTAGTTTATCTCACAAGATATAAAACATTACCAAATGCATTAGAGGGAGATATAGGTCCCACTCAACACATATCGAAATCATACATATATGTTCCACAATTTCATAAATACTCATATCATAACCCATGAAATAAAATGGGTATCAAAAATATTTATAAAAATAATAACATATGGAAACAGATATGTTTCAAAACTATTTCATCATAAGAGAATTTTATGAAAAGAAGCGTCTTTAAAATGCACATACCCCGTGAAAGATATATAGGATTTATAATCACCTTCCCATTAATAAAATAATCCACTAAAATAAGTAATATTAATGGAAACATTAAATAATTTCACCAGAATTTTATGAGTAACACAAATGGATGTATTTTAGATGCGGAATAATTTTGACAGATCTTTTAAAAACATATCATTTTGAAAATATCCATTCTTATAAGTAAAATTATTTTTATAAAATAGATCCATTTGAAATCATTATTAATTAAAAATGGATTTTATAATATATAAAGTAAGCATTGAAAACCAAAAACCATTTTTAAAATCAGTTTTCCTTGAATATTATCTTCAAGGATCTTTTGAAATCATTTTGAAGTTTTTTTTTCGAAATCACGGTTTTTGAATATAATATATTTCTTACCGAAGGGATAGAAGATCATATTTAAAATAAAAAAAAATATTAATTACAACAGAGTAGATAAATGTTACTAATAATAGAAAATATCCTTAATAAATATAGGAGAAGTAAATTCATGAATATTCTTTATATATGGATCATAATATTTTATCAAGGTAAGCATGGACATAAACAATTTCTGAAAGAAATGAGACTGTCTCAATAAAATTTTATAACTCAGTAAAATGGTATCATACAATCCATATAAGAAATGGAAATTTCTCAAAGCTCAATATATCATTAAAATAATGATATAAATGATTGTTTCCCTCGAAATTCGGGGATGAACTCCTTGATTTAAGGTTCAAACATTCCAATCGGTTTCTAATGGGTTTTTTCGTAGAACCAGAAACATCCAATGATTCCACATCCATTTGGACCTACTTTCCAAAGGTAGGTGCTCATTAGTTGTGTACTGATGAGGCTTAGGAATTTTCATTGGTCAATAATATGGGAGGTTGGACTCATCACACCTTTTGAGGGGAATTATTATCTACTCCAGGACTCTCTTTATAGATTTAAGTTACATTCGTGAATCATTATTACATTACCAAGTATAAAATGAGATTTCCTTTAGATCTGACAAACAATGATCGATATGTAGGAAATTTAGAGAATCTTTTATATGTATTCGAGGTTCTTCATTGATAGAGAATAATATGTATTTGTTATAGATTCTTAGTCAATGGTATCATTTGATACGTAAAAGTCTCTTGGTCATTATGATGACCATGCTGGTTTTAAATCCACTAAGTGGGGTACTTGAAGTTTATTGTCATTCAGAAGGACATGGATTATTTCAGAGTTGGGATCGAACCCGCGGATGGGCTACCTAGGTATCCTTTGTTTAAAAAAGGAATTATAACCCACGTAGTTCGAATAAGGGAGTATGATGTTTATGATTGATATCTCAAAGAAGGATGTCATAATTACTTTCACACTCTAAGCTCACATGAGTCATGATCGGTCTAAGAAACAAGAGGTATTGGTAAAAATCAGACAATTGTTCCATGAAAGATGCAATCCTAATAAATAAGGTGGGACTTATGTATGTATGACTACCTAGATAAATGAAGATTTGGATTTACTTCAGGGAAGAAATCCAGGAACATGGTCCATAAAGGTATATGTGCTTCATGAAGATTTGAATACTCTAACTTGGGGATTACTCCTGAAAAGGAGGCCCAAATTAGGAGAGGACTTAAGATTGGGTTTTTACTCCTGAGAAGGAATCCCAGATCAAAGGTAAATTAGGACTGGTTAAGAGGAATTAATACTGCGGCTTACTCTTAAAAAGGAGGACCAAGTTAAGAGACTTGAAAATTAAGGGACTTGGGGCTTACTCCTGAAGAGGATGCCCATATTTGAGACTGGGTCTTACTCCTGAAAAGGAGGCCCGGGTTAATGAATTATGGTTGGGGATTACTCTTGAGTAGGATGCCCAAATTAGGGGGCTGGGGATTACTCCTGAAAAGGAGGCCTAGGATAATGATTATGACTGGGTCTTATTCCTGAAAAGGAGGCCCAGGTTAAGGGACTTGAAAAATTAAGGGACTGGGGCTTACTCCTGAAAAGGAGGCCCAGGTTTGAGAATTATGACTGGGGCTTATTCCTGCAAAGGAGGCCTAGGTTAAGGGGTTCTCTCATCTTAAAGGATGAGGTTGAATGAATGAAATCTCAATCTCTAGTGACATAAATATGTGTAAATCACTAGGTTTTGAGAGATATTCCACAGTGTTCCTTTTAAATAAGGAAGTAAAATCAAGAAATCATGCCATAAATGGATTTTAAGAGTGTCTTGAAGACTGAATCTTTAATAGGAGAGGTGTAATGTCTTAAGAGGGGTGAAATGGGCAAGAAGGGCACCCAAAAAGGTAAGGGCGCGCAAGTCCTAGAAGGCGCGCAGGTATTTCATGGGCGCGCAAGTCCTGGTCGCGCAGGTATACCTACGCGACACATGGGTACTTGCGCGACGTTTAACCATCAGGGTAATACTTGAGTGACTCTTGGTAAAAGCCTTTATAATAATCTTGAGGTTCTTCCAGAAGAGTGGAGCACAAGTTCTATTGTAGGAGCTAGGCGGCGCGCAAGTGTGGCCATTTCCCATAAGGGCTGGCCACTTAGGTGAGCAAGTGTTGATGAATTTCAACACTTAGGTCTTCCTCCCCCTCTTTAGATCTTCCGTTCTAGGTAAGAAATTACCATAGAATTGTTTCGGAAGCATTGAGAAGGGACTAGGGCACCGGGATCTTAAATCTGAGTTTCTGGAAAAAAATACTCCCTCAAAAGGTGGGCCCATAGGGTCTATTTATAGGCTGGAGAAGACCCCGGGTGGTTATCCTTTGGGGCGCGCAATTCAGTTGTGTGACCATTAGGCACCGCGCAAGTGGACTTGCATGATAGTGATGCAACTTGCGCGACCTATGGGCAATGTTCTCCTTGTGCATCCCTTTTTCGATTTTTTATGTTTCTTCAAAGGATGATTTACTTTGGACTTATGGTATTTCCCTTTCCATTATTTTAGACAATGTGATGAAAAGGAGCGTCAACAAAAGTCCCCCTCAGTGTTGGATCCGAAAGAAATGAATATGTGACTCTGAGGAAAAGATGAAAACACAAGGAAAGGTGGCGCGCAAGTTTTCAGTGTGCAACACTTGGCGCGCAGGTTCGAGTCGTGCAGGGTTGGAGCGCGCTGGATGGAGCGTGTTGGGTGTAGGCACGCAAGTGGATTGATGACATGATGAAAATAATTGGCCATGATTACTATGATATCTGCAACAGCACTCTCCCAGATTTGGCTATGTACTTGAAGAAATATCATCTTAATTTCCCACAGAGAATCTACCTACCTCTATATGGTCATGGTCATCTGCAAGGAGTTAATGTTCCAGATGCAAAGAATTGTATGCCTGAGATGCATCTCTACTACTACTCCTCTATTTCGGTTATGTTGTCCATTAAGAGCAACAACATCGGCATGAAATTTCAAATTTTTCCTGCATGGCATTTCCTTACAGATATGAAAATGGAAAACCCATGGGCTGAAATGTTTTCCGCTACGGTTTGGTGGAGAGAAGACAAACATGGCATTAGAGCAATATCTAAAAAGATTACTCTCTCCAAATGACTCTTTACTTCCAATGCTTCATTCTAAAATCCATGTGTCCATCTTCCAAGTCTCTTGGACAGAAACAGAGTCACTATTTGATCAGCAGAAAATTTTCTCAAATCGTACTCAAGAACATTCTTTTACAATTGTTCCAAGAAGATCTAGTATCCTTGCATCTCTTATGGTATTTAGTTGAATGAATGAGTTCCAGGTGGCTACTGATGAAGCTCAGGATGCCGTAAATCAAATGAAGAGTTATGTTGAAAGTATTTTGTAATTCCTGAAAAAAGAGAAGAGACTCCAGTTTGTGGATGTCCTTCGAACTCTTGTGCATCAATGAAAAACAGTTTCACCTTCAATCATTTGTGCACGCATTCCCTTTTTGTCCTCGGTTTAAATTTTACCTAAGCCAATGGGCCTAGTAAGCATAGTTTGATTTTTACTAGGATTTATGTAAATAACCCTACAAACTTTGAATCTTTTAATTGCTCAATATTACCTAAATCATAAAAAATGTATGTTTAGTGATCTGGAAGTTGACTTTTATTCAGAGTTCCTTTTTATTTTGTGGGCAGTTTAAATTCATGCACGTCGGACATAAAGAGGCTAATGTTTAAGTCGAAATATCTTTGACCGAATGAATTACAATTGACTAAATTCTTTGACAATTTATCTAAAAACATATTACCATACTCAAGTATGAGGGAAAATATGTAAACTATGACTTAAGAAAATTTGAATCTGGGGAATGATATGAAAACAAGCTAAAAGGAATTAGAATAATTAGTTCCCAAGAATGAAGTTACCATTATTTAACAAACCCGTTAGGGGGTTGAATTATGCAGGGCCACCTAAGGGCATTGGCTGCATAGTCAAATAAATAGTATCTTTTGTCTAACAAGTATGTTATGTAGACTGTTTATGCAAGGCCGCCTAAGGGCACGTGCTGCACAGTCAGGAAAAAGAACTCTTAGAAATTTACCATTCTACTGCTAAAAGTCAGTGAAAGTTTATGGAGATTCAAATTTTCCAAAGTATAGATTTTTTTGTATGGAAATAGATACTTGAATATGGAGAAGATATTTCCAAACAAGATTATCGAAGAACTGGATGGATATTACTCCTACGAAATTCTGACCCAAACGTAGGGAAGGAGAATATAAACCATAGACTTGAATACTTTCAGATCATGAAAAAGGATATCGGACATATATGTTAAGGATAGCTATTTTTGCGGATTCTTACATACTGTCATTAAGAAAAATAAGGGCAAAAGAGGCTTTCCTCCCAAGAATGAAGTTACCACTATTTAACAAACCTATTAGGGGGTTGAATTATGCAGGGCCAACTAAGGGCATTGGCTGCATAGTCAAATAATAGTATCTTTTGGCTAACAGGTCCGTTATGTAGACTGTTTATGCAAGGCCGCCTAAGGGCACGTACTGCATAGTCAGGCAAAAGAACTCTCAGAAGTTTTACATTTTAGTGACTAGAAGTCAAGAAAAGGGTTATGAGGATCTGAAAATATTTAAGGTTAGGATTACGACACATAAAGATGGGTATTTTCCAATGTATACAAAGATACACAGATCAATGCCAACCATAATCATGTTGTGGCTGGGTCCTGAATTGAAATGTTGGACTTCACTACGTATCCCATAAGGATGGGAATCAAGCCATATGTAGTTATTAAATTAAAGTTTAACGTCGTGTGGGACAAAAGGATTAGAGATATTAGTTTAGGGTCATAGATCTTGGACCATTGTAAGAAATACAAAGTGTGTGTTTTCATGGGGACTTTTCAGCCAAGGGACTGGAAGTGGAATTTGGGGTTAGGCCCAAAAGACTTGGCGCTGGATTCGAGGGACACTCGAACGTTCCTACGTATCCCATAAGTATGGGAATCAATCCCACGTAGTTCTATAAATACCCTCTGTACATATTTGGTTCGTACATGTGAAGGGTGAAAGGGGACTTTAGTGCATTGATGGTTTAACCCAAGATAAAAGGTTTGGGCATTGCCATGTATGCACGTAGTCGTTGAAATAAAACATGATTGAAAAATCAATATAAATAATGGTTCCCTCTTAGGCAAGGGTATCAAAGAATATTGTAGTTTATTGTCATACTGGACAAAAGTGTTGTATAGTTTAACGTCGTATAACAAGGACGAAAGTGAACCAATGTAAAGATATTGATTCTAGGGGTGGTTTCACGAATTAACATCGTATGAGATGGAGGTGAACCGATGTGAAGAGATTGGTTTTGGGCTTGAACCTTCGGAGGTTGCCTACGTACCCAGCTTAGAAGGCAAGGATTAAAGTCCGCGTTGTTCAATTAAAGAATGAATTAACGATCAAGTTCTTCTTGGGGAAAATTACCTAAAAAATGATGTTGTTGGGACTTACACATGGATAGTAGCCCAAAGAGAGTGTTATGGTTGAGGTTTGCTCTAAGATCACATGATTCGTACTCGGTGTGAGAAACAAGAGGTAACAATAACCTTAACTATGCATAGTTTAATGTCATGTAGGACATAACAAGGAATTTCTGTACAATTTAGCGTCATGTAGTTAGGACGATGGGAACAATATAGTTTAACGTCATGTTGGACGAAAGGGGGACTGTGCAGTTTAATGTCATGCACTAAGGACAAAAGAGTACACCATTTAACGTCATGTTGGACGTATTGGGGACTTTTTTCATATTTTAACGTCATGTTGGACGAATTAGGAATGATACAGTTTAGCGTCATGTTAGATGAAAGTGTGAATAGTTTAAGGTCATATGCATGGACCGTGGATGGTGCAGTTTAATATCATGTTGGACGGTGGTGTAGTTTAAGGTCATACAGGACCTTTGATGATAATGTAGTTTAACGTCTTTCCAGACGTAAGGGACTTTTATAATGTTTAGCATCATGTAGTTAGGACGTCATAGTTTAACGTCTTGCTGGACGTAAGGGACATGCAAATAGTTTAGGTTCATATGCATGGACCGTTGATGATGCAGTTTAAGGTCATATTGGACCATTGATGTAGTTTAAGGTCATACAAGACCTAGTTGATGTATTTTAAGGTCATACAGGACTTAGTTGCAGTTTAAGGTCATTCTGGACCATTTAGGGAAATTTTCACAGTTTAACGTCGTGTGGGATGAAAGTACAAATAGTTTAAAGTCATATGTATGGACCATGGATGATGCAGTTTAACGTCATGCTAGACGTAAGGGACTTATATATAGTTTTACATCATATATCATAGACGATGAAGGGGGACATATTTTAACTTCATGTTGGATGAATTAGGGAACTTTTTCACAGTTTAACATCATGTGGGATGAAAGTACAAATAGTTTAAGGTCATATGTATGGACCATGGATGATACATTTTGTATTTATAAAAAATACTTCTTCAAAAATATGGCATTGGTTGGAGTAGTGATGAGTTCTCCATCCATCGGAATTAATGAATAAGCTCCATTGGAGTAGACCCTATGTATTGAGTAAGGTCCTTCCCATTTTAGATCAAGCTTGGGATGTTTCTTTCCTGGTATCATTAGAGTTCTGATAACTAATAACAATTCTCCCTGAGTGAATGAATGAAGACGAACTTTTTTATTAAAAGCTCGTGCTATTCGATTCTGATAGACTTCCAAGTGGTGAAAAGTGCACAATCTTTTCTCATCTAACCATTCCAACTCATTCAATCGCTTTCGAGATTGTTTATCTATAGATTACTGATCACAAATGGATACTCTGAGCGAAGGCAATTGAAATTCAATGGGAAAGACAGCTTCTGTTCCATATACCAGTGAATATGGAGTTGATCGAGTTGCAGTGCGGGTGGTAGTCTGATAAGCCCATAAAGCATGAAAGAGTTTATCAGGACATGACCTCTTATCTTTATCCACCATATTTTGCAGTATATTTGAAAGAGTCTTATTGAATGATTCTATCTGGCCATTGGCCGCTGCATGATACTGAGATGAATGTTTGGATTTGATGTTGTATTCTTGATACAACTTCTTCATCTCGGATGAACAGAAGTTGGTGCCGTTATTCTTCAATATGGTATGAGGGACACCAAATATGGTAATGTTGTTAAACTTCATGAAGCTAACAACGCATTTAGAACTGACTTCCTTGGGAGGTATTGCCTCTATCCCTTTGGAAAAGAAGTCAATAGCAGTAAGAATGTACTTAAACTACTTGGCCGTAGCTGAAGGGTAAGGTCCCACCACATCCATTCCCCATGTGGAAAATGGTCATGAGTATTTAGTTGTATGATGCAACTTTGGAGGTTGATAAATGAAGTTGGCATTTACTTGGCATGAATGACACTTCATTGCGAAATCATCACAATCATGAATCATTGAAGGCCAAAAGTATCCAAGCCTTTGAATCTGACCCGACAGTCTATGTCCAGACTGGTGGGAACCACAGACTCCTGCATGCACTTCATTCATGACAGCCATTGTCTCTTCACCATCAATGCATCTGAAGAGAACTTCATCAAAACCACGTTTGTAGAGAATTTTCTCTAGGTGATCTGGGCTATCATAAAGAGTAAAATTGACCACACGTCACCGAATTTGTTCTTTCTCGGCTCTATCAGGTGGGAGTGTTCCATTTTGAAGGTATTCCCTAATATGTGACATCCAACATATAGTATGACCATACGGTTCAGGAATGGGACTAATTTCATTAATTTCCTCTATTCTGATTCGAACGTAAGGTGAAATTGAACGACGGTGGCAATACTGATGGTTGTCTCGTCCCGATTTAGATCTACCAGAGTTGTGGCTATATTAGCCAGTGCATCAGCTTGAGCATTTTGGGATTTTGGGATATAAGAAAGTGTCAGTTCCAAAGGGAATTCTGCCATTAACTCTCTAACGTAATCATAAAAAGGGATTAGTTCTTCTTTTCTGATGGCATAATCCCCATTGACTTGTTTCATTACCAGGTCTGAATCACCTTTCACCTTTAAGTGATTCACTTGGGCTTGAAGTGATAATTCCAAGCCTACGATGAGAGCTTGGTATTCTGCTTCATTATTGGTACCACCTTTCCATAATAAGAAGGAATAAGGTAACACTTCCTTTTCTAGAGAAATGAGCACAATTCCTAATCCAACTTTGTTGAATTTAGGATTTTCTATTTTCCTCCCTGTTGGAATTCTGGAAGCACCATCAAAATACATTTCCCATGCCTGAGGACTTTCTTGAATAGAGAAGACTTTCTCATCAGGGAGTTCAATATCAGAAGATGTGTCTTCCACTGAAGGGTGTTCAGCCAGGAAATCAGCCAGAGCTTTTCCATTTATCGCCTTTTGAGACACATATTGAATGTCGAATTACTGCAAAATAACTAACCACACTGCCAGACGTCCTTTAAGCATTGGACGACTAAGGATGAATTTGAGCGGGTTATTGCAAGATACCAATTGGACCTTATGATGTTGCAGGTAGTGTCTCAACTTCTGAAATGCAAATATTAATGCCAGGAAGCACTTCTCAATACTTGAATATCAGGTTTCTGCTTCAAGCATAGTTCGACTGAGATAGTAGAGGCTGTTTTCATTCCCAACATCATTCTTTTGAGAAAACAAGGCACCCAATGATCACTCTAAAGCTATCATGTAGAGGATAAGTGGCCCTCCTTAAACAGGTGGCATGAGTACCAGTGGACTCAAGAGGTATTTCTTGAGAATATCAAATGCTTCTTGACATTATTCAGTCCACTGGTAAGTGACTCCCTTCTTCATCAATTTGGTGAAGGTTAAACT
This sequence comes from Viscum album, assembly GCA_963277665.1. Taxonomy (NCBI): domain Eukaryota; kingdom Viridiplantae; phylum Streptophyta; class Magnoliopsida; order Santalales; family Viscaceae; genus Viscum; species Viscum album. The sequence goes on along the minus strand of OY728163.1, from coordinate 785,734,573 downwards.
TTTTCCTGCTAAATTGGCGATGAAACGCTGAATATAGGATAAGTGTCCTTAAAGTCCTCTTAATTCATTCAAATTTGGAGGAGGTGACATACCAAGGATTGACTTGGTCTTCTCAGGATCGACTTCAATACCATGATGGCGTACAACAAAGGTGAGAAATTTTCCTGAGGTTACCCCAAAAGGGGTTCATCTTAAAATTATGTTGTCGAAGCTTGCGTAATATGACTTCCAAATCAGCCAAGTGATTAGAATGTTGTTTGGATTTAACCACCAAATCGTCTATATAGCATTCAACAAACTTCCCTAAGAAGGGTTTGAAGATACGATGCATGGCATGCTGATATGTTGCACCTGCATTCTTTAAGACAAAGGCCATTACCCGGTAGCAAAACACACCCTGAGGGGCTCTGAAGGCTGTGGATTCCTCTTCTTCTGGGGCCATTCAGATTTGATTATATCCGGAATATCCATACATGAAGGAAAGTGCTTCATAGCCAGTTGTTTCATCAATTAAAAGTTCTGTAATCGGAACTGGGAAATCATCCTTAGGACAATGCCGATTAAGATCTTTGAAATCGATGCAAACTATAATTTTTCTGTTCTTCTTCTTTACAGGGACAATATTAGCCGACCACTTGGGATATTGAACTTCTCTGACGAAGTTAGATTTGATATTTTTATCCACTTAAGCTTCAATTTTGGAAGCATAAGTTGGGTGTGTTTTTCTCACAGCTTGATTAAATCCTCGATGTTCTTCTGGTAAACCCAAATGATGAGTAGCAACATCGGGATCAAGACCGGGCATTTCTGTATAGTTCCAAGAAAATATATCTCTATTTTGATTTAGAAAAGAAATATACATCTCTTTCTCTTCAAGATTCATGGCCACACTGATTAAATTGGGGTGTGGATCCTCTTTTGTACCCAGATTTATTTCTCTGAGTTCATCCATAGTGGTAGAGATACCCTCTTCAAATGTTGGAGGAGCATATTTGAGATATTCCTATTCTTCTTCGTCATGTATTATTTATTCTGTTTCTACTTTCATAGAAGTTGATAAATTAGAATTTTCATGATCAAAAAAGATGTCAAAACTTTCACATCTTGAAGAAGTAGCTTCCATTTCCGACCTGATTGATGATGAAGGGTCTTCTTTGGGTAATAAAGAGGAGATGATGGATTGAGAATCGACATCATTGTTCACCTCCAATGTTTCTATAACTTCTTCAGCCTAATTTACGAAGTATAGACTTGCTGGATTTCAGCAGATGAAATGAATACTTCACCATTTTTGCTTTCATTACTGCTTGGTGGGTTACCAATTCCTCACATGTTGTCTGACTTGATTGTCGTAACTGACATTAAGGATCTTTCCATAAGAGTATTTTGATATGGGTCTATCTTGTCAATTTGATTGATAGGCAACACATAATCTGTACTCACATGTGTAAATGGATTTACTGGAATCTTCTCCAAACCAAATGGAGCATTAACTTTGGTAATCTCTTTTTTTGTGGATTTCTCCCTTCCCTTCATGTGATAGAATTCCACCTCAATGTATTGAGACTCACATGTCTTCAACAGGGCCTTATCACCATACACTATCCCAACTTGAACATAAAAAAAATATTTGATACATTGATGGTATGATGAAGGGATAGCCGCATGTTGATGTAGTCAGGGTCTTCCAAGCAAGATGTTGAAAGCTGAGTCTTGATCAACAACAATGAAATCCGAATTGGATACCAGATATCCAAACTGAGTTCTGAGTGTAACTTCGCCCAGTGGTTCTTGTTCATTTTTATCATATCCTTGTAACATCATGGTAGAAGGAGATAAATCAGATTCTGTGAGGCCCAATCGACGAAGTGTACGAATGGGCATGAGGTTGAATCCTGAACCATTGTCAATGAAAGGTCTTTGGACATCTACGCCATTGACCTTGCCAGATAAGTACAAAGGTATAATATGTCCATGCACACCATCATCTTCATCTTCATTAGTAAAAGATATTATTGCATGGAATTCTGAAGTTTATTCTCTAGGTGATAGACTTCATCTGCAATAATTTCAGTTTCAAACTCCTGAGGACTTGACAAAGCCTCGATGAGTGATTCCCTAAGATCTTTTGACAGATTCAGAGCATCCAGAACTGATAACATGGCTGGTACTTGGGCCAAGGGTTTCAATATATCATACTTTTGATCTAGAGGCATGTGTTTCCCAACATGAATATGTGGTTTAGCAGGTACCTTGGAAGCATATGCTTTGGAAGTTGATGCATCTTGTATTGGGACAGGAATTGGAAATATTCCTGCTTTTGGAAGATTAGACTGATTAGATCCATTTAATTGTTGTGAGGAAGAAGATGGAACTTTCAACCGTTCTTCCAAAATAACTGTTCCAGGCCTGAATTTTCTATTTGTAGAAGAACTTGCTTGTTCTTGCTGTGCTCGCTGAAGGGCTCTACCACGAGTTTCTGTTGCGTACACAGTTCTATCGGGGCTAGAATTGGAGTAGTGGATTTTGAAAGATCCACGCCTTCCCCTGTATCCTGAGCCTCTGGAACATCCTCAGATTCCCTTGTTTGATACAGGGAATTCAGGCTCATCGAAATCGAAACTGCTACTGGAATATGAATCTGTTAATTGAATCATATTAATAGAACCGAAGATTAACTCTTAATCTGATGAAGACTCTGCCTGATTATCCTGTTTAGGCTATGCCGTTTGGTGGGGCGGTGCTCGTGGATTTGAAGTAGATGGCATGAAGTCTGCCAGAGTCAAAGACAACTTAGGCTTTGACACATACTCATCTTCTTCTAATTCTATTTCTTTCTTTGAATCATGCCGTTTCTTTGAGGAATTTCCCTCTGATGAAGAGGGTTTTGCCACAATATTCATGGCAGAAGACACAATCAGTTTCTTTAATTGTGTTCTCAAAATAGCATGAGTTCGGTTGATTGTCTTTCTGACCATCCAATCATCATACTTCTGTGCATTTTTGATTTTGACTTCTTGCCATTCACCTTCCTCCTCTAGAACTGTAGTAGTAACACATGCTACCTGAGTTGAAGAACCTTTTATTTTGACTTGTCCTGAATCGACCATCTTTTTCAGGAGGTCTTTGAAGACAAAACACTCCTGGATGGGATGCCCCAACATTTGATGAAAAGGGGAATAATTGGGACGGTCTTCATCTCCTTCCTTATTTGGCCTTTTGGGCCTAGGCAATTGAACCAGATTATTTTCCAGAGCCGAAATGAAGTAACCAGGAACTTGTTCATTTCGGAAAGAGTATGTTTGTCTCTTCAAATCCTCAAATTGTTTTCTTCTTTGATCTCATTGATCATCTGGATGAAACGGACTTTGTTATTGGCGCTCAGGAGGTGGAGCCCTTTGAGAAGATGAAGGTTTTGAAGTAGAAACATGCACAGGTTCTTGTTTAAGAATAACTGTAGCATTTCTTCTTTACCCATTCTCCTTCCTGGAACTGATGGAATTACATGAGATTTAGCCTTAGCCTGTATAAGGGAGTCTTCAATCTGCTGAGCGATTGAAGTAAGGTCTCGAAACCCTTCTGTGTATTTTACAGGGATTAACGGCGTGCGTAATTCGTCACGCAGATTTTCCACACATATTGGCAACAATTCTTCTTGAGGGAGTGCTAATCTTAGGGAATATGTTAATCCCTTCCAGCAAGCAATGAAATCTGAGACCCTTTCATTCTCCCTTTTATTACAGTTTGTAAGATAAAAAACTGTTGTCTTTGGCAAAGTTGAGCTGAACTGAAGAAGGAATTGTTGACAGAGATCTTCCCATCCTGTAATTGACCAGGATTGCAAGCTTGTATACCATACAAAGGCTTGTCCTTGCAAGGTCCGTACGAAGCATCTAAGTTTTACTACTTCTTGTTGCTCTGGAGTTCCCATCATAGGATCACAACAAGATGCGTAATGCGTCAAATGTTGTTTAGGGTTGCCTGATCCGTTGAAAATAGGGAATACAGGGTTTCCAAAACTGGATGGAGGAGAGATTGAATCTACCCATTCAGGGTAAACTTTCTTTTCTTATTTAACATGCGTGTGTTTCCCTTACATAGTTTCTAACCGAGCTATTAATGACTCAATGGTAGTTATTAATTTTTGAGAGACATCTGGTTGAACTTGGACTTGGGTAGGTGCAATGACTGGAGCTTGGACAGATGTGGTGGTTGGTGTTGCAACTGATGGTAGCACTGCCAACTGTTGTTTCACTTGACCCGTAGGATTAGACCTATGAGGGTGTGCTGATAAAGGAGGATATTCTTGATCCATCTCAATAGTTGCAACAAATTCCATTGGCTGACTGACTCCAGCACGCTTAAGAAGAAGACTACTCTGAAGTACTTCTGCATTCAACCTCCTTAATTCCATTATTTCTTCCTCCTGTTGTGCAAACCTTTGCTCTAGTGAGAGCGATTGGCCTTCTCCAGAGGAAGGATATGTAACTTGATTCTTTCCCCTCCCATTGTTGGATATTTTTTGGAGACGGGGAAGTGGGTTACTTGAAGGATTACCTAGGTTCTGAGTAACCCTTTGATTTCGTGTATGCACACCTTCTTCATTTGGGTCGGTGCGTACATCTTCTTGAGCAGGAACCTCTTCATCTGAGTCCTCTGAGTGAGCCTCATCTGGTGGATCAGCAACAACGGAATTGATGACATTAATTGATTCATAATGCATTGCATCCCTTCTATCATCATTTCTGTGATATTGTCTTCTTCCATGTCTTTGATGAGACATTTCCTTTTGTTGATTCGATCCCTCAGTAACTTCTTGATGAACCGTAATTTGGAGGTAATCTCCTGATAATTTGGATATTAGTTCCTCTTGAGGTTTCTTCCACAATCGATAAAAGACCGAATTTCTCTGAGGAGGGGATTGATGATTTGAAAAAGTCCCCAGTCTGGTGGACTGGGGCTGTTCCTGATGTTCCCGCTCAACTCCTCGAATTCTATTTGTTGATTCTGCGGTTTGGTTTAAAAGATTCCCCAGTCTGGCAAGCTGGGATGGCTCTTGCCATGCTATGCCTGTGACTTTCTTAAAAGCTATCCTGATCTTGCGAACCTTAGTCCGGAAATTAGCTAGATGCATTAACCTGTATCCACTTTTATCACCTAGTTCAAAAGACTGTTGGATGATTTCTGACACTTCTGTCACTTGATGATGTGCTTGCTCTATACGAGAGGCATGTTCAATATTCTCGTTTCCTTTATGCAGGATTAATTCAACAAATTGTTCTTTGAATTCTTGATTTTGAGAGGAACCAGTTGAAGCGTGTTCTTGGGAAATCTTTTGATTACAAACAAATCCCATTGACTGTGGCCGGCCATGGGCAATAACTTGGCATGATACCATTTTTGGCGGGCATTGCTGACTGGAGAGCACCATGAAATGTAGTGCTCCATGAACACCCCATCCTCTGACATGAATACCAGATGGGTCATTGGAAATTAACTAACGCAATCTTCTTAGTGCGCCAAGGCATGAACGTTGAAGGGCTCTCTGCTGCTTTTCACTCTTTAGATATCGAGAGACTGATAGAGATGCCAAATCAATCTAACATTGTAACCCTTCTATTATCTTAAGATGATTTTCATAATCATCATAAGATAATACTTTCTTTTTCAACTGACAAAGAGTTTTCCATATGTTGAGACGAATATCATTAATTCCATCTTCCGTCAACATTTCTGGAATATCATACTGTGAGTCAGCCAGAGGCCAAAACATGATTGGTAATTCAACTTTTGCCAATTGTTTTCTCATGTTCATCATTTCCTCTTTATCATTAAATGATGATTCTTCTACCTGATTTGACCAGAGTTGGTGTTTCCTTGTTGCTTCATCGGATTCAACAAGATTGGTAGAGAAATCATTGATCGAACTAGAAGATGCATGAATTAGGGGTGGTTCATAGAATGACCTACACCCTAGGCTATCTTATGATTGATAAAGTATTTCACCTGCTAGCGATGAAGCATCAGACATGACTGGCTTCACATTTTCAAGTGCCTCAAGATAAGAGGGCTTTATCAGCATTACATCGTCCACTAGAGAATTTTCTGGGCAATGTGCATCACTACTACAGAGAGGACTTTCGCAGAGAAATTCATCATCATGGGGAGGACCACCATGGTGGGTTATAGCAAAAGATGAGATCTCTTGTTCCTTGGTCTTCTGACTACACAGAGGGTTCCTGTGGATCTCATCTGAAGATGAAACTTTGAGATCGACCGAATTATCATGAAGAAATCCTTCATGAGGAAGTTTCTATTGATGATCTTTGGAATTAATGTTCCCACTATTGGGAAATGAGGGAGTAGAATCTTGAATTCTAATAGATAACTATCTTAGGGCTTCAAGAACTCCAGCATCGAGCAAGGACATGTTACAGATTGGCTCTTGATCTCCAAACTGTGTTGGGAAAGTCTTTTTCTTAGATGACTTCTTACTCAACTTGGAAACCACTTGTTGATGAAAGTGGTTCCTCTGAGTAGGTGTATGTGCTTGATCAGGAAAGATGTCTAGGTTAGGCTGACGATCTCTACTCAAATCATGTGTGTGTTCCTGACTTGGTTGTCCGTATGATATGGGGGATTATGCCCCACAACCCTCTTGGACTAGAACAGATGTGTGTGTCTATTCCGGAGTGAATTATTGATGTGTCACTCCACTAGTAGGGATATATTTATGTGTCTTTCCATGAGATGCCGCTGAATTTGTTATAATATCTTGGAAAGCGTCCAGAATATGAGCAGGGATTTACTTCTTCTCTTTCTCCATTGATAAAATATGCTTGGTGACTTCACCTGCCGGAACGGGGATATACGTCCATTCCGTGCTTGGAGTAGGTGTATGTGCCTGCTCCTATCCTCCTTTTCCTGTCAGTGAATCCTGACAGTACTCAAGTGTGGGGGCAGAGAGTTGAGTCTGCCTCCTGTTTGTCATCGGAGCTTTCCGACTGACTTCTCTGAATGCTACCAAGCGAGACTATTGGTAGGCTTGATCAATACTAGCAGGTGTATGTGCCTGCTGATTTCACTTCACCGAACATGGTTGATGAGATCCATCATATGCAGTCATAAAATCCTGTTGACAAGATGATGATGTATAAAGAGGTGTATGTTCCTGCCTATAGTACTCTGCTGGAATTGCCTTATGGGATTGGCGTGATGCTGCCAGACGAGTCTACTGGACAACAGAATTAAAATGGGCAGGTGTGTGTGCCCACTCATTGCTTGCCACCAAGTTAAGTTGGTGGACTTCTCTGTAGATGGAAGTGATGAGAACCTGCTCACTGTTGACCGGATTCGGCCTCTGGCAGTTCGTCTTGCCTGCTCGGGTTCTAGGAACCAGAGCCGAATGCCTGGAGTCGGTACCCTCATCATGTTGAGGGCGCACTGCTGCACAAGTCTAGCGGCGATTATTGGTGGGAGCCCTCGAGAATGACTCCTTTATACTTGAATTAAGGACCTGAGGGACCTTCTCATTCACCTCCTCAGAATAAGGGAGCGAATGGTGATTGTGTTCTAGGGATAACGACCCGAAACAGTTGGAGACGGTAGTCAGCACCACCTGCTTCTTGATCACTAGTCGTCATTGTCCGGATGACCAGTGTGAGTTGTTCACTTGGAGGGATTGTTGGGAAGCCTCCAGAGTTGGGATGGTACCTTGTTGACGGTACTCCTTAACCAACGCATTTTATACCCAGCGTTGAAGATGCTGAGTAGGTGATGTCATCCTCAGAGCGGATGATGATCCTGCATGACTAGCAGCAGTGGCATTTGCAGCAGCAGTATTCACAGGTGTGAACTTGAGAGCAGCCATTCTGGAAATGACGAAGATCTTGTAAAAGATTGCATGTTTGATATAACAGACGTAATCAAGATAAAAACAGCCAATACATCTTTTGGATGAGCACATATGTCAATGATTGTTTTTTTTGGCACTCACATTGAGTTTTAAATACGGGCCTAACAAATTGGTTAAACATCATTTTAACCTAGTTAAGGATTCACGTCGGGTTCACCATTTTTTGTTTCCCTCGGAATTCGGGGATGACCTCCTTGATTGAAGGTTCAAACATTCCAATCGGTTTCTAACGGGTTTGTTCATAGAACCGGAAACATCTGATGATTCCACAACCATTTGGACCTACTTTCCAAAGGTAGGTGCTCATTAGTTGTGGACTGATGAGGTTTAAGACTTTTCATTGGTCGAGAGGATGGGAGGTCGGACTCATCACACCTTTTTGAGGGAAATTATTGTCTACTCTGGGACTCTCTTAATAGATTTAAGTTATGTCCGTGAATCCTTATTACATTACCAAGTATAAACTGAGCTTTCCTTTAGATCTGACAATCAATGATCGATATGTAGGAAATTTAGAGAATCTTTTATATGTATTCGAGGTTATTCATTGATAGAGAATCATCTGTATTTGTTAGAGATTCTTAGTCAATGGTATCCTTTGATACGTAAAAGTCTCTTGGTCATTATGATGACCATGATGGTTTTAAATCCACTTAGTGGGGCACTTGAAGTTTATTGTCATTCTCAAGGACATGGATTATTTCAAAGTTGGGATCGAACCCGCAGATGGGCTACCTACGTATCCTTTTTTTAGAAAAGGAATCCGAACCCACGTAGTTCGAATAAGGGAGTATGATGTTTATGATTGATAACTCAAAGAAGGGTGTCATAATTACTTTCACAGTCTAAGCTCACGTGAGTCATGCTCGGAGTGAGAAACAAGAGGTATTGGTAAAAATCAGACAATTGTGCCATGAAAGATGCAATCATAAGAAATAAGGTGGGACTTATGTATGTATGACTGCCTAGATAAATGAAGATTTGGATTTACTTCAGGGAAGAAATCCAGGAACAGGGTCCATAAAGGTATATGTGCTTCATGGATATTTGAATACTCTAACTTGGGGATTACTCCTGAAAAGGAGGCCCAAATTAGGATAGGACTTATGATTGGGTTTTTACTCCGGAGAAGGAATACCAGATCAAAGGTAAATTAGGACTGGTTAAGATGAATTAATACTGGGTCTTACTCCTGAAAAGGATGCCCAGGTTAAGAGACTTGAAAAATTAAGGGACTTGGGGCTTACTTTTGAAGAGGATGCCCATATTTGAGACTGGGGATTACTCCTGAAAAGGAGGCCCAGGTTAATGAATTATGGCTGGGGTTTACTCCTGAGGAGGATGCCAAATTTAGGGGACTGGGGCTTACTCCAGAAAAGGAGGCCCAGGTTAATGATTATGACTGGGGCTTATTCCTGAAAAGGAGGCCTAGGTTAAGGGACTTGAAAAATTAAGGGACTAGGGCTTACTCGTGAAAAGGAGGCCCAGGTTTGAGAATTATGACTGGGGCTTATTCCTGAAAAGGAGTCCCAGGTTAAGGGGTTCTCTCATCTCAAAGGATGAGGTTTAATGAATGAAATCTCAATCTCTAGTGACATAAAGATGTGTAAATCTCTAGGTTTTGAGAGATATTCCACAGAGTTCCTTTCCGATAAGGAATTAAAATCAAGAAATCATGCCATAAATGGCTTTTAAGAGTGTCTTGAAGACTAAATCTGGAATAGAAGAGGTGGAATGGCTTAAGAGGGGTAAAATGGGCAAGAAGGGCACCCAAAAAGGCATGGGCGTGCAAGTCCTGGCAGGCGTGTAGGTACTACGTTGGCGCACAAGTCCTTGTCACGCAGGTATACCTGCATGACACATGGTTACTTGCGCGACGTTTAACCAGAAGTGTAATAATTGAGAGACTCTTGGTTAAAGCCTTTATAATCATCTTGAGGTTCTTCCAGAAGAGTGGCGCACAAGTTCTATTGAAGGAGTTAGGTGGCGCGCAAGTGTGGCCATTTCCCTTAAGGGATGGCCACTTAGGCGCGCAAGTGTTGATGAATTTCAACACTTAGGCCTTCCTCCCCCTCTTTATATCTTCCGTTCTAGGTAAGAAATTACCTTAGAATTGTTTCTGAAGCTTTGAGAAGGGACTAGGGCGCCGGGAGCTTAAATCTGAGTTTTTGGAAAAAAATTCCTCTCTCAAATGGGGGGCCCACAGGGTCTATTTATAGGCTAGAGAAGACCCCGGTTGGTTATCTTTTGGGGTGCGCAAGTCACTTGCGCGACCATTCGGTGTCGTGCAAGTGGACTTGCGCGGAAATGATGGAACTTGCGCGACCTATGGGCAATGTTCTCCTTGTGCATCCCTTTGTTGATTTTTTATGTTTCTTCAAAGGATGAATTACTTTGGACTGAAGGTATTTCCCTTTCCATTCATTTAGACAATGTGATGAAAAGGAGCATCAACAATGATATAACATGTTAAATTTATGTTTATACACCTAAAAAAGAGTTTATGTGCATAATAAAACATGAATATCAAAGAATGCAAATTGAGAAAAAATTGTTCTAATGTTTTGGTAACATTAGAAAGTTAAACCCCTGATAATAAGGATTATGAAATTAAAATTTGAATACCCATAACATTATGTAAAAGATAAATTTAATACTATCATGTTAAGTACATATAATATAAAAAATTAATGCGTGGTGAACATAGTTTGAATCATAAAGTAATTAAAAGTGAGGTGAAATCATCTTAACTTGTGTCTTGACACTCTCCGTACTCAAACAATATTAATATATAAAAAATATGAATTTATTATAAATATTTATCAGAAAAATATTATTATATAGATGACAACATATGGTTTGATTATGACCATATATTACCTTCTAGTTAACGATACTACAATAAGGTTTCAATTTGGGAAATATTCTCTTTGTTCTTTGCATGTGTCTTAATTTGATATACATGGGGTCCTTATTCTTATATTAGGATTTAAGAATTTAAATAATGATATAAATATCATGTATATTCATTAAATGTATATTATAATATTTTATATAATAACAATGTATCAAATGGAATACACCATTCATTGAGATGGTAAGTCATACGTATAAATAAACATTGACTCTGTTTTTATTTTCGTATAGAAAGAAATTATGTAAATTAAATATGTATATATATAATTATTTCAATAGAATTAATATATCATATATATCATAAATGTACATTAAACACATAATTAATACATTCCATGTGGTTTGTGAATGAATCCAATCACTTTGAAGGGGCGGTAGTCCACACTCCATCAAACAAGATTCTCATATTAACACCAAATGAAATGTAAATAGATGTGTTTTGTAAATGTAATAGATAAAATTAAATAAATTGTAAATATAATATATTAAATATATAAATAAAGTTCCTTAATAATTTCCACCATGATAGTTGGTAAATTAAATATTTACAATCATCGTTTCGTGAGGCAGTAGTCCTCCGTAGATAGAAACAATATGTTCAATATCCATTTCATGGAGGTGTGTGTAAGTGTAGGCCGAAGAATTTTACTAAAAACATCCTATTATATATATTATACTGGTTTTTTGAAAAAAAATTAATAAAGTGAGTGGAGGTATTGAAGAAGTGAAATAAATGAAATGAGCTTGAGAGTAGATGTTACCTCTTCATCGAGTAACTCCTTTTGGTTTATCCCAGAATGAATCCTTGAGAATATTTCTGACCCAAAGTAAGAATAGAGGTATAAGGGAGGATTTATAGGAGAATAATTTGGAATATCATAGAAAATCAGAAATGGTTTTATTGGTGTCAGGAATGGGTAGTGGTGGTGGCCAAAAATAGTGGAGGAGTATGGGAACTCTTGTAAATATTTGAAGATATAATTCCACCCACGTGTTTCATGTTTCTAGTGGATCCCATAATAGAACAAGGACAATACAATTGATTATATGGATTAAATATGTACATAAAATGGGTCTTTTACATGTTTATAGGTCCTTTGGTCCCTTAATTATAAGTTTTAGTCCCTAATTAAGCATAATTTGTCCATAACAGTTCTGACTAATTTTAATCACATTTACTAAAAATTTTGGTAAAAATTAAAAAAAAATATTGGAAATTATAAATTACAATAATTAAAAATATTTAATTCATTTTTACATATTCTAATCACATAAGTGTGTGAAATTAATTTAAAAAATAATAACGATTTCGGGATGACACTGATGTTTTTATAGTAAAAATGATTAAAAGATTGTTTGGTCTTTATGTCCAATTTAAATGTGAAAATGGTTACAATGACCAGTATTGGATTAATTGATAAAAATATTATCTTAATAAATTTTGAATGAAAATAACTTTTTTAACCTTATAAATATATTGAACTAAAAATTAGTTTTGAAATTCAAACCAAGTATTTTTGACAATTCATCAAAAATGAAGTTTCTAAGAAAAATTCAAAAATTTCACAGTAAGAAAATTTTGATATTAAAAATTATAAAATGAGGTTTACTTTATCAAATGATATTTATAAATGTGTCTAAAATTAATTTTAGTTAAAAATAATATTTTTAGACATAGAAGGACTTCACCAAAAATAATATCATTCATTATCAATATGTTTTATTTGTATAAACCGATTGTAGAAAATATTTGAAAAGAAGTTAATTATATTATTAAAACTATTTTTAGCTTAAATTTTATGTTTATCTTATTGAATCCATGAAATTATGTTTTTTAGAAACTCAGTGTTTTGTGCATTGTACACTAGCTCAGTGTTGCGTGTAACGTACGCTAAGTCCTTGTTTTGTGTAATATATGACATGTTGGTTTAGTGTGATAGGAATATTTTTGTTTGTGCATTTCAATATAAAAATAATAATTTATTTCAATGAAATATAAATAAAAACTCAAGGTGTTACATTTATACTAACCCTTTTACATGTAATGTCATGAATAATTCATACCTAATGTTATCTTAAGACTAATTTTATATATCCAAGTGTATTTGAATTGACTGTTATTAAGTGTTAATTAATTTTACAACTATATTTCCATTCAGTAAATTATATTAATTCTTCGATGTATTTGATATGCTATGATTATATGGGAAAACTCTAATTGTGAGATGTTTTAATATAGTTTTTCTATTTTCTGTTTTCATTGATTATACAAAATTTATCCATTGATTAACTCTAAATTCATTGAAATTTTCTTTGTAGGGTTTATTTATCTCAATTCCCCTTACTTTGGGAAATATGTCTAATTATATTCCCCTATCTTATTTTATGTGGTGTATACACTTCTCCTTTGAAATGTAATATTATGAATCTATTTATTTTTTGTATATAAGAATTTTCTTTGGAAATTATTTTTTATGGGGGATTACAATTGAAGAGTTAATAAAGTATCAATGACCTTGTGATATAATCATTTTATTTTGTGATTTTTTATTTTTAAGGGTCCTTAGATAAAATCAAATGATATTATTATATTGAACAAAATATCATTATTCAACACTTTTTATGATTGTTTTTTATATTTCTTATTTTCATATCATTACATAATAATTTAATAATCTTAAGTAGAGTTGTCTGTAAGTGATACTGATATTGAATTTAATTTTAGGAAAGTTATATTTCTCTTCCATATTTATGATTTATTAGATGATTTCCAAAAAAAATATTTTATAAAACTAAATAATTTCATAAACTTATTTTTCATAATCATTTATTCTCTTTTGAAAATAATAAAAAATGAATTTTCATAGTGTTTTCCTAATAGATCACCTATGAATCCCTTTACAAATGATTGAAAATAATGTTTATTTTAACATTAGCATCATGAAAAGATTTTCAATCTATAATTTCCATTACATTCCTTGATGCTTCATTTATATTTTTCTAATGTTATTTTCATTGGAAATCTTTTTAACAATATTTTTCAATATTTTTAGTTTTTAAAAGACATGTTAAAATATAAAAGTTTTTTTAAATGGATTTAATAATATTTTATTGTTATTTCTATTTATCAATTACAAGAACCCTCTATGTTACGTACACTCCACTTGGGGTATGTTTTATTGATACCATCCTTATTATTTTTCTAAATATGTTATGATATTGACATGGAACCTATTTTTTTAATGGGTGAATCAAAAAAAAGAAACAACAATAATTGTTTTTATGTGGAAAAGTTAAATATTATAAGTGATTTACTCAAGAATTGTACATTGAATTTATCAATAATAATGGTTGTTCCAAATATAGATAATTCTATAGGTTAACATAGATAGTATTAGGTGATCCAGATATAGATTATATGATGTCAACACCTAGATATTGTTGGGTGTGTAAGATCCAGACATTTTGTGAATGCATGTCCTTCATTAAATTTTGGTTAAAATTAATTTTATTGTATATTGAAGTTATTAATTGGTGTATGGTATGTTTTGGGAGTATTCTGGTGGTGTGGAACACAGAAGGAAGAGAAATGATTCCAAACTAAGTCCAACACACAGTTGGTGCATGGTTAGATCAAATCGTGCGCCTATCTTAGGAAACTATGCGGCTTGTAGACCCTTTCATGTAAATTCTATCATATGGTTACAACAATATTTTACAAACCATGAATGTTATCATAGGAAACCATCGTATTGGCCCCCACTAGGATAGAGGGAGCCACATGGTTGGCATTCTGTTTAGCGAACCGTATAGTCTTTAAAAAGTTGGTCTATAACATTTTCCCTCCCGAGCCTATTTATTTATTCCTTGATTTTTCACACCAATCGACTCCCTATATCAATGGTGATGAACTGTTATACCTTACATCATCCATGGGTGTTTCTCCTTCGATTCATGGGTGTTTTTTGTGCTGTTTGGTGTGAATCAAAGCTCTGGTGAGTTTAACACTCCTCATTTCTTTATTTTATGGATTATGTATTGTAGAATCTCTTCTAACATTATAAATCACTAAAACCCTCAATTGTTGTATCATATTTTATGATTTGGATTTAAAGGGTGATTGAGTTTGAATCAATAAAATCATTTGGACTTGTAATCATATTTGGGCATGAGGTATGTGGTATTAATGATTTGGCCCACTGTCTCAATGTTAAATATGTG
Source organism: Viscum album (assembly GCA_963277665.1). Classification (NCBI taxonomy): domain Eukaryota; kingdom Viridiplantae; phylum Streptophyta; class Magnoliopsida; order Santalales; family Viscaceae; genus Viscum; species Viscum album. The sequence continues at coordinate 785,719,521 of OY728163.1, read as the reverse complement.
TTTTTAGGATTTCCAATATGTTTAATTATTTCGTTTCTTTTTATTCGATTATTGAAAGTGTATTAGGTCTTATAATGAGGTGTGAAACCCTTCATGGACCCCATTGGGTCTATTTTAGAGTTAGAACAAACCCAGGGCTAACCATGGGGTATTTTAGACCATTGTAAATAGTGATTAAATTTGGTGAACATTTATATAGGGGAATTAAGTGAGTGAATGGATAGTTAAAGTGTAAATATTAATGTGGGTAGGGTTAAAGGGTTAATTGAAATTATTATAAGTTGAATATTGAAAATATCAAGGAGGTTTTTAAATGATTTTATGGGCGTGTTTTGGGGATTTGACACAATTATAGATTTATTGAAGAAACATAATTTTTTGAAGTGACTAATGTTTTGAAAGAAGGTGTTTAACTCAAAATGATTCAAAAAAGGCATTTTCATAACATATTTAAAATTATGTTTTAAATGAATGAAATTTAACATTTTAGAAAAAAAAATTTGGTTTTTTATGGTTAAAATGGAAACAAAATCTTTGGGGAATGCTTTAGTTTTCAAAGAGGAAGGTTGTGTTTTAAAGGGTGGTTTCAAGATGAATTAAAATAATTGTTTTGATTTGTTTTTTATACGATGATGTTTTATTTATTGGTCTATTTGGAACATATTCATTGAATTTATCTACATACTTGTGGGATATGGACCATAATGATTATGTTTGCATGTTAACAAGGTTATGAAATGAACTAAATGATCAATGTGATTAGTCGATGACTTAGAATACGGGGGAGTTAGGAATAATTAAATGTGTGTTTAATAATTATGGTTTTTGTCTGTACATGTGAAATGTTTTGTAAATGAGATTAATGTTAATTATGTACAATTGACAATGTGCAATAAGGGATTATTTTGTACAAGGTAAGTGGTTTAATGGGTTATGAAATGTAAATTGTAAATATGTTAATTGTTTAGGGAATTAAGATGATTTATGTGTTGAATAAAATATGAAAAGTTAATGTTATGTATATTTTTTTAGAATGGTTTGTGAAATTGAATATGTTTTAAATATTTTATGGAATCATGCACACAAATCATGGTAGTCTAGGTTATTGTAAATGGGTATCTATTCCCATGGGTTAGGTTGGGTTGAGACTCTAATCCCACACTAATAGTGAATGGGATAGGGAAGGGGACTGAGGCTCAATTCCCCTAACAGTTGCATTTTATGAGACCACCTAGACTAAGGATATATGGTAAGTGTGATGTATGTGTTTATGAATTATTTATACCTAGTGATATAGGTAACATGACATGTTTCCTAATGCATGGAAATTGACCAACATAGGACAAAGTGTAAGTGATGTAAATGCTTAACACATGGGAAAATTATGATAATAACCAAGTTAATATTATTGACTAATGGGTATGTGATAATTTGTAATTAGTGAACACCCCATGTGGTTAAAATGTGTGTAGCCCCTTGTTCATTGGCCAAGACACCAAGTGTAACCTCAATTTGTATTGACGATTGGTTTAATCTAGAGAAATTAATTGATAAAATGGAAATTGGATGATTCCATAAATGATTTCCGTGTTTCCATGTTTTCTTGTTACACATGATTATTTGTATACACTATTTTAGTAACTAATTATTACTTTGAAACAATTGGTGGTGGCCTACTGTGTTTTACTCGCACCTAGCTTGAGCTGCCTTGGCACTTGGGCGAATGAGTAGATGCTACTTGTTTTCTACTACATGTTAATGGAAGAGACCTTATGTATGGTTCATGAGTGTTATGTTGAGCTAGATATAGGCAATTTAGGATCGAATTGGGGCTCAGGTCCATGTTAAAGATATTTTTTGGGGTTTTTGGTTGTGGATATTATTGTAGGAATTCTTGAAAGGTAGTTTATTCGTCATTTTTTTAAATAATGTTCTATTTGGTTACTTTTTGTGATTTTCAAAAAATTTCCTTTTAATAGATTTTCATGGTTACTATATATGTTGATATTATATTTGAATTTTAATTACACTTAAAAGAACGTATTGTCTCTGTCAACATTCCTCCGTAGACCTGTGATACTATTAATTAAGCACCAGTGTACGTGGAGTTATATATATGTTTATGTGATGGCCTAGAATGGGGCTCCGGTTAGTGGCCACTGAGTCAGGGACGTTAAAATCGGTAAGAGGTCATGTCTATTTTCTTGATATCTAAGGAATGGTAGACAAGAGACTAGAATCTTGTTGATTTCTAGTAATGACCACATTCCTAGGATATTATATCCCCACCTATTATATAATACTCATAATTATATGGGTGGGAATTGATGTTTGGTTTTTTTTCATTTTAGTTTATCGTTACTTCCACCTCGAGAGGTGCACTTTGATGTGATGTTATTAATTTATAATTTTTTTCTATTAACATGGTATAGATAGATTGTGTGTATGATTTCATACATCATTATAGGAACATAGGATTGGTAGGTCATCTGTATGACACCTATGATTTATTGTACATTGGAATTCATATGCTAGTAGTGTACATAATTCTGGTAAATTTTTTTGTCAATTTTTCCGTTGAAATATTAGTTAAAAGAGATGTTTTGAAATCTGTATATGAATAAATAATAGACTTTTTTTTGAAATCTTGGGTTAATAAAATGATTAATGAAATTGTAAACCCTTATATTTTGAAAATATAGAGTATTGAAATGTTATATATTTGGTTATATTTGGTAATGGGTATCCCTAGTGTTATCGACGGACCCTCTGTATGGGTGGTTTAGGTAATGTAATTTCCCTAGTTTGAATACATTGTTCTAGGTCGTGATGATTTGTTGGGATTTATTTTATAATAAAAGATATGTTCTTATTGTGCCTTAAATGAGGATGTGACCATGGGTTCTTATTTTTTGGTCGGTAATGTGTATATTGTAACTCATAAGAGTTTTGATCATACGAGCTTTTTTTAGACTATAGGGGTGTTTTTCTCTTGTTTTTGACATATTTTTATATGTTATATTGGTGTGAGTCATATCTTAAATTTCCAATGGGGTGTGTAAGACATGGTATGTTTTCGACTCGGGGAAGGAGTGCCTCCATGAGTAGTGATTTTTTTGAGATTTGATGCGTATGAATTAGAGAGAGAGAGAGAGATATCATGTGACCTTTTCTTGATTAGTCTCTAGTTTAGAAATCTCGAACTGTTTTTACATTAATTATGATACTTAAAACAGGTTGAATGGGTTGTTAGTCATTTTTGGTTCATCTGAAAAGATAAGACCTTTTGGACCTTGATAGTGGTAGGTAGAGTGTGTATCTATGTTAGAGTTTAGCCTTTATATATATATGAGAGAATATTAATGGTTTTGTAAATTTGAAATGAGTGGTGGTTTTGGGTTGATAGTTTTGGGAATTCTATTGGTCACTCAGGAAGGTTGGACTAGTATGGAAGGTTCTATGAGATGCGAACACCCATGGTTTCATTAGAGTCTTGATTGATGCACAGTTAGTGACTATGGTAAAAGAGTATTATTGTGCCTTGGATTCATTATCATAAGGTACCCAAGATATTTTGGGTGGTTGTAAGGTTGGTTTTGGATAGAGTAAATGTTATTAGGATCCATGACATGTTCCCATCATTGTGTTTGATGTAGGACTCAATGTTGATTTTGGTCAAGCAGGATGGGAGTGACCAATGAATGGATTAGAACTTCTAGTGTGGAAGAGACACGTGGGGGTAGTGGCGTTCACATAATTGGGATTTATTATATGAATTATTGGTTCATTGGATGGGAATATTGATAATTCCTCTTGTACAATAAGGTTGATGAACAATGATGCATGGTCAGATGAGTGCTCGGTTGTTGGGCCTAGCTCTGTTGATGTATGATACATGTGACCTTGAATTGGATTTAGTTTGAATTAATAGGAATGTGTGGGACCTTGAATTATTTGATTAGGTCTAGATGTGGTCTTTATTTGGAAAGGCAGGGTTCCATCTAGGATAGATGGACATATGTATTAGGATAGACACCTTTAATAATTCTATGAGATCATTGTGGGAAGTGCGGGTTATGCGCGTGGTAGTTGGGTTTTGGTTCGGTGTGGTGGTCGAGGTGTTTTGTGTAAATCTCCAAGTTCATGTTGGAATAAATCTAGTGGGGTAATAATAGTGGTGACAAGGGGAATGTTGGTTTGTAAATTATTTTCATATGGTTATGAAGTGGTAGTGAGTTTTGGTTGAAAATCACATTCAGGTTGTCGTGTTTGAGTGCTTATGAAACATTGGTAGATAGGGAATCCCAAAAGCTGTGGTATGTTAATGTTTCCCCATACTGGGATGTTAAATAATTTATGTATTATTTTTTTGTTTGGTTGATGTATTCTATGTATAATTTTATCTAGTGATGATCATGTCATATATCATGACATTTTCCAAGGTGCACTGAGAAGGATTTGGCTTTACACCTAGTATCTTGATTGTGTTTTAGTCGAATATGGTACTTATTGGAGGTTATGATTTTAGGAGGAATATTTGGAGTCATTTTCTGGGGAGGACATCATTGAACTATTGTGACTGAGGTCCTAGGGATGGACTGGAAGTCGAAAAATTCCTTACGTACCATTATCAGAAGCTGAGAACGGTTTGCAGGTAACATTGGTTCTGATGTTTTGGGAATGGATGAAAATCCACATCCAGGTTTGAAATTCATATTGTGATTGAATCATGACCCATGGAGGTTGAAATGGCATGAGGAAAGCGGTGAGAAAAAAACTTGCAAGGTGGGGAGCGATAGGTCAGTCATGGATGAATAGATCATGTCGTGGAGTGGATATGGTGGAATCAGTTTTCCAATTAGAAGTATATAAGGGAATTTTTGTATTCCATGGGAATAATAGTGGTACATGGATGTAGTGGAAGATAGAGTCAATTATCTTATTTGATCTCAGGGTTTTTAGAGGTTATCTGAGTGTTTTTAAAGGGATATGTGGGTGGATATTGTAGAACTGACAATGGTTCATGGACCAGTGGATATGATGGCGGTGAAGTCTCGTAATAGGTCGAGAATGGACTCTTGTATGTGTGAAAAAATTATGGGATATACCTTAGGTAATAATGTATCATGTCCAAGTAGAGAAAGAAATTCCAATAGTGGATGTTGGGTTCCAACATATTGAGTCGCCTTTGATGGCCTGACTCGGTTGGGTAAACAGGAATTATTGTGAATAGATTTATTCCACCATTGGTTAATGTTGAGATGTTAGTTGCACTACATTACGAGAATGAGTTTTAAAAAAACATGATTTATTTGTTGAGATATATATGATAGAGGTTTGATTAATCTTGTTAGTCTCGACAATAAGGATGGTATCAAGAGTTGGGTGGAGTTTCTATGGATTTTTGGGTGCGGTGAGTTGGAAAATGCATCGTGTATGTTTTTAACATCAATTTAATGTATGGTTGGTCTCCTTTTGGATGGTGGGGTTTCCCAACACTAGGTGATGGTGGTGGATATCTATATTATATGGCATGGAGTACCATAGATTAAAATTGGTTGGTTGGTGATTTTAGTGGTAGTATGTGTTTGATATACATGGGTATGAGCAATTTTGATGAAGCTATGTTGGAGAGGGGTATTGGATTGAGTTTTGATAGGTTGAGTGCATTGAGATGATGATTATTTTTTACTGTACTATGAATGTTCATAAATGTGTTGAGGGAATTGTGCATCGTGTTTTGTACCAATATAGTTTGGGGTTGTTTTTGGAATCAGTATATTCCATTAGTGTTGAAGATCTTGGCTCACTAATGGTCTTTTGGAAACCAAGTGTGATAGTGCCATGTGTATTGGGACATTAATGGCGGAGATGATCAGACCATGGAAATTCAAGTCATCTCTCATAGGGTAACGTAGTGCCTTATTGGTTTAATTTTCCTGGTGGACTAGTGATGTTATTTGGAACAGTTCATTGTGTCAATATTTGTAGCGATGAGGTCGAAGTTGATGCATCGTTAATCAGAGTTTTTTGAATGATTGTGGTTTATGGTGGAGATGGTATCCTAGGGTAGGTCTATTTCCTAGTTATGAGTGTTATGAAAACAAGGACATTTCTCATAGAATGGTTGGGAAACTAATTTTGACAAGTGGTCCACGTTTTCCAAAAATTGTTCTTGGAGGATTAATAATATTTAGGTGTATGACTCATGGATGAGAAGTTATAAGGTCATGAGGTATTAAGATTCCCAACTTTCATGAAGGTGTTTCATTATTTAAATTTTAGTTAAAGATCAATTGTTTTATATAATGATGTGGTTATTTGTTGTACGGGAAGCATTGTTGGTATTTAGGGGGTGTGGGACATGAAATAATGAGAATAGAGACCAAATAGAGTGTAGTACATAGTTATCACACATTTGGAACAAACAGTGCACCATGGTCCAAAAACCATTTGTCTTGGGGACCCTTTCAGGTAGAGTCTGTCACATAGTTATCACACAGTTATCTAAACTGGGTTGGTGATCTGAAGAAACTATGTGCCTTGACCACTATTGGACAATGGGAGAAACACATATGGTGCATGGTGTTTCTAACCATGGGACTAAATCTTACTTCCTTTAAATAGTGGAATTTTTAACATTTACCCCACCTGATCCTATTTCATTCTACCTCAATTTTTCACCCCATTTGAATTATTACAAAATGGGTGACGAAAAAAAACATCTATCCTATTTTATGGGTTCTTATCCTTCAATTCTTTTATATATGGGTGTCTTTTGGTGTGAGTCCAAGCTCTGAGGTAGTCTAACAGTCTTTTATCCTCTATTATATAAATTAGGGCCTACAAAATATATTCTATCCTTATGAATCCCTAAAACACTGACTTTTTTATTTGATTCAAATTTTGGAATTTAAAGGGTGCTTATGTTCAAATCAAGGGATGTGTTTGGTCTAGTAATCATATTTGAGCATCAGGTAGGTGGTATTTAATATTTGGCCCATAGTCTAGATGTTTTATATGTGAATGTGGTTGTTCCAATGTGTTACCTTATTATTTATATTTTTAATTTATTATGGAAAGTGTTTTTCGCCTTATATTGAGGAGTGAAACCCTTCACAGACTCCATTGGGTTAGATGGTGAGTTGGACTGAACCTAGGGCTAACCAGGGGGTAATCTGGACCCTTGTAAATGGGGAATAAAATTAGTAAACATTGAGATATGATAATTTTTAGAAGTTATTGGTAGTAAAATTTTAATTGGTTATGTAGGTAGAGTTAATTGGTTCATTGATATTATTATAAGGTGGATTTGGTAAATACCTAGGTGGTTTTGGAATGGTATTAAGTGTGTGTTTTGTGGATTTGACCTGATTATATACTTATTTAAGGAAAATTATTTTTTAATGTGAGTGAGGTTTTAAAATGAGGTGGTGACCATAATGTGATTCAAAATGGGGATTTAATAAGATATTTCGAATGATTTTTGAAATGAGGGAAGGGTTCCCTTTGTGTGAAAATGGTTTAAGGATTGTTTTTTATTGTTGAAATGCATAAAAAATCCATTGGGTGTGTTTTATTTTTCAAAGAAGGATATTGAATTTTAAATGGTGGATTCAAGATGATTTAAAATAAGTAATATGAATTTTTTTAGATCATGATGTGTTTTTAATGGAATTTTGGAACCATAGTGATTGAATTGATCTTCAGGCTAGTGAGATTGGTCCCATTATGTTGGCATGATAACATGGATATAAAATGAAATAAATAATGAATATTCATACTTTATGACATAACATATGGGGTGTTAGGTATATTGATATATGTTTTTAATAGTTATGGTTCTTTTTGGTAAATGTGAAATGGTTTGAAAATGGAATTAATATTAATTTTGTACAATTTACAACAACAAAAGTCTGCGTTTGGTATAATGAAATTGGGTTAATGGGTTATTAAATGTAAAAGGTAAATGTGTTAATGGGTTATGTAATGAATATTTTTTATATGTTGAATGAAATATGAAATGTTAACATTATATATATTTTTTCAAAAATGTTAGTTAAATGGAATTTGTGGTAAATGTTTCAAACAAAAATGTTCACATGGCAAAGTAGTGTGGGGTATTAGACTTGAGGATCTATGAACATGGGTCAGGTTAGACTAAACCTCTAAACCCCACCCCTTTAAGAAAATGGTTGGGGAAGGGAACTATGGCTCTATGCCCCGAACAGTTTTATTTTATGAGACTAATTGGAAAAAGGAATCAAGGAAAGTGTGATGTATGTGTTTAGGAATGGTTTACCCCTAGTGATATAGGGACCATGTCCTATTCTCTAATGAATGGTAATTGAATGGATTAGGCCATAGTGTAAATGATGTAAATTGTTAACCCCTGGGACAAATGAAGATAATGATCAATTGAATATTCATAACTAAGGGGTATGAGAAAAAAAATTTATTAGTAAACACCCTTAGTGGTTAAAAGTGTGTGTAACCTGTTGTTCATTGGTTTACACTCCTAATGTGACCTGATTTCATTTTTGTTGATTATTTTAATCTATATAACATAATGGAAAAATGGATATTATATAATTACTTAAATGATTTCCTTGTATGATGGTTTGCTTGTTTTACTTGATTATTTTCATACATTATTGTACCAATTGGTTATTTCATAGACATAATTGGTGGAATCCTATTGAATTTTACTCATACCCTACTCTAGCGTCCATGGAACATAGGTACTCAATCATATGATAATTGTTTTCAAGTATAGTTTTTGAGCAGGAAATTGATATATGGGTCATGAATGGGGTATTCAGTTAGACCATGGGAATTCAGGACCAGGTTGAGAATTTGGTCAAAATTCAGGAACATTTTAATGTCTTTGGTTGGGGATATTACTGTATAACTCTATAAATTGTATTGTATTCATCATTTTGTTATATAATGTTATATTTAGTCGCTAGTTATCATTTTTTCATGATTTCTTTTTTTTATACTGGTCACTATATCTACTGATATTATTTCATATATGTAATTACATTGAAATTTTGGTATAGTATCCCCAACGTTCTTCCATTGACTCGAACTACTAGTTGGAAATATCTGGTAAGAGAGGAGGTGCACCTGTGGTTATGTGACGACCTGACTTAGGGAACCAGTTAGTGGCCACATGGATATTGGTGTTATAGGGTGAGACTGATATAGATTATATGATGGGTTCACCAAATATCACTCCAATGAATTGGATAATGTGTCTTGTTTTAGTTTCATAAATGAGGATATTACCATGAGGTTTATTCTGTGGATTTAATAGGGATATAACTATTTCTGACATAGGATTATTATTTCTTATTATAATGATGTTCCAAGGTACCAATATCATTTCTATAGGCTTTTTATATGGTTTTAATGATTCCTTGAATCATGATTGAAATTTAATGTCTTGTGATTATTAATTTTCATTACACATTCCTTTGATAATTATTTATACCACATATCATTTTTGATGATCTATGTATTAATGGTTATGTATATTCTTATGTCATTCTCATGTACTTTTTTTATGTCATCCTGCCCTTATGAACTTCTTATGCTCACTAATGATATTTAGTTGTTATGTCTTATGTTTACCAATACTGAGCATTTTATATCGCCCATCATATGTTTCATTTTTACCTAGTATATCAAGAATGACATTGAATGAATTATGTCTTGAATGGTTTCATATGGATTATGATGATGACTTAATTTGGAATATGAAAATCAGTGTTTAGGGAGAGAAATTATCATTTTATGAAATGGGTATTATTTATATAATATTTTTTCATAATTATCTGAAACTATAATCTTGAACTTTCCATGGGTATAAAAGTGATCCAATGTCCCCTTTATTTTTGTATGTTTTGAATGAAAAATTGGTTTACATTTATTGGTACAATGCCAACAATTAAAATATTACAATTTTAGCACTTGATCTGAGAGTGTGGGTTTTGGGCTATTATAGTTTGTTTTAGGGTAGGGTTAAGATAACTTTGTATACAATGATGTATTTATATTAGATAATATTGATATTTTCGTATACCATAATAAGTTTATAAGTTTCTGTTTTATCAGTAGTTCTTTATTTTTAGCCTCCCTTTATTATATTTTAAGGGGTGATATCTTATAGTGATTAATGAAAAATTCTTAGATGTATGTTTGGTTGAAGTATATATAATGCTTTTGTTCAATTTGAAGCATTATATTACATCTAGTGTATGTATGTTTTATGGTGTTGATAACCACTATATTTTATATGATATTTTATTTTGAGGTAATTATTAGAACACAAGTTTTTTCATATAGGTACCAATTAGATTTAAAAGTGATTCAGTGACTAAGTGATTGATTTTATATTTTAATAATATCATTATATTTTTAGGATTATAATATGAATGGTATTATATAACCGTTTAAGTAACAAAACTCTTTAATATTTATTTAATTGATGTTATTTGTGAAATATGTTTATCTACTTAAAGAATCATTTAGTTTGAACTTTTATTGTTAATGTTAAATTTCAAAGATTAATGGATTTTTAAAACATATGGAGGTTTACTAATTTTGGGAATCATCCTCTGACATGATAACATTATTGGTTTTGGTTATTGTATAAATTAATGTGGAATAGATTTTTTCGCTTTTATGTTTATGTGATACATTTAAAAAAATTAGTGCTTCATGAATAAAAAATCATCTTGAATACTCATCGTTTGGAGAAAAAGATGAGATTATGGTGGAAATTTACAAAAGGATGAAATTATAATAACCAAGTAGGTATATATAAATCTCCTATTAGTATATATGGTAAAGGTATTAATTAAATATAGAAAGTGCATTTTTTTTTTAAAAATTATTTCCATCATTTCGAAGAACATAAATTTTCATTTTCACACCTCCTCGGTTTATTGTTTTGTGGTTGTTGCCTTTCAAATGATCATTTAATTTCTTGTGATCAATGATATCTAAAACACTCCATAATTATTTGTGAATTTTATTTTTAATTCATGACTATATCATTACATCACAGTAATTATTTTATATTGTGAAACCATGTTATGTGTCATTTTTATGACCTTTGAACATCCCCCTCACTTTTTTCAAGTGGAAGAGTTATCAACTATTTTTATGATGTGGGGTTTCAATAATTGTACTTGGAAATTTAAATTAGTTAATTATTGTGAGAAATTTAAAATTATAAGGATTAAACTTATTTAAGGGGTGGATGATGTAACACCGTGATATTTTTAAGAAGGAATCTTTTCTTAATAGCGTAAAAGACATGCAACATCTATCTTAAATGAACCATAACATAATATTATTTTAAATATACCATTCTAACTGTGCCGATAAATTGGAGAGTATGAATAATTATTACTATATTATGAAAATTATGTGGATTAAAAATGTATAAAATAAATTAAACTATTATCTATGAATTATAAAATTAAATTATAATGATTTTGAAAGAAAATAAAATGTTTTGTTGAAAAAAACTGTTTTATCTAAAAGGTGGGTTCATCACACTTAGTGCACATGCATTAGAATTAAAGATTAAAAATTTTAGATAAATTATTTTAAGAATTTGAATTTCTTTTTAATTAATATTATAAGAACTATCTAAGGTATAAATTTTGTTATTTTCAGAAAAAATACTAGATTCTTAGTGAATAGTAAAAAAGTGAATGTTTTTAAATAATACATTTATTTTATTTAATTTTAGTAAATTAGAAGTCTCATTGTAAATTAAATATTAATTCATGTATCATAATTATTATTTATTAATATTCAATCTAATAAATTTATTTTCAATCAACTTTATATTGGATTTTTTTACATATGTTTATTTTTTAATATAAAAATAGGATTTTGATATAAACTCTTTTAAAGTGCATAATGATTATATATTTAATTAATTAAGAAACCCCATAAAAAGAAAGTACATTAATTGAATTTATAGATTATAAATATTTAAATATGAATTTAAATTAACGTAATTATTATTACTAGTAATATGGCTAATATAAAATAAGATTTTTCTTGAAAATTACACTTATTTTAAACCCACTTTTTCATCAGGTCTGCGGGTTTAATTTTAAAATTAAAATTTACCACTGCTATGAAATTAAATTTATAATATGGATTAGATGAATTTATTCATAATAATATATATTTTTTAATAATGCCTACATAATTTATTACCATAATGAATAGTGTAAATACTAAAAATTAATTACTATGGTGGAGGTAAATATGGATTTACCAGGGGGTTGATGTAAAAATATAATGGTTTTAAGTACCTAAAAATATCTAAGATGTATTATTTGTACATATTTAGTCTTTATAATGTCTACAGATCGATATTAGTCCCTTTTGTCACCTTTTTTCAGGTAAAACATGTTGGTACACCTTTTTCTTTTCAAAAATTACAAGTGTTCCACTCACCTCACTTATAAAAGTCCACCCCTCTTCACTTCTCTTTACAGACTCAAATAACATTGAATCAAAATATACCTAACTTATTATATTAATTAAATCCTTCCACATGACAACGATCAAATATTTTTTTAAAACACCATCATATAAAGGCTTTTTGTGCATACATAAGGAGGTTTTCTGAAAAAAAAAAAGGTATTGTGCTTTACGAAGTGTTTTTTTATTCTTCCCCCTCATAAAAATGTTTATAATATATGATTATAAAATAATTCCATTATATCTCATATATTTAAATTTTATTTTTAGAATTTAATCACTTAAATCCCCCTCCTCGTTCATTAAATATGATACAAAATTATCATTCTTTTGTAAGGCGGAATACCACTTTGCGAACATATGTCATTCATTTTCTGTCATCGCATCTATTGTACTATAATAATTATCAATTTTAATTTTATATATATATATATATTGTTTTTTTAATATAATTATTCTCATTTATTTATGATATCACATATAAAATATTTCTTTACATTCCATGGATATATAATAACATCATTCGTGTGTATAGTGAACTACCACCTCAAGAAGTGTTGTGATTCATGTGTCACTAACACTTTTTTTGGAAGGTATTAAGGATAACGTTAATGAATATAAGTTGTATAAATGACATTATTATGAGATTAATTAAATATTTATCATTCTTACATGAAAATATATCCCATTATTGCATAAAATAAATAATGGTAATGGTAATCATGCATATGTGTGGATTAATACCTCCACAAAGTGTTGTAAATATTTTTTCATCAATAAACCACATGAAATGATTATAAATTTGTATTTAAAGAAATAATATGGTATCAATTATGTTATAATAATTCTGAAAAATAAAAATATTTCTTACCATCTTTACTTATTGATCGTTGTAAAATTGAAATTTTACTCATTCATAAATATGACCTACCATCACTATGATCATAACTTATTTTATTTTTCATAGTAATAAATAATGATTTATTTTGAAAGTATAACTAAATAATAGATATGTTAAATTATTTATATTATTATTATTTAGATTATGTAACAATGACAACTTTATATATGGTCAACACATTAAAGCTGCTATGAAATAATTAACCAAATATCCTCAAAACACCCGACATGGAATTAACAGATTAAGTATTGAAATATTTAATTTAAAAGAAACTAAATAAAATATTTATTTATAAGGTATTAAACTTATATAATGACATATAAAATAGAATAATTTATGGAATATTATTATACAAGAGTTAAAAAGTCATAAATTGAATGTTTGGTATGAGGGTAATGGTTTCTCACCACAATTTTTTTATGTGGGACATATTCCATGTCGAAAAATTATTTATATTGTGTTTGGTATATAATTAAAATTAATATATTATATTTTTAAATTCAATAAATTATTTATAATTTTTTAATCCATGTGATGCTTTCTATTTCATGGGGGTCTATCTAAAAATTATCAAACCCACAAGGGATTTTTCTCATTTCTTCTTCTTTGAGCCACACTTTCTTTTAGACAACTAATTTTTTTATTTGGTTTCTATACTTCCCATGTTACTAGTAACATCATGTATCCTGAATATATAATGGTATTTTATGCTTCAATTTTATATATTTTATTCAAGTGTGTTTTCATTTAAATTTTCTAATTAGTAAATAATTTTTTAACTATAATTCAATTTATTAAGCTTATATTACTTTTTTGTGGCCTTTAATATGATATTATTATCTGTTAATTGACATATAATGTTATAAATTTTTAATTAAACATTATATTTTTATATTTCAATTCATTATACATAATATCCACCTTTATTAAGTCTTAATCAAATAAAATTATCTTTATAAGGGTTATTTGTCTAAAATTCCATTTCTTGGGATACTAGTTTAATAACATACACCTATATTCATTAATGTGGTATATATACCACCCATTTTACATATAATATCATTATTTTCATTATTTTCTTGATATTTACATTTTATTATCATGTTATTCTTTCTTGTATCATAAAATTTAAGAGTTACCAAAATTGAAATAGCTTTATGTTATAATCTCCTTTATTTTATGATTGTTTATTTTCAAGTATCATTATAGGAAATAAAATGATATTATTTTACTTTACCAAAAAAATTTATTACCCACTACTTTTTAATTTTTTATGAAGTTTTATTTAAATTTCCACCATTATTTATTAAATAAACATGAAGAATTTCATTTGAATGTGATAGAGATCTTGTATTTTTCATTAGATTTGGTATATTTCTATTCAATATAATTTTATTTAAAAAAATTTAAATGATATTATTTTATAAAAATAAATGATTTAATAAATATATTCTTTATAATATTTACCAACTTTTAAAATGGATTTGAAAATGAAATTTCTTATCATGCTTCAAATGGGTCTCTTTTCACTCCCTTCACAAATGTTTGAAAATAACTTTTTTTAACATTGAGTAAATGAATTGATTTTCCAACCATCAATACCATTATTATACTTAAATATTCCTTTATATATTTCCATGTTTCATTTCAATGAAAATTATTTTCACAATATCTTTTGAATTTTTAGTTTTCAAAAGTGATTTTCAAAGTGAAATGATTGTTTTCCTCATAAATGGTTTGAATGTTATTTTAATGGTATTTCCATTCATAAATGATTACAACCATTGATATTAATTACACCTTGCTAAGGATATGTTATATTGATACCATATTTATTATTTCTCTAGATTGAATATTAGATTGACATGGAAACCATTTCTTTTCCACAGGTGAATCAAGTAATGAATGAACAATGATTATTATTATGTCAATACATAAAAGATTATAAATGTTTTATTCATGAATGGTACCTAAATATTATTTATGATAATGGTTGTACCTAATTCATATTATGTTATGGGAATGCCTAGATAGGTCTGGGATGTCATGATATATATTATATGAGGGCGAAGATAGATACTACTGGGTGAGCCCGATATAGATTATATGATGGGTAAACCTATATATAGATCCAATGATTTGGGTAATGTTTATTATATATAGAGGAATGAAGGGAGAGTTACCAGAGGGGTTCTATTATGGATTTAATAATGCTCTATTTATTTTTTACATTTGTTTAAAATGGGTTATAATGATGATGTTCAATGACACCAACATGATTTTTTCTCTTTAATTTGTGTTCAATAATTTCATTGGTCGGGATTGAAATAATATGGATCACTATTTTTTATTCTTATGAGTCTTTCTATTGAGACCAATTTATTCAATGTTTCATGATTAATGATATAAGAATATATGTTTATGAATATTATTATTTTATGCTTCATCTCTTTTATTATGTCCTAATAAATTTTTTACATCATTATGATCTTTGATGGTATTCAATTGTTAATTCTCATATTTACCCTTATTGTGAATTTGAGATCAACCTTCTTAACTTTCATTTTACCAAGTTTATCAAGAATGATATTAAAGGAATTTTGTAAATAAGGGTTCCATAAGGATGATGATTATGACTTAATGTGAAATAAGAAAATATAGTTTAAGTGGTAGAAATGATCATTTAAATACATGAGTATTGTTTATGTTAGAGATTGTCATAATTATGTAAAACATTAATCCTAAATGGTCCTTGGCTATATAGGTGATCCAATATTTCATTTTTATGTTGTAAGTATTTCATGGAAAATTGGGTTATGATTATTGGTATCAAGAAAAAAATGTATAGATTATGATTTTAGCATTGAATCAGGGAGTGCGGGTTCAAGGTTATAATAAATATCCTATAATAAAAATTATCTCATAAATAAATTATATAAAATATTATCAGTTTTTACACACTTTATTGGCCATTGGTTAGTTTGGACCAATGTACCTAACCATAGGGAGATATTACATAAGAGGGGATCATATTCATAATAACACTGAAGCCTGGTAAGAAGAAACTATATTTAATAAATATTTTCAATATTATAATATTAAAAATAATCCATGGTAATGTTTTATGAAAATAGAATCTTATAGAGTCTCTAAAATAATGTAATACAAAGATAAATTTCCCCAAAAAAATTAATTGTAAAGAAATTATATGAAATGATCACATTTCATAAAAACATTATAATCATTAATATCTAAAACAAAATAAAAAATAAATAAATAATTTGGATATTTTCCACAACACTATATATCATTATTAATTTTACATATATTATTTATGCATGAAAAATACGATTTTATATGTCCTAAAATTTATAATTTATAAAAAATTGATAAAACTTAAATATAACTATAAAAATAAACAATTTAACATCTTTTATGTATATAATAATATTATCATTTATAATCCCACTATTAGTCCTTGAATACGGATTTTAAAACTAATATACAACCCCAAATGTTAGTTTTATTATATATTGAATTTAGTCATAAGTTATGTCTCATAGAACTGAATATAATAAGACATATCTCGTAAGACCTACTTTATTTAATGAAATAGTGGATATCAGAACAACTCTATGATACTCTATTTCTTATATACATGTGAGTAAAATTTATTTTATGATATATTATATTGTAATCAATAATATGGTTAAAAACCATGAGATTTTTTATATCATTATTTATGATACAAACCATTCAGATACTAGGAATGAAAAAATATATATTATATAATATAATGTAGTTTGTGGTATGATTTTAATTATTTATAATAATAATTTCATCAAAAAACTAGTGAGACACAATTTGAACCACTGGAGAACAAGTCACTTATACAACTTATGGGTTTAGGAAGATCATAATATGATCATTGTAAATGAAATAAATCCATGTTTTCCATGATATATCTTCATTGTATCAACATTTTTGTGTTAATAAAAACACTTTTCTCCTGAAATTATTAAATAGTAACCTACTTCCCAATTGATAAATCTTTAGGAAGATTGATGGGGTAGGAAAATAATGGTTCCATCCTCTAATGGAATTACACTAGCCATGGATCTCAAATCATGTTATGTGTTCCTTGGAGAACGTAAGTGGTGTTACCACCTCCAACATGTGAAACAATGTGATTTGGAAGGAAGATATCTTCTATAGCCATACATGTAACTAGGTTACTCCAACAAGGGGGACCCTATATGTTATATTTCAATCCTTGATTCACTTCATTTAATGAAATGCACAGACAATTTTTTTCATATTGTTTTTCTTTCCATGGAACCCATAAATTACATGCCTTTGTATTTTTATTCAATGAACACATCAATGAATGTATTCCATTCCATAAATGATCTTTCTCATTGATCAAAACACTAACGTATCTATAAAGGAGGTGTTATTAAGATGCATTCACTTGCATCCCATTAATATCGTAAGGCTAATCATATGTTAATATATAAAAAACAAAAGATTCATATACCCATTTTATGATACAACTCAATCATAATATAGTACATTATTCTAATTATAGTCACTATAAATGATTTATAAAATATAGTTAAATATTATATACCCTTTTATGCGTATATTCAACCCCAATGTTCCAACAATGGTAATGAGATTCATGAACCAATTGTATCATCTATAAAATAGATTTGTTTTTTATTCACCAATAATATTCATCCATTGTCATGGAATGAGTAGGATCATATTGACCACTTATGAATACACTTACCGACAATCAGACAACATTATTTTTTGGAATATATTAATGGTATAAATTTTTATTATATATGTATACACTTCAATATAAATTTTATATCAATAATAGTTTTATATATTGATTAAAAAAAGGTAATTGTAGTTTCCTATAGTGAATTTCACCAGAAAATATTACAGATCAAGAGTTTCATTGTATTTCCATGCTATTATCAGCACAATATCCTTAATTTCTCAAAAATAATTACACCCTTTTGATAATTGACAAATAAAGCGTAAAATATTATTCCCATCCAACTATTTCAAATTTCCACTACCCTTTAAAAAATAATATAAGAACTATAAATATTCTTATTTGTGTCTTTGAGAAGACACCATATGTGGTGTAATTTAATACTTCCCATTCAAACATAGTTTTTGATTTGATGTGTTATTTTTAATTTATAACAGATGTGGGAAGATAATTGAGGATCTTGAATTTAATTATGTTACCCATTATTTATAGTTAGTTTTTTTATTATTCAGCTTGACATTGTGGAGAAATACTTGGGGATATATATATTTATATATGGTTACTAAAATATTATAATATATATTTTCTCAGAGAGTCCAAAATTTATAGAAGTTTCATTAGTTGGTGTTCCTTTATCACTATGATTTTAAGATCTCATACACCATGAAAATGGGTAATGAAGTGTTTAATGCATTAAGACATAATTTTAACTAATATTTGGTTCAAGAATCTCAAATTGAATGTAATGTGATAGTGAAGTGAATTTTTTTTATTTTGATATTAGATAGGTCTATGAATGAACATGTCAATTTTTTACCATAGTGAGTTTTATTTGTTATTTGATGCACTGATAAGAGATCCGGAGTGTGATATTTGGGGGGAATTTATCATTTTGTAGGAGTCATTATGGGATTGGATTAATGGTGGAGAGCATGAAAATCTAGATCAAATGAAGCACATTGTTACCCAACCTCTAAATAAATAATTTCAATTAGTCACTTATTGCCCACCATCATCATGGGATAGGGAGAATATACACTAATTTGAATAGATATTTAAATTGGATGATTATGAGACATAATTTAATGGATTTTATGGTTTGATTCCGACCATTACAGTGGGTGAAGGGGGAATATAATGTCTAATATTTTTTTATATATCCTTGGAATTATATTTTCAAATTTGAATGATATGCCAACGGATTTCTTGTATTTGTTACATATTGTGTTCATAGGACACAAATTTATATGGTTTATTTTGTACTTTTGGAAAGATTCTACAAATTCCTTGATAATTTCATAGAAAACTCTAATAGATCACTTCATGATACGTTTTTTATGATATTGGGATGCCATTGAATATTCTAATAATAATATATTCATAAAGGGTGATTTTGTACCTTAATTTTCAAACACAATATATAGTAGTATTTTGTTACACATTTATGTAAGATTACAACATTCCATTATTATATTAATGTGGAGAAGGAAAATATGCCTCAAATATTAGAGTATATAAAGAAATAATTTTTTCATTGTTTATGTTTTGGATGGGCAGAAAACATGTAGATGAAATATATTATATATAATAATAGTTTCACTCCACTATTGGCATGCCACCATTTAAGGTGTCATATGAAATACAATATAGTTCACTTTTTGTTTGGATGATATTCATGAATCATCTAACTTGGGTCCTCATTTGGATTAGGGTATGAATGATATGGTTTAATATATTTATAAATTTATATGTATTAGTCTATGGTAACTAAATTTTTATATAAATTATAGGAGGATACCATTAGAGTTTTTGGAGGATGATCATGTATTCTTGATGGTTTCTCAATATAGGGTCATCAAAAGTTTTAAAAGAGTATTATGTTATAACTATGGTCTATGGGTCACTTTGTGATTTTGGAGTGGGTTGTAGAGGTGTCCTATCACATAGACATTCCACCCCATCTGAACATATTATAATTTTTATTTCATGTATTATAAATATAGGATTATTTAAAAGTGATTTCAAATATATTTTCCTAGATATATTTTGATTTGGAGGAGGATATGAAGTTTATAGAGAGATCTATATAGATTCAGGATCATTGGGAAAATGTTCTTCTATGGAATATGATCTCTCTAGTGAGTGTTTTATGGAACCCCAAGAAAGAATAGGAAAATTCCTGGTTGCAAATAGATAATATTCAAGATCAGTATCCATATATTTTTACCTATTGGGTCTATCATAATTATTTTATATTTATTTATTATTATTATATTTCATGGAAGAAAATAATAACTGGTTTGGAGGATATAGTATATCGGTCATATATAAATTATTTTATATAAAATTGACATTTTTCCATGTAATTATTTAATCTTGATTAATTAGATTTTTTATATACTAATATGTTAGTTTATTTGACAAAATCATGCATATGTGATGTTTTTAAAGGATATAAATCTATGGAATCTGGATTTTTAAAATGGGTAAAATGGTAATTTAACTCCTCATAAAATAACTAAATTGAGAAATTAGTTATTCATTGAGTAGAAATCATGGTGTTCTTATTGTTATCAGATATTGGAAATTTTTTAACACCACTTGATTTTTTCATAATTGGTAGATATTTTTTAAAATATATATATATTAAATTTATAAGTATCTAAAAAAATTATTTTAATTTATGATTTTAGATCACCCAACGTTACAAAACCTAGACTATATTTTATCTATATATAGATTTACCCACTAAGAGAAATTGATTCACCAATGAATGAGAAATAATTGGAATAATATATGGTCCTTTAAATCTAAGTCTGTTAATTATATATGTATCATCATTAAAATCCAATATCCACGTTCTACTTCAATGGTTTGAATCATTTCATTTAATTAATATTTAATTTCAGTAAAGTATTAAATAAAATAATGGAGTTTGAAATCAATTGATACTGTATAAAAAATTGTGTTATTATGAAATAATATTTTGATGTCGCTAAAATTCTCTCTAGGATTTGAATTATTGAAATTGAAATTAATTATTATTGATTTACATGTTTTGATTCATTTCATTGATAAAATTATATTAACATAAAGATGTTGATCATCTAAATTGTGGTTTTATAAAAATTTAGAGTGTTTTTTTACATAAATTTTTATAAAAGTGTAAGGAACTCCATTATATGTTCATTCATATCTCAAATCATGTACCACTATTTACATCATGAAGAAAAAAATCTAAAAAAATTATGAGCATGATGATTTTACATATGGGTAGGATGATATTAAAGGTAGAATAAAAATAAAATAATAGATTATATCTACCATTACATGTCATAAATGATTTATTTTTTAGGTAAAAAACACATTTCTATAATCATTGTCATGAGATAACAATATTTTTAAAATTAAAAAACATATGGATGATTTTACCCTCTAGAGATCAGCTCATGTAGTGTGAGCATCTTAATGGTGTCGTTATAGAGGCATGAGGGTTGTCTAATCAATGACTAAATATTCATGGAAGGAGTATGTGTTCCATACCATTAAATTTTCATTGGGAATGTAATGAAACATATCATTTCATTTGATTTGGTGATATATCATCCTCTAAGTAGTTTTATTTCAATTCAATTAGAATGTGAAAGGTTTTAAAGCTTCATTACGGTCATTTATTCTATCATTACATAGAATGACTAAAAAATAATGGTGGAAATGTTTTTAAAATGTTCATGAACATGTTAATTAGACCCATAACATATAAGATCAAATGATCGATTGTAAATTAGGGGTTTATTTAGTTAAAAGTCAGTATAGAATTGAATAAAAATATTGTGGGGAAACCCCAATTGGTCAGAGCATCATGAGGCCCGTGAGGGAATGATCAGGATCCATTTTATATACTTTGAACCCAAATACCAATTGGAACATGTTTTGGATAATATAAATATTTTGTAATATTACAATGTTATAATTATTTTTTCATTATAAGACCCATGAGCTTTTTTGGACAATTCTTATGCTGAACATTGATGCAATCATTTGATTAGTGACATGGAATTATCATTTTGTGGAAATTGAATTCAAATATTAATTGTTCATATTATTTACATCTACATGATTTATTATTTATATAAATTATGTTAAATAGTGAAAATATTAATTGAATTCTTGTTAGGATGTTTTTGATGACTAGAAATTCCATTTCATAATATATATTACCAATGTCCTTATGAAATTTATAGAAGTATTGAGCACATGGAGGATGTTTTGAAAAGATCATGGTTATAATATAGAATTAGCATGACTAAATGGATTTATTATATGATGGTTAATGTTGGTAGTTTAATCAATCATTTTTCATATATGTGATATATATTCTAGTGATTAAAAGGTGTTTATAGAGACTGTGCACTAATGTATTTTATCTCATTTACACCCACTACCTTGAGTTAGATATATTCTATGACACATCTGAACATTCTCACCGATTTCCCATGGTTTTATGTTAATGATACACATGAGTTTCTATAATTTTTCAATCCAAATTCCCTTGGATTGATTTAGGTGATGATGCAATGAAGTATTTATTCATTACTTTATATACAACTCGGGTTTTGAGGTAGAAAATTCATTGAGGTGTCACTCAAACATGGGGATATAGTCTATCATTAGGTGTTTCATCGAATATGGTATTCATGATGGGTATTTGTATATTATTTATTTTATTTTATTTTATTTAATAGAATAAATCTAATTTTACACACTACCATCAAAATGTTTTATGGGTGAGTTCCAATATCTATTACGGGAGGTATAATTTTTAGAATTATTTAAATAGGTTGACAGTTAGGAATATAATAAAATCATTTAGTTTAAATGTAATTCAAGCATCATATGGAACATATTTTGTTTAACTAACTCTACATGTTTTTTAGAATCAAATATATAATTTCCTGTAGAACTAACAAAACATCAACATCATCAACAAAACCAGCTACATTTAAAAAAATCAAATAGAAAATAATTTATATCCAAAGAATATATATAGTTTAGAAACATACATATAACACATGTATAAAATATTTGAAATACAAACAAAACATATTTAGTGAGCACATCATAGAATATATTTTGAGGAACAAAACATATTGATTTATATATTCAATAAATAAAACAACATGTTTTTTATATAAAATTAGAATGAAAAAAACATATTCATAAGTCACTAGAAAATGATTTTGATAAAATAATTTCAATATAAAATATGATAAATGGAAAAATTATTATTAATTATAGAATATCACTTGTTATGATTGAATATTATTAAAACTTATTGAAGCATAAAAATGTCACGACCTGACCCATAGAGGATTGGATGGCTAGAAATAAGCAGAGTCTAACACCACCAACCTTCCTCTAATAGGGATGGAATTAGTGAAAAGTGTCATGTACTCATAGAACACACATAAGGGTAACAAGTATAATTTTCTTATAAAAACTCTCAAACCTCTAACAATGAATATAATACTGAATCGTAAAAATAACTAATACTATAATGCATGAATAACATATATCACACAATAGAGTATAAAAAAATACAAGAAATAAATAAATGTGACAAATAAAAGAATAAAAAAAGTGAAAAGGATTCCAACCTTCTATGAAGTAGTGGACACCTATTAGATGAAACCCCTAGTACACCCATAGTCTGTCTATCCCAAACTATCCTCTGATAGCTCCCAGTCATTCCAAGAATCCTCCAAAGGCTTAGCATCTTCATAATACATAATATATATGGGAAGTTCCATTGTAGGGGTGGGTATAGAAATACCCAATATTACACCCTAAAATACCCAAACATATTTATTAATAGAGTATTCATATCATCACAATGTATGTCAGAAAGATGTGATACATAGAAATAAATATAATGAAAAATATAGATAGTCTCATAATAGACTCCTTGTATTATGAGGTCTCAACCTTACAACAGGACATATGATTCATATAGATGATTTAGGGTAACTATATTTCATGGGAATATAGTTCACAATTTATATTGTCACTGATGGCACTATTTGGAGAGGTCACACTCATCGGGTCCTTCCCCAGAAGTACTTAGTGGAACTCTGAAGGTGTCAACATCGAGATAGTTGATCACACCCGGGGCCACTAGTGGCACCAAAAAACATTCTAAAATAGCCATATTGATATGTGAATTATCACCTATTCATGGTGGTATTTCCAATACCATGAACCCTACCATAGATGAAGAAGGAATTATAGAAGATCTCACCCTATATATAGGAAGGTATACCCAAAAATTTATCTCAGATAAAATCCATCAAGGGGATCACAATGTTATGATCAGATATAATGATGCATTGTACCCTAAGAGGGATGAATCCAAAGATCACACCCAATTGAATCTTCCCTAAACATAAGGTATTGAGGGTCTCCACTTTCCCTAAAAAAATTACATGATTTGTACAGGAGGGTACATGATGTATATGTTCTTCCTCAGGGTCTTCCTGTGTCTTGTCATCTCACACATCATAAATACAAATATATACACGGTGTTTCCATTAGGGATGCATTATGTTTATATGTTGTGATAGTACTCAGCATATCACAATCCCCGTCATGAGTACATATAAATCTTCCCATGTAGTTCAGGCCATTCCCATGTACTTCGGGTTATGCCCATATACCTAGTCATGTATATTTACTAGGATTTTTTCGTTTACTTTCCTCATACCAGCTTGCCTATCCACTTATTTTCTTGTATACCCATTTGGATACATGCCAAGCCACCAGTAATAGGTCACATTGTGGGTGATATTTTTCCCAATGCGTAAACCCTACTACCACATAAGGGGGGCTACATGGTGTGTGTTATTCAAACTACACATCGTGTATTGGGGGATTTTCTAGAACCATGGGGTCTTCATGAATCTACCCCTCACAATACTTCCACCCCTGGATCCATCGTCCATAATTATTGGAAATCACAGATCAAGGGTTGGATGGCATTATCATCATCAATGGACGAATTCTAGCCATCTAATCCACTCAGGAATTAGTCTTCAACGAACCACACTATAACTAGATTCCCAAATAGGAAATGGGGATCAATGATCTGATCAAAATACTCCTCTTATCATCCACCATTATTATCACACATTGATCGCTCCATCAATCATGAACTCAAACACTTAGTATCGATCTATTATGATGAAGAGTGGTTGTGAAATGATTGAATACCATGTATATTTCAAACCATCAGTAAAATGAATTTTGTATATGAACATATAATGAACCAAAGGAGAATTGAAAAAAAAAATAGAATAGTAAAATGAACCTATATTTTGGTTCATATTGTCCCTACTACACACTTCTTCATCCCAAAGCAATTTAATTGAAACAAAATCGTCTAGTACCTCCTCAAAGATGGTGGATGTATGAAATTCCATAAGAACCTCATCACAAAAAATCACTTTTACCCAAATACATATTTTAAAAAAGATAATGATTTCCCCAACATCATAGATACTATTAGGATAAAATCAAGTGGATATCTAAGTTCTAAAGGTCCCAAATTTGGTATCTCAAAGCCAAGAACCCCAATAATTCTATAAAAATGGTGGGGTAACAACCATTGAGTTGAGGTGTCACGAACCAACCAGGGTCGACCCTGAACCGGTCACCCGAGACGGTCCGCGACATGACCTGAAGGGCGTTCCTGATCCCCACAGGCTAGAAACCAATGTCGGGCATCAATAGAGGACAAGTGGGAAGGATTTCGCCCAAAATAAATAAATAAGTAATCAGAAATAAAACAGAGCAGTGTAGAATAAATAAACAAAGTAAAGTAACTAAACAAGAACAAAAGAAAATAAAACTAACCGAAAGAGACAACCACTATCTCCATGTGACCTCGCGGGTCACTCTCCAACTCACGACCAAACATCGCCCAAGGTGAACGCACCCAAGCTGTAGTCTACAGAAACACTAAAAACAAAAAAGAACTATAGGCGTGAGTATTAAAACTCAGTAGGCTAGCTCGATATCTATTCCCAATGCACTAACTTTAAATAATAAAATTTACTAATTCCAGGTTGGAACTAAATATAAAAAATATTGGTTTTCACTCACACTTCCATTTATAAAACAAGCATCAGTCCATTTCCCTTTTTAATTTAAATACAAGTTTAATGTTTGAAAGGAATAGGTACATTTCATTTTTAAAACATTTTTCTACGAACAATTTAGAAATCTAGACTTTAGTTATTAACCAAAAGGAAAACCACACATAGCACACAACACACACCAAGGGCAATGGGAAAAGTGGCGCACATAGGCCAGCAACCGAACTAGACCTCTCGATCGTCCGCCACACAGAAATGCACACTAAAGGAAACATGGGTCGAACCTAGGAGATCGTGAATGATCCAGAACATACTATACATCTGACTCATCTAGAAGGCATGCCCTAACTCGATGACGTCATAACACCCTAACGCCCGACATAGCCTTGCATGGCCTAACCGAGGGGCCGAATCCCCATAGCAGAAATAACTCAGTATTCCCCAACAATGGGGTCACTAGCCAGTTTGTAATCTATACTAGTGCAACAATCATTCTCAGAAGATTCACTCACTATTCCAGGTTCCCATGTCAACACAAGAAATAAAAAGGGGTGTGTCCACAATGTAATTCAATCATTCATGATGCTCAAAAATCACATACATCTCATAAAATCAACGCACACAAAAGATCACCCCAGAATGGGTTTTCCAAAATAATCTATTTTATTAAAGTGCCAAACGGGCCTTCACTAATTTTAAAGCAAAACCTCATTTTTGATAAAACCCAAAACAATTATTCAGAAGAAATCATTTATCTTTAAAACCAGAAGTACATTTGAAATTCTGTGAATTATGTTTAAAGTACAAACGGGAATTATTTCAATACTGGGTGTCCTCTTGTCAAGAAAATGTTTCAATTGTTCAGTATAAAATAAACGGCTCTTTTCACACCAAATAATTATATAAAAATTAATTATATCGTATTACTTCCAATTTATTTAAATTAATAAATCATCAAGAAATTAATAAATTCTAAATCTAAAGGTAAATGCAGTGGGGGACCTACCTCAAGGCCAAGGCGCGACGACGGTGCAAGCTCGGAAACCAGGCGCGACGACGACGCTCACTCGGAAACACCCCGCGCGGGTCCTAAAAAGTCAAACCAACCCAAATAACATTTAATTAAAAAAACTCTAATCAACCAAAGGCATATATATATATATCAAATATAAATATAAAACGAGCATCAAATAAAAGAGGTATACCAACAGGGGGTCCCGACTAGAAAAAGACCATCGGAGGGCATCGCGCCGGAATAGCGGAAGGCGTCCACGCGGCTGGACACGTTCCGACACAGGGGCGGAAAGGGTCGCCGGACATCGGCGGGCAGCACGCGGGTGAGGCAGACGGGAGTCGGGGTTCTAGGAAGTTGCGGTGCAAGGCGGTGCTATAAGAGGGGAAAACTGCAGGCTGTCGATTGGCTGGAGTAGGGAGGTCCACGGAGGGCAGGTTGTCGGTGGGCTACTCGAACGCAGCAAGGGGACAGGTAGCGGGTGGGCAGGACGCGAAAGATGGGGGTTGCAGAGGGCACTCAATGGGGCGGCTGGCAGAGCGGGCAAACTGCAAGCGTGGAGGTCAGGAAGCGGGGAAGGCAGAGATGGCAAGGGGGAGAAGCTCGGGCTGGCTGCTACGGGAGGAAGAGGGAAGGCGCCCTACCAGAGGCTGAACAAGAGGGATGGCAGGCTGCTGGCGCACGGCTGGGGTGAGATGCGGCTGGCGATCGACGAGCCAGAACGGGGGCAGCGGGGGCGGCAGGCGAAGAAGGTAGGAGGCCTGGCGGAGGCGTGTCTCTACTGCAGATCAGACGGAGAGCCGATGCGGGCTGGCTGATTTGTGTAGCGGCTGCCGTGTGAGGGAGCAGGCTGTATGAGAGGGGGCGAGCAGGGAGACCTACGGAAGAGGACGAGGCTGGACAAGGTGAGGCCGGCCAGGGAGGCAGTGAGAAGGGTGCAGTGCAGGAGGCAAGTAGCACTGGGGCTACTGCTGGCCAAGACGTGGGCGAGGAAGGTGTTGGTGCTACAGGAGACATCCCTCATGACAGGGAGAAGGGAGAGAAGGGGAGGAGCACCAGGTTGGGGGGTGTTGCACCGATGCTGCAGGAGGGAAATGCATGAGGGGTTTGCAGCAGGTGGGAGACGCAGTGCTACAGCATGAGGCACCGGACAGATGCGGCCCTGCTGGGCGTTGCGGACAGTGAGCGGCAGTCCGAAGGTCGTGCAATAGAGAGTCGATAGGGGGAAGGAGCGAGAGAGGAGTTTGGGCTGTTGTGCGCACTGAAGACCAGGATAGGAGGGAGGGAGAGGCGTTGGGCAGCAACGGCCAAGGAGGGTGACCGGCTGGCGGCGGGGCTGCTGCAGCGGAAGGGCAACGGGGCTTCTGGGTGTTGTTGGGCAAAGAAATGAGCAGAAGGGCTGGCTGGGGGGAAATGCAGTAGGGGAGCGGGTCGTGCGAGAGAAAAGGAAACCCGCGTGGAAGATGAAGGAAAAGAAAAAAAGAAGAAAGGGAGAAAGGGAGAAAAAAAGAAAAGAGAAGAAATAAATAATAAAAAAATAAAATAAAATAAGATTAAAAGAAAATAATAATAATAATAATCTAATAATAATATTATTATTATTATTATTACTAACAATATTATAAATTATTTTTGTTATTATTATTAAACATTTTATAAAATTATTTCCAATTTATTTTATTCTTTTAATTTTATCATTTATCTACACAGGTGGGTAATCGCGCACTCACCAGGTCCGAATGCATGATCGCCGCTGGCGGTGTGGAGACCGCGCACCCACCCGGACCGAATGTGCGGTGACCGCTAGCAGTGCGTTGACTGCGCACTGGCCCGAAACCCACCGAAAACCTCAAAGCTTCAAAGAAAATTCAAACCTGGACCCATTTCAACTCTGCCCAAAGTTTCGGGACTGAGAAAAGAGTAAAAACATGGGTGTCAGTAGTCGGGTTGTGACAATTCTCCCCACCACAAACACTTTCTGCCCCCATAAAGTCACCAAGCCAACAGTTGACACAACTCGAGTTCATTCCCAGAAAAAAAAAACATAGATAACCGAGAGCTTCGGGGTGACCATTCCCAACAAACCTCACACGCGACCAATTTAAGGGGAAAACCCACTAGCTGAGATTGAGGGGAGAACATGAGAGGGTTCTCCCCACCACAAGAATTCACTAATACAAAAACCCTTGAAACCTGAAAAATCACCCCCCGGGGGGGGGCCAACGTGGGAACTCCCAGACCAAACTCATTCTTTTCCCCCCACATGTAACGAAAAACACACCTGAGAATTGACGAACATCTTGTTACAGAACAATCCATCAACTTGTGGATGAGAAATTAACTCAACACCTCCCATACAATCCACAAAACGAACATTCCCCTATCGAACACAGCTAGAACCAACTCAAAAATAGAATGTGTCCATTTATTCACGAACTCACACCATTCAGAGAGACCAAACAACATAAGAACCACACTGAGAGCAGATAAGATCGCTTGGATTGAGGGGGAATGATCTCATCAAGCCACCACAACAAGGATGAGCTTATGACAGCAATGAGAATAAGAAAATGGAAATTTTAGATATTTCCATTACAAAGCCGAAGACATTATCTGGACCGAGGTTCCACACACCCTCAGCAAATCCTGACTGTGCGCGAGCTTCACCCCGAGACCTATGGCTGGGGCCCTGATAGTTGAAGAATCTCCTGCCTCACAGTTAGGAATTTTCATCTTTTGGTCTCTAACTCCATCTGTTTGATGATTCGAACAACCACGATGGTCGTACATTTTCAAAGGGATGCAACATGACAACTTAGAATTTCTGGACAGGCCATACTGGTGGCGCACAGGAGAGCAGTCCGATGAACTTGGAGTCGGTACCGACGAGGATAGTTTCTTGGAGACAGGTTCCACCGGCCCGCACTCTTTTCCAGGTGTGGAACCTTTGTGGAAGTAAACCATCGTTAATCACACCCAAAACTCTAATGACGATGATACATTTCATCTTTACTAGTCCAAAACTGAACCCTCAAATAACTCTTGGGCGGTACAAACCTTAACTATCCTGGGAGTTCCCAACAACCCAAAGACACACTATCTCTTAGAACAATAAAAATACCTCTAACAGACTTCGATTACCTCAAAAAGCAAGAAACACAAAAAAAAGAACTGATAACTGATCATAACTCATTGGAAACTTTTGGAGGCTTTCTGGGCGGCATACTCATGACAACACGAGAAACACCATCGAAACAGGCATCAGGAAAAAACTCAATCAAAGCAACGACACAAGCCAAGGACAATAGGTCCATAATCCAATCATGTACAACATAAGGAGAAATCACTTTTCCAAAACCGTTATTTCATTAAAATTTTCAAAACTCACCTATGTCACTTTATGAACCGTCACACATGCATTCATTCAATCCCGATCACATCATATGTGAACAAGTGCCCCCACGCACTTTCCATACATACCCATGCACGTGTGACCCTCCATAAGGAGTGACAAGGTTCAAACACTTCTTTTCCTTACCAAATCCAAACACATACCAAGTTTTTCTAAACCGATACACCTTCTCTTTAAAAACCCACTTTAGTAATTTCAAAAACAATTTGGAAGAAACAGTTTTCCATTAAAAAAAACTATTTCACTTTTAACGCACACTCAAATCAACAGAGACTAAAACAAAACAGAAGCAGTAATAACCCACTGGAATGAGAAACTAGTGCATATGTCTGACCCAGCGACATGGTGGTGAGCCATGACCCAGGTAAAGCATAACTCTAAGAGGACAATGAGTCGGACACTTGGACTCCACATGGGTCACCACCCCATGTGAGCTCGCAAAGTGAACTGATTCACCTCCATTGGAATCCCTCAATACAAAGCATCAGAAGATAAGAGACTCAAATCCCAGACTAACCCTGGTAACTCAGGTCTCGTCACGAGCGGTGGTGATCAGGCACCAACCCGTAACCTACCTCCTGAGCTCCGACAGTCCTAATCTCTATCTACTGGACATCCCAAATAACAAAGGGCGCTCTGAAAAGCCAGGTCCACTAAGAGTCGACCTCCTCTGATACCATTTTGTCACGAACCAACCAGGGTCGACCCTGAACCGGTCACCCAAGCCAGTCCACGACATGACCCAAAGGGCGTTCCCGATCCCCATAAGCTGGCAACCAGTGTTGGGCATCAATAGAGGACTAGTGGGAATGATTTCGCCCAAAATAAATAAATAAGTAAGCATAAATAAACTAGAGCAGCATAGAATAAATAAACAAAGTAAAGTAACTAAACAAGAACAAAAGAAAATAAAACTAACCGAATGAGACAACCACTATCTCCATGTGACCTCGCGGGTCACTCTCCAAGTCACGACCAAACGTCAGCCAAGGTGAATGCACCAAAGTTGTAGTCTGAACAAACACTAAAAACAGAAAATAACTATAGGCGTGGGTATTAAAACTCAGTAGGCTAGCCCGATATCTATTCCTGATGCACTACATTTAAATAAATAAATTAACTAATTCCAGGTTTGAACTAAATATACAAAATATTGGTTTTCACTCACACTTTCATTTCTAAAACAAGCATCATTCCATTTCCCTTTTTAATTTAAAAAAACGTTTAATGTTTGAAAGGAATAGGTAAATTTCTTTTTTAAAACATTTTTCTACGAACAATTTAGAAATCTAGACTTCAGTTATTAACCTAAAGGAAAACCACACATAGCACACAACACACACCAAGGGCAATGGGAAAAGTGGCTCACATAGGCCAGCAACCGAACTAGACCTCTCGATCATCCGCCACACACAAATACACACTAAAGGAAACATGGGTCGAACCTCGGAGATCGTGAACAATCCATAACATACTATACATATGACTCATCCTAAAGGCATGCCCTAACTCGATGACGTCATAACGCCCTAATGCCCGGCATAGACCTCCATGGCCTAACCAAGGGGCCCAATCCCCATAGCAGCAACAACTCAGTATTCCCCTGCTATGGGGCCACTAGCCGGTGCGTAATCTAAACTAGTGCAACAATCGTTCTCAGAAGATTCACTCATTATGCCAGGTTCCCATGTCAACACAAGAAATAAAAAGGGGTGCGTCCACAATGTATGTCAATCAGTCACGATTCTCAAAAATCACATACACTTCACGAAATCAATGCACACCAAAGATCACCCCAGAATGGGTTTTCCAAAATCATCTATTTTATTAAAGTGCCAAATGGGCCTTCACTAATTTTAAAGCAAAACCTCATTTTTGAGAAAACCCAAAACACTTATTCAGAAGAAATCATTTATCTTTAAAACCATAATTACATTTGAAATTCCGTGAATTATGTTTAAAGTACAAATGGGAATTATTTCAATACTGGGTGTCCGCTCGTCAAGAAAATATTTCAATTGTTCGGTATAAAATAAACGGCTCTTTTCGCACCAAATAATTATACAAAAATTAATTATATCGTATTACTACCAATTTATTAAAATTAATAAATCATCAAGCAATTAATAAATTCTAAATCTAAAGGTAAGTGCAGTGGGGGACCTACCTCAAGACCAAGGTGTGACGACGGTGTAAGCCCGGAAACCAGGCGCGACGACGGCGCTCACTCGGAAACACCCCGCGCGGGTCCTAAAAAGTCAAACTGACCCAAATAACATTTAATTAAAAAAACTCTAAACAACGAAAATCATATATATATATATATATCAAATATAAATATTAAACGAGCATCAAATAAAAGAGGTATACCAACGGGGGTCCCGACTAGAAAAAGACCACCGGAGGGTATTGCGTCGGAACAGTGGAAGGCGTCCGTGCGGCTTGACACGTTCCGACCAGGGGGCGGCAAGGGTCGCCGGACAGCGGCGGGCAGCACGCGGGTGAGGCAGACGGGAGCTGGGTTTCTAGGTAGCTGCAGTGCAAGGTGACGCTACAAGAGGGGAGGACTGCTGGCTGCCGATTGGCCGGAGCAGGGAGGTCCGTGGAGGGCAGGTCGTCGGCGGGCTCCTCGAACGCAGAAAGGGGACGGGTAGCAGGCAAGTAGGACGCAGAAGCTTGGGGTTGCGGAGGGCGCACAACGGGGCGGCTAGCGGAGCGGGCAGACTGCAAGCGCGGAGGTCCGGATGTGGGGAAGGCAGAGAAGGCAAGGGGGGAGAAGCTCGCAGCTGGGGGGCTGGCAGCTACGGGAGGAAGAGGGCAGGTGCCCTATGTAACGACCCGAAATTTTAAATAAATCTTGTTTCCTAATTTTGTGTCTTATTTTATTTTATTTTTATACTCAACAAAAATGTTTCATTTGATAACATGAGTATAATTAAAATGAGACTATTAGGTTTCGACTGTTATATGACCATTGGTCAATATGACCGCTGGCAAGTAAACATTTTGATTATTGTCTCTAAATACAAGTAATCTTGGATAATTGATATAGAAAGAAGATTTGATGGCCTCACCCAGTAGTCTTGGACCGATCGAAGCCTATCTAACAGAACTCGGAAAGGAGGTAGCACCACTGGGCTTTGCTATGGACCAAACCCAAGCTGAACTTCATCATGTGAAGCTAGAACGGGATCGCCTTCGCGAGAAGTTCAAACTGATATAAATTACTACTCGTGCGATGTTGGCCAAGCCTCCCTCGGATTCTCTCACCTTAGCACACCTTACACTTAGGTCATATGCTGGTGTGATAAGGGGCTATGTAAGGAGACCGTAACTGCCTTGTGTAATCCTTTGTTTTAAATAAAAATTTGGATTTCTTCTTATGATGATGTTTATGACTTTTCAAATGTCCGGATAAATATATTATGCATATTATTGATGAATTTTAGAGAAAGTATATTTTAAAAAATGTTTATGTAAACCTTAAATAATTAAAAATGTGTAATGATTTTCAAAAAATGGTCTTCTACAATTATGTTCAGTACGAAATTTAGAGTCTAATAAGATCAACTTAATTTTTGATGAATAGTAAAGTATGAATAGTGATTTTATTCTTAGGATTAGTAATGTGACCAAATGGATTAGTCATCTCATTTAAAGAAAGTATTAATATAATCTAGGCACCTTGATTAAGTAATGTGATTCAATAAAATGGTTAAATAACAGTTTCATAAATTATTATTCAAGTATTAGTTTTTTCGGGTGAATAGTGTTTTTTTAATTAAAAATTAAATTAAAAATATTTATTAAATTATTTTTATAAAATGGATTTCATTTTTGAACTCAGAGCATCGATATTATGTTAAGGTAAATTTTGGGGGTTTTCAATAAAAAATTGATTTTTCGGTGAATAGCGTATTTATTTAAAAAAAATAAATTAAAAT
Source organism: Viscum album (assembly GCA_963277665.1). Lineage (NCBI taxonomy): Eukaryota > Viridiplantae > Streptophyta > Magnoliopsida > Santalales > Viscaceae > Viscum > Viscum album. Next base: position 785,684,797 of record OY728163.1, on the reverse strand, counting down.
TATTTAGAAAAAAAAATTATAAAATGGAGTTCATTTTTGAAATCAGAGCATTGATATTTGGTTAAGGTGAAATTTTGGGATTTTTCTGAGAAAGCTGAATTTTCAGTGAATTGTAAAAATACAGTCTTAGGGTTTTGGTATGTTTAATGACATCATAACTATGTCATGATGATGTCATGAGATATTTTATGGGTTTTCCGACCAAAGGTGATGAATTATTGTATTGTGGGCCCCATGTGGCCTAACATCATGGGAAATATCTTGGGAGAGCACATGGTTTTGAGAAACCCACTTATGAGGTGTCCCTTGGCCATTAATGCCTTATCCCCTCACTTTCCTAATAAATACCAAGCCATTCTCTCATCCTTTGGACTCCAAAATCATTCTCAACGAAGTTATGGTATCCTTACCTCCCAAAAAGTCCTCCCAAGGTGCCACCAAGCCCTCATGGTCCAAACCTTTGAGTTTTAAGAATTACGTTTTAAGGTAAGGGATCTGACCTCTCTCTTTCTTTTCAAGTAATCTCTTTTATGTCATTTCTTTTATGCTCCATGTTCTTATGTTGGAGGATGTTATTTTATCTTAATTATAATGTCATTTTAATGTTAATATGATGAGAGACCCCCTTATACTCTCATCATTTCGTTTTATGAATGTTTATGTGGCGTCGTTGGGCTGCCGAATTTTTAAGGGATTCTTTCACCTTTCTCATTTATCAAAGTTCTACTTTCATGTCAAGTCTTTAAAGTTCCTTTTTACTATGTTGGGGTATGATCTATATATCTATAATACTAAAATTTTATGTTCATATTATGAGATAGCCTATTTGATCTCATCAATTCATTTTTGTTGAAGTTTAAGTGACGCTGTTAGGCTGCCGAAGTTTTAAGGGATTCATTCACCCTTCTCATTATTTTCAAAGTTCTACTTTCATGTCAAGTCTTTCAAGTTCCTTTTAATTATGTTGGTGTATTATCTCTATATCTATCAAAATGAACTCTTAGGTTCACATGATGATAGACCCTATTTGATCTTTTCAAATCATTTTTTTTGAAGTTTAAGTAACGTTGTTAGGCTGCCGAACTTTCATAAGAGAAATCTAATTTTTGTCTTCCTTCCATTATTTCATTTCAAATGGTATGTCCTTAAAATTTCATTAAGATGTTCATATATCCTTATTATTCTGTCCCTATACTGTTTTATGGGTCATTTATGAATGTTTTACCCATGTCCCCTCTCTTTTCAATGTTTTCTAAAAACCCGAAACATAGCTGTTGTGCTGCAGAATTTTCGTCTCAAAATGCCTCTCTCTTTTCTCAATATTATTTTATGTTATAAAGTGAAAACTCAAAGCTCTTATTTATACAGGGGTATTCACATATATATCAAAATTTTCTATTTTAAATTCTGGGATTTACAAACATGAGACCCTCTCTCCCCTTCCATGGGTTTAAAGTGACGTAAAGATCATGTCTTTAAAACGGTTTTTTTTCTAAAAATGTTATGATTATGAAATGAAACCCATTTATTTTATGCTATATGGGTTATTTATGAAATGTTTGATGATGATATATTTGGATCACATGATAATAAATACAAATTTAAGGGTTCACCCTGATAGCGCACCAATGCATTGGGTAATGATGTAACCACTAGAGATTACAATTTTCACGATATCTTGGTGAATAACCTTGGTAATTTTCAAATGACACCTTGGGGATGGACCTTGGTGATATGTTCATGATTGTCTATGTTAAATGATGTAGACACATCTTAAAGTTATGAAAATTGTTATTTTTATTATGATATTCCACATTATTTCTTTCTCGTTCCTTAAAGTTCTTTTTCATGACATAGTTGATGTATCCCAAGTTCACATGTTAAATGTTTCTCTTATTCCTTTACTGGGCCTTCTACTCACCCTTTCTTTTGATGTATGTCCCCAGTTTATGAGATGCAGTAATGAACCTAGGATGAACTTAAGTAGAAGCCTTTAAAGTGTTTAAGAATAATGTTTTATGTTGTTTTCATGTATTATGTTCCTGGTTTACAAGACATTAAACCTTAAAGATCCTCAGTTTTTCTAATGTAATGAAAGTTTATGTTATAAAAATGTGGGATGCTATAGTTTGTATCAAAGGATTGTTTAGTTATTTGTGGAAATTAGGATATGAAAACTTTAGGAAGAAGACTATAGAAAAGTTTATATATAGGAAATCTTCCTGGTATTTTGGTGAGTACTGGGTAATGGGTTGCCAAGCAAATACATCCTTGTCTGGATACGAGCAGGTAGAGGTGGCTCTGGCACAGATGTACATAGGGGTAAAACCCGAAAACACTGCTTTGAGCTAGACTCAAATGGGAACTGGTACATGACAATGGGCCTTGCTGCACTCTTGTTTACGATACTCCCATGGGATATGCTTTGGTAAATTCATAAGCTTAGTATGAACCATTGTTAAAGAAATAAAGATAAAATAAAATAAAGATTCACATAAGAATATCTGATCATGGATAACCTAGATGGGAACCTAGGGGATCACAAGTTAGGGTATACTATTCTTCTACAAGTTATCCTTATATGATTTAAGTTCCTTTTCATGATTATTGGCTATGTATTTAAGCCCCTAATTATACTTTATCTTCTTAGTTAATGGTGGGAAATGGAAGAACATGTCCCAACAACCAATGTGATAGAAAATGCGACGATTTCCGTACTAATATGACAGAGATGATTAGGGGATTAAAAGATGATTATTATTTTGGAAGACGTTCACTATTTTGGGGACTCTATATGATCGAGATAAATAGATTACTATGGTATTTTCATTGAGGAGTAAGGTTGACTTATATTTTGAAGAATCGATGAATTTAAGGTGGACTTATAGTAATTTAGGTTACTTATGGGAATGATTAAGCTATCTTGGGTAAAATATGTTTAGGTTAGATACTTTTGTTATAAGATGTTAGGAGTGGTTGATGTTGTTTGGAGATGAACAATGAAGTTTATTTTGGAAGACTATGTTATCAAATCCTTCTTGTATTTGGGTTTCAATCTTAGTTTGGTTTATTTTAAGGAATTTTAAGGACCGTTATTTATGGAATGGTCTATGATAAACTTTGAGTAGTACCACGGAACTTTGACGATTTAAAAGTAGTTTCTATTCCTATGAGATTCTTTCTTTTTGAAGAGTTTTTTTACCTTAAACTTTCTATTTTTGGGATAATTTTTAAAGATAGAAGAAATAGATAGTTAATATTTTGTGGATTAGGTGATTCTCTAGAAGATGATTCTTGTGTTTCGATGAGACCAAGTAGTTTTGAATGATCATCGTTTGGATAAAAGATTAGTTTTGGTAGAAACATATTAAAGGATGAAACTCTATATGAAGGTAGGTATATTTCCTTATATTTTTGTTCTATGTAGTAAATGAATTCCTCAAAATTATGAAAAGAAACATAAAACAAAAATTTTGTTGGTTTACGTTTCCTACTAGGTAATCAAAGACCATTTACACACATCATAAGTTTCGGATTTTTTCGTGGTCAACTTTCTCCTAATCATGTTTTTTATCACTCTCCCCCAGAACTTGACCCTTTTTTCTTCCATATCCATGTTTTCCTCCATGGAATCCTAGTATGGGTTAACTCGGGTGACCTTTGTACTTCTCTTTCCTTCATTTAAAGTAATAGTGTTACTGACTCCATTTCCGATGTGGGACTTTCAATGAAATTTCAAAACCCAATTTTAAAAATTGCGAGGATGCAATTTCTTAAGGGGGGAAGACTTTAACGACCCAAATTTTTGAATAAATCTTGTTTCCTAATTTTGTGTGTTATTTTATTTTATTTTTATACTCAAAAAAATGATTCATTTGATAACATGAGTATAATTAAAATGAGACCGTTGGGTTTTGACTGTTATATGACCACTGGTCAATATGACCGCTGGAAACTAAAGGTTTTGATTATTGTCTCTAAATACAAGTAATCTTGGTTAATTAATATAGAAAAAAGATTTGATGGCCTCACCCAGTAGTCTTGGACCGATTTAAGCCCATCTAACAGAACTTGGGAAGGAGGTAGCACCACTGAGCTTTGCTCTGGACCAAACCCAAGCTGAACTTCATCATGTGAAGCTAGAACGGGATCACCTTCACGACAAGTTCAAACTGATAGAAATTATTACTCGTGCGATGTTGGTCGAGCCTCCCTCGGATTCTCTCACCTTAGAAAACTTTACACTTAGGTCCTATGTTGGTGTGATAAGGGGCTATGTAAGGAGACCGTAACTGCCTTGTGTAATCCTTTGTTTTAAATAAAAATTGGGATTTCTTCTTATGATGAGGTTTATGACTTTTTAAATGTCCGGATAAATATAGTATGCATATTTTCGGTGAATTTTTGAGAAAGGATATTTTAAAAAATGTTTATGTAAACCTTAAATAATTAAAAATGTGTAATGATTTTCAAAAAATGGTCTTCTACAATTATGATCAGTATGAAATTTAGAGTCTAATAAGATCAACTTAATTTTTGATGAATAGTAAATTGTGAATAATGATTTTTTACTTTGGATTAGTAATGTGACCAAATGTATTAGTAATCTCACTTAAAGAAAGTATTAATATAATCTAGGCACCTTGATTAAGTAATGTGATTCAATAAAATGGGTAAATAACGGTTTCATAAATTATTATTCAAGTATTAGTTTTTTCAGGTGAATAGTGTTTTTTTAATTAAAAATTAAATTAAAACTATTTAGAAAATTATTTTTATAAAATGGATTTCATTTTTGAACTCAGAGCATCGATATTATGTTAAGGCAAATTTTGGGGTTTTTTCTGAAAAAATGAATTTTCAGTGAATAGTGTATTTACTTAAAAAATAAATTAAAAATATTTAGAAAATTATTTTTATAAAATGGAGTTAATTTTTTAAATCAAAGAATTGATATTTGGTTAAGGTGAAATTTTGGTATTTTTTTGAGAAAGTTGAATTTTCAGTGAATAGTAAAAATACAGTTTTACGGTTTCAGTATGTTTAATGACATCATAACTATGTCATGATGATGTCATGAGATATTTTATGGGTTGGCCGACCAAAGGTGATGTATTATTGTATTGGGGGCCCATGTGGCCTAACTTCATGGGAAATATCTTGGGAGAGAACATGGTTTTGAGAAACCCACTTATGAGGTGTCCCTTGGCCATTAATGCCTTGTCCCCTCACTTTCCCTATAAATACCAAGCCATTCTCTCATCCTATGGACTCAGAAATCATTCTCAACTAATTTCTGGTATCCTTACCTCCCAAGGTTCCCCCAATCTCTCAAGATCCAAACCATTGAGTTTTAAGAGTTACGTTTTAAGGTAAGGGATCTGAGCTCTCTCTTTCTTTTCAAGTAATCTCTTTTATGTCATTTCTTTTATGCTCCATGTTCTTATGTTGGAGGATATTCTTTTATCTTAATTATACTTTCCTTTTTATGTTCATATGATGATATACCCTCTTATACTCTCATCATTTCGTTTTATGAATGTTTATGTGGCGTCGTTAGGCTACCGAATTTTTAAGGGATTCTTTCACCTTTCTCATTTTTCAAAGTTCTACTTTCATGTCAAGTCTTTCAAGTTCCTTTTTACTATGTTGGGGTATGATCTCTATATCTATCATACTGACCTTTTATGTTCATATTATGAGAGACCCTATTTGATCTCATCAATTCATTTTTGTTGAAGTTTAAGTGATGTCGTTAGGCTGCCGAATTTTTAAGGGATTCTTTCACCCATCTCATTCTTTTCAAAATTCTACTTTCATGTCAAGTATTTCAAGTTCTTTTTAATTATGTTGGGGTATGATCTCTATATCTATCATAATGAACTCTTATTTTCACATGATAAGAGACCGTATTTTATCTTTTCAAATCATTTTTGTTGAAGTTTATGTAACGTCGTTAGGCTGCCGAACTTTCATAAGAGAAATCTAATTTTTGTCTTCCTTCCATGTTTTTAATTTCAAATGGTATGTCCTTCAAATTTCATAACCATGTTCGTATATCCTTCTTATTCTTTCCCTCTACTATTTTATGGGTAATTTATGAATGTTTGATCCATTTACCCTCTCTTTTCAATGTTTTCTAAAAACCCGAAACATAGTCGTTATGCTGCAGAATTTTCGTCTCAAAATGCCTCTCACTTTTCTCAAATTATTTTATGTTATAAAGTGAATACTCAAAGCTCTTATTTATACAGGGGTAGTCACATATATATCAAAATGTTCTATTTTAAATTCTTTTATTTACATACATGAGACCCGCTCTCCCCTTCTGTGGGTTTAAAGTGACGTAAAGATCATGTCTTTAAAGCAGTTTTTTTTCTAAAAATGTTATGATTATGAAATGAAACCCATTTATTTTATGCTATATGGGTTATTTATGAAATGTTTTATGATGATATATGTGGCTCACATGATGATAAAGGCAAATTTAAGGGTGCGCCCTGATAGCGCTCCAATGCATTGGGTAATGATGTAACCACTAGAGATTACAATTTTCACGATATCTTGGTGAATAACCTTGGTAATTTTCAAATGACGCCTTGGGGATGGACCTTGGTGATATTTTCATGATTTTCTATGTTAAATGATGTAGCCACATCTTCAAGTTATGAAAAATTTTATTTTTATTATGATATGCCACATGATTTCTTTATCATGCCTTAAAGTTCTTTTTCACGACATAGTTGATGTATCTCAAGTTCACATGTTAAATGTTTCTCTTGTTCCCTTACTGGGCCTTCTGCTCACCCTTTCTTTTGATGTATGTCCCCAGGTTATGAGATGTAGTAATGAACCTAGGATAAACTTAAGGAGAAGCCTTTAAAGTGTTTAAGAATAATGTTTTATGTTGTTTTCATGTATTATGTTCCTAGTTTCCAAGACACTAAACCTTAAAGATCCTCAGTTTTGTGTAATGTAATGAAAGTTTATGTTATAAAAAGGTGGGATGCTATACCCTACCAGAGGCCGGACAAGAGGGATGGCAGACTGCTGGCACGCGGCTAGGGCGAGGTGCGGCTGGCGATTGACGAGCTAGAACGGGGGCAGTGGGGGAGGCAGGCGAAGAAGGTAGGAGGCCTGGCGGAGACGTGTCTCTACTGCAGATCAGACGGGGAGCCGATGCGGGCTGGCTGATTTGTGCAGTGGCTGTCGTGTGAGGGCGCAGGCGGTATGAGAGGGGGAAACCAGGGAGACCTGCGGAAGAGGAGGAGGTCGTCCAGGGAGGCAGCATGAAGGGCACAACGCAGGAGGCAAGTAGCGATGGGGCTGCTGCTGGCCGGGACGCGGGCGAGGAAGGTGCTGGTGCTGCTGGAGACATCCCTCGCGATAGGGAGAAGGGGGAGAAGGGGAGGCGCACCAGGTTGGGGGTGTTTCACCGATGCTGTAGGAGGGAAATGCATGAGGGGCGTGCAGCAGGTGGGAGACGCGGTGCTGCTGCAGGAGGCGCCGGACAGATGCGTCCCTGCTGGGCGCTACAGACAGTGAGTGGCAGTCCGAAGGCTATGTAACAGGGAGTCGGTAGGGGGGAGGATCGAGATAGGAGGTTGGGCTTTTGTGCACGCTGGAGACCAGGAGAGGAGGGAGGCCGAGGGGTTGGGCAGCAACGGCCAAGGAGGGCGACCGGCTGGCGGCGGGGCTGCTGTAGCGGAAGGGCGACGAGGCTTCTGGGTGCTGCTGCACGAAGAAAGGAGAAGGAGGGCTGGCTGGGGAGAAATGCAGTAGGGGAGTGGGTCGTGCGAGAGAAAAGGAATCTCGCGTGGAAGATGAAGGAAAAGAAAAAAAGAATAAAGGGATAAAGGTAGAAAAAAGAAAATAGAAGAAATAAATAATAAAAAAAATAAAATAAGATTAAAAGAAAATAATAATAATAATAATCTAATAATATTATTATTATTATTATTAGTACTAACACTATTATAAATTGTTGTTATTATTATTATTAAACATTTTATAAAATTTTTTCCAATTTATTTTATTCTTTTAATTTTATCATTTATCTACACAGGTGGGAAACCACGCACTCACCAGGTACGAACGCACGATCGTCGCTGGTGGTGCGGAGACCGTGCACCCACCCGGACCAAATGTGCGGTGACTGCTAGTAGTGTTGTGACTATGCACTAGCCCGAAACCCACCGAAAACATCAACGCTTCAGAGAAAATTCAAACTTGGACCCAACGCAACTGTTCCCAAAGTCACGGGACCGAGAAAAGAGTAAAAACATGGGTGTCCGTGGTCGGGGTGTGACATGAGGTACTATACACAATACTCATCTAATAAGTGACAAATTCAATGATGCTAACTACTATAATTCCTCACATTAAAATTGTGACCAAGATCTTCTTCAAAGGAAAACATATATCGTGTTCCCCTTCTTAAGAGTATAGACTATCTCAAAGGCATAATCTTGGAGGAACTATATCCACCATATTTCCTTCTAATTAATATAATTCTAAGATAAAATTTACATGAGACTCTTATAGACAGAATATATGATAAACTCTTCACCCATAAAGTAATTTCTTCACATCATCATGTTGAAGACTACCGCTGAAAGCTATAAATACTGGGTCGAGTAGTTTTTCTTATCTGGTCTCAACTCTAAGGATCTGTATGCATTAACAGCCTACAATAACATTAGAACATAACCAATTCCATTAACAAATGAATTGTAAAACACCACATACTTAATTCCCTCCTTTGGAAACCTCCAGATGGGTGCACTCATTAAACTCTCCCTCAAATCCTGAAAATCATGTTTGAACCTCTCTATCCAAATGAAATGCTACCCCTTCTGGGTTAAAGTAGTCCAAAGTGATTATATCCTTGATAAATTAGGCACAAATCTCTTGTATTATTCTATTAAACCAAGGTTTTTTCATACATCAATCACACTATTAGGTGGATCCCAAGCTAACATTGCCTCAACCATGTTCAGATCCACTTTCACACCTTACAAAGATATAAAGAATCCCAGAAAGTAGACCACTCAAATATGTAACTAAAACTAACTGATATTACCATAAATCTAGTTATATCTGAGTATGTCTAGGACTATCCTCAATTTTCTCATGTGATTCACATCGGATGTCAACTACACTAGAATTTCATCGATAATTACCACTACAAACTGATCCATGAATGTAGGAAAGATATTAGTTATGAGTCACATAAACACATCTAGGATGTTCATCATGATGGAGTCATCATTATGTACTCATAATAACCCTAGAAATATCAAAATTCTATACTTAATATATAAAAGTTTCATATATAGAGTTGGTGATAAAATAATTTGAGGTCTATCTTTGAGAACCATCTCACCACACACAACTAATCAAAGAGGTTACCAATCTCCAGTAGTGCATGATTATTCATCATATCCACATAGTTCATGTGATGGTAATCTACACACAACCATATGCTATCATCCACCTTCTAGGAGAACAACACTTGGGCTGTCAAGGGTGACACATAATGTCTAATAAATCTATTAATATAAAAGTCCTCCAACTAAACATTCATCTCTTTCGGCTCTTTGTGAGTGATCTAATATACTAGTATAGATATCAGTGTAGTCCCTAGGTGTATTACAATTTATATGTTTATCTCTCAATGATGAAGAAGGCTTGGAACATCCTCAGGAAAGACATCCTTGTACTATGCCACAACTAGAAGAAGATTAAATCCCTTAGGATCAACCAATGAAAGGGTAATACAAGAAATATAATTAAAAATAAGATATATCCAGCTACATATAATCCCACCCATCAATGATAGGGTTTCTTTCACACCCAAAAATGAATTCATGATTTTGTATCTATAGACATACCACATCCTCTGACATAAAAAATCAATATGATCTTGAATTGGGGATAAATAGTACATACCTAAGATGAAATCATATCATATTATAATGGATAAAAACAGATCCCATTAGAATATAACTCCACCCAGAGTACGGAAACGCTATTAATATAAAAGTGTGATCATTTAATAAACTCTAGTGGGAGTATCTAAGTGTAAGGGTCGACCTAGGGGATCACCTGGAATATCTAAATATATGTCAAATGAACTAGAAAGAAAATACTTTTTCATAACCATGTCTATAAATACTGAAAATAATGTCAATAATACCCAAATAATAATAATAATCATCCCCAAAGACTTCGTTTTATAGGTCTCTACTTCATTCAACAATCCTCATCCCTAACCCCCATCCCCCTACCCCTGATATGGACCATGTGAAGGATGTGGTGGAAATAAGTCAATCTAGCTAACACCTATTCTTGCACTCCTTACTCTTCTTCTTCATTCTCCACCATGTGGACCTCTCTACTCTTATTAGTGTCTATTTCAAGGTGGTCCATTTATTTCCTCTTTGTCATCTTCTTGATAGGTTGGATAATCCCAAGATATATTTCCTCAACCATCACATGGGAGACATCACCACTCTGTTGAAAAATAGAATAACTCTGAGAGACATGTATTATACACCCTCTATCATATGAACATCTCCAAAAGAATCATACACACCTGGTTCCCTATGTCTTCTATCAAATACCATCTTATTGAGGTATTAACTGTTGTGTTCCCACCACCAACACACATTTTTGACATCTTCCAACCAAAAAACACTCTCCACAACACAATACCATAGATTTTATATGATATATGATAGAAGGAATGAGATATCAATTTATCCGAGATATGTTGTTGTAATCTTTGAGACATGGTCCATTCTCTGAAGAATGGATCTTGAATTGTATCCAATGTATATTATGAGAGGTCGGTGAACCTCATTAAATACATATAATATGTTACGATTATCTACTATTTCTATAGAATCTCATAGAAATTTTCTAATAACAATGTGTGTGGATAAATCCTCTCTTAGATGTGATTATTGAAATCTGACTCGGAGAGATCCATATCATCATTCATCAGAATCACCATCCACCACCACCTCCCTTATGAGACTACAAGAAATATTTCCTCTAAGACTACAATCTGATCTATAGGTTTCCTTAGAATATTGAAAACATGGGTTTCTTGTCCCCAACTACCTGGGGGGAATGGATTTCCCAAAAAACATGGAGGTCACTTCTTATGAAACTCATGGAATGTTCATAACCTTTGATCATTCTTAGCTGGTACATTTGGTGAAACATATTATTCAATGAGTGGTGGAAATCATGGAAACCACCCTAAGGTACCACCTGTTATATAGGGCACCACACTAAATAATCATCACTAGGTGAATCATACTTTCTTTCGTATCATGTAATCCTAGTAGTCTATCTTCCGGAAGGAATCCTAAAAAAATTAGGATGTACCAAAATCAAAGGGTTTATCTGGGGAGCTAACTTAAGAATTACATTGAAATTATTTCTTATTACTATATGATTCATGTATTAATAATTTCCCTAAAACTATTTATTACATGTACCATGTCAATAAAAAGGATATTAGAGTCCTCATTAATGGATATGTTGACCCCCACCACAACACTATAGTCCTAAGAATGAGAAATAATCATGAGTTATTTTCATATTGTCACCATAAATCCCAATAAAAACCTCATATCTAGAAAAAATTCAAACCCTAGTCAATATGAACCACTCTGAAACCATTTTAGCATTTCCCCGCCCATTAGAGCCCTCCTGGCTGGTGATATGCTGTGTTTGACACCCCAATACAAACTGTAGTAAGCCACAGTCTAGTGAGTAGTTCTGAGTAAGCATATCACATATATAGGTGGTATTATCCTCATGTATCCATATAGACACACACATCTTCAAATACACCTGCAATGTTGAATGTTAAATACAATTCATACCATAATTAATGCATAACATATATCCCACTTTAGATTATGAAAAAATAGTGGAATAAAATAAAAGTGGAAAATAGAATCCCACCAAAATGTGAAAAATAGTCCAACCTATATATAAATAGGTGAATGGTGTCAAATTAAACATCTACTACAACCATGTTCCTTCCAAAACAAACTATGTTATTCCTGATATAAGTCCTCCAAGGACTATATCAAAAGTAATGTCATCTATATACACCATCACATGTGTGGAAAGATCCTATACAGCGGTGCATATAACAATATTCCATAGGATTCCCCAAAAACAAAAAATAATAGAATCAATAGAATATTCATATCATCACATGGTATTTCAACCAGATATGAGTTATAAGAATAATTGTAATGAAAAACTCATACATACTCATAACAGACTCTAACTCTCATGTCATTTCAACTATACATCCATCCATATGATTTTTCTTGAGGACTCATGGTAATTTTCATCTATGAGAATGCACTCCAAAAGTCATACTATGTCCATAGAAAAAATCTGAGAGGTTGTACTTGTCTTGTCTCACCCATGAAGTACTCTTTGGAACTCTAACGATGTCAACATACATTTAGGGGATCACACACAGGTCCACTTAGGGACACAACTAATAATAATAGTGTAAACTGGTAGATAAAATATTGACACCATGTTCATGGTGGTCATGATTATAAAATTAAACATACCTAAAATGAGGATGAAATGACAGAGGATAACTTATCGGGAAGATGAATAGATTCTGTGAACTCTATATGAAAAAACCAAATATGGGATCATAATCCTATTATCATGATATTACTTAACATTGTATCCATTAATAATGAACAAAGGGATCACACTCAACTTGAACTGACCCAAAATAATGGGCTAGAGGGCCTCCACTTTCACTAGAAAATGAATAATTTCTATTCTGGTGGGGGGGGGGTTTCATGGTGTGTTGGTCTACCCATGTCTCTGCATCTCACATGACATGTATTCATCCATATAGACAAATTTTTCTCTATGGTTACATGGTGTTTAGAGGTCAAGAAGTCACTTATTATTCCACTAGCTCATTCTCATGTACATTTGGTCATGCCTGTGTACTTTAGTCTATTCTCGTGTAATTATGGTTCCTCCCATGTACCTGTACATTTCTAAGTATCGGGAAGCACCCATATACTATGACCATTATTTCATGTCTGGTCATTTCCATTTCCATGTACCCTCCTTGTTATACATCTATCCTCAATCACGGGTCCACACTGTGTGTGACACATATCACATGGTGTGTGATATTTTTCTCTGCTCATAAAACCTAGTGCCAGATATGGGGGGATACATGAAGTGTGTCCTTCAAACTACACATCTTATAATTTACAATTTTCCATAACACAAGGTATCTTCAAGAATATATCACTCACACCACTTCCAAAAAAATTATATTCCATCCATCACTCTTAGAAATAAATGATTTGTGTTTGACCGACCATTCCATCATTGGTGGCTGGATTTAGGCCATCGTATCTGCTTAGGAATCGGTCTTAACACCATCGTTCCATCACAACACACCAAAATGAGAAATAATGATTCCCAATATGATCCCAATACTAATCTAATAATTCTCCATCATTGTTTCACCTTGATTTATTCATCAATCATTATCCTAGACCCATAGTATTGATCGGTTTTTTTGAAAAACAATCATTCAATAATCGATTACCAAGTATTTTTCAAAAAAATGGCCAATGGAGTTAATTATGATGAACACACGAATAAATTTGAGATAAAACTATAAATCATATAAGATTAATGAATCTAATTCATTTTTTGGGTTAAACACAATTAGTATATTATAATTATAATGAAAGATAAACTAAAATCAGTAATAGAAATTCCTTATAATGTCAGAATGATTAAGAAAAAACTGTAAGGCATGTTTGACTTGGTAATCAATCAGTTGGTGGATTGATTTTTATTATTTATAGGATAAAAAAATAGGGAAATAAACCCTGAAAAATCAACTACCCTACATTATGTTTGGATATATTAATGGTGAATAATGTTATTGTGTAGTAATTGTGGGTGAGATCCATGAGTTCCATTAGGGGGAAAGATCCTCAATCCACTGGTGCTCGCCAAGATCTCTTCCAAAGACCACTCTCTCTCTCTCTCATTTCATGATTTATGAAGCTATCCTTAGTGACTATCAATAATTTTCCATTTATTAGGAGATTATTTGTTCACAATTATATAATAATAAATAAATAATTTAATAATCTTACTTGTGTATGTGACTACACATTAAAAACATTCCATGTTCCGACAAAGATTTAGTCATGCCTAGGGTAAAACCCACAATATGGATTTAATAGAGGTATCATATTTAAAATTATAGGCTTTATTTGGGATTTATTAAATTATTTTGGAAATTTTAGTTTGTGTGATATAATATAATTAATTTTTCTATATCACCATTGAGGCTCCCTAGGAACTAGAATTTAATGCATCTTCAGCAACTGGATTAAATAGTAATCCTTATTATATTCCAAAGTCATATAATGAAATAATATATACATAATATAGAACATGAATTGGAGGGTTGGACTTAACTGATTAAACTTAAGAAAAACAATTCTTTTAAACATAACATTAATTAAAAAGACATAGAACATAAGAGTGAGGAACAACATGTATAGACCATGAGTCATTTATTTGGATAAAAAATTGTTGTCATCTGTATAAAATATGTCCTAAGAATATATTCACTCAACAAAAATTACATAAAAAACACTCTCAAAGTCTCAAATAAGTTGCCCCAAATTTTTTTCTACAATATTCACTTTTATAGAGGATATAACATAAAATTTACTACATTTCCATAGTATGTAATCACTAATAGGAGTTGAATTAGTCATTAAAAATATATTTTTTTCTTCACTACTACATCACCTAATCAATAACAAGTTTTCACTGAACATTCTTCTTTAACAATGAAAACTTTTTAAATAGAAATAATTAGTTTAGTGATTTCATTTTCACATCCACACAACTAAATAAGAACATAATGATATAAATGATTAAATATTCAGAATGAATTGCTACATCCTTGGAATGGCATGTAATTATCCATCACCACTTGATCAAGTAGAATAATTAAATGGAATAAAATGAGTAGGATTTATCCTTGAAAATAATGTGTGAATATATATCACCTAAAAAGTATTATTTTATCATGTACACATTATGACAACTCTTTAAGAAATTTTGGGAAGTGTTATCTTGAATCACATATAGTCTATGAGGAAACTATCAATAGTGTATCACATTGTGTTTTACATTTTGATCACTAAATATCTAAAATATAGTATCACAGAGAATTCTCTAGAGAACCCACCTCAATTTTCCTTCATCAACTTACACATTCTAAATTCTAGATTAAATATTGATCCTTATATAGTAAGAATAAACTCTGAATCACATAATATGAATGTTACTTTCTAAAATTCAAATGAAAATAATTTTATCGTCAATTTTTGTGGAATCATTTACAGAACCATACGATAACCAATAATATAAATTCTTACCTACTATCGTAAATTCATATGACTTTTAATATCATCTCAATGATAGTATACTCCCATGTTCTTTATGGTGGAAATAGAAGACAAAATTTTATTATTTAATTTATCATTTTAAATTAAAATTTTAATAACCAACTTTTCCATTATCAATAAAAGGACTTTTATAAATACATCCCAATTTTACACCATTTCAATGTATTGGAACTTATTGATTCATGTTCAATTATCCGATGATCTATACACAATTCTGAATCATCAAAAATATTTTTAAATATGAACATAGAACAAATCATGGTTAAGGGTGTGAAAGAATGATAAAAATAGTCGAGGAAACCAGTTTGAACCAAACTATTGAAAAAATGCATTTTTTATTTGAAAACTAAAATTGATCGATGAGTATTATAGAAATTAAATTGAGTGAATTGGGAGGTTTTCATAAGTTAAAATAATTTTTAAACTATTATGAATAATGTAAAAATATTAACAGATAATGAACTAACTTATATTTTAAAGAAATGTTTATGAGTACAAGAGAGATAAAATTTAAACTTTTTTATCAACATTTCATTTGATAATTTTTTATTCTTATTAGGGATTATAAAATTCTTGAGAATTATGTTTCTACCATTAATCATCATGAAAAACAAGAAGATCAATTGACTTATAGAGTAAGTATTACTCTACTATGATCTATTAATAAAAAAATATATATCCAAATATGTTCATCTGTTGTAGGAAATAGATTATGGAAAAAGTGAAAAGTCACTGAATTTAGAACATAAAAAGTTTTTTCAGACCAGAAGAGCTATTACAAGAGAATATTGTAAACCATTTGATTTCTGACTAGGTAAATTATTCTAAAAATGAATCAACTATTTATGGATATTTTAAATACAGTTCATTATAAGGGAGGTATATACCTTCCATATAGAATATTTTTTGAAAATATTATAGTTATGACACTTAATTAATTGAATATAAAATTGAGGCCTTCAATGATACAAGTAATATTACCAATCTGACTCTTCATGATATTATTGGAACACTCACGAAATATTATGGTAGATTGAAAATATATTTTGAAAAGATAATAATGAATAATGGATGAGTAAATTTTTCTCTAACATCTAATATTTTAAATAAATATCATTATACTAAAAAAAATTTAAAATCATCAATTAATAAGAAGGATACTATTAATTATGATTCTAGTTCCTCTAATCCTTCTGAGATAGAGTTATAATATTTTTCTATAAGGATGAATTAAAATGTGGGAAAAATACCCTCAATTAAGATATATGAAAAATAATAATGATGAGAATTATATGAAATAATCTAAGGAAGTTATTCATTATGAATGTAAGAAGACATGAAAAATTAGACTAGATTGTCCAACGATGAAAAGAAATAAAATAAAGAGTTAAATTTGGACAAAATTAAAACTATGTATTAAAAAAATAAAATCTGAAAAAATTTGAAAACTTATGATACGTGGAGTGAAATAAGAAGAGATAGTTTTTCAGATAATTCATTATACAATGAATGTTTCAGATATAAGAATATTGGTTTATTTTTTGAAATACCAAAGGTGAAGAAATGTCTCTTGAAAAATGCACACACTACTGAATCCCTTAGGAAACATTCATTGGATTAAAATTATCGTGAAATTAATGATAATAAAAATTTAAAATTTTATGATGAATAATATTTCTCATATGGAGAGGATAATACCTTACCTAGTTTTAAAAAAATTATATAGTTTTTCTAAATATCATGAAAATGATAATGGTAAAATTTGAAAAAAAATGATATAATTACAAAAAACTTATTATGGATGATTCATGAATTACAAATTTAAATTATGAAATATTATATATTTATAAATTTATTTATATGTATAATTTTCAAAAATACATTCATTCTAAAGATATTGAAAAAAAATTTGATTATTTTCTGAATCTTTGATATAATATTGTTACAATTGGGGATAAGAACAAAGTTGTAATACTAAAATATGAAATTTCATGTCTAAATAATCTTTTTCTCGTGTTCACCTTGAGTATGGAATACCTTGATAAAATGTATAAACAAGTTATTCCTTAGATTTATATTACTACAATGGGTTTTACTAATAAGTAACCTGTTTTTAGTAATAACTATTGTTTTCCAAAAAGTGATCCATTTTGTAAAAAAACATAGTAGTGGAATTTGGGAGAAAATTTGTTTCTTAAATAGAGTCCATTATTTATGTTTTCATAAAGATTAATTTTCTAAAGAAATTACATTTTTAAAATGTAGAAATTTTGATAAAATGTGGTTACCTAAAATTTTATTTTTTGATAATACTAAGACTAAGAAGGTTTGGGATTTAAAAAAACAATAGTATTATTTTTAATAAAATAATGAAAGTTCCAAGAAGATGAAAATTTAGTACATAGATATTTATTTCTCTAGAAATATTTCTATAAAAATATATTTATTTAATATGATTATAATATTGTTACGTGGAAAAGTCACTTTCAAAGATAATACTCAAAGAGAAATCCTTGGTATATGTATCATTGTTTATCTAAGAAAATAATTAATTTACAATGATTTATTTTTTTAGGACTTATTTACAAAATTATAAGTATAATACAATAATGTGATGGGTGATATCTTGTGAACTTCATTAATGGATACTACAATATTCATATTTCAAAAAATGTGTTTATCCATTCTTCCAATCATAATGAGAATGTTTACATATCAAATATAGAAGACCTTAGGAGCCAATATCTACCTTGTCTTAGTGAAATGGAAGATAAATATTGTTCATGACATACAAGGTTAGAACAATGTACCCTTAGAACATTATTTATGTTGATTATGATAGGACTTGTTAAGGATCAACTAAAACATAAGTTTGATACTTCAGAAGTATGTGATTTTTGACAATATGGAATGTAACAAAAGTCATGTATTAAATCCATTTGTGAAGTATCATATTATAATAATTTAATGTTAGTGCACATGAAAAATTTTAGTCCTATACAAACTAGACGTATTGGTGGAAATAATATTTTTCTAGCTTAGTTAATGCCTACATTATATATACTTGGTTTTATTTGCAATTTTTTTAATAGTTTAGTTATTTTAAAAAATTTGAAGCCAGAGAATAAAACAAAAAAAGCCTATAATTGACATATATTAATAGTGAACAAGGGTGATAATAATAAAATTATGATTTTTAAACATTTTCTAGTAATCATGGTATTTTAAAAAACTCTTATTCACAAAGAACTCCATAGTAAAATGGTGTTGTTGAATGAATCAATAGTGTTATTAAATAAATTTCTAGAACCATACTAATTTAATACGTAGTTGCTAATCATTTTTTGGGATGAAGTAGTTAGTAATTTAAATTATACTATAAATCATGTTTTAATTAGACCTTCAATTATTAAGAATCCATATTAGTTGTAGATAGGTAGGAAACCAAAAAAATAACTTAAAGTGTTTGGGATTCAATTTATTCATCTTCAATATCAAAAACAACATTCAATAATTTGGTCCAAATTCTATTTAAGTAACATTGTTAGGTTATTCCTCAACTAGTAAGGATTATAATGTTTTTAATAAAAATAAAGGTACTCTTGAAGAAATATCTCATAATAAGTGTGATGAAAATTATCCCTTTTTTTCAAAAAAACATCAACATATATATTAAAATGTTATTTCAAAAACATATTTTTAACAAATTTTAGATCATTCGTCTCATTTTAAAACAATTATAGAATATTATTCTAAATATATATATCCATAATATTTTAAATATATTTTTGAATAACATACATTTGAAAACGCAATAAATCATTTGTTTCTTTTGAATCATCATAGTGATAGTATCACTATTGATGTAGATCAGTGAGTTAAGACTATAATATAATTTAGAATATAAATTGAACATATCTCTTCCTTATCACAATTCAAACCTATGAATCATGATGAGGATTTAGGTGATGAGTATTTGATAAATGAAATGTAAGATAAACTCAATGATTTTGAAAGGAACCAATTCTACTCTTTAGATTAACAACCAAATGATACTTCTAAAACATTAATGAAATTATTATTTCAGGATATGTGTGATGAAAAGGAATAATATTCATAAATAAAACTATAATTTTTTATAATGGTTATAATAAATATGTAGGAATAGACAATTAAGAAACATATTATTCATTTGAAAGTCTATTCGAATACTTCTAGCTGATGCAACATTCACAAATTTCAAATTATTTCATATAGATGTGATTTGTTAATTCATTAATTGATATTAGTAGAAATAATATTATTTAATAAAAAACAATTTTTGAAAACAATAAACATTCATAATGTTTTTATAAACATTTCAAAGAACAATACAAAATTAAACAATCCCCTTGAGCTTTGTATGATAGTTTCTACAGATTTATAATTCAAAACATAATTTTTAATGGATCTATGGATAAAACTATTTTTATAATAGTACTTAATAAAAATATTATGATAGTACAAATAAAAAATTATTATATTATATTTGGTTCAACTCAATAATGAAAACAATTAATGCAATTCTTATGAAATATGAGTTTTAAATGTGTATAATGGGTGAGTTAACATACATTCTAGGATTTTGAATTTCAAAAAACCTAGAAGTAAATTTTATATCTTGACTTAATTATATTATATATATTCTTAATAAATTTTCATATAAGAAAAACGAAATTTTTTTACTCTTATCGAAACCTAAAATAATTTAGTACATGATGAAGCTGGTAAAATAGTTTATCAAAATACATTTAGAGGTCTTATTTTTATTTTACTTTACATAAAATCTAGTCATCCTAATTTAGTGATTTTTTGTATTCTTATGTGTTAGGTATCATTCCAATCCAAAATAACCTGATCATGAAGCTTTTAAAAGATTTTTTTGTTATCATAAGGGATTTATGGATTTATAATTATTCTATTCTTCCTTAAATGATTTTGAACTAATTTGTTTCCACATGATGACATTGGTGGATGTATAAAGTGTATGAAAAGTATTCCTGGAACATTTTATTTATTATGATATTCTTTTGTTTTGGGGTCTTATAGGAAACAACACTCAGTCTCTCATTCCACTAATAATGCAGAATATATGGAAGCTTGATGTTGTTGTTCTCAAGATTTTTGTAAGAAACACACACTCACTAACTATGGAATGAGTTTTAACGCAACAAAAATTTTGAATGACAACACATGTTCAATTTCCCTATTTAAAAAATCCAATTCTTCACTCACATGATATGGAAGTAGAAATAAGACACTATTTCCTTCATGATCACACTAATAAAGGAAATATAATTTTACAATTCATTGGAATTTCAACAACAACTTGCTAAAACCCCTTGTTTATAATAGATTTCAATACATTAAACTGAATCATAAAAATATCAATATGAATTGCATATTCATATATACTTATTATTTACTAATATCATTATATTAATTGAATCATAGTTAATGGTGAGTAGGTTTTTTGTTTATGGTTCTAAAACATTTTGTTTTCTAAAACATTTTATTTCCTAAAACATTTACTATTTTAAAAATATATGTGTTCCAAAAAAATTACTTTTTTTAAACAATTTTATTTCTAGAAATATTTTTAGCTGTTTTAAATCATATTCATAATAACTATATCAGATTCACAATTTTTAGAATATTTTTGGAGTCATTTAAAAAAATTCGATAGAAGGAAAATTTATAAAATAATCTTCAAAGTGAAAATTTTTCCAGAATCACGATTTGTTATAATTTTTTTCGAACTGAATATTTATTATGAAATTTATTATGAAAATATTCTTATTAAAAAAATTATTAATATATTTATTTTAAAAATTCATGAAGTATAGGTTACTAAAACTAAAGAAACATTTCTATTCCAAAAAATACTCATGAATTTTTTAGTTTTTTAGTTATCTATTTATTCTGATTGATAATGTTTTTTTATAAGTTATTTTTGTTTCAATAATTTTTTAAAAATTAAGAGTTTTTTAATCATAATTAATATTACACCGATATAAGTATTATTTAAAGAAACATTAATAATTCAGAGATATATTTAAAAATGTTCATCAATTAAATGTATATTATCTTATTAGAAAATAATTTCATTCACAACCATTGAATTTAATATTAAATAAAAAATCACACTCATTCATCTATGAAGTGGGGCGGTCACCTCATGTCACGCACCAGCTCCCAGATATTTGTTCCCAAATTTCACAATTTCTTTTAGTTCTCATTCATATTGATTGGAATTTTTCATAACACCTGTATAAGAATCAGTCATATGGAAACTTTGAAAGATTTCATGACGATAAAAGTTTTCAATGAAAGACTCATCGAAAGATCATTGTATGAGAATTATTATTCAATTTTTATAAATATCATTACATTTCTAGGAAAAGAAGAATTTCATAAAAAACTAGATAAGGAATTCAAAAAATATTAACAATAAATATTAAGAAAATTGTATGCTTCTGTTGAGGATACTTTTTGGGATTACATAGAGGATTTAAATTAAAATTATTTTAGTAAAAAAATAATATTGTGAACAAGTCATAGTGTTACTGGAAGTTCATATTTAGGGTGAATCTTACATCCCGTCACACAAGTTACCAGATAAGCTTGGAAGCTTTGTTAAATCGAAGGATAAAGAATCTTTGTTTACATATTATAAGAAAGTCATAAAATTTTGTCACCTATCACTATATACAAGGGTTTTCATGTTATGTATGTAGGTATATCTCATAATAAATTAATGAATAGGATTCCCATAAATTTTATGATTTTTTTATTATCAAATAAATATCAGGTAGGTTAATCATGATATGATTGTTTTAAGTATGAGGGATTCAATTAGTTTGTTCTTTATGAGGTATAAGTTATTAATTTTTATTTATTTTATGAATAAAATTATTATGATCTACATTGATGTACTCATGATTAACAATCAATAATATTCAATTAGGGAAATGACTTCCCTAATCAGTGAAGGGATTATATCAATAATGAAACATTTTTTGATAAAAAGATGAAAAATATTGTGGATAGAGTTGAAAAAACTGGTTTTTATGGGGGGTACCAAGAAATAGAATTATCTTGAGATTGGATAATATAAATATTGAATCATCTCATCTAAAGAATAAAAAAGTGATGAAAATTTTGTTTAAGGATTTCATGAAAATGATGGTACAAAAGGACAAGAAGAAACCTAATGATATGTTATTTTGGAATGATAAGGATGAGGGCTTAGATTTGAATATTCAAACTAAATATCAATTTAATGAACTTGAAAATAAAAATAAAGAGAAAAAATATTTTCAAAGGAATATATAGTAGAAAATTTAATGAACAATATAGAGAAGGCTTCTGAAAATCCAATGTTATCTTTTTAACTTTTATCAATAATGTCACCAGCTCTTCATTCCAAAAAAAATTATCAAAAAAATTGTATTATTCCATATGATGGATTGATTTTATAGAAACATCAATCATAACATCAGTATACCCAATAATTACACACAATGGGAAAAGAAAATTTGTTGTTGGATAAGTTATGAAATAAATCCTAGAAAAAGCTCAGAAGTTTGTTTTGAAGGAGAAAATGGGTTCCTAAAAGGTAGGTAAATGTGTTATTCAAATTACATTGAATTTGGAGGAAGAACATCAAAAATAATAAGTGAAATATATTTAATAATAGAAAGAGTAAAATAATATGATGATAAAGTAGAGTAAGAGGAAGATAAAGAAGAAACATAAATTATGTAAGTGAAAACGGAAAAGAAAAGTATATCATATTTATATTCACCGTCAACTCAATTAACATCCTAGTATTATAAGGATCAAAAAATTGAAAAATCAGTAGAATAAAAATCATCATATAAATATGATGAAAAGTTTACTTCAAAACAATAGGAAGAAGCTAAATATTCCTAAACAAATTTACCATAAAAGGATGAATCTGATAATGATATTGATTTTATAAAATTTGTAAGGAAAGAAAGTCTTGAAGAATTAGTGAAGCTAGATATCCTAACAATCCATCCACATGCTCCTAAGACATTATTAGATTAATTGGACACTATGGAATTAGATTCTTATAATGGATTCGATTACAGTTCCCAAATATTTAAAAAAATGTGATTTAATTCAATATCTTCTAAACATATAATCAAGATGTATACTAATTCACAATATTCTAAATGAAAAATTAGAATAAAATAATATTTTGATACACTTAGTTTTTCATATTTAATCTAACATGAAATATCTGAATAAAAATAAGAGGCATAAAAAAGATCATGTAATCATATGGTAAAATTGTCCAACCATGGTGAAATTGATCTCAAATATCATGATGATCAGTTTTTAGAAGTGAATACATATTCTAATGAAATTTTAGAATTATATTTAAAATGATAAATAGATTTTGTAGATAGAGTGATATTTTTACAATACATCAGAGACATAAATGATGTTTTTAATGAGGAAGTAAATGTTCTGAATGAAATTTTCACAACATGGAAATAGAAACCAATAAACTTAATGAAGGGGGAGATTGATATTCCCTTACGAAGGAAGAGTGTTTGAAAATTAATGAGTAAGTTGAATGGTTGAATGAAGTTATTTGGAATCAGGAAATCATGGAAGAAATATTGTGGAGCTTGATTCATTAATCAGATAAGATCAAAAGGATTATGATGTTGTTCTGAAGTTGAAGTCGATCATTAAATAGATTTTATATAAAGAAATAAAATTTTCATTTAAAATCTTGATGTAATATTTTTTAAACATTATCAGTAAATTTTTAATCTGAATGATCATTTTATCCATATGTTATATGTCTAAATGTATTCGAATTTTATTTTATGAGTATTCTTTATTTTATATCATGGATTATTAGTAAAATTATAACATAATTGTTTTGTGTGTTATAGATTTTCTAACATTTCAGGTCATTTTACTTCCTTCCCTTTATTTTTTTAAAATCACAAAAGAGTAGATATTTATAAGAATAAAGGGAGAATGATATGAATAAGTTTTGAGAATAATTTTTAAAGGGGATAGTTCTAAAAGGGGGAGAATTATTTTAAAGGTTTTGATAGTATTTCATTAATGGGGGTTATTAAAAAAGGGGTATAATCAATCTAAAGAAGATTTATACAAAAGGTAGAATATAAATAATTAATATATTCTATCAGAGCTTAATGTAATAATAAAGTCATAGATCGTTAAGATATAAATCATATATATGAAGATCCTAGAACAATAAAGTCGTGTATGTTTTTCAAAATTATTATTTTTCATTTTACGTATTGTTTTATGTTCTCTCAAAAATATGGGATTCTATTAAGTTAAAAGATATAAATTATAAGTTTCCATTCATTAGTTTTTAAATCAAAAACACCATCTTAAAACACTTTTTCACTAACATTATATTTTCCATTTGTTTTTTATGTTTCTGTGGAAAATATTAATTTTTACCAAATATAAAAATGATTCTATTGTAAAATTAATGTAAAACTATTTTATTCAATATGACACATCAAAATGGATGGTGTGTCTAATACATCAGACCAATTTTTGTTCTGACCAATGAATAGAATGATGTACTATCTATTAGAACTAAAAAATTGAGAGAATCAGACTTACATTGGTACAAATACATCAAATTTAACATTATTTGGTTTATTGGATTGAGAAACAATAGAGATTTCCAGTTTAATATCTAATGATTATAATCCGGGTATATATATTTGTTTCTAACTTACATAAGATAAATCATCATTGTAATAGAACTCAAATAAATGATGTCGGACAATGAAATGATTATCTATCAATATCAATATCTAGATCATTATGAGATGTCAATTGTAAGTTGTGTGAGGACATTACAACCAACTGTAAAACATTCCCATTGGAGGGTTGGGTATAAATATGTTGTCATTTGAAGAGCTAGGATCTGATTCAATCTCAAATCAAGTATTCTAGATAATTTTTAGCATGAACATCTCAATCTAATGTCTTGTAATCTTATCGAGAGTTGATGTTCTATGTAATCTTTATGAGGGTTCTAGATTCCTTATGAACTATTTGATTTTTTATTGATGTGTGAGATCTTGGTACTAATTTAATGATTTATGAATTAGGATGATATTAATCTAACCCCTTAGATAAGTGGAATTTGTGGCTAGAAAGATAGAGACGGATCATAATATTGATGGATTCTAGGGTATTGAAAGATAGAGACTGTTCATTATATTGAGGTATTTCCCTATAAGGAAATATGTAACATTAAATTAGGTATAAAACTATGGATATTTTTAGTCATGTTTCTAACTACCATAACTCTTAAATTTAAATAGTTTATTGTTTTAAAAAATCTGCTATTCCACTCTTTCTATTATAAGCCTATGTATTTCTTGTTTATACAAGTTATTTTTTCCATTGTACATGTTAATTATAAATTTAGTTCTATACTCATCCTTCTAAAAATATTTATCTATTGGATTTAGAGACTAAGAATGTAAACTACCATATCAGACACTTAGTGGTTCCAATTTAATCACTTTGATCATCATAAAATTTGTGAGTCTGATCTATTTGACTAATGAGGAATTGTTTTTTGTGTAATTTAAAATTTTTAACCAAATATTCACAACACCTCTTGTAGACCTCATAATCTCTTATCATCCAGCAATCATAAATATTATGTTTAATGAATGATGGGAAATGTTTC
The DNA here is from genome assembly GCA_963277665.1 of Viscum album. NCBI lineage: Eukaryota > Viridiplantae > Streptophyta > Magnoliopsida > Santalales > Viscaceae > Viscum > Viscum album. Next base: position 785,658,496 of record OY728163.1, on the reverse strand, counting down.
TTAAAATTTAATAGTATTCATATTTATGTGTATATATATATATATATTCGTACCATGATTAAAAAATTAGATAAATTATGGATAATATGTTTTCATTTTTATGTTCATATATTACATTTAAACAAGAGAAAATGATGAAATTAGAAGAATATATAAAATATAAAAGAAAATTTACTGATGTTTTGGAACTGAAAAAGACATATAGTGTGTTAATTTTAAACCAACTATATAATGTTAAAATTATTTACATTGAGTACATTTAATATTATTTAATTATTAATAATTAGTACCTTATTAATATTTTAATTTTTTAGGGATCATTAGATACTCAAATTTATCCATCTATTTAATATTATTATATTGATTATTGATCCAATACAAGTATATTGTAAATTCTTCTTTAGATGATATCCCTTTTTAATAGTAAATAAATATCATCAAAATTAACTATATGATATTTCAATTGTATTTTTTATATTATTTTTTAATATTATTCTTTTTGTTGAAATGTGGAAATTATATATCAATATATAAATTGTTTGAATACACTAAGTGCTCTTAATATATTAGATAAATTTTATATATGAATGAAATTTTAGTTATATATAATAAAATTTAAAAAAAATTACATATGTCAAAATAGTATATATCTCAATTATTTTTCAGTGTACAAAACCATTTAGTGAAAAAAAATATTCAAACTAAAGTAGTAAATTTTAAAAAGGTGTAAAAAATTATATAAAAACTGATATACATTAAAATATATTTGTGATATGTTTCTATTTTTTCAATAAAATATTTTCATTTAAAATATTAATTAAATAGTTATATATATTTAATTTTATAGAATCATTCATATTCAAATATAAAATCATGTTCAAATGATTATATATATATGTTCAAGAGAATTTGGGTAGCGTACTAGGATACAGAATGTTTCCAACCGTCATAGATATATATTTTCCTTTTAATTATACACTTATTTTTCTTCTATGATTTAACATCAATTATATTTTCACTTATAACATTACATGTTACATTTTTTATATCCAAATATACTATTTAAAAACTTTAGTTTCTTATGATCTCATTAAATATTCATCAAATGGTTAAAAATGAGTATATCTAGACAATACTTAAAATTTTAAATTAATTATATAATTTTAATATGTGACATATAAGAAAAATCCACGTTTTAATTTAGTGTGAAATGATTATAGGAATATTAAAAGTGTTTTTTATAATTAATTATCTTTCTAGATTTATAAACAGGTACAAAATGATCACATATGTGAACATTATAATGTATTTTTTAACAAATAAAGAAAAAATTCATTATTTTATTTCATATATATTGTAATAAACAACACATTAATACAATTATTTATTTAAATGGAATGTTTAAAATCAAAATTTTAATTTCTTATTTCAGCTTTAAATGTTCAAAACAAATAATATGCTCATCGATTATAAAAAAATATATTGGAAAATGACCATTAACTTATTTTTGACATATAAGAAAAACAACACATAATTCCAGTGTGAAATTAAATCAAAATGATATAATGTTTATTTTGATAATAAAATATTTTTCTAGATCATTTTTCATGGATAAAATAATAAAAATAGAGAATAAAAGAAATGATTTTTATTAAAAATTATAACATTGAACATCAATTAATTTTTCAAATATACGAAACAACATTACATAATAATCAAGTGATATGTGATCAAAATGGATAAAAGTTCTTTTTTTATTTTTATAAATGTACATCAATAGATCAAAACTATATAAACGATCTTGTATTTTCATGAAAATTTAGAAAAAATATTGATGATTCATTCATAACATATAATAAAAAAACAAACATCAATAGAACAATCCATGTCTATAAAATGATACTATTTGTGATTTTAGAGTTCTATCAACATGTGTCAAATGTTCATAACTAATTACAAAATATTAAATTAACAATTATTTTAAAAAAAATTAACAATTTTCCATATTTAGGAACAAACTACGTATGAATTTGACTTATTATTTTCATGAAAACATATAATATATATTAAAATTAAATGTTTTTTATGATAAAACAATTATTGACTAATGAAAAAACATAGGAAATGATAACAAAGTGTAAAAAGTTTCTATAAGAATGATCATTGACTTATTTTTGCTTTTATAAAAAAAATACACATTAATAAAAATTTTAATATAACTTAATTGATAAAAAACATATCCATTTAATTTAATATCTAATGTTTTTTAATGGTGAAATAAATAACCAGAGTAGATTAAATGAGATGAAATTAATTGAAAAAATATGGAAATCTGTCATCAATATATTTATGATATATAGAAAAACACTACACATCAATATGACTAGATAATTTATAAGAATTTTTTAAATTAAATTATTATAATAAAAATTATTTTGTGTTATACAATTCTGAATCCAATAATGAGGATAAAAAATGAGTTGAAATTGTTAAAAAAAATATTGGATACTAATTATTGACTCATTTGGGAATTGTATAGTGTAACCCTATTCCAATATAATGGGTTATTTTAATGAAATGATCCAAATACTTTTTTTCAATTATAATTGTATTTTGATTTCATTAAATGGGTTTCGAATTCTAATAATAGACAAATAATATAGGGTTATCATTAAAATTTAGAAAAAAGATTAATTATTTGTCCTGATATATATAAAAAACGTCAAATAAATATGATGGGTGATAATTATGATATAAAACAAACTCAATTTTTATTATTCAAAATTTTTTTACATAAGAAACCCTTCATATGATCAAAATTTAAAAGATGCTCAAAATTGATATTTTATCATATTATAAAAAAATAGAAAAATGATCACAAATTTTATGTGCCATGTCATATTTAGTGAATAATGAAAAATTAGGTCATTTGGAATGTTTGATAATCAAAAGTAATTGAACACCCCAAGGCTTGAAAATAAAATTCAAGAAATTATTTACCATGTCCATTAGGGATAAGATAAATAGAAGAATGGAGAACAAAATAAACGAAAGAATGGTCTATAAGGGAGAGTAAGATAAAGGGAGATATTTTCCTTGATAATCAATGATGAAATAAAATAGAAGACAGCATGGAACCATTAGAGGAAGAAGAGAGTTAACCATGGATATCTTTTGAAGGTCTCAAAATAATGATTGATAGAAAGGGGAACACCTCTATTAAAAATTACAAAAAAATAATAATAAGAATTTCAATTTACTGAAAGAAACAAGGTTTATAAATTAAATATACCAAATTATGTGGAAACCATTCATACACCACTATATTCTAGCCCCCGAGAATCTAAAATATTTCCTTAATTAGTTTTAAAAATCATTTAGAAACTATGTGACCTAGGAAATGTTCCCATAATTCAAATATTTTATCCTGAAACACCTCAAAATCAAGGTGGAATATGATAAAAGGTGTATATACACCTAAATGTTACTATAAGGTGTGTCAAGATGGTAGTATATGTGTAATAACTAGGGGTTATTGAGAGATTTATTAGGAAATTGGTATTATGATATGTATATCAAGGTCCATTATATGAAATTGATGTAGTTGAGGGTGAGGAGGAAGCATGAGTTTTGGTCATCAAAGATAATGTGAGTGTGTTCTCAATACCCTATTCTATTATAATTGATAAAGGAGTTTCCAATTATTTAATTACCATGAGTCTCATGATATAACGTGAAAACTTCTTGATGTGGTTGGGGATACCTCTAAGTCTATCAACTATTGTTAGTGTGAGACATTTATTTATATTGTTTTTATATAAAAAATAATCAGTTATAGGTATTGATGGATAGTTTGGGACATTATTATATTCAAGATGTAAATATATAATATCATATCTATCATTGGATGACTTTAATCATCATTATATAATGATGGTTATTATTTATAGATAGGTATATATAACACCTCTGGTGAATATTATCTAGTCCGTATTGTGGACACATACAATACCTTCGACATAATTCTGTTGGGAATAAAAGATATCACCACTCAATCAGTGAGTATTTCCTTTTGTGTCACTGATGAATTTTTTTATGAGATTATAGTGATAATGATAGAGTTAGTTATCATAGTTAAGAATAAAAAAATTATTTTACCCAATCAATGATGAATCATGTTAAGGATAAACACTATTTTAGGCATAGTTACTATCTCTATACTAGAATTATAAATGGAATCATCTATGTTTTAATAGTTTAGAGAGAAATATAATGGTTTACAACAAAATGTACATATCTGTCATTTCATTTCAGCATAGGGTGCCCCAATTTTATTTACAAAGAGGAATAATTGTAGTTTCAATCAATTTTAATTATAAAAAATTATTGAATAAGGTAATAGTGACGATAAGTTAAATGTTACCATGTATTGATTTTTTATTAGAACAATGAATATAAATCATTATCTAAGACTAATATTAGACTTTTGTATAATTTTTTGAGTTTTAGAGGTAGATATCTAAGAGATGGTAATGTTATGATGATATAGAAATTATGAGTTCATGATATAAATAATTGAGTAACCAATTTATGTGTTTAGGGAGATCATCATATGATCATTTAAAATGGAATAAACAAATTTTATGTCTCATATGTCTATAATGAATCAACCTTAATAGAAAATTAATAATAAAACATAATTAAAATGAACAATAATTATCCTTTTATGTCTATGAAGGAATATTGATAAATATTAGTGGAGTAGAAAACAATAGCTTCCTATATTTGAGGGGATTACACCATCCTTGGATCCCTAATAATATGGTGAGGACCTAAATGAATATAATGGGTTCAAGACCCTTTACTATGTGAATAACATATCATTGGTAAGAACAAAACTTTCACAGGTGTAAAATTTACTTGGGTACCCTAACAAGAGGGATCATATACCTTATATATCAATCCTTGATTCTTTTCATTTGTTGAAGAGTTCCATCCAAATCAAACATATTGGGTTCCTTTTCATGGAACTCGTACATTATAACCCATTTGATTATTCCACATTAATACTATAATTAATTATTACCTTACTATAAATTATCCATCTCATGAATCATAAATTGAAGATAATATTTGGTAGGTAATGGTCATATGTACGCACTCACATCCAATGTATATCATAAGTCTAATTATATATATAATAGAAGAAAAAATATTCATATTCACATTTTATTTTACAAATTGTTCATATGTTGCGACATTAATCACATGAATGTATCTACACATAATATTAGGTATATAGTTAAATATGATATACTACTTTCATTAAATGTCCAACAACCTCCAATATTCACTTAAACTTGGTGAGTATTTAACGTAAGATTCACATATCTTCATGAATCGATCTAAAATTATATTGGATAAATTTTATCAAAATATATTAATTTTGGATCAAACACATTTTCCAAATATTAATCCTCATCAAAAGGCATGAATGTGTGATCCTATAAGCCTTAATATCCTTGAAATCAAATATGAAATCCAAATTTCATTTATGTATTCAAAGAGAAGCCTTTGGAAATTAATATATAGCATTTAGGTAATTAAGAGTTGTGGTGTCATCTTTATCAAACATACTCACATATAAAATGAATACATATAGAAAATTATGTATCATATACATCATATGTATAAAATTATAAATCCTTTTCCAAAATATAGAGTGACCACATGACATGGAACATTGTCAAGATAGTACTAACCATCACATAATTTCTTAAATATATGAGAAATAAGATATTTTTTGATGAATACAATAAATTTAAATCATCTAAAGGTTTATCATTCCTTGTGTACCACATTATTGTACCTAAAAATATCATATGTGACTTAGCTAATAATGGATATGTATTTCATCACCCTAATTTAGGTATGGTCCATATTTCATTTCTCATCGTACAGGTGGGAAAATGCCTTCTTTGATGAGTTTCAATTGACAACGTGATTAGAATCATACCCAAACACACCCAAATTAGATAATCTACAATAAAAATTGTAAGATAATTACCAATGTTTCATGTCTCACAGACTGGGTATCTCACTAACTTATGTAATAATTATTGATAATAATCATTAAAACCTATATATGTCAATTACTATATGAAATTACATGGTATATACGTGGAATATCAATCCAAATAATATGTCTCCACTAATAATCTCATGAGTTCACTAAAAATGTTAATCATAACATTTTATCAAATGCTATAATAATTTATGATGATCATTTTAAGGAAAAATTTAATTTTATAACATTAAGGGGATATTATCATTCCACCATTCATGTAAATTGAATTTTCATACACATGAATGGATGAAAAATTAGTATTTCTATTTATTATAAAAGCATTATACATTATTAAACCATTAAAAAATAACTTATGTATCTTATAGATTATAATTTTTTGGGACACTTGTCCATCTACATTTCTTATGGATTCATTAAGGGATCTAATATATATTCATATCTTTCCACTCAACAGATTATTACATTTCCCTTCTCAGTGATATAACTTATAGAATGATATTTTTGGATGATGAGTTTTGTTTTCTGATGATACAAAGATTCATCTTCTTAAGACATGCCTATATTATTTTCAAAGTAAATCTTGATCACTCCCTAAATGATAGAAACCACCTATAGTTTATAATTTAACATCTGAATAAAACCAACATGCTTCAAAGAATCTAATTACAAAATTTTCTTTGCCTTAATTATTGAATCTCCCACATTGGCCTTTTTATAACTCTTCCAACTAATAGATCCAACATTAAGAAAAAAAATAAAAAATAATGATATTTAATATTATCTTTTTAATTTGGGAATTTCGAATTACTATAACCCTTTACATTGAGATCATCTTCTTATCCAAATATCAATAACATATCCTTATTCATTATCATAAACAAAATAATGGTATTCAATGTAATATATTAACACTCAATTGGATTTTATTATTATTTACATGTAATTACAAGAGTATATGAAACATTAGGTTGAGTATAAAATATATAATACATGATAAAATATGTGATGGATGTATAGAGAATTTGAATAATCCATTTAAAATATTTTGAATTGCTTTACTTGTTTGATGTTTTATTCTATTAAGGATTGGAAACAAATCCTTTTTGGAGTTATTTATACAAAAATAGTTTATCCCTTTATCTATGTTAGTGTGTATCCTACTAATATAAATTATCTCATATATATATATATATTTACATATAATTATACATATTAGGTAGAATAATTATCCCAAATCATTCATCGAGATTTATTTACCGAACAAAAAATAAAAAAAATTGATGATTAAGGATTCTATTTCTTATAAGTAGTATTTAATCCACAAAACATTTGATAAAAAATACATAACTCCAATTAATATCATTACAGAAATAATATTCATCTGAATGTAATATGTCATCATACTATGTGAATATGTTTTTTCATAATCAATAACAAGGATTTTATTGAAAAATATTTCAACCCGACATTCATTATACGTTTTCCCTCTATCGTTCTTGTAAATTTTCACCATGAAACCCCATATTAAACATATGTTTCTATACTTCATGTTTATATACTAGGTTCCAAATATTTCAAGTATATGAGGAGATTATTTTAGATTTGATGTATTTTATCTATCTCTCAGAATCAGTACGCACAATGTTCTTCCAGTGGGTGGTAGGTTCGTATCATATAGAAATTACCTTGCCATAATTATCTAAAAAATTCATATCCCATGAGATATTAATTAATCTTACAGATACTTTGAGTTCATTGTGTATCTTGAGTAAATTATTCTTCTATAACCCATTGTGGAAACATCTCAAATTTCATCGCATGAACACAACAAATTTATTGGTCTTAAATGAATCCATGTTGAAATATCTTCAAACAAACTACTCAATATATGGTTTTTCTCTCATTGAAATAAAAAATTTAGTCCAAAATCACTTTGTGTTTAGTAGGATTATATATTTAATAACCCATAGTTTTATTAGGATTACCAAACAAACATTAGTCCAACCTCTGACCTATCATTTCAGAAGAAAATATGTGCAATCCTAATTCACATCCCCAAATCCTCATAACACATAAAAAATGATGCTTCACTATCGATATTTAATACTATGTAATTATGATTCCACTAGATAGAACCAGGTTTCATAAGAATTGTAACATCCCCACCCAGATCACCACTAAAATCATGGTCGGACCGGTCACCACATTACCTCAAGCGCGTCTCCCAGTACGCAAGTGTCTTACGACTAGTACTGAGGGTTTATGGATACTCAGCGGGGAGACAATATCCTCATTTCAAAGTTCAATAAGAGAAAATGGAAATAAATAGCAGAATCAGACTAATAAATTATAATGTACTAAAAGAAAAATAGTACACATATTATAAAAGTGTCCAATGCCAATTATACAACAGATGAATGCATGAAATGCTAATGATACATAATAGAAAAAAATGAAAAAAACAATATTATTTACATTCAAAAACATAAATAGATAAAAAATGACTCAAATCCCATAGGTAGGTCTCCACCAGCATTCTGAGATTCCACTCGGACCTCTGAACTTATACACCAAGTATATACAAACAACACAATCCGGCAACCAAATAGAATCTACTCAGGTACCCTAGTGCAGTGCCGGCCTGAGTAGGGTGTGAGATATAAATCTCAGTAGGCCAGTACCACCAGTGTCTACCCCAAATACAGACATTTATTAAATTATTTAAACCCTGTGAATTCATTGATAAATAACGTAAGCGTTACAACATAACTATATACCATTGTACCTGTTTCATCCATAAACTGGTGTCTCAACCTATATTATACATTTGTCATGCATACACAATAGTCATTACACAATAATTTTCATTTATCAATTTTTCAATCCTCAGAAAATTATGAATGTATTGAGACTCGGCCTATGCCTGACATCCACCATATAAGTCACTCAACACATATGTCTCTAAAGACCATATAAGTAATAAAAGTAAAGACTGAATCCATGCTTGTTCTTTTGCTTGGATAACGCGTCATAAGATATTCAATTTAATCTTGCATATACTATATCAGAGCCCATACACTAAAAACAATGATTTTCTCCTTGGTCAATTAACAAACAGAGATTAACCCAATTCATTGATAAGTTTGAACCCTTTCTCATATTCAATTCACAAATCATTTTTGTCCCAACTGTTTTCATTAACCAATTTATTAATTTCATGTACGAATAATTAAACCAATAGCCCAATGTCAATTAATGGTTGTATAACATCATGTCTAGCACCCTTGTGAGTATTTGGAGCATCAATCCTTGTCTCATAACCCAAGCGAATTTTGAGCATTACTCCATGTCCCATAAAAGAACATTTAAATTCAATTCGGGTGTAGAACTCCATGTATTGAACCCTGTGATTTTTTGGAGAATCAATCCCTGTCTCACAACCCATTTATCAACCACACAAATATAATTATCATCGGTGTATAATTACATGTCTAACATCCCAAAACCATCCATTAATAAATTAATAAATTAATTAATCCAATATATTAATTAATTCAATAACTAATTTAAAATATAAATCACCCATCATATAAGTCAACAATAAGTTAATCGTTCAACATCTCAATAGTTAATAATTAATTAACAACTTATTATTCTTACAATCCAACTAAATAATTATCTCAACATTTAATTATCTCAATTCTTTAACAAGTATGCACTCATCCACTCAAACAGTGATTCATCCAGGACTTTAACAATTTACATTCACATTATAAAAATCTCAAGTAAAACATGATGAACAAGGCCTAGATATTTAGAAACCATCCCACATAACATATAATATTTTTAAACCACTCCATCCAAAAAAACTTAAGTCATGGAAGGAAAACATGCATCAAAAGGTACCATAGTTTAACAGTCGTAACATACAATGAATTCACAATCTTAAATTAATGCATGAAAATTAATTAATCAAAAATTAATTAATTAAATCATATAAATTTAACAATATCATCAATTAATTAACCATTTTCCATTTATCATGCAATAATTAATCCAGTCATTAATTATTACTATTTTCCAATTTATATTCTAATCAGGTCAAAATATTTGATATTCTCAATATTCAAAAAATACCACAATTTTTCCAACACATGACTTCATACTTAATTATTCAACTAATTACCCTATTACCCATCCTTACCCATCCAAATAATTTAACTTTTTAATCATATAACTTTAACCAAATTAGCAATACAATATTAAAACGGACACATGATCAAGTCCTCATTTATATCTTGTTGGCGACATCATTTAATAACATCAATAGTGTCATGCATCAACATATAATATATTAGCACCATTATAAAGGCATATGAAAATCCAAACAACAAAAAACATGATATAACATTACCACTAAACAGTAGTTTATCTTTAATCAATATTTCAATATAACCTACCAGTTCGACAATCAAGGTAACTATCATTAATAATTTATTTAAAGAAGATAATAGGCATTCTTAAATAAAGAGATAATGATTTGGATCCTTACATCGGGGTGGCACCATTTTAATTCTTCAACTCTTTAATGTACTTGGCAGCAACCATTCCACAACAGGTCCATAGTCACATGCACGCACACCTTCATATATATATATATATATATATACACACACATATCTGTGTGGGGGGGGGAATGTTTTCTACATTGATCAAAAAAAATAAATATATTAAACTGGTACCTAGAATCAATGCAGTAATGATCAACACACCTCTAACTTGATACCAAGAACTCATAAATAATTAAAAGGCCTTAATTTAACTAGTGAAAAAGCCAACAGCGGGTTTATAAGATTACCTGAACCAATAACATCAAAGAAAATAAATCTCATATACCTCAACCTTGGTGGAATATGCTAGAACATTAATTCACACGTCCCTAATGAATATTACCAAACCCAAAAAATAGAAAAACACAACAACCAGAAAAAACCAAACTTTAGGGTTTCGGCCAACACCAAAATTGTAACAAAAAAACCAGAGAATATTCAAAGAGATGAAGGAGACCATGAGGGAAGGACATACCTTGAAGACTTAGACCTAAACAAAGAATAAATTTGGGAAGAAAAAGATGTAAATGCTGAACACGGAAGGGATGGGGGTCGTTCCATAGTGGTTACACGCTGTTGGAGCTCTGCCTGGGTGTCGTGCTGCTACATGGAGGTTTTCCCGAGGGTTGCGTGCAGCTGGAGGTCCTAAGGAGGAGGTTCGTGTGGAGGAGGAGGCCGGATATTCTGCTGCGTCACACATGTTGGAGGAGAAATAGGGGGTCACGCCACTTAAAGGTCGTTCCTCCCCTTTTATTTTCATTTTCCCCTAAAATTAATCCATTTAATTGAATCTAATAATTAAAATAATAATACTCATTTTAGTATTATTATTATTATAAACATTAAACACTTATCTAATAAGTGAAAAACTCCCCATTTTATTAAAAACACTTCTTCATTTATTATTCTCTTAATAAACAGTTTGTAATTAATTATAAAACTCCCTATTGATCATTAAATTAAAATTAAATTTATTTAACTAAATAACCACAAAAATAATAATAACATTATTATTATTATTCCAAAATTAAATTATTTAAGACCAAAACCCCCAATTAAATGCAATATCATTAATATGATAAAGACTCCATCCCAAACCCCAAATTTAAAATATGTTATTATAATAATAATAACTTTCATAATACTAAAATAATAATGATCGCATTATTATTATTTTTCAAACCATTGATAAACCCAACACCTTAGTTTTATAACAATTCTTCATTAAAAATGAAACCCCTCATTTAATTAAATGTTTCATTGAGAAGATCAAAAGCCACATTAAATTGTCATAAATGATACACTCATTTCACATGAAATTAAAATCTCAATGCATCAAAATAATTTATGAAACCATAATAAAAATATTAACATTAGTATTATTAGAATATTACTCTATTTTCTATTAAATATACCTTTAATAATTTTGAATCTATTCATTTAATTAAAATGGTTCTTTGATAAACCCAAAATCCACATTAATTTCATCAACCGTCGTTTAATTAATTCTTTATCATTTATTTAATTAAACAACAAGAAGAAGAATAATAATAATTATAATAATAATTTCAATATTATAATTACTAAAACTTTATTTTAATTAATCAAAATATCTCATATAATCTTATTTTATTAAATTAAATAATTTATTAAATAGGTTAAACTACATGGGTTGGACCACAAATGTGCACTACCAATGCAAGTTCATTAAAGTGGACCTTTCTGAATCTGGTTCTTTTGAGACTCATCGGGACACCCACTAAAATTATAGGGTAATTACGCATGTCTAAAAATGACACCATTAGGTGTTCCAACACTTGGAATAAAATTCTAGAGATCATTTAAAAAAACTAACCCTTTGATAAATTGAAAAAATTCTAAAACCTTCATATTTTAACCCGGAACAAAAACATGGGACTTTACAATATACCCACCTTAAAAACTTAACATCCTCGAGAAGCCATCAGGAACCACTACTAAAACAACTAACATAACAAGGTCATTTAATCTTGTTATAACTAATGTATTGTGTCCCTAATTCCAAAAACACCTTTAACCCTTCACAAATCTAACAACTAAGCCTTTAAAAGTAGATCCAAAGATCAGTGTATAGATTAAACCTCAAAACAAATCTTATATCTGAGGCCATTACAGGGACCTCGTCTATGAAAATGGTTGAATCTCGATCAACCAACATAACATGTTGCACATGCTTCCCTCAAAAGACATTGCAGACCCAAAACCCACATTCTCTCTTTATTTGACGATGCACCTCTAAAACTATTCCAAAATTGTCCACATGTATAGCGAAGTCCTTACCCGACCTCTGTTGAAATTACCAAGTCAAGTCATCGCAAGATATTTTAAAAACAAGCATTCCCCAACACAAATAAAGGAGTAACCCAATGAAATCATGCATCACGTGTACTACCTAGAAAACAACCTCTCATCAAGCCCAACAAAATTTAGAATTAAGTGTGGTGTAAGACCAATGCTATCTTAGTGTCTCAATGATGAGTTAAATATAGGGTACATGCTCGTCGTATTTAGAAGATCACACTAAGAGAAAACCAAGGTCATTAAGAAAATCGGTCAAACTACTACCAGAAAACTCTATTCTAAAAGACCGACATCTCCTGTTGACAAATTTACCAAAAACGATGTGACACTACCCACATTAGGATTGTCTATGACGTCAAAATAAAAGATCAGCTGCTCACTGGCATGCTATTTCAGAATAATTAACACATTCTTGTGATGCTCCTCAAACCATGATCACCACATCAAATTTTTTTCATAAAATCCAAATCATAAACCAATCAATGTTCCATAACACCCAAATACCGAGAAGTCCTCTCGAGAAGTGGGAAGAATTTACTTTAATAGCCTAGAACATTCTATGGGTACTTTCTACAAAAGGATAGCCCCTTGTGAAACATAAACGTTGACCCTCTCTCTTGGTCACACAAAACTGATATCAGAAATATCAAAATCCTCATTTTCTTTTATCCATTTTAATTAATTCATTCCAACCTTTTGACATTAGAATAAATTTCCACAAACACATGAGTACTTGTTCACAACAAGTCACTTGGTTTTCAAAACAACACCCTACAGAAAAATAGGCATGCTATCACAAACCTTATCTTTAAACATTTCACATATATTGTTATCCAAATATAAACAGGAAATTTATAATCTAACAGTTTTTACCAAAAAGGAGTCCTCTGAGGGTCCAATTTATTCAATCTGGGTTCTTGAAAAAGCAACCCAACAATAGTTTATTTCAATCATAACATAGCAGTTTAAAATTTATAATAATTTTGAAACATACTTTGTTAATATAAGGTTCAAACACATGGGTGGACATGTACCTATTCATAAGGCTCCCATACACCTTGCTGCTGGAATTTGGGTCCCATTAATCATAATAAACATTCATTTAACATTTTAACTTTAGTATACATTTCACACATCAAAACATCTATAGAAATTTATTGAAATCAGTAACACAACAGCATGATATAACATAGAATCATGGAACAACAAAAAAACATGCTAATAAGTGAGTAAATATGGAATATAATAACTCAAGAATGTTAAATATATCACTAAAACATGCTGTCTACAAAGGCATGATAAAGTAGATCAAAATAAGGAATTACACCAAAGGAACATAACCCGAATTAGTAGGTATCCTACTAATGCAACTACATGGAATTTTATATGAATGACATGTGAATCTTTGTGTTCCTAAGATGATTCTTGTATGAAACATCCTTTCCATATCAGGCCAAAAATATTATTTTTCAAAATTATCAAAATCAATGAGAAATAGAAAATACACCAGTCACTCAAGGTGAAATCATGTCAATTTTAACATCTAATAGTACAAACATTAATTCCCAACCATGGACACTTGTTTACTTCTTGTACATGGGGTGATCAGTCTCAAGAATGGCTATTAACCCAAATTCCAACGCATCCCTAGTATCATGTCTACCAACCCCAAAATAGTAAGAAAAAGAAAAGAAACCCTTTAATAACACTTTGTAATGACTTCACCCATCTCACCACTAAATCGGTGGCCGAACTGGCCGCCACTTACCTCATGTGTATCTCCCCGTACGCTAGAGTCTTCTGACTTGCAATGAGGGTCTATGGATAGTCAGTAGGAAGAGTATAGCATCATATTAGTGTTCAATAATAGATAATGGAAATAAATAGTAGAATCTTTATAATGAATGATAATTTAGTGGAAGAAAAATAGTACTCATTTTTTAAAATTGGTTGATGCCAATTATATAGCAGATGAATACATGACATGATTATGATACAAAATTGAAAACAATGAACAAAAAATCATTCTTTACTTTCCATTTCATAAATAGATAAACAATGACTCAAAGCCCTAAGGGCGGTCTCCTCGACCATTCTGAGATTCCGCTCGTACCTCTACTCATATCCCCTATGTATATGAAAACAACACAATCATGCAACCATATAGAATCTACTCGGGTACCCTAGTGCAGTGGCGGCCTAAATAGTGTGTGAGATTTATATCTTAGTAGGACGGGACCACCAGTGTTTACCCCAAATCTAGACATTTAATAAATAATTTAAACCATGTGAAAGCATGTATAAATAATGTAATAAGGTCAATGTATCTATATACTCATGTACCTTCTTCATCCCCCAGCTGGTGTCTCAACATGTTTTATACATTTCCCATGCATACACAATAGTCATTAGAAAATCATTTTCATTTATCAATTATTCAAACCTCATTAAATTATTAACGTATCTAGATTCGTTCTAATATCGACATCCCCTGTATAATTCATTCACCACAGATATCTCTAAGGACTTTCCAAGTAACCAAAGTAAAGACCAAAACCATGATTGTTCAATGTCTTGGATAGTGTGTCATAAGATATTCAATTTAATCTTACATATACAATATCTGAGCCTGTCTAATAAAAATAGTGATTTTCTCCGGGGTCTTTCGACTAACAGATATTCACCCAATTCATTGATAAGTCCGAACCCTTTTTTATGTTCAATTCACAAATCATTATGTCATAAGAGTTTTATTCAACCAATTAATTAATTTCATGTATGAAAAATTTTACCCACAATATAATGTTAATTAATAGGTGTAGAACATCATGTCTAGCACACTTTTGAGTATTTGCAGCAGTAATCCATGCCTCACAACCCATGGGTATTTGAAGCATCATTCCATGTTCTATAAATGAACATTTTCAAGAAAGCTGGGTGTAGAATTCCATGGCTTGTACCCCAGGAGTATTTGGAGCATCAGTACTTATCTTAGAACCTGTTTATAAACCACACAAATACAATTATCATTGGTGTATAATGCCATGTCTAACACCCTAAAACCATCCATTAATTTATTAATTAATTAATCCAATCTATAAATTAATTCAAAAACTAATTTACAACATAAATCACCCATCAAATAAGTCAAAAAATAACTAACCATTCAATATCTTAATATTTAATAATTAATTAACAATTAATTATTCATAGAAAGACAACTAAAAATTTACTCAACATTTAATTATCTCAATTCTTTAACAAGTCTGAACCCATCCACTCAAACAATGATTCGTCCATAACATTAATAATTTACATGCATGTCATAAACATCTCAATTCAAACATGTTGAGAATGCCAAGATATTTAGCCACTATCTCACACAATATATCATATTTTTAAATAGCTCCATCCAAACAAGAATAGGTTATGGAATGAAAACACGCATCAAAAGGTACCCTTGTACAATAGTCGTAATGAATAATCAATTCACAATATTAAATTGATACAAGAAAATTAATTAATTCAACAATTAATTAATTAAACCATATCTCCTTAATCAGTTCATATATTAATTAACCATTTACCATTTATCTTTTAATAATTAATCCATCCATTAATTATTACTAGGTTCCAATTTATATTCCGAACATGTCAAAATAATTAATATTTTCAATATTCAAAAAATGCCACAATTTTTCCAACACATGACATGATAATTAATTCTTCAATTAATTACCCTATTACCCATCCTGCCCCATTCAAATCATTTAACTATTTAATCATATCACATAAACCAAATTAGCAATACATGCTTAAAATAAAAACATGATCAAGTCCTCATTTATATCATGTGGGTGACATCATTTAATAACATCAAACGTGGCATACATCGACATATCATATGTTAGCACCAGAAAGAAGGCATATGAAAATCCAAACAGTAGTAAGCATGATATAACATTACCTATAACCAGTAGTTTATCTTTAATCATCATTTCAATATAACATAGAAGTTCCATAATCAAGGTAACTCACATTCTCAATTTATTTAAAGAATCTAGTGGAATTATTAAATAAATAAAAAATATTTGGAAGCCTACTGTGGGCTGCCACCACATTAATTCCACAACACATTAATGTACTTGGCGACAACCAGTCTGCAACTGGTCCGTAGTCGCACGCACACACTCCTTTATATATATATATATATATCTGTGTGTGTGTGTGTGTGTGTGTGTGTGTGTTTAGGTTATCTACATTTAAAAAAAATAAACATATTAAATCAGTACTCAGAATCAAAGTGGTAGCGGTCAACACACCTCTAACTTGATACTCGGGACTCATAAAAAATTAACACACCATAATTTAACTGGTGAAAAACCAAAGTATGTGATCAAAATCTTATCTAAACCAATGTCTTCAAAGAAAATCAATCCCATATTCCTCTCCCTTGGCAGCGGGTTCTAGAACATATACTTATGGCTTCCTAAAAAACATTCTCATACCATAAAATTAGAAAAATGCATCAACCGGGTAAGACAGAACCTTAGGGTTTAGACCAACAACAAAACGGGCACTAAAAAAATTATCAAATTTCCAGAGATGAAGGAAAACATGTGGGAAACTCTTTCCTTGAATAATCAGACCTAATCTAAGAAACATTTTAAGAAGAAAAAAGCTACAGACAGTGAACACAGAAAGGGGGGGTCATGCCACGGGGGTCGCATGCTGCAGGAGCACCGTCCGGGTGTCGCACTGCTGTAAGGATGGTCACCCAAGGGTTTAACAATACTAGAGGTCCTGGGGATAAGGAACATGTGGAGGAGGCTGGAGATTCTTTTGCGTCGTGCATGGAGGATGAAAAACAGGGGGTCGTGCCACATTCTGGTTTTGCCTCCCCTTTTTATTCTATCCCCCCCAATTAATCAATTTAATTGAATGTAATAATTTAAATAATAATACTCATTTTATTATTATTATTATTATACACATTAAACTCATATATAATAAGTGAAAAATATTCATTTAATTAAAAATTATTCTTCATTTTTTATTCTATTAATAAATGTTTCGTAAATAATTATAAAACTCTATATTGATCATTAAATTCATTAAACATTTATTTAACTAAATAACCACAAAAATAATAATAACATCATTATTATTATTGTTCCAACATTCATTTATTTAATACCCAAACCCCCAATGTATTACATTATCATTAATATGATAGAAACTCCATCCCATAACCCTTAATTTAATTTCCATAATAGAAATAATAATTACATTCAAAAAACTAAAAAAAATAATCACATTATTATTATTTTTCTAATCTTTGATAAACCCAACACCTCTATTTAATAACAATGATTTATTTAATCTGAAACCCCTCATTTAATTAAACATTTATTTGGGAATCTCAAAAGGAACATTAAATTATCATAAATGATACACTCCTTTGACATGCAATTAAAATTTGAAAGCATAAAAATAATTTATGACACCATAATAATAATAATAATAACATTATTATAATTAGAACATTCCTACATTTAATAGTATATGTTCCTTTAATTAATTATGAAACTCTTCATATAATTAAAATGGTTCTTCAATAAACCCAAAATCCACATTAATTTCTTCAACTGTCATTTAATTAATTCTTTATCATTTATTTAATTAAACAACCACAATAATAATAATAATAATATCTTAGTTATTATAATAATTAAAACTTCCTTTTAATTAATCACAATCTCTTATATAATCATATTTAATTAAATTAAATAATTTAGTAAACATGGTAAACTGCACGGGTTGGATTGCAGTTGTGCACTGCCCATGTAGATCCATTAAAGTGGACTTTTTCGGATCTGGTGCTCCTGAGGCTCATCAGGACACCCATTAAAATTATAGGGTAGTTACGCAAGTCCAAAAATTATTCCATTAGGTTTTACAACACTCAAAATAAAATTCTATAGCTCGATTTAAAAAATTACAAGTTGATAAACTGAATTTTTTTTTTTGAAAACCTTCGAATTTTATCCTGGTTCAAAAAACACGGGACATTACAGGAATGAAACAGTCTCATGATTAGAACCACATAATTAAATTTGATGTTCTCACTAACTCACCAATCATTCATCAATATTCAATAATGTATAATTGCCCGTCTCAGACACACCATTCTACTAGGATATCCATGAGGAGCATGTTCTAAAACTATTACACAATCTCCCAAATTATCATTGAATTCCTAGATCATTTATTCACCATTCTGATCTAATTATCGAATCATAATACTATTTCTATTATGATTTTATAATCTAATTTTTGATACTATTTGTAATTTTCAAATGTAACATTATTCTTTGTTATCATATACAAATATCCATAGCAGGTAAAGACATAATTAGAAATTAAAATGTGTACAAAACCACCACATATTTGATTAATAATTAGTATAAATGAATGAAAATGTAGGAATTCCAAAAACCAATATCCCTTTCAACTGTTCCACCGAAAGATCCCCTGGGAGTTTTTTATACTAAATGATATTCTTTATTTTCAAAAATTTCATAATAAAATTATTCTATCAATATATCTCTATGGATTTTCTAGATGAATTTAAAATTTATATTTACAAGGAGACATCGCCAAAAAAATTGATAGATTAATCAATGAGCTTAAAATTTTTAATTTTATAGATAGAGTTATCCATATATATAATTTATAAACGTTTAACCATAATACCAACACCATTAATCATCTCATCTGTATATATATAACAACTAATTTTTATAACAGTGAACGAAAATCCCTTCCTTTCAAAATAAGATATAGAAAAAATATTCTTTTTTATGGAAGGAACATACTAATAGTTCTCGAGTTCAATAAATAATCCATTTAGTAAAGTCAAATCATAAATGAAGACATCTAATATAGAAAATATTGGTGTATTACTAACACAATGTTCTACTTTTAAATTTATAGTTCCCTCCTATCAATGATCCTTTGTTTATCTACACTAATATGTGAAGTGAACCTGATATCTCATATTGATGCTTTATAGTTAGTGGAAATGAATTCTCTAACATTAACTTTAAAATTATTATAATTATTATCTTTGAGAACACTTCCTAACCACATTTACCAATCTATAATACTCATATAGGTCATGCCTAAAAGTGATCTCAATAATGTTATCATGAACTATTCCATACTTTTAAAAAATGACATATATATGGGTGAATATTATTAATTATATCATATCATTAAGTGATTTTAATTAAATTACTATCACTAAAATGAATTAATCATAAATCATATCCATTTAGTGACCCAATATCAAAATTTCATGAGGATTTCTTTTGACATTAGTGTTCTTCTCATAACTAATGTACTTAGGTATGAAATGTTTCAATTCATAATACTTACTATTATTGGATATTTGAGTAGACAACCCTTTTAAAAATCAATATAATGGAAATAAACCTAACTATATTCCTCTAGTATTTAAAATTATAGGGTTTCATATCTAAGTGTCAACAAAATCATACACTAATATATGGTTAATGAACCCTTAGGAATTTCCAACTACAACATTCATTATATAACATAATCCATGTGAAACCATATTTAGCACAAACTACCTTATTAGGTGATCAATTACTTCACATATGGTTATTTTATAAGGAATACCACACATAATTTTGTAAGTAGTTTATTTTAAAATTCTTTCTAGTTTAATATATCATGGATTTGTGTTAAACCCATTACCTATGCAATAATATATATTATCTAATGGTTTTTATTTTTTTGTGTATTCACGATTATAGTTATTAATTTTGGAATCATTATTCCATCCCTGAAAATAATTTATTCACATAAATTTAATGTCAAAATATTTACACATCCCACAATTTTGTGGTTATCACAAAAATATAGAGGTCAGTTATATTCAAACATATGGAAATTTATCTCATAATTAATGTACATATACTATTCATGTAAGATAGTAGAGTTTTTTGACATTGAAAACTTGTAAATGAGAAATCCTATAGTGAGAGATACCCATACCCACACATTTCAAGAAAAAGGCATAAGACTCTAGACTAGTGGGTGGTCCTACACTAAGTCCATATCCACATGGATACATTAAAAAAGTGATAATTCAAATCATAATGAAACTATATCATAATATCTGGAATCTGTATTTAATAAAAAAAAAATATCAGAAGATTAAAACGAATAATATAATTTCTTAATGAAAACAAAATCATATGAAGTATATCAAGGAATATAATAATAAAGAAAAAATGAAACAAAGTATGAATTTATATAATTAATCTATTCTTGATAACATAAATTATGGGAAACACCGAGCATAGATGTACAATGGAATAATATTATTTTAAATATACCATTTTAACATATCCATTACATTGGTGGGTATGAATAAGACTAAATAAATTATTAAATTAAATAGTTTATACAAGAATAAAATAAATTAAATGGATATATATTGATTATAAAAAAATAATATTCACTTGATTGGAAAATAAATGTTTTTTTTAAACAAATATTATCCTAAAAGGCGATTTCATCGTGCTTTGCGCAGAAACAATAAAAATTAATTTTTACCACTATTATAAAATGTATTTTATATAATGGAACTAAATTTTTTATTTATTATATAAATATTTTTTTGGTTTTAAATTTTGGGTCTTTCCAATATATATTTGTAACACCCCAAGCTTCTGCGGTACACTTCTCTTTGAATAATACAGTAGCGTGTGTTGTACACAACTTCGAGTTCTAACACACACCACAACCAATTAAAGTAGTTGTTATGAATAGTAATACCTACTTTTTAAAATTTTATAAATTTTATCTTTCCAAATGGACTTCGTTTTTGTATTAGGAATATCGAAATTATCCTAAGTTGAATTCTTTGTAATTTTCTGAGAACTTCTATTTTTTTATGAATAGTGAAAAATACTTAAAAACAACTTTTTTAATCAAAATAATTTATAGTGATAAATTATACTATTGAGTGTTTTAAAAGTATAATTAGAATATATTTTTACCATTTTATCCAATGGTGTTCATTAAAATTAATTTCACTTTGAAATTGGACATAAACAATTGTCAATCTTTTGATTGATATTCTTTCTTAAAACACGCTATTTGTTGTGACATCGGGAATTAATTAGAAAATTAATTAATAAAACTTATATGTTTGGAATTTTTCAAAATAGACAGCATTTTTGAATTTAGAATATCAATTATAGATTAGGGTAAAATTTTGGCACTATTCTGAAAAACTTCAATTTTTGATGAATAGTGAAACCACTAAGTGGTAGTTAAATAACTGATTTTTTCATTTAAATGAAATATTACCACTTCTGTGATTTGATTTTCAAAAATCCTACATACATGGTTGTCATTAGGAAGTAAAATGTGGTTCAATTGGATTAAAATAATTTTTTGGTGAATAGTAACTTTTAAGTTTAATTAATCGTGATTAAAGGTAATTATTGAAATTTAAGGTAAAAATGATATTATAAAAATATGAAATGACCTTGAAACTTGTCCTAAACCTATTGTATGAGTCATGGCCGACCAAAAAAATACATGGGTCAACTTGGGGACCCCATGGAGCCACTTTGGTAGGAAAATGACATAAATAACTTTTATTTAAAGTTAAAATAAAAATGTCACAAGCATAAGTTGTTTTACTAAAACAATTTATAAATGGGGTTATACAAGTCATATTTTTGACTATAAATATTCATTAGAAATATAAAAAGATTTCCTACATCATGATAATTTTTTATAATTTTTTGACATTAAATAAATTAAATTATTTATAACACCATGATGATGTCATGATTACCTCATTAATTAACGATTTAAATAAAATGAAAGGATAATGTAAAATCTAAGGCTTACACTCGTCAAAAACCTATTTTATGAGTAGATTTCTAACCCTTATCACCTTATCCTATAAATATATCATTTTGGGAACTTTATAATCCGAAAATCATTTCTTAATAAAGTAACATTTCATGACATTCCAAGATTGCCCCTCCTCTCCACTTATAAAAAGCCCCCACCACTAACACCTTACTCACACTTTCAAAGCCTTTTGTCTTGGCCAACCTCTGCCCAAATACTCTCCCAACTTCCCTACCTTACTCCTTGAAGCCTCACTTTGGGCAGAATTCTTCCCAAGGAAGCCTTTGCCTCAAATCAAAAAGAGTTACCCGATTTTAAGGTAATATCTTCGCTTATGTTATTTTGTTTTATTTTGCTTATCCAACCCCCAAAAATCTTTTTATTAATTTTTTTGTAACAATAATAGTATCCTCAATATATTAGGATGTTGTTATAAGAAGTATTCGAGCTACAATTACACACACCTACATATAATGGTTAAAGAACATATTGTTTCTGTGGATGGAGAATTTCTGCCTCACGAAATGATGATTGTTCAACACTCATATAACACCTTCAAAGGTGGCCATTAAGATGTCACTATATTTATACATAATATATAATATGTTTATGTTTTACTTAAGGTTCTTTATTTTTCATTTATGGCATACCTTTATTATTTCCATTATGGGTAAACGCGATATTTTCCTTTTAGGAAGTGCGGACTACCGCCCCCTCAAAGTGATTTGAATCGTTAATGCCATATGTGGGATGTATAAAGGATGGATTAAATGGTATTATACATTATATTATACTGGAATTATATTATACCTTTATATAATTATAACTTCATTCCATTAAATACGAAATAGAAATGAATTTAGTGTTCATTCGTACGTACGGCTTACCGTCTCCATGAACGGTGCATTTCATTTCTTACCTCTAAATGTTATGTAATATTATAAATGAATGTATATAATGGATATATATGATGTATATGATATATAAATCATGAATATAATTATGTATATAATGGATATATTACCACATGAACAAAGTGTAATTATAAGAAGTTTATTTTTGACTCAAGTACCTAAGATCGTCAAAACGACCATTATTAACATAAATAATTACATAATGTTCATAACATGGTAATAAGTGATATAAAATGAATAATAAACTTGAAAAAGGTTCTTAAGAAATTATAAATTAACTCTAGTTTATTATTCAGGAGATCAATGAACGGTCGAGTGAATTCGGACACGAGGTAAGGGAATTTCTTAACCCAATTTCCATTCTTTGGGTTAATCTCCTACTTTCAAATTATGTCATGATATTATTATGTCATATCTTGTATTTTTACTTTATTTATGTGTACATATAATGAATACACATAATAGATCTATTTTATTTTAAAAATGATCTTTGTAAGGACTTTATCTCAATCTCCTTTCATTAAGGCATATTTGGTTTTATACACAACTTTCCTTTATACGGTGTATAAACCCCTTTGACTTTTACTTTTATTCAAAAGGAATATTTTTATACGAAGCGTTTTTACTAAACAACAAAAGGAATTTTTTTTCTTACGTATGCGGCGACAACAACTTCTCCGCTGCTGTGACCATTATTTGAGTTTCAGCTTCCTCTACAAGCCATAACTTTTTTTAAAATGAAAAATAAATTCCATGTTTTAATTTTATTTTATTTTGGTATTGAAAATGGATTTGAAAGTGTTTTTATTATATCAATGTGTTGTATTGATATCTTGTGATTGAAATGTGGAAATGTTATGTTTCCTTTATGCATATTTTATGTGATATGATTATGTTATGGTTTATGATATGTTTAAACATGTTCATATGAGGAATGCATTGGACTTAATAAGTGATGGGTGGAGCCCGCTATAGCTCCTCAATGCATCGGTAGGTCTCATGAGACAAACTAGTGTCTTGGAACGAGGCCTTGATAAAATCTTATTTGTGGTCTTGGCACGAGGCCTTGGATACGTGGTTATGATAGTCTGGCATTATGCATTCCATCATTATGAAAGTGGTTAATGATATTTCATGTGATTATTTGACTAGTAGAATATCCATGTGAGTAAGTAAATGGAATTATTTAATTTTACTTTTGCCATATTATGCTAAAGTTCAAGTTTAAAAGTCTTTTGTTTTAGTTATACATTGCCTTAAATGTTAATGTTTATTTATGAAAGCTTCCGCAATATTGTTATCCTTACTGAGCATCTGAGCTCACCCCTTTCAATGTTTTAATATTTTCCAGGATGTGAAGAAGTATTTTATGAATGACCTGCAGGGATAGTCAGAAGAGGATATGAGTGTGGACTATGAAGACTTTGTTATTAGTTTTTCTCTTTATGATGTAATGTAACATTTATGAATGTATCTAGTGTTTCCAAGGATACTAAAATAATCGGTCTTTCGAGACTTGATCTTTTGTGATCATGTCAATGCTACGCAATAATGCACCGACTCTGGGTAACTGGGGTCGGGGCATTACAATATTGACTATTTAGGGAATAGTGAAAACACATATTTTAGTGAAAATGTCATTTATTATCAATAAATTAAGTAATTTAAAATTCCCATTATGTTTTGAAGATCACTTCAATAAAAATATGTTTTATTTATATATATTTAATTCACATAATTTCTTTTTAATCAATTTCTAATTTTATTTTATTATATTCTTATTTTAGGGTTTAAAAATAGATTTGTCTAAACACTATTTTAAAGTACATTATGTTTCTAAATTTTCATTAATTACGAAATCACATAATGAGGAGTGGTTTAAATGAAATTTATAAATTATATACATATAAATTAATTTAAATTCTTATAATTATTATTACTAGTTAGGTAGTAAATATAAAATCATATTTTCCTAGAAAAATATACTTCATGAAACATGGTTTTTCATCATGTCAATGGGTTTAAATTTAAGTTACATTTTTTCAATTAAGTAAATTGAATTTTTTAAATATAATTACTATTATTAATAAAAATAATTTATATTATCAAATATATTAAACTTAATTTTTTATAATAATGAATAGTAAAAATCAATAAAAAAATATTTGACGTGATTATGGTAAATATAGATTTTTTGGTGATTAAACTAAAATGATATGTATTAAAATGACCTAAAAATTATCTAAAATATATTTTATGTCCATATTATGAAATTATAATTTATATTTCTTGATAATATTCCAATTTTCATCCTTTTTTCATGAGAAAAATGTGATTAGACTTTTTCCTTTCAAAAATTACTAGTGTGCCACCAACCACACAGATAAAAGCCACCCCATCTCCTCTACTATTCTCAACATGAAATACCATTGAGTTGGTAAATATTTAACCAAATATCATACTTAGTTCCCTCACCATGTAAAATGTCACTTATTTTTATCATAAAGGCATCCTAATAAATCATGTGGTTCATACCTAAAGAGTTTTTCTAAATTGTAGGTATTGTGCTTAACCGAGCATTTTTTTATTGCTTCATCCAACTATATAAATCTTATTCAATTATTATTATATAATAAAAAATATACCATATAATTTGATGTTATTATGTTAATTCAATAATTCAAATCCTTTTCCTCTTCCATAAAATGGGATATGAAATCCTAATTCATATGTACAGTGGAAGACCTCCTCGCAAACAGATTTCATTCATTTTCCATCATCACCTCCCACAACTTGTTATTATGTTTTATTTAATGCATATATATATATTATATTTTTTAAATATTTATAATTTTTTAGTTATTATATCACATATTAATACTTACCTTCCATTGCATGTGGGATATAATAACGTCACTTGTGTGTACGACAGACTACTTCCTCACGAAGTGATGTGATTCGTTTTCCATCGTTGATTATCATGTATTTTAATAATGATACTTTTAATGAATATATTTTCTATAAATGACATAAATATTATATTCTTGAAGTATTTATAACTACAATAGGATAATATGCCATTTTCTTTCATATAATGGAAAATGATGACGTCTTTCATGTGTATGTGGTGACTACCACCTCCACAAAGCATGTGAATATTTTTTCTTCAACATATCACATGGAAGAAATATAGAAGTATATTTAAATAAAAAAATATAATTTATTATATTATGTTAACTCTATCAAGGATTCATATTACTTACCTTACTTCCATAATGATAATTGAAAAATAGAAAAATTACACATGTGTATGTACAACCCATCTTCTATTTGATAGTAACACATTTCATCTCTCATAATCAGCATTCATGAATTTTTTCAAAAGTATAAGGGATGTGTATAAATTTTAATTATGTATTTATTTAAATTTTTAAATGATATTAAAATGATAAAATTGACCATGTTCAACTCATCAAATATTTTTTGAAACAATTAACCAAACATCCTCAAAACATCCAACGTTGACATAACTGATTAACTATTTTAATATATCATTAAAATGAAATAAAATAAAATATTTCATTTTATGGTATTAAACCTAGAAAAGTTTCTTCTGATATCAAATAATTTATGTAATCTTATTATACAGGATTCATTGTTAGTACATGGAATGTTTGGACTGGAGGTAAGGGTTTCTTGTTTAAATTTTATTTCTTTGAGACATATTCCATGTTAACAAATTATTTTTATTTTGTGGTTTATATTCATCCCATGAATTAATATTATGAATATTTTGATGAAAATTATTTGGATTTATTAATCCATTTGTTTTTCTCTCATTCTTGGGGTGTTTTAATTATATATTACTAAAACTTTATTGGATTCATCTCAATTAACATTATTTGAGAAACAAATTATTTTATATGACTAATTAATTTTATATGTAGTATATTTTGAAGACCCTAACTTTTAAATTATTAAAATTACCTACCTTTAGCGAAATACATAAACATTATACAAATAGATTCCCAAATACCATATTTGGTATAGTTCCCATGGAAACATGGAAACATAAACATTGATACATATGTGAACTAAATTATGTCCCACTATGTTCTTCTTGACTATCACCCATATTAGACACATAAAACATAATACATATCTTCACAGCCTAGGGAAGGAAACAAAGAAGGTGTGATATCAAATTATGGGTAAGGTTAAACAATGGAGGCATTTAAGCATAAACCTAACCCAAGGGTATGAGAATGTGATCATGAAAATAGAAGATCATACCATGCATATCAAATATCATGTAATTGAATCATGGAAAAAATCATGGAAGTTCATAAGACACTAATAAATAGGA
This sequence comes from Viscum album, assembly GCA_963277665.1. Taxonomy (NCBI): domain Eukaryota; kingdom Viridiplantae; phylum Streptophyta; class Magnoliopsida; order Santalales; family Viscaceae; genus Viscum; species Viscum album. Next base: position 785,630,215 of record OY728163.1, on the reverse strand, counting down.
ATTAAATGACATTATAAATTAATTAATAACATAGTACTATGATATGGAATTGTGGAAAACACATAGGCATATAAGGACTTCACTAATATACAAGGCATTATTGCCAATACCATCTTAGTATTTTTGGTCCAATCATTATACCATCATAATATTCAAGGATCACTCCCTTTTCCTTAATAGTAACATGAGTTCACTCCCCATAACATCTTTCTAGGCATGGTTGACTCCCATGGAAATCATAGTAGTAAAGGATCACCCCCAAGGCCATATTAGTTTATCTATTGAGATATAATACTTTACCCAATGAATTGGAGGTAGATATAGGTCATACTCGTCACATAAATAAATAATGGATACATGTACCACAAGATCGTAAATAATAATATCATAACCCATGAAATGAAATTGGTATCTTAAACATGTAAACCTATTATAACATAAGGAAATATATATGTTTCATAATCATTTTATAATAATAACAACCCCTAAAAAGAAGAAGGTTTCAAAAGCATATAACTGATGAAACAGAAATAGGCTTCATAAGCATCATGTCACAAAACAAATAATTCATTAAAAGAAATAATATGAATGAAAAAATTGAATAATTTCACCATAAAGGAATGAATAACACCAATGGATGTTATATTTTATGGGAAATATATTTTAATGATCTTTTAAAAACATTTCTTGAGGAAAATATCTTCTATTCTTTGAATAATTCTTTTTATAACATAGAAAAGTTTGAAAACAAACCATAAAAAATAGATTTGAAAACAAATAAATTAAGGCTTGAAAAGAATGAAACATTTTTAAAATTATTTTTCCTTTAAAATGATCCTCAAGTATATCTTGAATCATTTTGAAATAATTTTCAAAAACATGTTTTTTGAATATAATAGATTTTTGATCGAAGAGAGATACAGTAAAATTTTACATAAAATACATTATCATAAGTAAATAAGAGTTAAAAATGGTAATAAAAAAAGATTATATCGTGAATATACAGAGGGTAAGGAAACTCAAGAATATTTTTGAGAGATGGATCTGATGATTTCATCAAGAGAAGCATAAACATAAACAATCTCAGAAAGTGATATGATTGTCTCAATAAACTCTTATAAATCAGTATCATGGGATCATAATCTCCATTTAAGAAAATTAAATTAAATTAATCTTAATTTATCATGAAAATATGTGTATTCATGATATAACATGTAAAATGTATGTATTTACACCACAAAAAATAGCTTAGGTGCATAACAAAACAGGAATCTCAAAGAAGGAAAATTGAGAAAAAACTATTTTACTAATTTGGTAACATTTGAAGGATAATCCCCATAATGAAAGGATTATAAAATGGGAATGTAAATAACCATAAATTTAATTAAAATATACATATAATATGATCATGGGAATTACATACACTACCACAAAGTAAAGACTGTGGAATATAACTTGTATCTCACATAAATTAAATGTGAGATGAAATCCATATACCTTTTGTCTTGAAACTCTCTATACTCATCCAAGATTTCTGTATAATAAATAAAACCATATTATATATATTTTAGAGAATATTATTCTTATATATATTACAATATATGGTTTTATTATGAACTTATATTACCTGCATTTTGACGATCATATGTTAAGGTTTCACTTTGGGTAATATTCATTATGTTCTTTACATGTGTCTTAATTTTTTATATCCTTGATCATTATAATTATATCATGAATAAATAATGTAAATAATTATATAAATATATTTATATTATAATAATTCATAGAATAAATAAGTATGAAATTTAATACAATGTTCATGGAGACGGTAATTCAGTTGCACGCAAGAACGAAGTTTCTATTTTTATTATCGTATTGAAAGAATGTAAGTAAATGATATATGAATATATATATATATATATATATATATATATATATATAATTATTAAATTATAATTAATATATTATATATATCATATAAGTTCATTAAAATCATCCTTAATACATTCCATGTGGTGTGTGAACAAATCACGTCACTTTGAAGGGGTGGTAGTCCACATCATCAAACGAGTTTATCGTATTAATACCAAATGGAAAGTAAAGATATTTGTGTTTTTAAAGGAATAAATAATAATAAATACATAATTAAATATAATATATTATATATATAAATTGTGTTTCCATCATAATGGACACCATGATAGCGGGTAAAAAAATGAACAATCATCATCTTTTGAGGTAGTAGTTTTCCATACAATGAAACAATCTGTTCGATATCAAATGGATGAAGGTGTGTGAAAGGTTTGGTCTAAATATTTGCATAAAAAATCTGAGTCTATGTTTGATAATGTTTCTATCACATGATAATGGAATAAACAGAGTGGTGTGGGTGAAGAATGAAAATAAAATAATGGAGCTTGAGAGAAGATACCACGTCTTAATTAGGTAACTCCTTTTGGTTTATACCAAAAAAATTCTTTTAGAAACCCTATGACCAAAGGTAGGATTCAAGTTAGAAGGGAGGATTTTTTTTGTGTATAATTGGTATTATCTAAGATGAACATAAACTTTTTGAGTGGTGTGAGGAATTGGTAGTGGTGGTGGCCTTTTATTGTGGAGGAGTGGCACTCTTGTAAATATTTGAAGAGAGAATTCCACCCACAATTTTCCAGTTTCAAGTGGATCCAATAATGAACAAAGGAAATTAAAATTCATTATATGGTAGAAATATGGACAAAAAATACGTTTTGAACATGTGTCTAGGTCATTTGGGACCTTAATGTTAAGGATTAGTCCCTAATTAAGAATAATTTGGCCTTAACTGCTATGATTAATATTTATCACATTTATTAATAATTTTGGTAAAACAAAATTGACAATATTTGACATTATAAATTATTATGTTTCTATATAGGGAATCAATCTTTAAAAATTCTAATCATAGAACCACTATCGGGACGACATTATAGGTTTTCATAGTAAAAAGGATCAAATGATTGTTAAGGATTTGGGTCTAATTTCAATGTGGAAATGGTTTTAATGAAAAAAATTGGATTACATGATAAAAATATTATCTAATTTAACTTTTATATTGAATTAAAATAAATTTAAACCATAAAAATAAATTTAATTAAAAAGAAGTTTTGAATTAAAAACCGTTAGTATTCACTATTCATTCCAAAAATTATGTTTCTCAAAAAAATCTTAAAATTTCACCGTAAGATATTTTTTATATTAAAAATAAAAAAATGTCGTTTATTTTATAAAATTAAAATTATAAATGTGTCTAAAAATAATTTTATTGGAATTAAATTAAAAATATTATTTTTAGACATAAAAGGCCTTTACCAAAAATCATATCTTTCACTATCAATATGTTTTATTTAAATAAAAAAATTGTAGAAAATATTTGAAAAGTAGTTATTAATATTAATATAAATATGTTTCATTGATATTTTATGATTATATTATTTAAACGATAAAACAATAATCCATAGAAACTCAGTGTTTCATGTATCATATGCCAACTCATTGTTGCATGTAACGTACTCTATGCCAGTGTTGTTTGTAACGTATGACATGATGGTTTAGTGTGAAGGGAATCTTTGACCTAGTGCATTTTAAGATGAAAATTTTAATTTATTCGAAATAAAGTTCCATAAAACCATGTGGTGTTACATTCTACACACCTTAAAATGATTTTCTCCCTAAAAATCTGTCACTTATGGAAAAAAAATGAGGAAACATCTACTTCATCATATCCTCATGTCCCCACGTATCTTCCTATAATCGGTGATTTCTCCAAAAATTCATAACTAGGTGAGTGGTATTATTTTGTAGAAATTTCTATGATCGGTCAATAATTTCATTAGGCTTCTCTTCATATGAAGGATCTTACAACAACATTGTGACCTCTAAGTTCTATACATGTGAAGGGTAAAGTGTGTACTTACTCATTAGAGATATATGGAACACATCATATACTTGAGTGAGATTTGGAGGAAGTACCAAGCAATAGGATACCATCCCGAGAAGATCAAGAATTTCAAAGGTGCCAATATACCTTGTTATTTGTTTCCTGTTCTTCCTGAATATCATAACTTTCTTCCAGGGTGAGATTTGTAGAAAAACCTTTTTCTAAAAAATCAAATTATAGGAAATTCCAATAGTTACGAACATGAATTTTCTGGAAGAATTGAGCTTCCCTGATATGTGTCTAAACGGTTAATACCTTCCCAAACATTTCTTTAGCAATATAAGGTCCTAATAGTATTCTTTCTCAACCTCATCCCAGCACAATGGATCTCTACATTTATTCCCATAGAGGGATCCATAAGCTTCCATATAAATTATTGAGTGAAATCTATTATTTTAAGAAAAATAAAATAGAGTAAGGTGTTTATCCTAATGAACTTTTGAATCCTGAGAACAAGAACTCAACATATCCTCTAGGGGTTGAATTGATCTTTTAGGTTTTCCATCTATTTGAGGTTGATAAGTAGTGCTGAAACCCAATTCTGAATCAAGTATTTTGGGAATAATTTTCCATAACATTGAGGTAAACCTCATATCCCTATATAAAACAATATATTATTTTTTCACCACATGATACCTTACCACTTATTGTAAATTTTAGTTAGATGATTAAGAGAGTAATATTATCTAATAGCAATTATGTGTGATGATATAATAAGTTGATTGACTACTGCCCATATAGAATTAAACCCTTTATAGGTTTTAGGAAGTCCAACAAAAAAATCAATAGTGGTGTTCTCCCATATCCATTATGGATTGGGTAATGGATGGGTAAACCATTTAGACTTTTTCCTTTCATCCTTAACTTGTTGGAAGACAAAACTTTGAGATAAAAACTCCATTATATCTCTATTCATGACATCCAACCAAAATCATTCTTTTAAGTCCTTTTACATCATCATACTTCAATAATGAATATAGAATGATGAATTATGAGTTTCCTCTAACAACTCCTTCAAATTTGGAATGGAAGGAACACATACACGGTTCTTGAACATTATCATTCCATCTTGATGAAGGTTAATCCCAAGAACATTTAAAACATTATTTTGTATTTATTCATCTTCCTTTTTCCCTCCTTATTCATCACTTGGATAGAGGGTTGAACAATCATTTGAGAAAGATAAGATTATTTCCCTTCCTTCATAATTTCTATATGCATCCTTTATAAATATAGAAATATAGGATCGTTTGTGATCCTTATTATAAATAATAATGGATTATATTTTTGACTTAAATAAACTGACACCTTATTCAATTTCTAATGGTGGTAATGTATTGAGGAGTTATGATCCATTATCAACTCAAACCATATTTTATAGAACATGTTCAACTACTTCTGTGTGAATATATATTTCAAACATTTATGATTAGTATGTATATCATAGTTTTTCCCATATAGATAATTCCTAAATATTTTTAATGAAAAAATTATCATCCTAACTCCAAATAATGTGTTTGGTAATTTTGTTCATGAATATTCAATTATCAAAATGCATAGTATATAACCACATTATTTTTCCTAATAACACGTCCCAATCCCTTCTTGGATGCATAATAATAAATTACAAACCTTTCTCCACTATAGGAGTAATGTATGAACTGGTGCACTAACCAACATTCTTTTTAGTTCCATGAAATTTTCCTCACATTCATCTATCCAGAGAAACATAACACCCTTCCAAGTAAACATTTTCATAGGATTACATGGTATTGATAAATTATGCACAAACCATCTATAATATCCAGCTAAAGCAAGATAGTTATGGATCTTCGTCACAATTGTTTATGGATGACAGATTTCACTAGCCTCCATCTTTTATTGATCTACTGTAATACCCTATATTTAGATTATGTTAAAAAAACTGGATCCTTTTTTAAAAAAATCACACTTTGTATATTTTCTTATAACTTTTCCTTCCTCAGGGTCTTCAGTAAAATTTTCAAGTGATCATTTTACTCATCATTGTTCTCTAAATAAATAGTAATATAATCAATAATTACTCCCACAAACATATTGAGGTTATCTCTAAAGAATATATTCATTAAATACATGAATATAGTATGGTCATTCCTAACACCAAAAGGCATCACTATTTATTCGTAGTGGCCATACGTTGTATGTAATTCCACCTTGGGTATATACTCTTTATTTAACCTCAATTGATGATATCAAAAATAAAGGTCAACCATGGAAAACTATTTAGCTCCACAAAGTTGATCAGAAAAGTCATAAATACAAGGAAGATTATACATGTTATTGATTGTGATATTGTTCAACTTTTGATAATTAATACAGAGTCACATTGATACATATTTCTTTTTATAAAAAAGAACTGGTGCACCCCATGGTGCAAATCATGGATAAATGAATCTGTTAGCAAGGTTTTCAATGAGTTTCTTCTTCAATTATTATAACTCAATCAGGTACATTCTATAAGGACTCTTTATAATTGGCGTGGAACAATGTATAAGTTCTATTGTGAAATCAACTTCACATTTTAGTGGAATACTACCCTACTATAATGGAAATAAATCCACAAAATCATGAACAACAGGAACATCATCGATGTCAATCTTCTCCCCCTATATTTGAGATAAACAACCCTTTTGATTGGTAATTAAGACCCATACACTAGATGTAATATCCATATGATGTTCAAACATATCATCACATTGATGGATGATCATAGGAGGGTCTAAATATCAAATTTAACTTCACTTACTTGAAAATTGATGTAGGCTTTATATAATGAAATGAAATCCATGCCAAAGATTACATAAATTCTACCAAAGGAATAAAGAAAATCTTTTAAAGATGAAAATTCCCACTATCTTCATCATGAGATGAATCATATACATGAGATGCAATAATCATACCATTAGGTGTTTTCACTAAAAATTACAACTCTAATTATTTTGGGGGAAGCATGAAACCCTTGGAAAATTCATTAGATAAGAAATTATGGGTAGATATAGAATCAAATATGACATTAACAGTTCTAGAGTGGATGGTAAGTGTACCTTTCATCACGTAATTATTACACCCCTAATAAGATATTTTAATTTCATGAGATTTACCATTATACCTCAGCTTCAATGGTTTCTAACAATGATCATTGTCACCCACCCTTGGGTGTGGGCATTATTTAGCAAAACTCCCATTTTCTATAAACTTGTAGCACTGAATCATAGGAGGTGCATTCTATGTGGCATTTTCCATATTAGCGTTTTGAGACAACTTCTTCCCATCACCACTACAATCAATATCCTGATGGACTTCACATACACCCATAAAACAATTATTAATCCCTTAAGTCAATTTCCTCTATGATTCTTCTCACACATAAATAATAAAGAAAAGGTCATCTTTATTTATCCTTGGTTTTTGGAGTTTCATTTAAAATACATCTTCTGATTCTTATCAATGTAATGATATGGATATTCACAATCAATTCATAGATACAAAATTATCTACTAGAAAACTCCCTTATGAGGCTTGGCTTTAGCCACCAAAGAACCTATCTACTTTAATTTAGGGTTGGATGATATTTCCTAAATCATACCTTGAACGCCCCATCAAATTAGTCTCATAGGTACCAACAGAACCATAATCCCTTTTCATCAACTCAAGGAACTATTTTTACATCTTGGAATAAAGATTTATAGGAAAGTAATTATTGAAAAATAGGTTCTTGAACTCATCCAAAACCAATGATTCAATCTCAGAATTATGCCTCATATTCTTGAATAAATTCAACCACTGATCTAATTTTCATTCTAACTGATAAACAACCAGAATTACTTTCTCATACTTTGAACACTAAGGAATAGAGAATATAATTTTTTCGTTATTAATCCCTTGATAAGAAACAAGTGTATCATGAGACCCTTTGAAATATGGTGGATGTTCCCTTATAAAATAATCAACCAAATGTGGTTCCCTCATTTGTTCATTTGGAAGTCCACCATGATTCATATCTTGAGAATGTTGTGTGAGCATAAAAATAATTTTTTTCATTCCATCTCCCTTATCATTCATTTTTTTAGGAGTACAATCATTGAATTTTCCATCGCAATCTCTATTAACACAGTTCCTTCAGGTTCCATCTATTTACTAATACGAAAATCAAACGGTAAGTAGTAGTTGTCATAATGAGGAACCACATAATCATGAAAAATCACTTTTAGGATGTCTAACTGATGAAAACATCCTTAATATATAAAAAATAATTTTTATACAAGATTATTCAAATAAAACATATATTTAAATCCTTCAAAATAAAACGTGAAGTGTTTTTGAATTCCCAAGGAATATCCCGCAAGAGTGTCAAACTAGGTGTGCACCAAGGCCCATCTTGAAGTTTTTACACCTAGGTATAACTATTCCAGATCCACATTCCCTTGTAGTATCTAGATAAGGATATATTTCTAGGAAACCACTCACTCTATCATTTATGAAAATTCTATGAAATTTTCCTATACATTTCATTATCATTAGAATTTTTATTTAGACTTCTCCTTTCGATTCTCACTATGTATTTCTCATATCTTCTTCCAATTATTAATAATAAATTTTCCTTGATACAATCTATAACAACCCTCTCCTTTGAAACATTTACATTACTTAAATTTTGAGGAATACATAAACATTATAAAAATATATTCACAAATATCAATGTTTGTTATAGTAACTTTGGAAACATTGAAACATAAACACTAATAAATATGTGAGCTACATTATATATAAATATGTTCTTCGTGACTAGAACCCTTCTTTTAAACATCAAACATAATACCTATCTTCACAATCTGTGGAAAGAAACATTAAAACTGGTGATCTAAAATGATTATAAAGGTTAAATAAGGGAGACATGTAAGCGTAAACATGAGCATAATGGTATGATAATGTGATCATGAAAGAAGAAGTCGATACCATGAAAATAAAATATGATATTCATGAATCATGGTGAAAATCTTGGTTTTTTAGAAGACATGAATAAAAATTATTTAATGAACATAATCCATGAAAAAATAACATAGGAGTAATACATGGAATTCTAGAAAATACATAAAAATATAATGATATACATAGTAACCAAGGAATTTCTTGCAAGACAATATTTATAGTATGGGTTAAATCCTCATACAATAATAGTAGTCATGGTTCACTCCCATGGCCCTCATAGTAATCATGGTTCACTACCAAGACCGTATTATTTTATCTCTAGAGATATAAAACATTACCCAATGCATTGAAGGGGGATATAGGGAACACCCATCACTTATTAAAATCGTACATACATGTGGAAAAAGTTTGAAAATAATAATATCATACCCCATGAAATGGAATAGGTATCATTAATATGTATATTAATCATAACATGTGGAATGTGGTAGGTTTGTTAAACATTTCATCATAATCATAATTCGTGAAAAGAAGTAGGTTTCAAAAGCACATAACCCATGAAAGAGATATAGGCTTCATAAGCATCATGCGATCCAAAAAATAAAACATTCAAAGAAAGAATATTAACAGAAACATTGAATAATTTCACCAAATTTCTGTAGTAACAGAAATGGATGTTATCATATATTTGAAATAATTTTGAATTATATTTTAAAAATATTTCTTGTGGAAAATATCCTTTCTTCTTTTGAAAATAATTTTTCCATGAAAATCATCTTCAAGGATATTTTGAAATTATTTTGAAAACATTTTCAAAAACATGGTCTTTGAATATCATATATTTCCTACTGAAGACATAGACAATCATATTTTAAATAATAAACATTATCTTAAGTACCAAAGATTGGAAAACTGGTACTAACAATATAAGATATCATAAATAAATATAGGGGAAGTAAAACCAAGAATTTTCCTAAGATATGGATCATAATATTTTTAACTAATGGAATCATAAACATAAACAATCTTGGAAAGTGATGAGATTATCTCAATAAACTCTTACAACTCAGTAATATGGGATCATACACTCCCTATAAGAAAGTGGAATTACATGAAGAATAATATATAAGGGAAAGAATTATATTCATTATGTAAAATTTAAAATGGATGTATATAAACCTTGAAAAAGAGTTCAGGTGCATAATAAAAAATGAATCTCAAAGAAGGAAAATTGAGAAAAATATATTCTAACGTTTTGGTACCTATTGAAAGATGAAACCCTTGAAAGAAGGATTATAAAATTAGAATGTTAATACCCATAATTTTTGGTAAAAAAATATAAAACAATCATTGTAAGTACATACACCATAAAAAAGTAATTACTAGTGAACATAGTTTGTATATCAAATAAATTAAAAGTGAGATGAAATCCCATTACCTTTTTTCTTGACTCTCTATGTACTCGTAAAATATTCCTATATAATAAACATGATTTATTATAAATATTTAACATAAGAATATTATTATATCTATTACCATATATGGTTTTATCATGACCATATGTTACCTGAGTGTTAAAGATACTATGATATGGTTTCACTTTGGGTAATATTCACTTTGTTCGCCGCATGTGTCTTAATTTGATATACCATTGTTCCTTATAATTATATCTTGATTTTAGAATGTAAATAATGATATAAATATCATTTATATATAATATATGTATATTATAATAATTTATATAATAACGATGTATGAAATGGAGTACACCGTCCATGGAGACGGTAAGCCTTACGTACGCATGAACGTTGTCTCCATTTATATTCTTGTATTGGAAGAAAGTATGTAAATGAAATATGTAAATATATTTATATATACATATATATATATATATCATTATTCTAATATAATTAATATATCATATATGTCATATAATTATATTAGTCATATCCTCAATAAATTCTATGTGGTGTGTGAATGAAACACATTGCTTTGAAGGGGCGAAAGTCCACAATTCCTCAAACGAGATTACCGTATTGACACCAAATGTAAAGTAAATAAATGTGCATTGTAAATGAATAAATAATATTAAATAATAAATATAATATATATATATATATATATTTAATCATAATTTCCACCATGATAGGGGGTAAAGGAAAAATGAACAATCGTCATTTTGTGTGGCAGTAGTTCGTTGTACATAGAAATTGTATGTTCTATATCAATTAGATTGAGGTGTGTGTAAGTGTTGGTGGAATTATTTTCATAAACAATCATATTATATGTATTTTATTTTTTTACATAATAAATTAATAATGAGATTAGAGTGAGTGAATAAGGAAAATAATAGAACGATGTGTAAGAGTAGACATTACCTCTTAATTGGGCAACTCCTTTTGGTTTATCCCAAAAGGAATCATTGAGAAGATTTATGACCAAAGGGATGAATAAAGGAATAAAAGAGTATTTTTTGGAGGAAAATTTGGAAGATAATATACTATCTTAAAATGTTTTATATCTGTGAGGAATCGGTAGAGTTAGTGGCTTAATATAGTGGAGAAGGAGGGGAACTCTTGTGAATATTTGAAGAGAGAATTACACCCACATTTTCATGGGTCTAGAGAATCCCATAGAAGAAAAATGTTGATAAAATATACCATAGGGTCTAAATAAGAAAATATAATGGGTTTTGTTAATGTTTCTAGGTTGTTTGATCCCTTAATGATAAGGTTTAGTCCATAATTAAGCATAATTTCCCCTTAACAGATGTGATTAATTTTAATCACTTTTAATAACAATTTTGGTATTAAAATTGGAACATATTAGTAATTATAAATTATTTTAATTCTAAATATGGAATCCATTTTTCCAAATTCTAGTCACATAAATTGATGAAATTAAGTTAAAAAATAAACACGTTATCGGGACGACACTGGATTTTTTTAGTAAAAATGATCAAAAGATTATTTGGTCTTTATGTCCAATTTAAATGTGGAAATAGTTCCAATGACCCATATTTTATTAAAATATAAATAATTATCTAATTAAACTTTAAAATCAAAAAAAATATATATTTTAACCTTATAAATAAATTGAATTAAAAAGCAGTTTTGAATATAAAATCGGTATTTTTTGACTGTTCATCCAGAAATGAAGTTTCTCAGAAAAATTACAAAATTTCACCATAAGTTAATTTTGATATTAAAAATTAAAAAATTGTGTTTATTTAATCAAAATAAATTTATAAATGTGTCTAAAATTAATTTTTTTGGAATTTAATTGAAAACAATATTTTTAGGCATAAAAGGACCATACCAAAAATCATATCCTTCATTATCAATACGATTTATTTATAAAAAAAATAGTAAAACATATTTGAAAAGAAGTTGTTTCTATTCATATAAATATTTTTTTAAGAAAGGTTATAATTATATTATTTAAACAATAAAATTATGTTTTGTAGAAACTCAGTGTTGCGTGTACCGTATGCTAACTCTGTGTTGCGTGTAACGTATGCCAAGATGATGATTCTTGTAACGTACCACATGTGGGCTTATTGTTAAAGTAATCTTGGACTTAGGGAATTACAATATGAAAATTTTAATTTATTAGAAGAAAGGTTCCCTAAAAACTTTGGCTCGTACATATATACTAACCCTTTTACATGTAATATCATAAATAATTCATACACAATGGTATATTAAGATTAGATTTTATGTATTTCTTCTTAATGGATTTGAATTGTATGTTATCGATTATTAATGAATTTTTTAACTCAGTTTCATTTCATTAGTTTATATTAATTATTCATTGTATTTGATATTCTATGATTATGTGTGAAATAAACTCTAATTGTATTATGTTTTAATTTAAGTTTTCTATTTTATATTTACATTCATTACAAAAAATCTACCAATTGATTAAATATCAATTCAATTAAATTTTATTTTTATGAGTTATTCATATCAATTCCCCTTACATTGGGTAATATGTTTAATGATATTCCAATATCATATTATATTCAGTGTATATACATCCTGTTTAAAATATAATATTATAAATCTATTTATTATATAGATATAAAAATTTTCGTTTGAAATTTTTATTTCTGGGGGATTAAGATTTGAAGAGTAAACAAAGATGAAATGCCTTTGTGATGTAATATTCTTTCATTTGGGATTGTTTTTGTTTAGAGGTCCTTATTGAAAATCAAATGATATTATTTTATCGAACCAAATATCATTATTTTACACAATTTATGATAGTTTTTTTATATTTTTTATTTCTATAATAATCAATAATGATTCACGAAACATACATAAATTCGTTTTTAGGTGATACCAATATTGAATTTAATTTTAGATCAGTTATATTTTTCTCCAACATCCATGTTTTCTAAAAAAATAAAAAATATATTTTATAAAAAAAATAATTTAACAAATTTATTTTTCATAATCATTGATTGACATTTAAAAATAACTAAAAAGGTAATTTCTTAAAATTTTGCAAATAGATAACCTATGACTCCCTTTACAAATGTTAAAAAAGAATATTTATTTTATCATTTACAACATGAACATAATTTCATTCTATAATTTCAATTACTTTCCATGATGATTCATTAATATTTTTCAAATGTTATTTTCAATGAAAATATTTTTATCAATATTTTTTGGAATTTTTAGTTTTTAATATTCATTTTAAAAATTGAAAGTTTATTTTCCCAATTAATGGTTTTAATGATAATTTAGTGGTATTAATATTCATTAATTAAAAAAAACCTTGATGGTACATACACTCCATTGGGGTTTTGTTTTATTAATATCATCCTTATTCTATTTCTATATGTATTATGATATTAATAGGGAACATATTTTTTTAATGGGTGAAACAAGCAAAGAAACAAAAACATTTATTATTATGTAGAAAAGATAAAGATAAGATGTGTTTTATTAATGAATGGTACGTGGAAATTATTGATAATCATGGGTGTTCCAAATATAGATAATTGGACTGGTGAACCTATAGGGTACTTGGTGAGCCAGATATAGCTTATATGATGGGTACACCATGATAGTGTTATGAGTGTAAGATCCCAACCTTTTTTAAAGGAATTTACTTCTTTAAATTTTGGTTAAAATTAATTTTATTGGATAAGAAAGTGGTTTTTGGGGTCAAGGGATGTTTTGGGGGCATTCTAGTGGTCTAGGACACAAAATGAGGATAAATTATGCCAAATAGTGTCCAGTTCATAGTTGGATCATGGTTAGAACAAACCGTGCACGTGCCCTAGGAAACCATGCGGCTTACATACCCTTTTTTAGAGTCTAGAAGATGGTTACCAAACTATTTTACAAACCATGTATGTGCTCCTAGGAAAACATCTAACATGTTCCCTCTATGATAAAGGGACCCACTTGGTTGGCACATGGTTTAGTGAATGGTGCAGTCCTTAAAATTTGGGATTATAATATTTTCCCTCCAAATCCTATTTCTTTCTTCCCATATTTTTCATTCCAATAGACTACCTACATCAAGGGTGACAAACCAGAACCCCCCTCCTTGTCCATGAGCTTTTCTCCTTTGATTCTTAGGTGTTTCGTGTACTTTTTGGTGTGAATCAACGATCCGGGTGAGATTAACACTCCTCTTTTCTATATTTTATATATTAAGGCTTGTAGAATATTTATACCCTTATAAATCCCGAAAACCCTCACTTTTTTATCATATTATATGTTTGTAATTTAATCGGTGATTGATTATGAATCAATAGAAGTAATGGTAATAATAATCAACTTTGAGCATGATGTAGTTGGTCTTTAAGATTTGGCATATAATCTCAATCATTAATATGTGTATTTGGTTTTTAAAATGTGTTTTATTAATTCATTTCTTTTTATATGATTATAGAATGTGTTTTGGGCCTTAAACTGAGGTTTGAAACCCTTTACAGACCCCATTGTGTGCATTATATAGTTTGACCTAACTTAGGGCTAACCATGGGGTAATTCAGCCCTCGTAAATGGTGAATAAAGTTGGTAAATAATGATATTGGGGAATTATGAGAGTTAATGGGAAGTAAAAGTGTAATTGGTTATGTGGGTAAGGTTATGGGGTTCATTGAAATGATTATAATTCGATTATTTAAAATACTTGGAGGTTTTCAAATGGTATCAATAGTGTGTTTTGGAGCTTTAACCTGATTATAGATATATTAAAGAAAAATAATGTTTTAAAGTGAGTAATTTTTTGAAAGGAGGTTTTAATATCAATTTAATTTAAAAAGGGGTTTTCATAAGATATTTAAAATGATGTTTGA
Source organism: Viscum album (assembly GCA_963277665.1). Classification (NCBI taxonomy): domain Eukaryota; kingdom Viridiplantae; phylum Streptophyta; class Magnoliopsida; order Santalales; family Viscaceae; genus Viscum; species Viscum album. The sequence goes on along the minus strand of OY728163.1, from coordinate 785,614,949 downwards.
AATGAGGTAATGTTCCCTTTTCATGAAAATGGTTTAATGGTTTTTTGGATGGTCGAAATGGAAACAAAATCCATGGGGAATGTTTTAGTATTCCAAGAGGAAGACTATGTTTTAAATGGTGTCTTCAAGATGATTTAAAATAATTATTTTGATTTTTTTGTTATTCCATGATGTGGTTTTAATGGTCTATTATGACCATAGTCATTGAATTTATCTATTGACTAGTGAGATATAACCCATGATGATTATATTTTCATGTTAACATGGTTATGAAAGGAATCAAAAGATGAATGTGAATAGTTTATGACATATAATAAGGGGGATTTATTCATAATGATATATGTGTTTACTAATTTTTGGGTTTTTGGTACATGTGAAAAAAAATTAAATGAGATTAATGTTAATTATGTACAATTTAAAACATGGAATATGGGATTTTTTGGTACAAGGAAAGTGGTTTTATGGGTTTTGAAATGTAAATGGAAAATGTGTTCATGGGTTAAGGAATTAAGATGATTTATGTGTTGAATGAATTATGATAGGTGAATGTTATGTTTCTTTTTTTAGAATGGTTTGTAAAATTGAATATGTGGTAAATGGTTCAAGGAATCATGAACACATAACTTGATAATGTGGGGTTTTATACATGAGTATCTATGCACGTGGGTCAGGTTGGGATAAGGCTCCAAACCACACCCTTATAATCCACTTGTTAGGGAAGGGTAATGGGGATCTATGACCCTAACAGTTTATTTTCATGAGACTACCTATACTAAGGATCTATGGTAATTGTGATGTATGTGTTTATGAATTTTTTTCCCTCATGAGACAGTTAACATGACCTATTCCCTTATTCACGGTAATTAACCATATTTTTCCACAATGTAAATGATGTAAATGCCTAACCCATGGGAAAAATGATGAGAATGATCAAGTTAATAATATTGACTAATGGGTATGTGGTAGTTTGTGATTAGTGAACACCCCCTATGGTTAAAAGTGTGTTTAACCCCTTATAACTTGGAACATGTGTGACCTGAGTTAATATTTTTGATTGGTTTAATATATAGATATTTATGGATAAAATGTGAAATAGATAATTACATAAATGAATTCCTTATTTCCATGTTTACTTGTTACACTATATTATTTGTAAACAATGTTTTAAAAACTAATTATTACTTTGAAACGATTGATGGTGTCCTACTGTGTTGTAATCACACCCTGCATGAGATACCATGGCCCTTGTGTAAATGATTAGATGATACTTGATTTCAGTTACAATTTTATGGAAGGGACCTTATGTATGGTTCATTCATGGTATTTTTTTCTGGAGAAGGGGGAGTCATGACTGAGTTGGGACATGGGTCTAAGTTCAGGATATTTTTTGGTGTTTTTTATTGTGGATATTATTATAGGACTTCCAAACAAGTAGTGTATTCATCATGTTTTTTATATCATGTTCTATTCGAATACATATTGGAAATTTCACATGATTTCCATTTATTTGATTCTATTGGTTACTATATATGTTAATATTATATATGTTGTGGAATTACTATGAAAAGTGGGTATTGTCTCCGCCAAAATTCCTCCATAAACCCGCACTACTATTCGGTGAGCTCCAGTGTACGTGGAGGCATACATATGGTTATGTAATGACCCAACATGGGGATCCAGTCAGTGGTCACCTAGTCAGGGATGTTACAATGTTGTATCAAGTTATGTATTTTGTCTTACTATTTGTGAAATGGTACATATGAGACTAGAATCGTTTCGAGTTCTGGTAATGACATCATTTCTAGGTTATTATAATCCCACATATGAGAGAATACCCATGTTTCTGCAGGTTGAAATTGATGTTCGGTTGTGTGCATTACTTTTGATTGTTATTTCTACCTTGAGTGGAGAACTTGGATGTGATGTTATTAATTTATGAGGTGTTGTCTCTTAACATGGTAAATATGAGTATGCGTTCACTCATCATGCTCGACACATAGCATTGGTAGGTCATTTGTATGACACTTGTGATTTATAGTACATTGGGATTCATTTTCTAGTAGAGTACATTACAACTAGTAAATTTTTTCTATTGGTTTTTCCCATGAAATATTTGTTAAATAGAAGTTTTTAAATCTATATATGAATAAATAATAGATTATTTTGAAATTTTGTGTTAATAAAAATATTAATGAAAGTATAAACCCTTAGGTTTTGAAAATATAGAGGTTTTAAATGTAAAATATTTGGTTATAATTGGTAATGATATCCCTATTGTTTTGAACGGGCCCTATGTGTGGGTGGTCTGGGTAGTGAGAGTTCCCTATTTTTAACATATAGTTCTTGATCGTGAGACTTTTCTTGGTTTTATTGTATGAAAAAATAGATGATTAGTTTTTGGAAAATTGGGGTGTTTTTATCATGGTTCTGACATATGTGTGTGTGATTTCTTGGTATGAGTCATAGTGTAAATGTTCACTAGGGTGTGTTGGACACAGTATGTTTTCTACTGGGGGAAGGAGTGCCACCTTGTGTAGAGAGTTGGTTGAGATTTAATGTGTATGGATTAGAGATAGAGAGACTGTAACATTTTCATGTTCTTTCTCTAGTTTAGAAAGCTTTTACCATTAGGTCATTGATGATGACATGTGAGAGAGGATGGATGGGTTGTTAGTTCATTTAGGTTCATATGAAAAGATAAGAAATTTTGGACCTTGGTAGTGGCAGGTAGAGAGTGTTTCTTTCTGTGATTTTTTCCTAGATGGATAAGATAGAATATTAATGTTAGGGACAAGTTGGATGGAGAAGGATGTAGGAAGATTTTGTTGTAACATAGTGTTGTCTCTTGTTGACAAAGAAGATAAATCAATTCACATTGTAAAAGACTTGAAAAAAAGACGATGCTTTACTGATTTGTATTTACCAAATATCATAAGTTTAGAGAACTTATGATTCCATCCCTATGAAGGAAAGTGGGAGTAAAGGTGATGCTAGTCATATTCAGTTTTGATTTGAAGGAAATATGCTAGTGGATGACAGGGAAGGTTAAGTACTTTATGATGAAAATATGATGATGCTAAAGGTGTTTGATCAAAGACTATATATCATGATAGATATGGTTCATGATGAAAGTAGTTTTTGGTTGAATACAGTAGATGATAATAAAGCATCATTGGTGTTCATGCCAATCATATTTTAAGTTGATGATATTTCCAAGTGTTTACCAAATTTTTGGGGATGAAAAGGGAGAGATGGAGAAATGTGATTTTGGTAAAGAATGATGTGAACATGTTTGAAGATTCCTTGGTATGTTGCATGCAAGTGGAGTTCCAAGATCTAATCATCAAAATTTGGAAAAGGAAATAGTCGCATGAAATATTGGTTTTTGCATGCAAGATTGAAGGGAGTTTGAAATGTTACGCGCAAGGCATGATTTAGGGAGAGAACATTGAAAAATGGAAAAAGGCATGAAGTCCACGAAAGACGAGGTTGGCATGAAAGAGAATTATGCACCCAGTGAGACCTAAAATGGGGTTTTTCATGATGCATTAGTGTTATGGGTGACGCATCATGGTTTTGCGCGACACGTTATGGTTTTTACATGTGGGGGTCGACGAGGCCTATACATAAGAGGTGACCAACTCTCATTTGATAAGCTCAACACTTAAATAAATCCTGATCTCTGAAGGACATAACAATTTTATGTAAATGGAGTTGCGCAAAAGAAAAAGAGTTGCGCAGAAGAAGGATAAGTTGCATGCAAGAAGAGAGTTGTGCACAAGAGGTGTTTCGGACCAAAAGAAAAATCTTGCATACGTGGCATAAAAGTTGCACATGAGAAACCTAAAAGGGTTTGAAAATGATTTATGTTCAGAACAATAAGTAATTTGTGTGTAAGGTAGTTCTTACCATCTTCTGGGTAAGAAATGGAAGAATTGTTTTGAAAGATCAAACTGTGAAAGTGGATTAAGAAGCACTGAAACATTGCTTTTCTCTATTTGTTCTAAGAGGGTGCACACACACTTTTATATTGTTTTCCAAGTGCTACATGTGTGTAAGGGTATATCCTATTAATTGTATTCGGCACAAAAGGATTGTTTTCTATTGCATTTTGTTGTACTGGATTATTTTCATACCATAACAGGGATGTAGCCACTCATGTTGAGTAGTGAACATTTTAAATCTTATGTTCTTATGGATGTGTGTTTTGATTGTGTTCAGAAGGGAAAGAACTCTTTAATAGGAGGTAAAGGTTGATTCAAAACAAAAATGGAAACATTAATGAAAAAGATATCTCTGATTCACCTACTACCCCTCTCAGTGATATTTGGATATAGACTGGGAAACATCAATTGGTATCAAAGCAACAGGTTCCCTTCATTTTTTCTTTGTTGAAGTGTTGAAGATAAGTTATGATGGAAAATCCGTATTTTTTGAACAGTAAGGGGATTCTGATATTTGATGGGAGGAATTATCATATATGTAATGATGTAATGATGACTTTTTTATGTCTCTTTGGTATAAAGTTCTTGAATCTACATCATATGTATTTCCTTCTATTAATGACAAGGTCCATCCACCTGTTGATAAGAAGAATCTTGAGAATGATAGAAGGGATAAAAATTCATTACTCTCATCTCTTTATGAGAGTGATTTACTAAGATTTCAATATATCGCTACAACTAAATGCATCTGGGATAATCTAAAGAACATCTACGAAGGAAATACAAAATTAAAGAATGAAAAACATCAAATATGGAAGCTGAAGTATGAGGACATGAAAATGGGAGAGTCTGAATCTGTTGGAGAATGCATTACCCAGATAAACAAGATTGTCATTAAAATCAGATTTCTTTGTGAGAAGTTAAAGGATTATATAGTTGTTGAAAATATCTTGAGAATTTTTCCTAAAAATTTGATGATAAAGTTTCATCACTTGAAGACTGAGAACAGAAAAAATTATCTTTGGATGACTTTTATAGAAATATCATCACTTATGAAATGAGAAGATAGAAGAGTATGAAGAGAAAACGAAAAATATGATAGAGAAATTTCTTTCAATGATGCAAAGAAAGAGAAGTTGAAGAAAATTCTTATAGAAGATAAATTCGGTGAATCTAACTCTAAAAATGAGGTATGTCATAATTTTGATGAAATTTTATCCTTTTTTATCTAAAATTTGTAAAGAGAGATAGGGAAATACAAAGCGAAACTCCCTTTGAATTGTTTTGAAAGTGGAGATGTTGGCCACATTGTGGGTAATTTTCCTCAAAATGGGAAATATTAAGATAGTGATGAAGAAGGAATAAGACTAATATAGTCATGGAAGAAACATAGTGAAAAAGATAAATATTCTTGTATAGGTAAGGATAAAAATTTCTTCAAATAAAAAATAAGAAGCTTTTTATCAAAAAATGAAGAAGATGATGATAACAAGAGTGAATATGAAATATATGTTTCTAGGAATGCTAGATGGAGTACCTTATAGGAGAAGTAGTTCTTAAGAAGTGGAAAAACAACTTGAACAGTATTTGTAAGAAGAGATAAAGGAATGTTTGAGAAATATTAGAAGGCTTGCGAAGGAAAACAGGAAATTTACTAATGAAAACTATTCATCAAATGACCAAGAATGTTTTCCTGATAAGAAATAAAAATATTATAAGGATATTGATGATCTGAAAAATTATCTTAAGAGTGAAAAGAATCATAATGATCATCTAGAAGTAATGATAAAGGTAGAAGAATATGAGTTGGAATTTTTCCAACATAAACTTTATAAAGCTGAAGAAAGGAACAGATGGTTCAAAAACTATGTTATAGAAGTCAGTGAAAATTCTACTAAGAATGAACCTAATAAGGATCAACAAAAGTTACCATCAAAAGATGAAAAAAAAAATGAAACTGGTTCTGATAAGAACAATTATGGAAAGGCTAAAAATGTGGTAAATTTTAGAAACAGTGAAAAATCAAAAGCATCTAATAATTCTATGTTCAGAAAGATTTCAACCACTTCTTGTTCTGGTAAATCTAAACATAAATCTGAGCTGAAGAAAAATGTTACAATTGAAAATATAATAGTCAATGGTCAGAAGATTTCTGGTAAGAATATTATTGAGAATCATTCTCACAAATCTGGTTAGTATGGATGTTTCAGAGGTAAATATTTATTCAATGGGTATTGTTGGTATTGTGGTGTATTCAGACACCTGGAAAATATGTGTGGATCAACCAAAAACTTTAATACTATTCCAAAATCATTGAAATATGAGGATTGAGGAGGATTAAATGTTTTAAAAATAAAAAACCTCAAAATAAATTCCATAATACTTCTGAGAAGGTTGGTGTTAAATTTTATAATACATTCCAACCATTGGAAACTATCTGTGAAAGATGTGATCGACATGGACATCTTGTTAAGGGTTTCCTAATTAAGTTACCGAAACAAGAAAAGTTTTTAAAAAATTCTGAGAATCCATAGATTTTAAAGGCCAAGAATTACAGATATTCTAGGTTCTAAAAGAAAGAATTCTTTGTTTTCTGTCCAGAACACATTGACTTGGCTAGGAAATTGGACGAAGCACAACAAAAATTAGTAGAAAAGGATAAAGATAAAGCTCTTTTTTTAAACCGCTTTGAATGATATGAAATGAGAATGACCATGGATATTTGATAGTGGGTTTTCATCTCATATGATAGGAGATATAATGTAGAGACCCGAAGCTTAACGTACATGGACATTACATTACATTTGCGGAATACTTAGTACATAACAAAAAACACACACACAAGGATCGTAATAGTTTAGTGTCTTTGGAAACTCGGAATATAATCTTCTAATCGTGGTGAAAGATCTTCAAAATCTCCCATAATGATCTTCCTTTTTTTTTACCAAAAACCTTTCTTTATATCCTGGGGAAAAGAAAACATAAAAGGGTGAGCTCAAATGCTCAGTAAGGGTAAACAAAAGAAATATCAATCACATCATATACATAAGCACATAACTTTTGGAAATCTTAACCTGCAAAAGAGATCATAATTTCATAACATGGGGTAAATCATGGCAGTGAAATGTAATCACAATAATCATAACTTAAAACATGAAACTTTGTGGCATTCAAACATAATCATAGAGAATCATTTCTTGTTAGGCAAGACTCATTTCCAAGACTATCTTAGTGGACAAAGTCCCTTTCTGAATCGAGTAACCCTCGTTTCAGTCCTATTTCACTGAACCGGTATAACCTACCGTTCCAGCCCACTCTATCTCATGAGATATAAAATATTTACCCAATGCATTGGAGGGAGATATAGGTCCCACCCATCTCATAATGATACCATTCTTATGTGTGCCACAAAATCATAAATCATACATCATTGCATAACCCATGTAGTAAAAATGGGATTCTTAAACATCATGACATCATAAAACAATTCATATAAGATAAAGGAATTCATAAAAATAATTCCATCACAAGATAATCAAATCAATGTAACAATAGGGATAAAAACAGAACCCTAAGTTATCTTAGATGGAAAATAATTTTGATAAAACACTTGAAATGAATTCTTGAGGAAAATATCCTTTCTTCTTCAAAATCAATTTCTTTTCACAAAACGTCATGCAATTTTAAAAGAAAGAGATTTTATTGATAATAGTCATGAAATCTTTTGGAGGAAGCTTCATGAAAATAAGTCTTTATAAAACCGTAAAAATCCGTTCGTGCCGTTTAAGTTTAAAAAAAACATTCTTCTCGTACTTTTGTCGGAAAAGTCAAAAAGTACCTCGTACGAAAAACGACAAAATATTCCTTTCATATCTTTTACTAAAAACTCACCGAAGGGTAAAACTGGATTTAAATAATTTTAGTTGGATGGAAATAATATTACATATTGAGGAAACATGGATTTGGATGATAAAATACACCCCAGTAAATTTCAAAGTATAAACAATCTCGGATAAAAATTGAGATTGCGAGATTTTCCCTTACCTTAGGTCTGATTTGCTTCGTATGTGTCTGAACCTCCTGTATAATGATTTAAATAATGTCATTGACTTATTACAGAATCATATTCATTGTTATTATATCATATATGGTTCACTTATGACATTATATTACCCGTTCTTTTGTAAATTCCATGTTAAAGAAGCGTTTTGGGTAAAATCGTTTCATTTATCGTAGGTGTTTTGACTTGTTGTTATTGACATTATTATTACTTATATCATGAGTTACTTACTTCCAGAATATAAAATATGATTTATATATCATATATATTCAGTATATATATATATAATAGATAGATAAATAAAATGAAAAACATCGTTCATGGAGACGGTAGTCCGTACGTACGCATGAACGCTGTTTTCCTTTCCTTATTGTCTTGAAATGGAAGTAAGTAGATAACATACATATATATATATACATAAATCCAGTAGCTTTATAATGTCATATATTTCATTATTATTTCTTATATATACTTTATAATCATTCTTAAATGGTTAACATGGAGAATGAATCTCATCGCGTCGTGGAGACGGTAGTCCGTACGTACGCACGAGCGATGATATCATTTCCATAAATATTGAATTGAATTGGAGTGGATTATACAATATATCAGAATCAATATGATGTTGTAATAACTATGTATAGTTATTCTTTACACCATTATACCCATCCATGTAAGGTGGTGGTGGAAAATAGATTACACCACGGCGTGGAGACGGTATTCCGTACGTACACACGCGCGGTGATTTCATTTTCCGTAGGATGGATAGATGGTGAAATAGGGTTGTTTCATACTTATAATAACATATCATTATATGAGTGATACTGATGTTATTACTTCATAATGAAACAACCTAAGAAGAAGAAGTGGAAGAAGAAATAAAGATGAAAGAATTGGTAACGGTAATTACCTCTTCTTTGAAGCGCCTCTTTGAGACCTCCTCTTAGGGCAATAAAATTGGTCTTTGAGGAACACCAGAACCTCTAGGATGTTTCTAGGGAAGTGGAGAAGAGATTTTGGCAGGGTTTGGACGAGATTGAGTGCTCAAATTGGTGTGAGGAGGAGGGGGAGGAGGTGTCCTTTTATAAGGGAGGAGAGGGGCACCTTAGGAATACCTCAAAATATTATTTTATATTAATGTCAAAATCGGTTTATAATGGTTCCAAAGGGTCTTATTTCGAAGATAAAGTGGGGATGGGTCGAAATACTATCAACCAATAGGATTTAGACAAGTTTAGGGTATTATTTTAACCTTATCAATTAGATTTAACTCTAAGTTAAATAATTTAACTTTTACCGTGTCTTTTTGTTTTCTTTCACTATATGGTTAATACACTTACTATAACATGCCAAACGAACCCCAAATTGTTTATTATTAATATATATATCCTTATCTAAGTCATTTGGCCGAACCTTAGATTTTTGGGAATAAAATAACAATTAATAATATAATATTTTATTTAAAAACTATTTTGTGTCAATTTTGACACTATTTGATATATGATTTTTGTGAAAGTCATAACAGAATTATATGTTCGAACCAAGTTGATTAAATCAACAATAATATATCATAGTAACCTATAAAATTAGTGGAATTCATAAAAAGTCTCAAATTACATTCATTTGAGCATTTATAACATCAATTATGTTAATATTTCCTTAAAAGGGTAATTACTGCATCATCGTTGTGTGATAACTAAATTAATTTATTTAAAGTCTAAAAATTATAAATAAAATATGATTATGTATGAAATCTTTTTATCTTTCTAATGAATATTTATAGTCGAATTTATCTTATGTATAACCCCATATTAAAAATGTTTTAGTTATTAAACTTTGATTTTAACTATTTTAACTATTCATTAAATAAAATAATATTAAATGTCATAATCTAATCTAAGTGGACCTAAATGGTCATATTATATTCATAAGGTTGTTTTTGGTCGAATTACACTTATCCAATAGAATTAGTACATGTGTTAGGGTAATAGTAATATCATATTTACCCTTAGTTACCCTATTTACTATTAACCGTGGTAAAAAAAGTAAAAAGTTACTATTCACCAAAAATTATTTTCATCTCATTGAACCACATTTTAGTCCTTGATATTAACCGTTTCTGTCGGATTTTCGAAATTCCATTCACAAAAGCGGTAAAATTAAGTTTTATGCAAAATTCAGTTTTTAACCTACCACTTAGTGGTTTCACTATTCATCAAAAATTGAAAGTTTTCAGAAAAATACCAAAATTTCATCCTAAGCTATATTTCATATTCCGAATTCAAAAAAATGTAGTCTATTTTACCAAATTCATAACATAGAAGTTGCATTAATTAATTTTATAATTAAATCCCGCTGTTAAAACAAATAGCGTGTTTTTAAGAAACAATATCTATCAAAAGATTGACACTTGTTTATGTCTGGTTTAAATGTGAAATTAAATCCAATGACCAACATTGTATTAAATTGTAAAAATATATTCTAAATATACTTTAAAACAACTCAAATTAATAATTTATCACTATTAATTATTTTTATTAAAAAAGTTGTTTTAAATTATAATTTAGTAATTTTCACTATTCATCAGAATATGAAAGTTTTCCGAAAAGTACCAAAATTTCACCTTAGGCTAAATTCGATACTCCGAATCCAAAAATGAAGTCCATTTTGAGAGCTAAAATTTCTAAAATTTTAAAAGGTGGTTATTACTATTCATAACGGCTAGTTATAATAATATTTTAATAGCATATCGTTGTTTAGTGAAACTCGGTATTGCGTACTAGACACGCTATCGAGGAAGGTCGCGATTGCGTGTAATGCAAGGCAGGTCAAGGATGCGTGTTGTGCAAGCTCCTTTTGGTGTAGCGTACAACACAAGACATTAGTGAAATAAAAAAGAATATTTTTCATAAAATCTCGGGCTGTTACATTCTACCCCCCTTAAAATGAATTTCACCCTCGAAATTCGTCGGGGTTATAAATGGTTTACTATTCGAAAGTTTCTTTAATAGAAACCCACATCGTAAAAAGGAATATCAAAACTTGGCTTTAAAAACTAAAGTATGAAATGTAACGATTACCCAAATAAACTAATCACTGGGTTTCCACATAGGTGAAAATATGGATATGGAAGAGAAATATAACCATCATGTTCTGATGGAGAGTGGTAGAGAACATGGCTATGGAAAATCCAGTAATCACAAATCCATAAATTTGTGACGATATAAGGTACCATCTGATTCATCAGGTATAAGATCACTAGGACAACATTTTTGGTTTTCAAGATCATTTCCCTAAAGTTGAAAATTTGAATTAGAATAAATACTTTCTTTATTTTGGTACAATCTCACTGTTGTTCATGCCTTGAACAATTTCCACTTCATCTCTTAAATAAATGAAGTTGAATTTGTTATTCGTGAAGTGTTAGCAGATCATGTGATAGAATTACGGGTCATTCCATCTGTCTCAAACAAAAAATTATATACATAAGTCGATCTATAGTGAGATTAATCACATATGTTTCCTAAAATGGACTTATACTTCATATATCATACTGCTTAATATAATAAAACTAGTTTCTACTAAACAGGGACTTCCTGTAGGCCAGTGGTAGGCAATAAAGGTCAGTCGCACTTCGGTTGTGGGTTCGATTCCCACAGCCTTGTCCGAAGCGATGGGCTGTCGCCCATCCTGCAGGTTGTCCTTTTTCTAAAACTACATTACTATAACATCCCATCAATAATATCAAAAAAAAACTTCTATCCTTAAACAATACTCACTTATGTCCAACATAATCCATTTCAATCTTTAGGCTTATCCATAATACTGCAGTCCACTCTCATAACATAGTGAAAACGATTACCAGAGATTTAATACCATCGTTGATCCCCATATATCATAAGATATGTTTTGTTGGTCACATTCCAAACATTCAAAGTCCTTAATCATGTATTCTCTTGAATACCTTAGTGAAAACATGAATGCAGTTTAAAGTTAACACTTTCCACATACCAAAATCCTCAAAATTCTATATACTCAAACCATGATATCACTTAGTCCTTATATCAATCATGAGCTCATGAATACTATTAAACATTTCATTTTCTCGTTTTCCCTTCATTATGCGCATATCATCTTATTTCCAAAAAAAATCTCAATCACTTTGAATACCACATCAATAAATATTGCAATACTCAATGATACAACATTATTTTGGAATCCCATTACATAAACACTTAATCATTCCACCACATCGTTGTCATATTCAACATTTCCAATAGTGATCGCATGTGACTTCCCTTTGTCCTTTGCCTTCAGTGGTTGCTCATGTTGATCATCACTAACCCTTGGATTAGGGCATTTATTAGCATAATGCCCCATTTCCTTGCACTTGAAGCATTGAAGTGTTGGTGGTGCGTTCTCTGCAGTGTTTTCTTTATTCACATCATTAGAAACCCTTTTTCCATTACTTCGACACTCAGCTTCTCGATGACCTTCTTTTCCACACTTAAAACATTTTCTAGTCCCTTTAAGACAATCTCCACCATGCTTCTTTCCACACTTTGTGCATAAGGAAACATTCATCTTCTTTTCACCATTATTCTGAGATTTCTCCTTGAACTCCATCTTTCGTTTCTTGTCAAAACCATGAGATGGATATGTAACACCAACTTCCATTTCTACCTTGATAGCACAACGCACAATTTCTTCATAGCTACTGAAGTCTCTTATAGCTAATGCCCTTCGAAGACTTGGTTTTAAGCCACTGAAAAATCGATCAACTTTACTTTCAGGTTGGATGATAATGCCAGATGCATACCTTGCAAGTCTTGTAAAATTTGCTTCGTATATACCAACAGATTCATCATCCTTTTTCTTTAGTTCAAGAAACTCCTTCTCCATCTTTGTTCGAAGAATACGAGGGAAGTACTTATTGAAAAATAAGTTCTTGAACTCGTCCCATTCCATGGCCTCAATTTCATCTCTTTGCCTTGTATTCTTGATAAGATTCCACCATTGATCAGCTTCACCTTCCAAACGATATACTGCTAAGATGACTTTATCATGTTCAGAACATTAAAGAACTGAAAATATCTTTTCAGTGGTACTGATCCATTGTTCAGCAACAAGTGGATCAGAAGACCCACTGAAAGAAGGTGGACGTTGCCTCATGAAGGACTCAATAGAATATTGTTCCCTTCTCTGCTCATTTGGAAGTCCAGAATGATTCATAGCTTGTGTAAGTATAGCAATAAGATTTTTCACTCCATCTCCCATAACATTTGTTTGTTCAGGAGGACAATCATTGCATTGTCCATTGCATTGATCAACACGGTTCCTTCGGGTTCCAGCCATCGTATAAAACCCAAAAAGAATAGTGTGAGAGGCAAAAATCATAATAAAGGGGGAGTAACTTCAATATCTAACATCTTTGGTCTAATCTAATATTGTTACCATAGTTCTAGGACTATATCCTATATGTATACTTATCCTTAGGGACATCCCTAGACATACCTTAGAAATATCTCTAGGGATCTCACTAACGTTTTCGCATTCTAGTTTCCAAAGGTTGACTAAACCTTTCCTCTGATACCAACTGTAGAGACCCGAAGCTTAACGTACATGGACATTACATTACATTTGCGGAATACTTAGTACATAACAAAAAACACACACATAAGGATCGTAATAGTTTAGTGTCTTTGGAAACTCGGAATATAATCTTCTAATCGTGGTGAAAGATCTTCAAAATCTCCCATAATGATCTTCCTTTTTTTACCTAAAACCTTTCTTTATATCCTGGGGAAAAGAAAACATAAAAGGGTGAGCTCAAATGCTCAGTAAGGGTAAACAAAAGAAATATCAATCACATCATATACATAAGCACATAACTTTTGGAAATCTTAACCTGCAAAAGAGATCATAATTTCATAACATGGGGTAAATCATGGTAGTGAAATGTAATCACAATAATCATAACTTAAAACATTAAACTTTGTGGCATTCACACATAATCATAGAGAATCATTTCTTGTTAGGCAAGACTCATTTCCAAGACTATCTTAGTGGACAAAGTCCCTTTCTGAATCGAGTAACCCTCGTTTCAGTCCTGTTTCACTGAACCGGTATAACCTACCGTTCCAGCCCTGTCTATCTCATGAGATATAAAATCTTTACCCAATGCATTGGAGGGAGATATAGGTCCCACCCATCTCATAATGATACCATTCTTATGTGTGCCACAAAATCATAAATCATACATCATTGCATAACCCATGTAGTAAAAATGGGATTCTTAAACATCATGACATCATAAAACAATTCATATAAGATAAAGGAATTCATAAAAATAATTCCATCACAACATAATCAAATCAATGTAAAAATAGGGATAAAAACATAACCCTATGTTATCTTAGATGGAAAATAATTTTGATAAAACACTTGAAATGAATTCTTGAGGAAAATATCCTTTCTTCTTCAAAATCAATTTCTTTTCACAAAACGTCATGCAATTTTAAAAGAAAGATATTTTATTGATAATAGTCATGAAATATTTTGGAGTAAGCTTCATGAAAATAAGTCTTTATAAAACCGTAAAAATCCGTTCGTGCCGTTTAAGTTTAAAAAAAACATTCTTCTCGTACTTTTGTCGGAAAAGTCAAAAAGTACCTCGTACGAAAAACGACAAAATATTCCTTTCATATCTTTTACTAAAAACTCACCGAAGGGTAAAATTGGATTTAAATAATTTTAGGTGGATGGAAATAATATTAAATATTGAGGAAACATGGATTTGGATGATAAAATACACCCCAGTAAATTTCAAAGTATAAACAATCTCGGATAAAATTGAGATTGCGAGATTTTCCCTTACCTTAGGTCCGATTTGCTTCGTATGTGTCCGAACCTCCTGTATAATGATTAAAATAATGTCATTGACTTATTACAGAATCATATTCATTGTTATGATATCATATATGGTTCACTTACGACATTATATTACCCGTTCTTTTGTAAATTCCATGTTAAAGAAGCGTTTTGGGTAAAATCGTTTCATTTATCGTAGGTGTTTTGACTTGTTGTTCTTGGCATCATTATTACTTATATCATGATTTACTTACTTCCAGAATATAAAATATGATTTATATATCATATATATTCAGTATATATATATATAATAGATAGATAAATAAAATGAAAAACACCGTTCATGGAGACGGTAGTCCGTACGTACGCATGAACGCTGTTTTCCTTTCCTTATTGTCTTGAAATGGAAGTAAGTAGATAACATACATATATATATATATATACATAAATCCAGTAGCTTTATAATTTCATATATTTCATTATTATTTCTTATATATACTTTATAATCATTCTTAAATGGTTAACATGGAGAATGAATCTCATCGCGTCGTGGAGACGGTAGTCCGTACGTACGCACGAGCGATGATATCATTTCCATAAATATTGAATTGAATTGGAGTGGATTATAAAATATATCCGAATCAATATGATGTTGTAATAACTATGTATAGTTATTCTTTACACCATTATACCCATCCATGTAAGGTGGTGGTGGAAAATAGATTACACCACGGCGTGGAGACGGTATTTCGTACGTACGCACGCGCGGTGATTTCTTTTTCCGTAGGATGGATAGATGGTGAAATAGGGTTGTTTAATAATTATAATAACATATCAGTATATGATTGATACTGATGTTATTACTTCATAATGAAACAACCTAAGAAGAAGAAGTGGAAGAAGAAATAAAGATGAAAGAATTGGTAACGGTAATTACCTCTTCTTTGAAGCGCCTCTTTGAGACCTCCTCTTAGGGCACTAAAATTGGTCTTTGAGGAACACCAGAACCTCTAGGATGTTGCTAGGGAAGTGCAGAAGAGATTTTGGCAGGGTTTGGCCGAGCTTGAGTGCTCAAATTGGTGTGAGGAGGAGGGGGAGGAGGTGTCCTTTTATAAGGGAGGAGAGGGGCACCTTAGGAATACCTCAAAATATTATTTTATATTAATGTCAAAATCGGTTTATAATGGTTCCAAAGGGTCTTATTTCGAAGCTAAAGTGGGGATGGGTCGAAATAATATCAACGAATAGGATTTAGACAAGTTTAGGGTATTATTTTAACCTTATCAATTAGATTTAACTCTAAGTTAAATAATTTAACTTTTACCGTGTCTTTTGGTTTTCTTTCACTATATGGTTAATACACTTACTATAACATTCCAAACGAACCCCAAATTGTTTATTATTAATATATATATCCTTATCTAAGTCATTTGGCCGAACCTTAGATTTTTAGGAATAAAATAACAATTAATAATATAATATTTTATTTAAAAACTATTTTGTGTCAATTTTGACACTATTTGATATATGATTTTTGTGAAAGTCATAACAGAATTATATGTTCGAACCAAGTTGATTAAATCAACACTAATATATCATAGTAACCTAGAAAATTAGTGGAATTCATAAAAAGTCTCAAATTACATTCATTTGAGCATTTATAACATCAATTATGTTAATATTTCCTTAAAAGGGTAATTACTGCATCATCGTTGTGTCATAAATAAATTAATTTATTTAAAGTCTAAAAATTATAAATAAAATATGATTATGTAGGAAAGCTTTTTAGATTTCTAATGAATATTTATAGTCGAATTTATCTTATGTATAAACCCATATTAAAAAAAATTTAGTTATTAAACTTTGATTTTAACTATTTTAACTATTCATTAAATAAAATAATATTAAATGTCATAATCTAATCTAAGTGGACCTAAATGGTCATATTATATTCATGAGGTTGTTTTTGGTCGAATTACACTTATCCAATAGAATTATTACATGTGTTAGGGTAATATTAATATCATATTTACCCTTAGTTACCCTATTTACTATTAACCGTGGTAAAAAAAGTAAGCAGTTACTATTCACCAAAAATTATTTTCATCTCATTGAACCACATTTTAGTCCTTGATATTAACCGTGTCTGTCGGATTTTCGAAATTCCATTCACAGAAGCGGTAAAATTAAGTTTTATGCAAAATTCAGTTTTTAACCTACCACTTAGTGGTTTCACTATTCATCAAAAATTGAAAGTTTTCAGAAAAATACCAAAATTTCATCCTAAGCTATATTTCATATTCCGAATTCAAAAAAAATGAAGTCTATTTTACCAAATTCATAACATAGAAGTTGCATTATTTAATTTTATAATTAAATCCCGCTGTTAAAACAAATAGCGTGTTTTTAAGAAACAATATCTATCAAAAGATTGACACTTGTTTATGTCTGGTTTAAATGTAAAATTACATCCAATGACCAAAATTGTATTAAATTGTAAAAATATATTCTAAATATACTTTAAAACAACTAAAATTAATAATTTATCACTATTAATTATTTTGATTAAAAAAGTTGTTTTTAATTATAATTTAGTAATTTTCACTATTCATCAGAATATGAAAGTTTTCCGAAAAGTACCAAAATTTCACCTTAGGCTAAATTCGATACTCCGAATCCAAAAATGAAGTCCATTTTGAGAGCTAAAATTTCTAAAATTTTAAAAGGTGGTTATTACTATTCATAACGACTAGTTATAATAATATTTTAATAGCATATCGTTGTTTAGTGAAACTCGGTATTGCGTACTAGACACGCTATCGAGGAAGGTCGCGATTGCGTGTAATGCAAGGCAGGTCAAGGATGCGTGTTGTGCAAGCTCCTTTTGGTGTAGCGTACAACACAAGACATTAGTGAAATAAAAAAGAATATTTTTCATAAAATCTCGGGCTGTTACATATAAATATGATGAACAATGTGAAAGACTTCAAATAAGTAACAGTTACATTTTGTAATGACCAATTTTTGAGGATCAATGGTGTTGGATCTGCCATCATCGGAAAAGAAAAATGAAATTCATGTAAACATTATATGTTGATGGTCTGAAACACAATCTGCTAAGTTTTTCACAACTCTCTGATGAGAGAAAAAATTTCCTTTAAAAAATATGGGTTTCTTTTGAAAAGTGAAAATGATGGAAATGTAGTTACAAGAGGACAACGTACAAAAAGGAATTTTTTCCAAGTTGGTGAAGTACAAAAATCTTGTTACATGGGTGTGGTGGATGAAAATCAGTTATTTTATAAAAGGAAAGGTTATATGTGTCATAGAAAAAATTTTAAGATATCAATTTGAGATAGTGTGCAAGACATGCCTAATTTATCAAGAAGAAGAGATTGGTGGTGCACATTCTGTGAGAAATGGAGGATTGAAAGAACTATGTATAAGAGAGTTTAAATTCTCTAAAAATGACCCTTGGAACTTATAAATTCAAATATCTATGGACCAATGAGAAAGAAATCTACAAGTAAAGAGAAGTAATTTATTACATTTATTAATGACTTCACTCTCATTACTGGTGTTATGTATATGATACATAAGTCAGATGCTAGGAAAATGATAAAGAGATTCAAGAGGAAAGAAGAGAAGGAATGTGAGTATTTAGTGAAGAAGTTGAGAACTAATAATGGTGGTGATTATAATAATTAAGAGTTTGAATTTTATCAAGAGAAGTATGGAATTCGGCCTAAGTTCAGTTCACCATACAGACCTCAAAAAAATGGGGTTGTTGAAAGAAAGAATATAAGTCTACTAGAAATAGGGAGAACTACGTTACTTAATGTAGTATTGTTCATTATTATTGGAGGCAATTCGTGAACACTGCTATTGATATTCAAAACCGATGTTTCTGTCAGCCAAAATCAGAGATGAATCCATATGAAATATTCTATCGAAAAACTCCAAGTCTGAAAAACTTAAGAGTTTTTTGGATTCCATTAATTTTAAAGAAAAATGGTGGAAACTTTGGATAGTTTGAGAAAATAGGAGATGTTGGAATTTTTCATGGATATGCTCCAGAAGGAAAAGGATATAGATGTCTACAAAATTAAATGGGTTGAATTATTGATTCTTCAGATGTGATTGTTGTTGAAAATGTTGAGAAAGAAAAGATGTCATATACTAATGTGTAAGTTGACCAAGATATACTATATTTTGATTACAATTATGATAATGTTGAAGACTATGTTAATCCTACTCAACAAGAGGAATCTGACTCAACAATCTCAAGTGATGGGGATGAAATTCGAACAGCTCATCCTAGTCTGAGAAAAAAGTGGAGGCTTAGAAAATTAATTGAGATCAACATCAGTGGGATCAAACAAGAAGAACAATGAATGTTATTACACACACATCTCTCTAATCGAATGATGAACCGAATAATGTAAATGAAGCATTTGAGAATCCGGAATGGGTTTAGGATATGAATGAAGAACTTGATCAGATGTAGAATGATACTTGGGAACTTGTACCCAAAATGGACAACAAGAACATTATTGGTAAAAAGTGTGTTTTTTGAAACAAGCTAAACGAAGAAGGTGAAGTGATAAGAAACAAAAAAAATATTGGTTAGAAAATGGTATTCACAAATTGAATGAATTGATTTCGATGAAACCTTTTCTCTAGTGGAAAAGTTAGTAACAATCTGAATCATTCTTTCTATTTCTCCACAATGTGGTAAAAATCATTAAAATTGATGTAAAATACGCATTCTTGAATGGTGATTCTAATGAGTAATTTTACATTGATCAACCATGTATATTTGTTATTGGTAAGGATTAAAGTTATGTGTATAGGTTGAAGAAGTATTTTTATGGTCTAAAATAGGCTCTAAGGGAAAGGTATTTTAAATTGGTTACCTTATTGAGGAAGATTAATTTCGAGAAAGGTAAAGTTGACATCAATCTATACATCAAGGAATTTATGGAGTTTTCTCTCATTGTAATTATTTATGTTGATGAAATTATCTTTTCTAGAAATGATGAAAGATTATGTGAATGATTTTTTGAGGATATAAAGAAGTCATTTTAGATTTACATTCTAGGAGAAATTAAATACTTTCTTTGGTTGAAAATTTTATAGAAGAGAAGCCATATTTTTATTTCTCAAGAAAATTATGTTGAAGAACTTCGGAAGAAGTTTGGTGTGGAAAATTAAAAACCAGTTTCAACACCAATTTTAGTGGTAACGATGTTATCTAAAGATGGAGAAGGCAAGGAAGCTGATCAGAAATAGTTTCGAAAGATGATTGGATGTCTTTTATATTTGACTGCCTTAAGACTCGAAATCATCTATGATGTTACCCTATGTGCATGTTTTTAGAGAGATCCTAAAGAATCACATTTGATTACAGGAAAATTAATTCTCAGATATATCAATCGAAGAACAAATTTTGGAATTAGGTATGACAGCTCAGAAAAATATTGAGCTGTTTAGGTATTAAGGTGTTGATTGGGAAGAAAAATTGATGATAAAAAATCCACAACTCGTGGAGTTTTTTTTAAGGAAATGTTTTTTTTAGTTGGCATATAAAGAAATAGAATTTAGTAATACTTATAATAGCTGAAGGTGATCATGTTTCTTCCACTCAAGCTTCTACCCAACTTGAGTGGATAAAGACTGAGTTGGAAGATCTACTTGTTGAAGAAAAGTTATCATTGCTCTTGGGTTGTGACAATAAATGCACAATCAATCATACATGAAACCCAATACAATATTCTTATTCAATGCATATTGACATCAAGTAACACTTCATCAAAGAGAATGTGTAGAAGAATTAATTATGTCTAGAGTACGTTCCTACATTGGAACAAGTTTCTAACATATTCAAAAAAACATTACCAAAGGAACCATTTGATAAATTGAGGTTGATCATGGGTCTCTAACCTCCTTTTAATCATGTTTAAGGTATGTATATATGTCCCCACTATTAACATACCATTGGATAGTGTTGTAATTGGGGATATTTTTTTCATAAATCTATACTTATGGAAGCATGCATATAGGTGGAGTTGTGGGTAAGCTGTGAATCCAACATGTATGTGTGTAAACTATTCATACAGTTTGTTAGAGTTGTTGTATAAACAATATCA
The DNA here is from genome assembly GCA_963277665.1 of Viscum album. Classification (NCBI taxonomy): domain Eukaryota; kingdom Viridiplantae; phylum Streptophyta; class Magnoliopsida; order Santalales; family Viscaceae; genus Viscum; species Viscum album. The sequence continues at coordinate 785,593,926 of OY728163.1, read as the reverse complement.
TTTTATTCCAAGAATGTTAGAGAAGTGAAGAATGTTGAATTATAATCTTGAAATATGTTCGGAAGAAGGATGAGGGGATATGATCATGAAATTTCATAGTCACTGCTCTTGGATAGCATGGTTTTGGTTGTCAATAATTCTTATTTCCTACAATGAGTTAGCTCACGTAGTCTTTGAATTGTTGATAAGTAATCCATTTTTTTAGAATACAAAGTTCAGTGATTTATGAATATTGGTTGACAACAAAATCCAAAGGGGGATATTATTATGACCAAGTTAGATGGAGATGGAAGTAAAAGAGTTTGTTGTTATAGAGTGTTGTATTTTTTTGTCAAAGAAGATAAATGAATTAACATTGTAAAGGACTTGAAAACAAGACGATGCTTCAGTGATTGGTATTTTCAAAATATCATAATTTTTTAGAACTTCTCATGTCATCCCTATGAAGTAAAGGTGGAGTAAAGGTGATGCCAGTCATATTCAGTTTTGATTGGAAGGAAAGATTCTAGTGGATGACAGGGAAGGTTCAGTACTTTATGATGAAAATATGATGATGCTAAAGGTGTTTGATCAAAGACAATATATCTATATAGATATGGTTTCTGATGAAAGTATTTTTTTTGTTGAATACACTAGATGTTAATGAACCATCATTGGTGTTCATGCCAAATAATATTTTAAGGTGACAATGTTTCGAAGTGTTTTCCAAATTTTAGGGGATAAAAAATGAGAGATAGAGAAATGATATTTTGGTATATAATGATGTCAAAATGTTTTAATATGATATGGTGTGTTGCGCACATGTTGAGTTCCAATATCTAAACATAGAAATATGGAAAAGGAAATACTCATGCGAAAGACTTGTTTTTGCGTGCAAAAATGAAGGGAGTATGAAGTGTTTCGTGCAAGGAGTGATTCAAGTCCATAACATTGAAAAATGGAAAATGAATAAATTTTGTGAAATACAAGGTTGGTGTGAAAGATAATTACGCACCCAATGTGATGTCAAATGGTTTTTCTATGATGCATCAAGATTTTTCAATATGCGTTAGGGTTTTTGCACATGGGGGTCGATTAGGTGTATAAATAAGAGGTGACCCCCTCACATTTGATAAGATCGACACTTATATATATATACCATGCTCTGAGGCACGGTCTAATTTTATGTATAGGGAGTGTCATGAAATAAATAGAGTTATGAGCAAGATGGATAAGTTGAACACAAGAAGAGAGTTGCACACAAGATTGATGTTACGTGCACAATGTGTTTCATGAAAAAACTCAAATATTGTGTGCATGGAATAAAAGTTGCACACAAGACACCTAAAAGGGTGCGTGAATGATTTATGTTCAGAACAAGTAGGATGTTTTGTTCAAGCTAGTTATTACCAGCTTTTGGGTAAGAAATAAAAGAATTGTTTTGAATGATCAAACAGTGAAAGAGTATTAAGAAGCACTAAAACATTATTTTTCCCTTTTGTTATAAGAGTGTGCACACACACTTGCGTATTGTATTCCAAGTGACACATGAGTGTAAGGGTATATCCTACTCGCTATATTCCACACTAAAGTATTGTTTTCTAGTGGATTATGTGGTACTGGATTGTTTCTGTACCATACCAAGGATGTAGCCACGCTTGTTGAGTAATGAACCTTTTAAATCATTTCTCCATATGGATGTGTGTTTTGATTGTGTACAGCAGGTAAAGAACAATTTAACAAGATGAAAATGTTGTTTCAAAACAAAAAGTTAAAAATAAAAGAAAATGATATCACTGATTCAACCTCTCCCCATATCAATGATACATGGATCCTGATAGGGAAACATCAATTAATGGTTTTGGAAAGTGACTTTAGTGGTGGTTATGGGTTGATAGTTTTGGGATATCTATTAGTTCCCCATTAAGTTGGGCCCAGTATAGAAGATTCAATGGGACACGAATCACTAGTGGTTTCATTAGAGGCTGGATTGAGGCATAGTCAGTGAGTGTGAAAAATTGTATGGTTGTTCCTTGGATTCCTTATCAGGAGGTACCCCGAGAGATTTCGATTGGATGTAAAGTCAGTTTTGGAAATAGGAATGTTTTTTAGGAGCCTTGACCTATGGCCCTCATGGTGTTTCATGCAAGAGATGATGTTGATTTTGGTTAAGCGGGACTGGAGTGAAGAAAGCATGGATTGGAACTTCTAGTATGGAAGTGACACCTGGGGGTAGTGGTGTTCACAACGTTGGGATTTATTATATGAATAGTTGGTTCATTGGATGATAATGTTGAGAATTACTCATATCCAATTACATTGATGAACAATGTGGCATGGTCAGATGATTGAGCGGGTGTTGGTCCTAGATCAGTTCATGTATGAGATGTGTAACCTAGAATTGGGTTTTGTGTGATGTCGTAGGAATCTATGGGACCATTAATAATTTAAGGAGGTCTTACATGGTCTTTCTTTGTAATGACATGACTCCATTTGGGATATATGGATAGATGTCTCTTGATAGAATCCTATACAATCTTTGTGGGGGTCATAGTGGGAAGTGCAGGTTATGTGAGACGTAGTGGGTTTCGGTTCAGTGTGGTAATCGATGTGTTTTGTATAAATATCCAAGGTAGTAATGGAATAAATCTATTGGAGTAACATTAGTGGTGATAGGGGGAATGTTGGTTTTGAATTATTGTAAGAGTTTTATGAAGTGGTTGTGATTTTTTGTTAAAAATCACATTCAGGAAGTGGTGTTTGAGTGCGATGAAACATTGGTAGATATGGAATCACAATAATTTTGGTAGACTAATGTTTCCCTATAGTGTAAGGTGAAATAAGAGATGAATAGTTGGTGTTGGTGTTGGTAAAAATCTTCTTAGTACAATTTTATTTAGTGATGATCATCTCCATTTTTTTGACATTTTAATAGGTGTAGTGAGAAGGATGTGGATTTACGCCTAGCGATTGAGTGTTTTTTAGTTCTATATGAGTTATATTAGACCTTATTCTCTTGGGGAAGAATATTTGGAGTCTTTTTTTAGTATTAAATCATTGACTGGTTGTACAATGGTCCTCATGATAGACTAGAATTCGAAAATTTCCATGGATTCCATTCTTATATGCTGAGAACTAGTAGCTTGTAACATTGGTTTTGATGTTCTGGGAAGGACGAACATCCAAATCCAAGTTTTAGATTCATATATTTATTGAATCATGACCCATGGTGGTTAAAATTTCTTGAGGAAAGTGGTGAGAACAAAACTTCTTTGGTAGGGAGAGGTAGGTCTATCGTGGATGAATATAGCATGTCATGGAGTGGATGTGGTGGAATCAGGATGCTAATGAAAAGTATATAATAGAATGTTTGGATTCCATTGGAAGGCCATGTGGTCTATATATGTAGTGTTATATCTATTCAATTTACTTCATTGAACTCGGGTTTCTTTTAGACGTGATATAGTTCTTTTCAACGTGACATGTGTGTGGGTAATATAGAACTAACAATGGTTCGTGGAGTAGTGGATGAAATGGTGGTGATGTTTCATCAGAGGATGAGAATGGACTCTAGTATGTGTGAATAATTTATAGGAAAACCCGTAGGTAATAAAGCATCATGTCCATGAATATGATGAAATTCCAATGGTGGATGTTGGGTTCCAATAGAGTGAGTCGGCTTGGATGGCTTTACTCGGGTAGTTAAACGGAAATGAATTTAAAGGGAATTAACACATATTTGGTTAATGTTGAGATGTTAGGTTTGAAAAATTGTGAGAATGTATTTTAAGGAATAACCATGTTTTCTATGGTTGAAAAAGATATTAAAACATTGTGATTAATCTGGGTGGTCTTGACGACAAGGAAGAGTTCCAAATTTAGGTGGAGTTTATATGGATTTATGGGTTTGGTGAGTTGGAAAACACATCGAGTAAGTTTCCAACATAGATTTAAGGTCTTGTTGGTCTCCTTATTGATGGTAGAGGTGCCCAACACACTAGGTTATGGCAGTGAGTATCTATGGTATATAGCGTGGAGCACCAAAGTGGACAAGTGGTCGGTTGGTGATGTTATATGTATTATGAGTTGGATATACATAGGTAGGATCCCTCTTGGTGAAGAGATGTTGGTGAGGGGGGTTGGATTAGGGTTTGACAGGTTGAGCTCATTAAGATGACAGTTATTAGTGGTTTCATAATGGATGTTCATAAACGTGGTGAGTTTGTTGGGACACAAGTTATGGACCAATACATGATGGATAGTGTGGTTGGAATCAGCATATCCCATCAGCGATAGAGATCTTGGGTCACTAATGGTCTTTTTGAAACTATGTGTGATAGTGCTAAGAGTATTGGAACATGATTGGTGGAGATGATCATACAAAGGGAATTCAAGTCAGCTCTACTAGGGTATCATAGAGACTTGTTGGATTCCATGCCATGGTGGACCAGTGATGTTACCTAAACTATTCCCATGTGTCAGTGTTGGGAGTGAAGAGTTTGAGGTTGATTCATCCTTAATAATAATTATGTGAATGTCTGTTATTTATGGTGGATATGGTCTCTTAGGGTAGTACTATTTTATGGGTTTGAGTTTTATAATGGCATGTGCATTTCTGGGAGAATGTATGAGATACTAATGCTCACATGGGGGCCATGTAGCCCAACCTTTGTAATTGGAGAATCAATGAGGTTTGGGAGTATGACCCAAGGATGAGAAGTTATATGGTGGAGATTCTATAAGATACCAACCTTTCATGAAGGTTTTTCATTATTTAAATTCTAGTTAAAGATCCTTTTTTTGAAAATGAAGTGGTTCTTGAGTGTATGGAAATAATTAGGGGTATTTCGGGGGTGTGGGACATGAAATGAGGAGAAAAGAGGACAAACATGGTGCAATGCACAGTTAGCACATAGTTAGAACAAACCGTGCACCTAGGACATGAAACCATGTTTCTGGGGGACCCATTCAAGTATTGTTTATCACACGGTTACCGCTTGTTTTTTTAAACTATGTAGGTGATCTAAAGAAATTGTGTGGCTTGGCCGCTCATTGAAAAAGGGAGTTGCGTAGATAGTGAAATGTTTTTCAAAAAATAGGACCAAACTATGCTTCCTTTAAAAAGTAGTGGTTTTACCATTTCCCCTACCTATACTATTTATATCTTCATTGATTTTCACCCCATTTGAATCCCAATAGAAAGGGTGATGAACCAGAATCCCCATCCTTCTTTAGGTAATTTTCTCCTTCGATTCATCAGTATATGGGTGTCGTTTGGTGTGAATAGATGATTTGGGTGAGTCTAACACTCCTCCTTTCTTTATTTTATAAATTTGGTCCTATAAAATAAATTATATCCTTCTAAATCCCTAATACACTGAAAGTTTCAGTTGATTCTAATTTTGGTCTTAAATATGTGTTTAGGTTCAAATCAATGGATGTGTTTGGTCTAGTAATTATCCTTGAGCATGATGTAGGTGGTATTTAATCTTTGGCCCATAGTCTTGATGTTTTATATGTGTATATGGTTCGGCCAATGTTTTTCCTTATTCTATTTCTTTTTATTTTATTACGGAATGTGTTTTGGGCCTTATATTAAGGTGTGAAACCCTTCATGGACCCATTGGGTGTCTTGGTGAGTGAGACCAAACCTAGGGCTAATCATGGGGTATGTCGGACCCTTATAACAGGGGAATAAAATTAGTAAACAATGAGATAGGGGATGTATGAGAGTGTATGGGTAGTAAAATTTAAATTGGATGTGTGGGTAGTGTTAATGGGTTCATTAAAATTATTATATGTTGTATTTTGTAAATACCTATCCGGTCTAGAAATTTTTTCAAGGGTGTGTTTTGGGGATTTGAACCGATTATATATTTATTGAAGTAAAATGTTTTTTTTAAGTTATAAAGGTTTTAAAAGCTGGTGTTGACGACATATTGATTCAAAAAATGGTTTTCTTAATAGATTTGAAATGATTTTTGAAATAAGGGAAATGTTCCCTTTATCTAAAAATGGTTGAAGGGGTGTTTTTACAGTTTAAATGGATACAAAATCTTTGGGGAATGTTTTATATTTCATATGGTAAGATCATATTTTAAATGGTGGATTCATGATGATTTAAAATAAGTAATATGAATTTTTTTATACCATTATGTGTTTTAATGTAATTTTTGAACCATAATGATGGAATTTATATACGGGCTAGTGAGAGAGGACCCATTATGTTGTCATGTTCACATGGTTATAAAATGAACAAAATAATGATTGTTCATCCTTTATAATATAACATAAGGGGTTTTTTATAATGATATATGAGTTTAATAGTTATGTTTTGTGTTGGTAAATGTAAAATGGTTTGTAAATGAAATTAATGTTAATTTTCTATAGTTGACAGCATGAAAAAAGGGAGTGTTTTGTATAATGAAATTGGGATAATGAGTTAAGAAATGTAAAGGGTAATTGTGTTAATGGTTTAATTCATAAAGATTATTTATGTGTTGAATTAAATATGAAATGTTAACATTATGTATATTGATTTAGAACTGGTTGTGTAATGTTATTTGTGGTAAATATTTCTGATAAGAATGTGAACATGGATCGGTAGTGTGGGGTGTATGACCCCGGTTTTTGGAAAGGTATGTTTTTGTTGTGTTTTGAGTTGAACCCTTTGTTTTTGGGGCTTTAAAATGTTTCTTGAAAGTGTGAGAGGCCTTAGGGGTGTTCTGGGGGCTCGGGGCATAGAAGAAAGTAAATATGGGCAAGACAGGATTGGGCGAACGGCTTGCACACGGCCAGGTAAACTATGCAACCTGCCCAGGCTAAACTGTGTGACCCTTCCTCCTCCGGATAGAATCATGCCCACGGTTTGCGCACGGTTTCCCAAACCATGTGGATAAATCTTGTGACCCCTCCTCCTCCGGGCAGTGGAATGCATACTATTTGTGCACGGTTTTCCAAACCGTGCGGACAAACCGTGCGGCCACTTAAAGTTGGGAGAAATTACAAGTTTGCCACTCCGGGCTTTAAAACTCCACTCGGGATTTCCTCTTATTCCCTCCCTCTCCACCCTAGGCATGAACCAAATCTCCCAATGGCTCCAAGAGACCGATATCCTTCGATCCTAAGGCGTTTTTGGTGTCGTTGGTTGCAGATCAAAGCTCCGGGTAAGGCTAATCCCATCCTTGCTTCTCTTTTTTGATTTAGGGTTTGTATCTTATCTCTATCTTGTTTCAAAGCTCTAAAACCCTATCCTTTTGTTGAGTTTTAGGTTGAATCTCCAAAGGTTGGTCGGATCGAGGTCTAAGGACTCGATTGAGAGTGCGTTCAGCCACAGTTTTGTGGTAGGTGGTCTACAAGTGATATTACATAGTTATTGGGGAATTTGTGCATGTTTAGTTGTGTTCTTGTTTCTCCTTGGTTATGTTTTGGATAACCTTGGCATGTTTGGTAATAATGATGTTTAAAATGGAAAATGGGAACCCTAACAATCCCCATGGGATGTTTTGGGATGGACTTGACCTAATTTAGGGCCATCCATGGGATGTGCCGGCTTTTCCCGGATTTCGGGATTGTTATTAAACAAGTGGCCTTGTTGTAGTAAATTGTAGTGCCCTTGATAAACATGTTGGCATGATTGGTTGAACTTGGAATATAATTTTGGTGATTCACCTATACATGGAAATAACCTAGGGGTTATTTGAAATGGAATGAATGGTTGATTCATTAAAATGATGAGCGGGTTAAATGGGTTAATGTGTAAACTGAGTTAAGACCGTAACGGGATAGGTTATGGGTCTAATTTCCAATGCTTAGTGAGATAGGCATAACACATGGGAATTGGGTAAATGGTTAAATGATGTGGAATGGTAATGTGTTAATGGGTTAAGGCATGATGTGGATTCCCATGTGGGTTATCGTGAATAGTTTTTGTCGAAGGGAAATGGTTTGGATGGTTGATGGTTACTTATATATAAGCATGTACACATGGATTCGTAGAGTGGGGTATGACATGAGGATCTACACCCACGATTCGAGTGAAAACTGATGTTCTAAACTCTACCATAAATGCATGGGTTAGGAAAGGGGACTGAGGGTCTATTCTCCAAACGATTGCATCCACACAGACTGAGGCTTCGAGGTGAGGTTATGGTTTCTATGAGGGGTTTGTACTAGTGAGATAGGATAATGATGTGTTTACCCTCTTACATGTGATTGTTGGCCTTAGACCCATGTAACATAATGTATGTTTTTAACCCATGGAAATGTGACGAAATCGTAGGTGATGATAATTGGTAATGGAATGGCAATGGCTTGGATCTGAACTTGTTAATGGCGCCTTAATTAATTACTTGGAAATTATCATTAATATTCCTTTTTCATGCACTATCTGTTTATACTAGATATTTTTTAGACACCGTTGGTGGTGGCCTACTGAGTTGTACTCACACCCTGCTCGGGCCGCCGTTGGGTACCCGAGCAGACTTCATATTTCCAGGTTAGGAGAAGGGAAAAGGTCCTTGCTAGATAGTGAGTGGACATGGGGAGAACTTGGTGGAGGATCCAGACTTGGAGTTGGGAACATTTTGAGTATTTGGCCATTGTTTTTATTTTGGGCTTGTTCACTTTTGATCTTGTAGTATGACTTGGCATATTTATTGTTGGAAATTTTTGTTATACATGTTCCTTGTTTGTTGGTTATTGTTTTCGCTATTTGGTTTATTCTGTTATTTCATACTCTGATAAAAAGGGGGTATAGTCTCCTCACTTGACTACATAGACCCCCACTGCTAGTCGGCAGCCTTTGACATATGGGGAGGCACGCTTAAGGTCATTTAACCACCCGGCTCAGAGCACCTGTTTATTGGCTTCCGTGTTGGGGACGTTACAAAGTGGTATCAGAGGAGGTATTTCTTATCCTTGTTTGAGGTCCTGTTATTTTGGGATTGGTATCTAAGGGTTAATACATGTTGGGCCTTGGTAATGAGCTCATGCTTGGGAGTAGCTAACCCATGTATGAGAGAAAAACCCAAGTCACCATGGGTGGGAATTGTTGTTCTCAGTTGTGTGTTATTACAGTTGACGATATTTCACCGTTGGGTGATGCACATGTGTTTTGATGTGACTGTTTTATGATATTTGTCTCATGGCCTTAACGGCTTTAGTATTTTCATTCATGCATCATTTTTAGGCACCTAGGTAGATAGGTGACATGCATTGTGTTAGGCACACGCACGGGGTGGGTGTGTGAGGAATGAAACTAGGGTGCATCATGCATTTCATGAAACCAAGAAATAATGCGAATAATGAAATGAAACAAGTGGGTAAATGATGTTTAATGAAATAGTAGGGTTTGAAAAAAATTAGAAAATGTTGTTGGGTTAGTGTATTAAAATGGGTTTTTGTAGCTAGTAAAGAGCTTTTGATGAAGTTGTGAAGGTTTATGGTATGCGTGCTAAATCTCGTGCTTGGAATTGTTGAGAAATACCACCACGATGTCAGTCACCAGTTGGGAAATGAGAGGTTGTTGCTGAGAACACTCCCCTAGTAGAGGAGAAAGAAAATGTGGTGATAAATGAAGGTATAGAAGACCAGTTCCAAGAGAACTTGGCTCACCTTATGCAGATGATGGATCGGGACCCAGGGCGGGTTGTACCGAGTATGTTTGAGCTGACCAGGGAGTTCCACCTGTAGCACCCTCTGACCTTCACCAGAGAGGTTGGGCCAGAAGCAGCGGAGTTCTGGTTAGAGTCTGTCCAGATGATGCTATACCATTTGGAGACCCCTGTTGAAAAGTGAGTGAATCTGGACACTTATATGTTGTGAGGCCAGGCTAGGCGTTGGTGGGACATTACGCTCAAACCGAGCAGGCTAAGGGAATGTAATGGAAGGTTTTTCAGGAAAAGTGTCTAGATCATTTCTACCCAGAGACCCTGAGACAGGAGCGGGCTGCAGAGTTTATGAGCCTAACTCAGGGACCGCTATCGGTGATGTACTATGCTAGTCGCTTCACTGATTTGAGACGCTTTGTCCCAATGTTAGTAGGGTATGAGGCAGTAGTAGCAAAGCGTTTCCAGGATGGGCTGAGATATGAGATCAGGTCTCAAGTAAACATCTATCTCTTGAAGTGGTTTATAGAGGTAGTAGATTAGGAACTGATCTCAGAAAGAAACCCTAAGGGAGCTTCGGGTAGTGGGCTTGTGGTTTCAGTGGGACAGATGAGCGGTGCAGCTACTGAAGGTCAAAAGCGACTCCAGGAGAGCTCACAGCATGGCGGAAGTGTGCAAAGTGGATGGAAGAGGGGGTCAGCCTCTCAGAGTGGGAACCAGGTGTTTTGTTATCAGTACGGAAGGCTGGGTCATATGCGTGGTCAGTGTCCTTGACCTCTAGTTGAGTGTCGTTCGTGCGGCAGGATGGGGCATGTGAAGAATTTTTGCAGGAACCCTCGGCAGGCGAGTGAGCATGATGGTGAAAAGCAGGTGTCAGGTACGGGAAGGGGATCAGTTTCCCTATATCAGGCAGGTAGTTGGAGCTCCATGAGCCGAACTGGAAGGGTCGGGGTACGTGGAACTCAAGGTAAATATCACTCATGCCAGTAGGGCAGTGCATCGCAGGGCATTTAGGCTGGGGCCCAAGGTAGAGGGGAAATTCATCTTCAGGCAGTTTAGTTTTCACCTGGTGATGGCGAGGCTGGACCATCGACTATTCGAGGTACTATCCTTTTAGCTTCTACTTTTTCTAGTGCGTTGTTTGACACATGTGCCACACACTCTTTTATCTCTGCTCAACTTACAGTAGCGCTGGGTTTACCAGTGGAAAGGGCGTGTGGAGTTATGTCAATTGACACTCCATTCGGGGTGTGGGTTGAGGATATCAAGCGGTGCAAGGGATGTGCCTTGGAATTTGGTGGGAATCATTTTCTGTGAGAATTGTTCATTCTAGAGATGTCAGGGTTTGACCTAATATTGGTAATGGATTGGTTGGTGTTGTATCGGGCACACATAGATTGTTACCATCGCAGAGTATCGTTCAGGTCACTTGAGGGTGACGCTTATGTCCACCGTGGTGAATGGGATGTTCGAGCAGGGCGTGCAAGACCATTTGGTCAGTGGTTGAATGGACTCACGGCTTGAGTGGCATGTCTCATGCTCGATGAAAATGAAAGAGGAGACTAGTCTGTCTTTCCTCCCGTGGTGGATTGGTTTCAGGATGTGTTTACTGAGGATTTCTTGGGGTTACCACCCGAGAGGGGTGTTGAGTTCACGATCGAGTTGCTACCAGGAGCAGAGCCAGTTTCTATTCCGCCATACCGAATGGCACTGGAAGAACTCCAGGAACTGAAGGTTCAGCTTGAGGAGTTGGATTGTAAGGGGTTTATCCGCCCTAGTATTTCTCCTTGGGGATCTCCCATGCTTTTTGCAAAGAAGTTCGATGGGTTGTTGAGGCTGTTTGTTGACTATCGAAATTTAAATCAGATGACAGTGAAGAATCGGTACCCTCTTTTTAGAATTGATGACATGTTTGATTAGTTGAGGGGTGCATTGGTGTTTTATAAGATTGATTTGAGGTTAGGTTATCACCAGTCGAGGGTGAGGTCTTCCGACATACCACGGACAGCTTTCCGGAGACGGTACGGGTTGTTTGAGTTTGTGGTAATGCCTTTCAGCTTGACCAATGCACCTGAGGTGTATATGGCTTTGATGAACCGGATATTTCACCCCTATCTAGTTCATTTCATGGTTTTCTTTGTTGATGATATCTTAGTGTACTCGAAAACTCACGACGATCATTCCCAACATCTTGACATCGTCTTGGGTACGCTAAGAGATCATCGGCTATACACCAAGCTATCCAAGTGTCAATTATGGATAGGTGAGGTACATTTTCTAGCTCACATCATCTCAGAGGAAGGTGTGTCAGTGGATTGAGAGAAAGTGAAAGCAGTTGTATCTTGGGAGCAGCCCAAGAGTGTTTCTGATGTTCAGAGTTTTCTGGGTTTGGCCGGGTATTACTGAAGGTTCATTCATGATTTATCTCGCTTGGAAGCACCACTTTCGGGCTTGACCAAGAAAGTAATCAGGTTCGAGTGGTCTGAGGCTTGTGAGAATTCCTTCTAAGAGTTTAAGAAGCGGTTGACGACCGCACCTATCTTCATATTACCCGAGTCGGGTAATAAGTACAATGTGTTTTGTGATGCGTCCGGAATCGGACTTGGGGCTGTGTTGATGCAAGATGAGTGGGTGGTGGCTTACAGGTCAAGGCTGTTGAGACCCCATGAGTGGAATTATCCCACTCATGACCTTGAGTTGGTTGCAGTAGTGTATGCTTTGAAGTGTTGGAGGCACTATCTGTTGTGAGAACAGTTTACCGTGTTTACCGACCATAAGAGTTTAATACATCTCCTCTCAACAGGATCTGAATCTTTGGTAGTGGATATGGGTTGAATATCTATAGTATTTTTACTTTGAGTTGGTGTGCATGCAAGGAAAGGGAAACAGTGTTACTGATGCTCTGAGCAGGAAGGTTCAGAATCAGATGGTTCAGGAGACCAGCACTGAGTGGAAGGTGATGGATTTGTTTGTAGAAATGCACCTGGAGGTGCAGGAGGAGAGTGGTCAGGTCACTCTTGCTTCTCTAACAATGGAGTTTACGCTTTTGAGTTGAGTTAAGGAAGGGCATCTTGATGATCCATAGTGTTTGAACATAAAAAAAGATTAAAGTTGGGGAGCTACATTCTGGATGGGCCGTCGACGTGGATGATCGTACCATGATTCACTGTTTTATTCCACCCTTACACTGCAGTTTTAAACTAGTTTTGTAATGAATATTACAAATATAATAATAAATTGCACTTTATTTTTGAATAAATCTATTAATGTTAATAAATATTAGAATGGGAAGTGTTACTTGTTTTTATTGTTTCAATGTAGGTGGAGGTGATTTGGAGGTCCCTTGATGAAGTGAAAGAAAAATGGGCCAAAATTGCATGGATCCATGGACATCTTTCCACTGGTTTGAATAGTACACTAAATCCGTGAATCCAAATGGGATGAAATTTTGTGGTCCTGTCCAAAATTTAATAGGCTACATTTCATATTAAGTAACCCAATCCTGATTCGGCTTTTATGGGGCCCATCCAAACTGATCTATCCAAGCCACCGAATTTGGACCAAGTCAAATGTGTTGTTCTGTATTTTATCAATATATTGAGATGTAGTTGTCCAAACGGTGCCAAACATTCGGTGGAGATAGTAAAGAGGTAGGTATAAAACTTTTCTATTTTCTCCAAAGCGATATAAGACTTTTGGAAGGCCAAAACACGTCGTGCAAGTGGATTGATGAAATATGTGTGCCTAAAACCACCTTCCAATTTTCCTATAAAAGGGCATCAAGGGAACCTCATTTGGAATTTCGTCCAAGGAGTGAAGTGCTGCCAATTTGGAGTCTTAGAGGAGTCTCCTAATCACCTTGGAGGTTCTGGAGGAACCTATCTATGACAACCCTGCTTTTTATTACAACTTAAACATGCTTTATTGCATAAAACTTCACTTGATACAACAAAGAAGATCGAGAGTTTTAGTGTCTTTGGGGCTTAGGATCATTACATAAAAACTTTAAACTTGAAATACAACATCTTTAATGAAAACTTCCTTTACATGACCACTACATTCCTTTGTACTTAGCATTGCATGGGATAACCTGAGGACATGCATAAGAAAAGGGTGAGCTATAAAGCCCAGTAAGGGAGTACACAATGAATAACATGAGGAGTACAATAAATGTTAGGAAATAGGCATATCAATAGAGAATAAGAAAAACATGAACATAAAGGCATGATAAAGCATGATAATCATAACATGGAAATGTGGAAACAACACTTAACATTGAATTAGCATGAGCCAAGGCTCCTTGCACATGGAGCATGAGTAAACCCTCATTGCACTTGAAGCACGAGTAAACCCTTGTTGCACTTGAATTAGCATGAGTAAACACTCATTGCACATGACGTATCATGATACTATACTTTACCCAATGCATTGGAGAACTATAAAGGGTGCACCCTTCTTAAACATTTCATTTCATGCATAAGTGTGCCACATGGATCATAAAACATGGATTCATAAAACATAATCATTTATTCCACGATAAAGGAATGTGGAATTAATGCATGAAACTTTACAATAAATAAGTAAATGTGCGTAAAGGTGAATACCCTTGATGGAGAAATGGGCATGGTATTCACTACACAATGACATTGGCTTAGAAAATCGGGGCGATTTCGGCAGTGTAACGGCGTGACATAAGAATTCATAAAAAAGGTTGATGAGAGAGAAATGGGTTCCTCATCATATTTACATGTAATGGACATTAAGGAGGTCATATATATACATGTCCCAACAATAGAAATGGAATTTAGATTCATGATACAAAAGTATTTCTTGAATGTAAAAGAATAGAGAGAAGTTCCTTTCGGAATTTCGGCATAGTAACGGGTGTACATGGGAGGCATTTAATGAGAGAGAAAGGGTTATCCCATCATTCAAACAATAATAGGGCAGTATGGGTGAGGTGTTAAACCATACCCCAACATTCATAATTGAAATAAAAAGGGCAATACAACTTAAAGAAAATTGACAAAAATGAGAAAGGAAGAAAAAACCCTTACTTGGAAGTGTGCTTCCAAAGGCTAGAGAGAGGCTTGTGAGAGGCTTCTTGGGATCTTGGGGCACCTTGGGAGGATTCTAGAGAGAGTAGGGCAGAGGTTGGACGAACTCCAATGGATTTTAGTGAGGAGGAAGTGGGAGCTTGGGTGGGTTTATATAGGAAAGGTGAGAGAATTCTTTATTATTTAGGTTTGGGACCCCTTATATTAAAATAATCCAAACCACAAACCATCCCATGGTATTTGACCATGGTTTCTGGAAAAGGAAAGAGGAAAACAACATTTTACAAGGCCAAGGTCCGAACTTATGTGGAGGTGAGTCACACTCCCATGGAAATTAATTTAAAAAGGCAAAGTGTTGAATAAGTCTTGAGGGCTCCATTAATGCTTTGAAAAGTAAGTCAAACAAACCCAAAACCTCATTATTTTAATGATAAAACACATATTGGCCGAAAATAAGGATTATGGTATTTTATTACATCACCATTGGGTCATTATGATGTCATAAAACACATTATATATTTAAATGGTATTTAATTTTTACCCAAAAATTTGACTGTCTCAGAAAATTATGAAAAATTCACCGTTGGATAATTTCGACATCCTGATTCCAAAAATAATATTTATTTTATCTAAATAATTTTCTAAATATGTGAATTTTCACTTTTAAAATAAAAACCGACATATATAAAAAAAATTCACGGGTTTTGACAGAAATGGCTTTCAAACCTTAATAAAAATTTTAATTGCATTCATAAAATTATAAGATCATTTATAATTAATAAAAAAATAATTTAATATTAATAATAATATTTTATTAAAAAATTATTTAATTCAAAAAATCCTTTAATTTAATAAAATTTAATTCTTAATTAAATAATAACTAAAAACATCATTTGTACTTTAAAAACTAATTACAATGTATCAAAAATGACTAGAAATTATATTCACTATAATATACAAAAATAATGTACATGAACATGGTGCTACTTATTTGTTACATAACCCCTTAAAATAGCCACATAAGACCTAAGGGTAAGGTGTGCGATGGTGACAGACTCTTGGGGCGGCTCGGATAACATCTCTCGAGTGGTAATTTCAATCAACTTCCACTTTTCCCGTAGACGATCACGTTCGAGCTTGACTTGATGAAGCTCAGCTTGGGCTTGGTCAAGGGAAAAGCCTAAAGACGCCACCTCTTTTCCGAGCTCTGACAAATGGGCTTCGTAAGGGGAAATTCTACTGGATGAGGCCATCGCTTCCTTTGTCTGAGTAGAAATGGGTTCGTTAAAGCCTTATATTTATACTACTCAGATGATCACTGTTCAACGACTATAAAAGTAATGGTCACAAATCTTAACGTAAAACTAAAGAAGTTGACATCTTATAAAAACATTTTTCATAAAGAAACATTTAACTGGATCAAGAGGGATTTTCCATTAATGAAACTTTGGGTCGTTACAACATTCCCCCCTTAAGAAATTTCGCCCTCGAAATTTTCCTTTTCCCACACTAAAACAAATGTGGGTAACTCAACTTCATCATATCCTCCGACTCCCAAGTTGCTTCTTCAAACTTGTGGTTTCTCCACAACACCTTGACGAGGGGCATTGTCTTATTCCTTAGAACTTTTTCTCTACGATCTAAGATCTTCACTGGTTTCTCCTTATAAGAAAGATCATCTTCCAATTGTACCACCTTGGAAGAGAGTACATGTGAAGGGTCCAGTATGTACTTCCTTAAGAGGGATACATGAAAGACATCATGCACCTTGGCCATAGTAGGTGGAAGTGCTAGTCGATAGGCCACAGCCCCAACACGATCAAGAATCTCGAATGGGACGATGTACCATGGACTTAACTTCCCTTTCTTTCCAAACCTCATGACCTTCTTCCACGGAGATATGCGTAAAAAACCATGTCTTCGACTTTAAACTCAAGGTCTCATCGACGATTATCTGCATAACTATTCTGTCGACTTTGGGCTGCCTTGATATGCTGCTGAATGGTTTTCACCTTCTCCACCATTTCTTCGACCATTTCTAGTCCAAGCATCTTACGTTCACCGACCTCACCCCAACATGAAGGTGTTCTACACCTTTTACCATACAGGGCTTCATATGGTGCCATTTGGATGCTCGAGTGGAAACTATTATTATAAGAGAACTCAACCAGAGGAAGATGTTGATCCCATCCTACTTTAAAGTCCATTGAGCATGCTCTCAACATATCCTCTAGTGTTTGGATAGTCCGCTCGGATTGGCCATCAGTTTGAGGATGATAGGCCGTACTGAAGTTTAGTTCAGTATTCAGAGCATGTTGAAGACACTTCCAAAACATAGAGGTGAATCTTGGATCTCGATCAGAAACAATAGATAGTGGTACTCCATGCAACCGTACCACATCCCTGATATATATCCGTGCCAGTTGATCCAAAGAGAAATCCTCTCGAATAGAAATGAAGTGTGCAGTCTTTGTAAGATGATCCACAACAACCCAGATTTCATTTTTGCCTTTGGATGTCCTTGGAAGTCCAGTGACGAAGTCCATGGTGATGTTCTCCCATTTCCATTCTGGTATGGGAAATGGTTGCATCATCCCCTTAGACTTCTGCCTCTCTGCCTTCACTTGCTGACACACCAGGCACTTTGATGTATATTCAGTGATCTCCTTCTTCATATTATCCCACCAAAAGTTTTCTCGGAGATCTCGATACATCTTTGCGCTCCCTGGGTGAATAGAGAAATTTGAACTATGTGCGTCATCCAAAAGTTCCTTATTCAGCTCCGAACTTGATGGAACACATAGTCTTTTCCCAAACCGCACAATTCCTTCTTCATTAACATTAAACTCTGAGGATTTTCCCTTTTTGATAGCTTCCACTTTTTCTTGGATTCCTGCATCATCCTTTTGAGCATCCTTTATCCTTTCCAAAAGAGATGGTTGAACAATCATTTGTGAAAGGATTGATGATGTTCCCTTCTTTATGATTCCCACATTCATCTTCATCAAGTCTAAGAAGATTGGATCCTTCTCAATTCTCATCATTGATAGAATCGCTGGATCCTTTCTACTTAGGGCATCCGCCACCTTGTTCGCCTTCCCAGGGTGGTAATGTATTGAACAGTCATAATCCTTGATGAGCTCTATCCATCTTCTCTGGCGCATGTTAATCTCTTTCTGTGTGAATATATATTTAAGACTCTTGTGGTCAGTATATATCTCACATTTCTCTCCATAGAGATAATGCCGCCAGATTTTCAAGGAAAAGATCACCGCCGCCAACTCCAGATCATGTGTTGGATAGTTTCGCTCATGGATTTTCAACTGCCTTGAGGCATAGGATATCACTTTATCATTCTGCATCAGCACACATCCTAAGCCCTTCTTCGAAGCATCACTGAATACCACAAAAAGCTCCCCACTTATGGGTAAAGTGAGCACGGGTGCATTGATAAGCCTCCTTTTCAACTCCTTGAAGCTTTCTTCGCATTCATCACTCCAAGAAAACTTTACTCCCTTTCGAGTTAGCTTGGTAAGAGGGTTGGACAATCGTGAGAAATTTCTCACAAATTGTTGATAATATCCAGCTAACCCCAAGAAGATACGGATATCAGTTACCGATGTTGGCCTCGGCCATCCCTCAATTGCATCTGTTTTGGAGGGGTCCACAGATATCCCATTGCTTGTGAGGATATGGCCCAAGAATGAGACTTCCTTTAACCAGAACTCACACTTGTTGTACTTGGCATAGAGCTTCTCCTTGTGCAAAGTCTCCAGTACAGTTCTTAAATGCTCCTCATGGTCCTCCTTGGTTTTGGAGTATATTAGAATATCATCTATAAAGACTACCACAAATTTGTCTAGGTAATCTCTAAAGACTCTATTCATCAATTCCATGAATATTGTTGGAGCATTGGTGATTCCGAAAGGAATTACTATGAATTCATAGTGCCCATACCTTGTACGAAAAGCAGTCTTGGGGATATCTTCCTTCTTCACCCTTACTTGATAATATCCCGACCGCAAGTCCACCTTGGAGAAGTATTGTGCTCCATGCAGCTGATCAAACAAGCCATCGATTCTTGGGAGAGGATACTTGTTCTTTATCGTGATTTTGTTAAGTTCACGATAATTGATGCAAAGCCGCATTGACCCATCCTTCTTCTTGACGAAGAGGACTGGTGCACCCCATGGTGATGCACTTGGGCGTATAAACCCTTTATCCAGATTCTCCTGTAGTTGTTTCTTCAGCTCTTCAAGCTCAACAACATCCATTCTATATGGAGTCTTGTATATTGGTAGAACCCCAAGTATAAGTTAAATTGAGAACTCAACATCTCTTCTTGGAGGAAGACCAGGAAGTTCCTCGGGAAATACTTCAGCGAATTCCCTCACAATAGGCATTTTTTCAAGGGTGGTTTCTTCCTTGGACTCAATCATCTGAGACAGATATGCGTTCTCATAAAGCAGTAATATCCATGCTTGAGATGATGGAGCTAAAGGAGATTCATCTTCCTCCTGACACTTGTAAATAATCGGGGGTCGATTCTCCATATGGAGTGTGATTTCCCCCTCCCGAAAATTTATGTTGGGTCTATTTAAGGACAGCCAATCCATGCCAAGAATTGCATCAAATTCCACCAAAGGGAGTATGACGAGGTTCGCCGGGAAATTCAATCCACAGATTATAACAGGGGAGGACTTATACTCATGGGATGCAATGATTGCCCCATTTTCCGTACTCACCGACATCTTTACTTCCATGTTTTGTGGTGGTGCAGGGATTGTTCTACTAAACTTTTGAGATATAAAAGAATGCGTAGAACCTGAATCAAAAAGTACATTCGCTATTCTTGAATTAATAACTAGCGTACCTGTCACCACTTCGTTGTCGGGGTTCACTTCGGCAGAAGTGATGGCAAAAGTTCTTCCTTGCTGTCTTGGAGGTTGCTAGTTGCCTCCGATAACCCTTGGATTAGGGCACTGATTTGCAAAATGACCCGGTTCTTTGCATTTGTAGCATTGAACAACGCGTTGAGGTTCGAACGGAGCGTTCCTCTCCTCTGTCGTAGCCGCGGGTCCTTCTTGCTGACAGTTAA
Source organism: Viscum album (assembly GCA_963277665.1). Taxonomy (NCBI): domain Eukaryota; kingdom Viridiplantae; phylum Streptophyta; class Magnoliopsida; order Santalales; family Viscaceae; genus Viscum; species Viscum album. Next base: position 785,574,184 of record OY728163.1, on the reverse strand, counting down.
CAGCTAGGTTCCCTTATCTTCCACACTTGAAGCATTTTCTTGTCCCCCTAAGGCAATTTCCAGGGTGCTTCTTTCCACACTTTTGGAAAGTGGGGTGCTGGAACTTCTTAGCGCCGTTGGATTTATCCATCGGACCACCAGCATTGAAGTCCACCTTACGCTTCTTGTCCCCATGATACCCCTGTGATTCTCCGATCTCCATTTCAACCTTGAGGGCACATCGGACAATTTCCTCATAGCTGTCGAAGTCACGGATCTCTAATGCTTTCCTCAAGCTAGGCTTCAGCCCACTAAAGAAGCGGTCAACCTTGCATTCGGGGGTAACGACAAATCCGGAAGCGTATCGTGCAAGCCTTGTGAAATTTGCCTCGTACGCTCCCACAGATTCTTCATCTTTCTATTTGAGGGAAAGGAAGTCCCTTTCCATATTAAAACGGAGGGTGCGTGGAAAATATTTATCAAAAAACATCTTCCGAAAATCCTTCCATTCCAAAGCCTCGATCTCCTCCTCAGGCTTCGTATTTTTGATCAACGTCCACCATTGATCAGCTTCACCCTCCATACGATAAGCCTCCAGGAGAACCTTCTCTTTTTCAGATCATTGGAGGATGGAGAATATCTTTTCAATGGAGTTGATCCATTGTTCAGCGATCGTGGGATCGGATGATCCACTAAAAGTAGGAGGCCTTTGTCTCATGAAGCTTTCAATAGAGACTTGTTCTTTCTTAGGGGGGGTTGAACGTTCCTCCTGACCAGTGTTTCTATTCAAAACATGAGTTAGCTGAGAGAGAAGCGTGACAAAGGTCGCGATTCCCGCTCCCATTGGATTGGGCATCTCATAAGTACAATCATCACACTGATCTTCACAACGGTTGTTAGCCCGAGTTCTCCAATTACAGGCCATTGGCTGGAATAAAAGGAAAGTTAGGGGTATCACATAAAGGGTAATCCAAAGACAAAATTTGATGACTTATAAATAAACTTTAATCTCTTTAACTCATGAGTCTACAGGATTCAATCCAGGCTTTTCATGATCTTCCTTATAACATATATTCTTAGGGGCATTTTTTCCTTAATAAGGGTTCATACTAAGATTGTGAATTTATCAAAACATATCCCCCGGGAGTGTCGTAACCAAGAGTGCAGCAAGGCCCGTTTTCGTGCACCAGTTCCCGTTCAAGTCTAGCTCAAAGCGGTTTTTTCGGGTTTTACCCCTAGGATACATCTGTGCCAGAGCCGCCTCTACCTGCTCGTATCCAGAAAGGGATGTATTTGTTTGATAAACCACTTACTTAGTATTTACCAAAACTTAGGGATGTTTTTATTATTCTTAGTCTTGTATATAAGGATTTACTAGGGTTTCCTAATCCCAAAAATAACTAAACCTATCCTCTGATACCAACTATGACAACCCTGCTTTTTATTACAACTTAAACATGCTTTATTACATAAAACTTCACTTGATACAACAAAGAAGATCGAGAGGTTTAGTGTCTTTGGGGCTTAGGATCATTACATAAAAACTTTAAACTTGAAATACAACATCTTTATTGAAAACTTCATTTACATGACCACTACATTCCTTCGTACTTAGCATTGTATGGGATAACCTGAGGACATGCATAAGAAAAGGGTGAGCTATAAAGCCCAGTAAGGGAGTACACAATGAATAACATGAGGAGTAAAATACATGTTAGGAAATATTAATATCAATAGATCATAATAAAAACATGAACATAAAGGCATGATAAAGCATGATAATCATAACATGGAAATGTGGCAACAACACTTAACATTGAATTAGCATGAGCCAAGGCTCATTGCACATGGAGCATGAGTAAACCCTCATTGCACTTGAAGCACGAGTAAACCCTCGTTGCACTTGAATTAGCATGAGTAAACACTCATTGCACATGACGTATCATGATACTATACTGTACCCAATGCATTGGAGTGCTATAAAGGGTGCACCCTTCTTAAACATTTCATTTCATGCATAAGTGTGCCACATGGATCATACAACCTGGATTCATAAAACATAATCATTTATTCCACGATAAAGGAATGTGGAATTAATACATGAAACTTTAAAATCAATAAGTAAATGTGCGTAAAGGTGAATACCCTTGATGGAGAAATGGGCATGGTATTCACTACACAATGACATTGGCTTAGAAAATCGGGGCGATTTCGGCAGCGTAACGGCGTGACATAAGAATTCATAAAAAATGTTGATGAGATAGAAAGGGGTTACTCATCATATTTACATGTAATGGACAGTAAGGAGGTCATATATATACAAGTCCCAACAATAGAAATGGAATTTAGATTCATGATACAAAAGTAATGCTTAAATGTAAGAGAAGAGAGAGAAGTTCCTTTCGGAATTTCGGCATAGTAACGGGTGTACATGGGAGGCATTTAATGAGAGAGAAAGGGTTCTCCCATCATTCAAACAATAATAGGGCAGTATGGGGGAGGTGCGAAACCATACCCCAACATTCATAATTGAAATAAAAAGGGAAATAAAACTTAAAGAAAATTGACAAAAATGAGAAAGGAAGAAAAAACCCTTACTTGGAAGTGTGCTTCCAAAGGCTAGAGAGAGGCTTGTGAGAGGCTTCTTGGGAGATTGGGGCACCTTGGGAGGATTCTAGAGAGAGTAGGTCAGAGTTTGGACTAACTCCAAGGGATTTTAGTGAGGAGGAAGTGGGAGCTTGGGTGGGTTTATATAGGAAAGGTGAGATAATTCTTTATTATTTAGGTTTGGGACCTCTTATATTAAAATAATCCAAACCACAAACCATCCCATGGTATTTTCCCATGGTTTCTGGAAAAGGAAAGAGGAAAACAACATTTTACAAGGCCAAGGTCCGAACTTATTAAAAAATTAGGGTTGCTTATGTGGAGGTGAGTCACACTCCCATGGAAATTAATTTAAAAAGGCAAAGTGTTGAATAAGTCTTGAGGGCTCCATTAATGCTTTGAAAAGTAAGTCAAACAAACCCAAAACCTCATTATTTTAATGATAAAACACATATTGGCCGAACATAAGGATTATGGTATTTTATTACATCAACATTGGGTCATTATGATGTCATAAAACACATTATATATTTAAATGGTATTTAATTTTTACCCAAAAATTTGACTGTCTCAGAAAATTATGAAAAATTCACTATTGGATAATTTCGACGTCCTGATTCCAAAAATAATATTTATTTTATCTAAATAATTTTCTAAATATGTGAATTTTCACTTTTAAAATAAAAACCTACATATATAAAAAAAATCACGGGTTTTGACAGAAATGGCTTTCAAACCTTAATAAAAATTTTAATTGCATTCATAAAATTATAAGATCATTTATAATTAATAAAAAATTAATTTAATATTAATAATAATATTTTATTAAATTATTATTTAATTCAAAAAATCCTTTAATTTAATAAAATATAATTCTTAATTAAATAATAACTAAAAACACCATTTGTACTTTAAAAACTAATTACAATGTATCAAAAATGACTAGAAATTATATTCACTATTATATACAAAAATAATGTACATGAACATGGTGCTACTTATTTGTTACATAACCCCTTAAAATAGCCTCATAAGACCTAAGGGTAAGGTATGCGATGGTGACAGACTCTTGGGGCGGCTCGAATAACATCGCTCGAGTGGTAATTTCAATCAACTTCCACTTTTCCCGTAGACGATCACGTTCGAGCTTGACTTGATGAAGCTCAGCTTGGGCTTGGTCAAGGGAAAAGCCCAAAGACGCCACCTCTTTTCCGAGCTCTGAAAAATGGGCTTCGTAAGGGGTAATTCTACTGGATGAGGCCATCTCTTCCTTTGTCTGAGTAGAAATGGGTTCATTAAAGCCTTATATTTATACTACTCAGATGATCACTGTTCAACGACTATAAAAGTAACGGTCACAAATCTTAACGTAAAACTAAAGAAGTTGACATATTATAAAAACATTTTTCATAAAGAAACATTTAACTGGATCAAGAGGTATTTTCCATTAATGAAACTTTGGGTCGTTACACTATCCTCATAGGGGGATCATCAATGAAGAAGGAGTTCAACCCGAGCTTCCTCCTCCTCCCGATGTCGAGCTAAAAGTTGGGTGTTCGTTGTGAGGGAGATACACACATGTCAAGGGAGTTCCGATGCATACACTAACTACTAGTTTGGAGTAATTTGGGTTTTTAAACATTTAATCCATGTATCTTAATTTATTTTAGATTTTAATGCTTGATTTGATACATGTGAGTGTTATGCTCTTAATTTCTAACCGATCGGTGTGAGGTTTTGAGTGCGTGAATTGTGTTGTTCCGATTGGACATCACAAGAATCCTTTTAATACCCACCTTATTGAGATTTAAATATGCTTTGGAAGCTATTATTCCATGCATAAGTACTGGACCTTGACAATACGATTGTCATGTCATGGTTTGGTCCTTAAAGCATTGAAATAAAAGCTAGGAATTAATCGGGATTCCAATTAACTCCAACCTAAGAATTACTCTAAACCTAAGATTAATATCTATGAAAAATGAACTTGATATGTGTGTAGTGAAATAACATCGACCATTTTATCTCATATTTCTCAAAATCCACTTGGTCGCTAATCTTTTAAGCTATTTCAACTAAGTCATTGTTTTAAACTATTTTCAAAACCACCCCCTCTCTTAGTCTTTTTTATTAAAAATACACACTCTAAACCTACCAACGCTCCTTGAGAGACGACCTAGGGTCTGCCCTAGACTATAAATCAACCTTAAAAATATAATCAATTTGATGTGTCATGACAACGCGGTCAAATTTTGGCGCTGTTTTCAGGGAGCACTTTGGTTTTCTGTGCGTGTTTTTGATAAATTTTTTGTAATTTTTGTGAATATTTGTTTGTTTTATCTTATACCTTTGCATTTGTTTTTGTGTTCTAATTTATTTATTGTGTAGGTTCTTTGTATGACGCGTTCTACTCTAGGATACCTACAAACATTCGAACCTGAACCGGAGAGGATCCTACATCAACAAAACCGAGACATACAAGACCACACTTTGAAGGAGGAGACATCAAATCTTAAAATTCTTCTTGATCCTTCTTCTTCTTCTGAAACCAAAGTTAAAACTGAACATAACTTGTATATCATGGCTGAAAATAATAGAACACTAAAAGAACTAACCTCACCTGATGTTGATATCTGACCCACTTATATTCAATTACAAGGCGAGGCACCCAATTTTGAACTAAAATCTGGTTTAATTAATTTATTACCAAGATTTCATGGACTACCTGGAGAAGATACACATAAGAATTTAAAAGAATTTCATACCGTGTATTCAACATTAAAACCTGCTAATGTGGATGAAGAACAAGTAAAACTTAGGGAATTTCCATTTTCATTAGAAGACACGGCTACAGATTGGTTGTATTATCTTAATTCACCTATTAGAGGTTGGGCTGACATGGAACGACTTTTTCTTGAAAAATACTTCCCAGCCTCTCGAAATACAACAATAAGGAAATAAATATTTGGGATAAGATAATCTCAAGGAAAAACCCTTCATGAATATTGGGAATTCTTTAAAATATTATGTTCAAGTTGTCCACACCACCAAATAAGCGATCAACTTTTAATACAATATTTTTATGAAGGTTTAATTCTAATAGATCATAACATGATTGATGCTGTTGTAGGTGGTGCACTAGTGGATAAAACCCCAATCGCTACAAGGACCCTAATTGAGACCATGTCACAGAACACTCAACAATTCAGTTCAAGGTCCAGTGTACCCATTCGAGGTGTCCATGAGGTGCAAAGTACTGAATTCGAGAAGAAGGTAGACACAAAGTTTGAAGAGGTGAGTATCCTTCTACGACAACATGCTCTTTCCCAAGGTAAATTCAAATATCCTCCTCTCATACATTGTGTTATATGCTCTTCTGATACCCACTATTCTGACCAATGCCCCCAATTGAGAGAAACTTCTGAGAGTTGTGAGGAAATATTCCCAGGACGCCAATATAACCAACCCATTAGGCAAGAACCTTACTATCCATCCAACCCTAGGTGGAAAGAAAACCAAGCCTATAGGCAAGGTGGGTATTCAAACCAACCTCATCAACCATGGAACCAACCAGGGAAAAGTAGTCATCAACCACCACCACCCAGAAATTTTCAACCACCCCAAAGGCCTTTCCAACAACCCCCTCCAAAACCTGAGCCTAGCCTAGAAGATATGATGAAACAAATGGATGCCAATAATCTATAGTTCCAACAAACCACCCAAGCATCCATACAAGACCTCAAAACCCAATTAGGCCAACTAGCTAACTCGTTGGGTGAAATCCAAAGCCATGGGTCTGATAAACTACCCTCTCAACCACTTTTCAACCCTAGGGATAAGGGAAATGTTAGTACCATGACACTTAGGAGTGGAACTCAACTTAGAAGCCAAATGAACCCTCCATTAGAGTCATCCTCTCCTAACGAAACCACCATCACAACCATTGAAAAAGGTTCAAATGAGATGGAACCTTGTCTTGAGAGAAGTCCTACCAAATGAAAGAGTGTGTCTATTGATGAGTTACCAATCCCAAGCATTCCTCTTCCATTTCCCCAAAGAGCCACCCAAACAAGGAAACAAAATGAAACTGAACTTGATAAATAAATCTTGGATACTTTCAAAAAAGTGCAGGTTAACATTCCGTTGATTGATGTTGTCAAGAAAATTCCGAGATATGCAAAGTTTCTGAAGGAGATGTGTACCCACCGAAGGCGACTTAGAGGTGATGAGAAGGTGAGCCTGGGGAGGAATGTCTCAGCATTAATACAACCATCACTTCCCACCAAGTGCAACGATCCTGGAACATTCTCGATTCCATGTACCATAGGGGAGTATTCTTTTTCTAATGCTATGCTTGATTTGGGTGCTTCTATTAATGTGATGCCTCACTTCATATACTCTTCTTTGTAGGTCGGTGAACTAAAACCCACAAGAATAGTTGTTCAAATAGAAAATCGGAGTACGGAACACCCTTCTGGTGTGTTAGAGGATATTCTTGTGAGGGTTCAAAATTTAATATTTCCTGCTGATTTTTATGTGCTAAAAATAGAAGATGATAGGATGAATGGACATGCCCCAATTATATTGGGGAGACCTTTCTTGAAAACCACCAAAGCCATAATTAATGTCCATAATGGTACATTATCTATGTAATTTGGTGGTGACATAGTTCATTTCAACATCCTTGATTCCATGAAGCACCCCTCAGAAGAACATTCCTCTCTCTCGGTAAATTCAATTGATATACTCCCTTCCCCTAAAATCACATCATTTGTTTCCCCTGATCCCCTTTCAGAATTTTCCTCTTTGATTGCAATTCTTGGAAATGAATCATGTGTTGATTGTTGTAGTGGTCTAGAAAAGTGTCATGCATGTTTATTAATTGATAATTTCTTGAAAACAGAGGATCACATGACCATCGATGATACTGTTACACTTGTAAAAGCTAATTCCTCATCTGAGGATGATACCATTAAGTAGTTAGATGAGATTAGTGACCTCTCACTTTCACACACACTCCCATCAATCCAAAATCCACCTGAATTGGAACTAAAGCAACTGCCTCAAGATTTAAAATATTCATATCTTGGGAATGGAAACAAGTTTCTTGTCATAATTTCTAGTTCACTCCCTCCTGAGCATGAATTGCGACTACTTGAACTTTTGAGGGAGCATAAACCAGCATTGGGATGGACACTTGCAGACATTCCTGGTATTATCCCATCAATTTGTACACATCATATTTTATTAACTAATGAGGCTAAACCAGTGAGGTAGGCACAACGTCAATTGAACCCAAACCTCTTAGAAGTAGTTAAAAAGTAAGTAACAAAATTATTCGCTGCTGGAATCATTTACCCCATCTCTGACAGCCAATGGGTCAGTCCAGTTCAAGTAGTTCCAAAAAAAACTGGCCTAACGGTAATTGAAAATGAAAACAATGAATTGGTTCCAAATCATGTGCAGAATAGTTGGCGTGTCTATATAGATTATCTCTGACTGAACCAACACACTATGAAGGACCATTTCCCCTTGCCATTCATTGACCAAATTCTAGAGAGGCTAGATGGTAAGTCCCATTACTGTTTTCTTGATGGGTATTCTGGATACTTTCAGATTCATATTGCCCCTGAGGATCAGGAAAAGACAACCTTCACTTGCCCCTTTGGCACATTTGCCTATAGAAGGATGTCATTGGGCCTGTGCAATGCTCCGGGTACTTTCCAGCGATGTATGGTTAGTATTTTTTCGGATTACCTGGAGGATTGCATGGAAGTTTTCATGGATGATTTTACTGTTTATGGATCCTCTTTTGATGAATGTTTAAGTATTCTTGGATCAGTCCTACGTCACTGTATTGAAAAGAATCTTGTATTAAATTATGAGAAATGCCATTTCATGGTGCGAAAAGGTATAGTTTTGGGACATGTCATTTCTGGGGATGGTATCCAAGTAGATAAATCGAAAGTGGATGTCATTTCTTCCCTACCATTCCCTAAAACTGTATGTGATGTGTGGTCTTTACTAGGTCATGCTGGATTTTACCGTTGTTTCATTCGTGATTTTAGTAAGATTGCACTTCCCCTCTCCCGCTTACTCCAAAAAGAAAGAGATTTTGTTTTTGATAAAGAATGTGAAAAATATTTTAATAAATTAAAATGGAGTCTCACATCACCCCCCGGTAATCCAACCACCTCGGTGGGATTTACCATTTTAGCTCATGTGTGACGCCTCTAACTATGCAGTTGGGGCAGTCTTGTCACAAAGGGTTGATCGAGCTCCACATGTCATTGCATATGCATCACATACTTTGGAGCCTGCCCAAGAAAACTACACCACCACTGAAAAAGAATTTCTTTCCATTGTGTTTTCCTTGGATAAATTAAGTTCATACCTTTTAGGGTCCAAAGTCATTGTGTTCTCAGACCATGCAGCCCTCCGGTATCTCCTAAAGAAACCGGAAGCCAAACCATGTCTCATTCGTTGGATGCTCCTCCTTCAAGAATTCAATCTAGAAATTAGAGATAAAAAAGGAGCAGAGAATGTGGTGGAAAACCATATCAGTAGGATCCCCCCATCCTCGGACATTGTCTCATCCCCCTGTATTCCCATTAATTACTTGTTTCCGGATGAGAAATTGTACAAAGTGCAAGATATTATTCACTGGTATGCTGAAATTGTAAATTATTTGGTAGCATCTTGCATTCCTACTGATTTCAACAAAAACTAGGCTAGTCGTCTAAAACATGAGTCTTGTTGGTACATTTGGGATGACCCCTACCTTTGGCGCACATGTAGCGATCATGTCCTTAGGCGTTGTGTTCCTGATAGAGAGTTTCAATCTGTCCTTAGATTCTACGACACTCTTTCTTTTGGGGGCCACTTTGGTCCCCAACGGACTGCTCGCAAAGTTCTTGATTCCGGTCTCTTTTGGCCAACACTTTTTCGGGATGCCCATGAATTTTGTAAATCTTGTCCTCGTTTTCAAAGAATGGGGAATGTCTCTAAAAGGAATGAAAGGCCACATCAACCCTTGCTCTTTCATGAAATTTTTGATGTTTGGGGCATTGAATTTATGGGGCCATTTCCAATTTCTTTTGGAAACTTGTACATTATTTTGGCCTTTGATTATGTATCAAATTGGGTAGAGGCACGGGCCACAAGGATAGATGATTCCAAAACAGTTGTAGAATTTTTGAGAACTCAGATCTTTTGTAGGTTTGGATTACCTAGGTTCATCATCAGTGACCAGGGTTCTCATTTCTGCAACTGAACAATGCAATCACTTTTGTGTCAGTATGGGGTCAGTCATTGAGTTTCTACTGCATATCATCCACATACCAATGGTCAAGCTGAGGTGTCAAATAGAGAGGTAAAACAAATTCTTGAAAAAACGGTTCAACCCAATAGGAAAGATTGGAGTCTTAGACTTGATGATTCATTGTGGGCCTACCATACTTCTTTCAAAACTCCCATTGGAATGTCACCCTATCATCTTGTGTTTGGAAAGATTTGTCACCTCCCTATTGAGATTGATCACCGAGCCTACTGGGCCATCAAACAATGCAATTCTAATCATTCTGGTGCAGGTTCTCAAAGGAAGTTGCAGATTCATGAGCTAGAGGAAATGAGAAGAGATGCATATGAAAACTCCAGGATTTATAAGGAGAGAACCAAGGCTGCCCATGACCATGTTTTCCTTCATCGTCAGTTCCATATTGGGCAGAAGGTCCTACTTTATAATGTAAGGCTGAAGTTGCATCCTGGTAAGCTTCGTTCCCACTGGTTTGGACCATACATTGTTACTAATGTCTCTCCATTTGGTTTTGTTCAGGTTCAAAATGAAGAAACCAAGAAAACCTTCATTGTTAATGGGCAGCGGCTGAAGCACTTTCATGAACCCGTTCTGGAGTCCCCGATGGAGGAACTCCAAATTCAAGAAGCACACTATGAATGACATCCACCAGGTTTTATCCTTCCTTACCACATTCTCTTTTACTACAATGAGTACACTGCATACTCTAGGTGTGGGGGGTGGATACATTCCTGGGATAGTTATGAATTTTCATTGTTTTCTCCTTTTGTTTTCTCTTTTTGGCCTTCTTTATGGTATTTTCATTTTTCCTCATCAATAATTTCGAAGTTCCATGATTTGGAGACCATAATGTGGGGAAAGTAAAAATACCATAACAAAGGCTAAAAAGAGTATTTGTATGAATTTAACATCAGGGAGTGATTTTTAGTGAATTGGTTTTCTGTCAATGATATAAATGGTCGTATCTATGTGAAACCTTTGAGATGATTGATGCCAATTGTGTGAGTAGTTTTTGGGAAAACTGTTTCACTAATATCTCCACAAATTTTTGCACCAAACCACAAAGTGTGATTATTTATTACTTAATATAAGGTAAATATATGTTGGGTTAATATTTTTCATCTTTAAATGATATTTCCATATGTTTGTTCCTTATCCGATCTTTTTCATTACTGTACCAGATTGACCTATGTGTGTGTAGCTAATGTCCGACTATTGTACGCCCCCAAAAAAAATTGTGTCTTGGGAAGGGCAAAAACCACTCCTCCTCAACCTTTGATCTTGTTATAACTATTGCAATTAGTGTCGTGAGGAGATCAAACAAGGGTTGAGAGATGAGTGTGAGATTTGTTCCAAATGCAACTTCAAAAAATATATAATAAATGAGGGGAGTGATTTAATGTGCAACATATGGGGATATCTAGGTCGGGAGCTTATGGTTTGACTTCTAGGAATGCTTAAATGAGTGGGTCTTGAAATATGATTGCAAAGGATGTAGGACAAGTTTGGTGAAAAATCTTTTAAAGCTGAATAATGTTAAAATAACCTATATTTATTTGATTGAAAGTGGAAAGAATAGCATGAAATGGTTTTCACACACACACATGGAGAGTTAGTGTAATGGTTGACCTTTTAATTCCTTGATCATATTGGTGTCATAAATCTCTTTGAATTTTATTGTGATATGATTTATGAGACATCTTTTTCCATCTTCACTAGGAGGAACTCCTTGGTGTGGTTCGTGCATTGATCACTTTACTTTAAATAAAATTTCCTCAAATGATAAATCTTCAGGATATTGGAAATATATATATATATATATATATATATATTCATCATTGTATTTGGATATGTGACTTTTCCCAGGAGTGAAAATGGTTAGGTGTGGGGGTGTGATCGTACCACGATTCACTGTTTTATTCCACCCTTAAACCGCAGTTTTAAACTAGTTTTGTAATGATTATTCCAAATATAATAATAAATTGAACTTTATGTTTGAATAAATCTATTAATGTTAATCAATATTATAATGGGAAATGTTACTTGTTTTTATTTTTTCAATGTAGGTGGAGGTGATTTGGAGGGCCCTTGATGAAGTGAAAGAAAAATGGGCCAAATTTGCATGGATCCATGGACATTTGTCCACTGTTTTAAATATTACACGAAATCAGTGAATCCAAATGGGCTGAAATTTTGTGGTCCTGTCACAAATTTAATATTATACATTTCATATTAAGGAACCCAGTCCTGATATGGCTTTTATGGGGTCCATACGAACTGATCTATCCAAGACACCGAATTTGGACCATGTCAAATGCAGTGTTCTATATTTTATCAATATCTTGAGCTTTAGTTGTCCAAATGGTTCCAAAAATTCGGTGGAGACATAAAAGAGGTGGGGATACAACTTTTCTATTTTCTCCAAAGTGATATAAGACTGTCTGAAGGCCGAAACGCATCGTTTAATTGGATTGATGAAATCTGTGTGCCTAAAACCACCTTCCAATTTTCCTATAAAAGGGCACCAAGGGAACCGCATTTGGAATTTCGTCCAAGGAGTGAAGTTATGCCAATTTGGAGTCCTAGAGGAGTCTCCTAATCAACTTTGAGGTTCTGTAGGACCCTATCCTCATAGGGGGATCAACAATGAAGAAGGAGTTCAACCCGAGCTTCCTCCTCCTCCCGATGTCGAGCTAAAAGTTGGGTGTTCGTTGTGAGGGAGCTACACACATGTCAAGGGAGTTCTGATGCATACACTAGCTACTGGTTTGGAGTAATTTTGGTTTTTAAACATTTAATTACATGTATCTTATTTTATTTTAGATTTGAATTCTTGATTTGATACATGTGAGTGTTATGCTCTTAATTTCTAACCGATCGGTGTGAGATTTTGAGTGTGTGACTTGTGTTGTTCCGATTGGACATCACAAGAATCCTGTTCATACCCACATTATTGAGATTTAAATATGATTTGAAATCTATTATTCCATTCAGAAGTACTGGACCTTGACAATACGATTGTCACGTCACGGTTTGGTCCTTAAAGCATTGAAATAAAAGCTTAGGAATTAATCGGGATTCCAATTAACTCCAACCAAAGAATTACTCTAAACCTAAGATGAATCTCTATGAACAATGAACTTGATATGTGTATAGTCAAGTCACATCGACCCTTTTATCTCATATTTCTAAAAATCCACTTGGTCGCTCATCTTTTAAACTATTTCAACTAAATAATTGTTTTAAACTGTTTTCAAAACCACCCCCTCTCTTAGTCTTTTTTATTAAAAATACACACTCTAAACCTACCAACGCTCCTTGAGAGATGACCTAGGGTCTGCCCTAGAATATAAATCAACCTTAAAAATATAATCAATTTGACGTGTCATGACAACACGGTCAGTGGACGGTGTTGTTCATGTTCGTGAACATGTGGTTGTGACAAAGTGTGTGCGAGAAGAGTTGATGTGAGAGTTCCATGAATCAAAGTGGTAAGTGCATCCTAGTTTGATCAAGATGTACATTTATCTCTAAAGGTAGTTTTGGTGTCCTGGAATGAAGAAGGAAGTTGCGGGCTTTGTGGAATGGTGTCTTACCTATCAGCATGTGAAGGCCGAGCATCAACGCCCAGGTGGTTTGTTGCATCCATTTCCCATTCTGGAATGGAAGTGGGATGATGTAACCATGGATTTTGTCATGGGTCTTCCGAGGATGTCGTGGAAGAATGATGAAATATGGGTGGTTGTGGATCATTTAATGAAAGTGGCTCATTTCTTACCGATTCAGGAGACCTTTACAATCGACCAATTGGGTGGGATGTATGTTCGTGAGATAGTGCGGTTGTATGGGGTGATGTGGACCATAGTTTTGGACTGAGACCCGCGTTTCACGTCACTTTTCTGGAAAGGGTTGCAGAAGGCGCTTGGTACGCAGGTGTTTTTGGGTACGGTTTTTCACCCGCAGATGGACGGGAATTTGGAGCATACGATCTAAGTTTTGGAAGACATGTTAAGAGATTATGTCTTAGTATTTGGCGGTTCTTGGGAGATACACCTATCATTGGTTGAGTTTTCCCACAAAAACAGTTTTCAGGCTATGATTCAGATGGCACCATTTGAGGCACTCTACGGTAGGCTATGTAGATCTCTGTTGTGTTGGCTAGAGGATAGTGAATCTAAGTTGTTGGGGCTAAGTCTCGTGCAAAAGACTTCAAAGAGAGTTAAGTGGATCAAGAAGAAAATGGAAATGGCTCAGAGTAGGTAGAAGTCATATACATATCAGTGGAGTAGACCTCTTGAGTTTGGGGTGGGTGAAAAAGTGTTCCTTTGGGTGTCGCCAAGGTTGGGTCACCATCGGATATGAAAGCAAGGCAAGTTGGTGCCCAGGTATATGGGACTGTTTGGGATTGTGGAGAGGATCGGACCGGTGGCTTACCGATTGGCTCTCCCACAACAGTATATTGGGATGCATGATGTGTTTTATGTGTCGCAGCTTCGACGGTATCACCCTAACCCATCTCATGTGGTTTATGTTGAGGATGTGGAGCTTGAGGCTGATGCGTCCTTTGTTGAGCATCCGGTTCGTGTGGTGGATCATTGTGAAAAGGTCTTGTGAGGTATGGTTGTGCCATTAGTGGGAGTAATATAGCAGTATGGGAAATTTTAGGAAGAAACATGGGAGCGGGAATTGGATATGTAGGCTTAGTGTCCCAAACTCCTCTCTTCGGTGGATCAAGGAGGCTTGGAAACTCAGCTCGAGGATGAGCCGTCATAAGGTCGGGAGGTTTTAAGACCTCGATTTTTGTAAAGGTATTTTTTGTTGTGTTTTGAGTTGAACCTTTTGTTTTTGGGGCTTTAAAATGTTTCCTAAAAGTGTGAGAGGCCTTAGGGGTGTTCCAGGGGCTCGGGGCACGGAAGAAAGGAAATCTGGGCAAGACAGGCCAGGGTGAATGGCCTGCGCACGGCCAGGTAAACCGTGCGGCCTGCCCAGGCTAAACCGTGTGACCCTTCCTCCTCTGGACAGAAGCATGTGCATGGTTTTCCCAACCGTGCGGATAAATTGTGTGACCCCTCCTCCTCCAGGTAGTGGCATGCGCATGGTTTGCACATGGTTTTCCAAACCGTGCGGACAAACCGTGCGGCCACTTAAAGTTGGGAGAAATTACAAGTTTTCCACTCCGGGCTTTAAAACCCCACTCGGTATTTCCTCTCATTCCCTCCCTATCCACCCTAAGCACGAACCAAATCGCTCAAAGGCTCCAAGAGACCGATCTCCTTCGATCCTAAGTCATTTTTGGTGTCGTTGGTTGCGGATCAAAGCTCCGAGTACGGCTAATCCTATCCTTGCTTCTCTTTTTTGGTTTAGGGTTTGTATCTTCTCTCCCTCTTGTTCTGAATCTCTAAAACCCTATCCTTTGGGTGAGTTTTAGGTTAAATCTTAAAAGGTTGGTCGGATCGAGGTCTAAAGACACGATTGAGAGTGCGTTCAACCACAGTTTCGAGGTAGGTGGTCTATAAGTGATATCCCATAGTTATTTGGGTATTTGTGCATGTTTAGTTATGTTCTTGTTTCTCCTTGGTTATTTTTTGGATAAACATGGCATGTTTGGTAATAATGATGTTTAAAATGGAAAATGGGAACCCTCACGATCCCTGTGGGATGTGTTGGGATGGACTTGACCTAATTTAGGGCCATCCATGGGATGTGCCGGCTTTTCCCGGGTTTTGGGATTGTTATTAAACAAGTGGCCTTATTGTTGTAAATTGTAGAGCCCTTGATGAACATGTTGGCATGATTGGTTGAACTTGGAATATAAGTTAGGTGATTCACCTAGACTTGGAAATAACCTAGGGGTTATTTGAAATGGAATGAATGGTTGATTCATGAAAATGATGAGTGGGTTAAATGGGTTAATGTGTAAACTGATTTAAGACCACAACGGGATAGGTTATGGGTCTAATGTCCAATGCTTAGTGAGATAGTAATAACACATGGTAATTGGGTAAATGTTTAAATGATGTGGAATGGTAATCTGTTAATGGGTTAAGGAAAGATGTTTATTCCCATCTGGGTTTTCGTGAATAGTGTTTTCTGAAGTGCAATGGTTTGGATGGTTGATGGTTACTTATATATAAGAATGTGCACATGGATTTGTAAAGTGGGTCATGACATTAG
The DNA here is from genome assembly GCA_963277665.1 of Viscum album. Taxonomy (NCBI): domain Eukaryota; kingdom Viridiplantae; phylum Streptophyta; class Magnoliopsida; order Santalales; family Viscaceae; genus Viscum; species Viscum album. Next base: position 785,558,109 of record OY728163.1, on the reverse strand, counting down.
GTTCTATGCCCACGGTCGAGTGAAGACTGAGGTTCTAAACTCTACCCTAAATGCACGGGTTAGGAAAGGGGACTAAGGGTCTATTCTCTTAATGGTTGCATCCACCCGAACTGAGGCTTCGAGTTGAGGTTATGGTTGCTATGAGGGGTTAGTCCTAGTGAGATAGGATAACAATGTGTTTACCCTCTTGAATGTGATTGTTGGCCTTAGACCCATGAAACATAATGTATGTGTTTAACCCATGGAAATGTGATGAAATGGTAGGTGATGATAATTGGTAATGGAATGGTAATGGCTTGGATCCGAACTAGTTAATGGCGCCTCAATTAATTAATTGGCAATAATCATTCATATTCCTTTTTCATGAACTATCTTTTTATACTATATATTTTATAGACACCATTGGTGGTGGCCTACTGAGTTGTACACACACCCTGCTCGGGCCGTCGTTGGGTACCCAAGAAGACTTCATGTTTGTAGGTCAGGATAAGGGCAAAGGTCCTTTCTAGGTAGTGAGTTGACATGGGTAGAACTTGGTAGAGGATCCGGACTTGGAGTCGGGACCATTTTGAGGATTTGGAAGTTGTCTTTATTTTGGGTTTTTTCACTTTTGTACTTGTAGTATGACTTGGCATATTTACTATTGGAAATGTTTTTTATACATGTTTCTTGTTTGTTGGTTATTTTTTCCGCTATTTGGTTTATTCTATTGTAGATTACTCTGATAAAAAGGGGGTATAGTCTCCCCACTTGACTACATAGACCCCCGCTGCTAGTCGGCAGCCTTTGGCATACAGGGAGGCATGCTTAAGGTCATGTAACCACCCGGCTCAGAGCACCGTCTTAGTGGCTTCGGTGTCGGGGACGTTACATGGGGTATTATACATTAGGATCTATGCCAATGGGATAGGTTAGATTGAGGATCTAAACCCCACACCTATAAAGAAAAATTTATGGAAAGGAACTGTGGATCTACTCCCCTTAATGTTTCATTTGATGATACTAACTAGACTAAGTATTCAAGGTATGTGTGATGTATGTGTTTTTGAAAAGTATATCCCTAGTGAGATAGGGAACGTAACCTATTCCATTATGCTTGGTAATTGACTAGATTAGGACATAGTGTAAATGATTTAAATGCCTAACCTAGGGGACTAATGATTATAATGATCAATTCAATATTTTTAACTAATGGGTATGTCATAGATCGTGATTGGTGAACACCCATAGTGGTTAAAATGTGTGTGTAACACGATTTTACTTGGTTTAGACTCACAGTGTGACCTGAGTTTGTTTTTGTTTATTAGTTTAATCCAAAGAACTTATTAGACAAAATGGGTATTAGATATTTATTTAAATTATTTCCTTGTTTCCTTGTTTACTTGTTGAAGATGATTATTTGAATACACTTTTTTACTAACTGGTTATTTCATATACATCATTGGTGGAAGCCTATTGAGTTTTACTCACTCCCTGGTCTTGAATCCATGGAAGTTGGGTACCCAATCATATACTACTTGTATTCAGGTACAATTTCAGGGTAGGAACCAGATGTTTGGGTCATGCACAGGTTGTTATGTTAGAACCTGGGAATTCAATACCAGGTTGAGAATTGGGTCCAAATTTAGGATCTTTTTAGTTTTTTTGGTTGTGGATATTATTTTATGAATCTCTAACATATAGTTTTTTCATCATGTTATTAAAACATGTACAATTCATTTACTTGTTGTAATTTGTTCATGATGTCCTTTTATTATTTTTATGATGGTTACTATATTTATTGATATTAATTATAATATGTAATTACCCCAAAATGTTGTTATAGTCTCCCCAATATTCACCATAGACTCAAAATACAATTCGACAATATCCAGCAAGAGGGGAGGTGCGCCTGAGATTATGTGATTACCTGGATTGGGGAACCAGTTAGTGGCCACTTGGTTAGTGGTGTTATAGAGTGAGACCAGTATAGATTGTATGATATGTTCACCCAAATATCACTTCAATGCATTGGGTAATGTAACTTGTCTTTATTGTCATCAAGGAGGAAGTTTCCCTAATCTTTGTTCAATGGATTTAATAGGGCTATAATTATTTCTGACATGTGAATAGTATTTCTTATTAGAATTATTTTCTAAGATAAAAACATGATTTCTATATACTTTTCTATGGGTTTTTTAGTGATTTCAAGAATCAGGATTGAAATTTAATGTGACATGATTGTTTATTTTTATTACACATTCCTTTGATAATTATTTATACCATATTTCTTGATTGATGATCTAGGTATTAATGGTTATTTTTATTCTTATGTTATTCTCATTCACTATGATTATGTGATCATACCCTTGTGAACTTCATATGCTCACTGATGATATTATGTTGATAATGATTATGTTCAACCATACTGGTCATTTTATATCACCCATAATATGTTTCCTTTTATCACTAGGTTAGCAAGAATGATGTTGAAAGAATTATGTAGTGAATGGTTTCAAATGGATGATGATCATGAATTAATGTGGAATGTGAAAAGCACAACTTAGGGGGATTAATTATCCTTTTAAGAGATGCATTTTTCTAAATTTTTTCACAATTATATGAATCTATTATCCTGAACGTTCCATGTGTATATAAGTGATACAATATCCCATTTTTTATGTTACGGATGAAAAAATTGGTTCACATTTATTGTTATAATGCCAAAAATTCAAATATTACGATTTTAGCACTTGATCTGAGAGTTCAGGATTAGGGTTATTATAGTTGGTATCCATGTAGGGTTTAGATAACTTTGTAGACTATTATGTATTTATGGTAGTTAATCTTGATATTTTTGGATACCATAATAGTTTCATAATATTATGGTTTATCATACATTCTGAATTCTTATCCACCCTTTTATAGATTTTAAGGGGTGCTACCCTAATGTGATTAATGAAACATTATAAGATTGTATGTTTGGTTGAATTATATTTAATGCTTCAGTTAAATAGGAATTATGTTGTTACATAGATTGTAAATATGTTTTATGGTGTTTATAACATCTTTATTTTATATGACTTTCGATATTGCGGTAATTATGGGAACACATGTTTTATTGTATAGGTAATCATTGGACTAAAAAGTGATTTGGTGACTAAGTAATTAATTTTATTTTAGAAGAAGATAACTATATTCATAGGTTTGTATGATGAAAGGAATTATATAACCATTGAACTAAAAACACTCTTTAATAATGATTTTATTGAGGTTATTTTTGAGATATGTTTATTTATTTATTAAATGATTTAGTTTTGATATTTTTTGTGTTTCTGTTAAATTGTAGAGATTAATGTATTATTAAATCATATGGAGGTTTACTCATATTGGAAATCAAACTACCATATGATAACAATATTGGTTCTGTATAATGTATAAAATCATGTGTAATATATTTTTTTCCCTTTTACGGTTATGTGATAGCTTAAAAAACCTGTACTTCATGAATAAAAAAATAATTTTGATTACTCGTTATTTGGAGAAAAGGATGAGATTATATTTAAACTGACTAAAGGATGAAATTATACTAATAAATAATGTATATATAAAGCTTCACTTATTCTATATGGAAAAAAATTACATAACAATATGTAGTGGGTTTTGAATCAATTTTTTTCCTATTACCATCATTTTGAAGAACATCAATGTTTGCTTTCACACCTCCTTTGTTTATGGTTTTGTGGTTGTGGAACTTATCATGATGATTAACTTTCATTATATCAATGATCTCTGTAACACTTCATCATTATGTGGGCATTATATTTTTATTTCATGACCATATCTTTACATCCCACTAATTATTTTATATTTGGAAACTATGTTATTTGTTATTATGATGAGCATTATACTTCCCTCTCACTATTATCAAGTGGAAGTTTAATAAACCATTTTTTGGGATGTGGCTTTTCAATAATAGTACTTCAAAATTTAAATCATTTAATTATTGTGAAAAATTTGAATTTATTAGGATTAAACTTATTTAATGGGTGGAGGATATAACACCCTGATTTTTTTTAAAAATGATTCCTTACTCAATAATGTACAAAACATGAGACATCGATCTTAAATGAACCATAAAATAATATTATTTTAAATATACCATTATAACATAGTCGTTAAATCGGGGAGTATGAATAGGAATTACTAAATTTTGAAAATTACATTGTTTAAAGTTGTATTAAATAAATTCAATTGTTATCTATCGATTAGAAAATGAAATTCGAGTGATTTGAAATAAAATATTTTTTTTAAAATAACTGAATATTTCTAAAAGGTGGTTGTATCACACTTAGTGCACAAGAATAAGAATTAATATTTTCCAATTATTAAAAATTTATTTTACAAAATAGAATTCAGTTTTAAATTAGATTATAAGAATTATCTAAGGTTGAAATTTTTGATTTTTTAGAAAATATTGCATATTTAGTGAAAAGTAAAAAATGTCATTTTTTATAAAAAAAATCACTTATTTTATATATATTCACTTAATTTAAAGTGTAATTATTAATTAAATATAATTTCAATTATTAAAATATTTTTTATTCATATTCAATCCACTTAATTTATTTTTAATCAACATCATATTGTATTTTTTGCATAATTTTTTTATTAAAAATAGTATTTTTATAGAAATGGTTTTAAAATGCATAATAATTATCTATTTAATTAGTTAATAAACCACATTAATAAGAAATACATAAATTTAATTTATATATTATAATTATTTAAATATGAATTTAAATTCACGTGATTATATTTTTAGTAATGTGGTTAATATAAAATCATATTTTTTATGAAAAATACACTTCTTTTAAACCTAGTTTTTCATCACTTATGTATGTTTAATTTTAAATTAAAATTTAAAACTTTTATGAAATTAATTTTATATTATGGATTAAAAATATTTAATCATAATAATTTAGATTTTCAAATAATTCCAACATAATATTTTACAATAAAGAATAGTGTAAATTGTAAAAATAAATTATAATAGTTGAGGTAAAAATAGATTTACCAGGGGGATAATGTAAAAAGATAATTATTATAAGTATATAAAAACATATATAAGATGTATTTTTATATATATATAGTCATTATAATGTTTAAGGTTCTATATTAGTCCCTCTTGGAACATTTTTTCATGTGAAACACATGGGTACACCTTTTTCTTTTCAAAAATTAAAGGTTTTCCACTCACCTCACATATAAAAGGCCTCCCCCTCTCCTCTTATCTTCACAAAATCAAATACCATTGAATTAGAATATAAATACCAAAGTCTATTCATTACATCCCTCCCAATTAAATAGAATTTTTTTTCAAAAAACCATCCTCTAAAGGCTTTTTGTTCTTATATAAAGAGGTTGTCTGAAAAAAAAGGTATTTTTCTTAACTGAGTGTTTTTATTTTTGTTCTTCTCCTAAATCAAAAACATATACATCAACAATGATTATAAAAAAACACAATTCTATATTATTTAATTAAATTTTATTTATTTAATTTTATAACCTAAATCCATATCCTCTTTCATCAAATGGGATACAAAATAGTTATTCATGTGTAAGGCGGTCTACTGACTCACAGTCAGATGTCATTAATTTTCCATCATCGCCTATATTTTAATATTATATTTATTCATTATAATTATATAGTTGAGGTTTTTAACATATTTATACTTATTTATTTATTATATCACTTATAAAATCTTATTTTATATTACATGGGGAATATAATAACAACACTCGTGCGTAAATCGAACTACCACCTCACGAAGCGATGTGATTAATTTTTCACTAACACATTGTGTGGAAGGTAATAAGGATAAATTTAATGAATATAAGTTGTATAAATGACATAATTATTATATTAATAAAGTATTTATCATTCATAAAACAAAATATATCCATTTAATTCTTATAATAAAAAATTATAACGTCATTCATGCATATGTGTGGACCACCACCTCCACAAAGAGATGTAAATATTTTTTCATCACTAAATCACACGATAGGTATATAAAATTTTATGTAAAGAAATAATATGTCATAAATGATATTATATTAATTTTTTAAAATTAAAATATTTGTTAACATCTTTCCTTGTTGATCGTTGAAAAATTGAATTGTTACTCATGCGTACATATGACCTACAATCACTGTGATCATATCATAGTTCATTTTTCATAATAATAAATAATTATTTATTTTAAAAGTATAATTTATCAACAAAAATGATAATTATTTCATTATTATAATAGTATAGATGAATTTACAATGACCACTTTGTCCATAGTCAACACATTGAAGTTGTTATAAAATAATGAACCAAACATCCTAAAAGATCCGATGTGGAATTAACAGATTAAGTATCTCAATATGTCATTTAAATTAAACAAAATAAAATTTTTAGTTATAATATATTGAGATTATAAATTGTTATTAAAAAATAAAATAAATTATGGTATATTATTATACATTAGTTAAAATACATAAATGGAATGTTTTGACCAAGGGTAATGGTTTCTCATCACACTTTAATTTCTATGAGACATCTTCCATATTCACTAATTATTTATAATGTTTTTTTATGTAATACCAATTAATTTATTATATTGTAACTTTCAATAATGTTGTTAGGATTTTTGAATCCATATGAGGTTTTCTATTTCATGTGGTTTTTATCATTAAATTACCAAAATCACAAAGGATTTGTCTCAATACTCATTCTTTGAGGCACACTTTCTTTTATACACATAATTTATTTTATACAGTGTATATACATACCATGTTACTAGTATAATCATGTATCTTTTATAAATAATGGAATTTTTTGTTTAAATTTTATAAATTTCATCCAAGTGGATTTTAATTTTAATTTACTAATTATTAATGAATTTCATAACTAAATTACATTTCATTAAGGTTATATTACGTCTTTTTGGCCATTGATAAGATATTATTATCTATAAAGTGATATAAAATTTTATCAAGTGATAGTTTTAATTTATAGTTTTTATAATTCCATTCTTTATACATAATATCCCCCTTGATTAACTCTCAATCTGATGATATTATATTTCTAATGTTTATTGGTCTGAAATTCCCTTTCATTGGGACTTATGTTTAATGACATGCACCAATATTCTTTCATGAGGTATATATAACACACATTTTACATTTAATATCATTAATATCTTTATATTCTTGGAATTTACATTTTATTTTCAATTTATTCTTTCTTGGGGAATATGATTTAAGAGTTATAAAAATGGAAATGGATTAATGTTACAATATTCTTTATTTTAGGATTATTTATATTCATGTTTTCATAGAGGAAATCAAATGATATTATTTTATTATACCACAAAAATTTATTGAACACTATTTATTAACCACTATTTATTAATTTGGATAACATGTTTTATTTAAATTTTCACCATTATTTATTAAATAAACGTCAATATTTTCATTTGTAAGTGATACAGATATTTTATTTTCTATAGATCATATATATTTCTCTTCAATATAAACGTATTTTAAAATGTTTTAAAACATTTTATTTTATAAAAATTAATTATTTACTAAATATATTTTTTATAATATTTACCACCTTTTAAAATTTCTTTAAAAAGGTAATTTCTTAACATTTTCCAAATGGGTCAATTTTGACTCCCTTTACAAATGTTTGAAAAGAATGTTAATTTTAACATTTAAAAAATGAATGGATTTTCCAAACAAAATTACCATTATTATCCTTATGGAATATTTTATATGTTTCCATGATTGTTTTCAAATAAAATTATATTTGTAAAATTTTGTGAATTTTTTGTTTTCAAAATTGATTTTCAACGTGATAAGGTTATTTTACTCATGAATTTTTTAAATGATATTTTAATGGTATTTACATTAATCAATGATAAAAAAACAATGATATTAATTAAATCCCACATGGAATATGTATTATTGATACCATACTTATTATTTATCTAGATGTAATATGATATTGACATAGAAACTATTTATTTTCCATGGGTGAATCAAGCATGGAAAGAACAAAAATTATTATTATGTAAATATGTGAATGATTATAAATGTTTTTTCTATGAATGGAACATGGAAATTATTGATGATATTGGTTGATCCTAATATATATTGTGTGATTGGTATGCCCAGATAGTGTTTGTAGATCTCGATATATATTAAAGTATGGGTGCGCACAGATAGAACTGGGTGATCCCATTATAGATTATATGATGGTTACACCTTTATAATGATCCAATTAATTGTGTAATGTTTATTGTATTTTGAGTAATGAAGGAGGGATTTACCAGAGTGTATCTCTTATGGATTTAATAGGGTTCCAGTTTTCTTTGTCATGTGTTGAAAATGGGTTATAATGATGATGTTCAATGATATTAACATGTTTTTTCTCATGTAATGTGTATTTAATGATTCTATTCATCAAGATTGAAATAATGTGGATGATTATTTTTTATTATTATGACTAATTACTTTGAGATATACTTATTCCATGTTTCATGATTAATGATATAGGAATATATGGGTATGAATATTATTAATTTATTCTTTTTCACTTTTATTATATCCTAAGAACGTTTTTTATCCATATGATCACTGATGATATTCAATTGTTAATTCTTATGTTTACCATTATTGATAATTTTAGAACAAACTTATTGTGTTTCATTTTTCCAAGGTTATCGAGAATAATATTAAACAAATTTTGTATATAAGGGTTTCATATGGATGATGATGATAACATAATGTGAAATAAAAAAATATGTTTTAAGTAGTAGAAATGATTACTTAAATACATTGGTATTTTTTATGTTAGTTATTATCAAATATTATATAAAAAAATAATGTTGAATGGTCCTTTGGTTTGTAGTTGATCCAATATTTAATTTTTATGTTGTATATATTTTATGAAATATTGGGTAACGTTTGTTGGTATCATGCCAAAAACGTAATGATAATGATTTTATCACTAGATCAAGGAGTGCACGTTAAGGGTTATAAAAAATCCTATAAGAAAAATTATCACATAGATAAATTACACACAATATTAACAATTTTTACACACTTTATAAGTCATTGGTTAGTCCGAACCAAAGTAACTAAAAAAATGGGGAGATTACTTATGAACGGGTCATATTCATAATAACACTAAATCCTGATATGAAAAAACTATATTTAATACAAATTGTAAATATTATAACATTAAAAATAATCAAAGGTCATGGTAGATGAAAAAAAATATTATAGAGTCTCTAAAAATGTAATAGAAAGATAAATCTCCAAGAAAAAAATTCAATCACAATGAAATTATATGCAATGATAACATTTCAAATGATCTTTATAAACATGAATGTCTAAAAAAAATTGAAAAATAAATAAATAATCTATATATTTTCCAAAACATGACATATAATTATGAATTTTACATATATTATTTATATAGGAAAAATATAATTTTACATGTCCTAAAACGTATAATTTATAAAAAATTGATAAACCTTAAATAAACATATAAAAATAAAAAAAATTACAACTTTTATGTAAATCATATTATTATTATTTATAATCCCACTATTTGTTATATAATATAGCTAATACTAGTGATATACAACCCCACTTGTTAGTTTTATTTTGTGATATTGAATTCAGTCATATGTTATGACTCATATAACTAATGACAATAAGAAATATATCGTAAGACATATTTTATTTAAAAAATTAATATATACCATGAAAACTCATTTATACTCTATTTTTTATATACCTGTGACGAAAAAGTATTTTATGATACATCATATTGTAATCATTGACATATTTAAAAACCCTGAGTTTTCTCTATATAATTATTTATGATAAAAACCATTCATATACTAGTATTGAAAAAAACAATAGATGAATTATAACATATTATATTTTGCGGTATGAAATTAATGATTTATAATAACAACATCATTAGAAAACAAGTGAAACAAAGTTGGAATCACCGGAGAACAAGTAACTTATACAACATATAGGTTTAGGGAGATCATCCTATGTTCATTGTAAATGGAATAAATCCATGTTCTTAATGATATATCATTATTTTATTAATATGTGTGGATTAATAAAAAAATGTTCTCCTAAAATGATTAAGTAGTAGACTCCATCTTAATGGAGAAATATTGATGAATATTGATGGGGTAGAAAATTAATGGTTCCAACCTCTAATCTAATTATAAAATCATTGGATATCAAATCATGTTTTGAGTAACTTGGAGAACATAAGTAGTGTTAGGACCTCCAACATGTGAAATAATGTTCTTTGGAGGCAAGATATCTCTTATAGGCATACAAGTAACTATGATACTCCAACAAGGGGATCATATCGACTATATAAAAAACAATAATTCACTTAATTTAATGAAATGAATAAACTATTTTTTATCATTTTTCTACCCATGAGACCCATACATTACATCCTTTGGAATTTTAATCAATTATCACTTCAATGAATGTATGACATAACCTAAATGATCTCTATCATATATCACAAACCAAAAGTATCTACGAAGGAGGTGGTATCAAGATGCATTTACCTCCATCCCATTCATATCATAAGGATAATAAAATGCTAATATATGAAAAATAAAATAATCACCATTATGATACAACTCAATCATATGTTATTACATTAACCTTATTAAAGTCACTATAAATGATTTCTAAAATATAGGTAAATATGATATACCCTTTTATGTGTAGACCCAAAACCACTGATCCAAAAATACAAATGTTATTCATGAACCAATTGTATCATCTAAAAAATAGATTTGTTTTTTATTCATTAATAATATTCAACTATTCTCATGGAATGAGTAGAAACATATTGACCACATACCAATACAATTAGACACATTAACACAACATCATTTTTTATTCTACTAAATGTATAAATTTTTATTATATATGTATACACTTAAATTAAAATTTTATATCAATATTAGTACTATAAATTGATTAAATAAAGGTAATTGTAGTGGAATATTTTGATTTTACTTAGAAAATATTATATATATAGAGTTTTTTTTTTTGAATTGTCTTGTTATTATCACCATAATGTCCTTAATTTCTCACAAATAACTACTCCATTTTTAGAATTTATAAAGAAATTGTAAAATATTATTCACATACAACTATATCTAATTTCCAATAACCTTTAAAAGGTTAATTTATGTACTATATATATTCTTATATGTCTAGTTTAGAGGACACCATATGTGGTATACTTATATACTACCCATTAAAGACTAGTTTGTGATTTAATTTTTGATTATAAAATTATTACTGATGTGGGGAGATAGTTGAGTATTCATGAATATAATTATGTTACCCATGAATTATAGTTAGTTTGTATATTATTCAACCGGACATCATGGATACATACTTAAATGGGATATATGTTTTCTATATAGATAATAAAATCCTATGATATATATTTTCTCTGAGAGTCCAAAATTTATATTAGTTCACCAGGTGGAGTCCTTTATGACTATTTTTTTAAGATCTCATACACCTTGATAATTTTAATGCAATGTATAATGAATTGAGTCATAATTTTAACTAATATTTTATACAAGAAGCTCAAGTAGAATGTAACGTCAGAGTGAAATTAAATTCATTTTATTTTTATATTAGATAGGTGTATGTATGAGCATATCAATTTCATATCATAGTGAGTTGTATTCATTTATTTTTCGTATTTGATGCACTGGTAGGTTATCCAGAGTGTGATATTTGGGGGGAATTTATCATTTTGTAGGATTCATTATGGGATTGGTTAAATGGTGGAGGGCATGAAAATCTAGATCAAATGAAGCACATTATTACCCAACTGATAAATAAATAATTTCAATTAGGAATTTATCACCCACCATCATTACATCATCATGGGTTAGGGAGAATGTACACGAATTTGAATAGATATTTCAATTATATGTGTATAAGATAAGATGTATTGGATTTTATGGTGTGATTCCAAATATTTCAGTTGGTGAAGGGGAGATATGATGACTAATCTTGTATGATATATCCTTGGATTTCTATTTTTAAAGTTGAATGATATATCAAGGTATTTCATGTATTTTTTACATATTACTATCATAGGTCAAAAATCTATAAGGTTTATTTTTGACATTTGGATAGAGTATACAAATTCCATAATAATTTTAAAGAAAACTCTAGTGGATCACTTCATGATACATTTTTTTTAGGATAATGGGATTCTATATAATATATTAATTACAATCAATTCATAAATGGTGCTTTTTGACCAAAATTTTGTGACATGATATATAATTGGATTGTCTCACACATTTATGTTAGATTTCTACATTCCATATTAGACTAATGGGGAGATGTAAAAGGCTCTCCAAATATTAGAGGATATAGAAATATTGTGTTCATTGTTTTGGATGTGGATGGTAATAAAACAAATAGCTGAAATATTTTATATATAATAATAATTATAACTCCAATATTGGAATGCAACTATTTGAGGTGTTATATGAAATACATTACAGTTCTCTTTTATGATGGATTGATATTCAAGAATCATATACCTTGGGACCTTATTTGGATTAGGGTATGAATGATATGGTTCACTAGACTCATAAATGTATATGGATAGGTCTATGTTAAATAAATTTTTATATAAAATATAGGAGGATACCATCAGACTTTTAGGTTTCTGATCAAGTATTGTTGATGGTTTCTCAATAGTGGGTCATCAGAAGTTCTTAAAGAGAAGTAAGTAATCACTAAGGTACATGGGGATTTTTTTATCTTGTAGTTGGTAGTAGAAGTGTCCTATCCCATTGACTTACCACCACAATTGAAGAAATTTTAAAGTATATTTATTGTATTATTAATATAGTATTATTTAAAAGAGATTTGAAATATATTTTCTTATATAGATTTGGATTTGTAGTAGGATATGAAATTTATAGAGAGATCTATATAGATTTATGATCTATGAGAAAATGTTTTTCTAGGGTAGATTTTCTCTCTAGTAAGTGTTTTATGGATCCTCAAAGAAGAATAAGAAAATTCATGGTTGAAAGTAGATTAGATTAAAGATCAGTAGCCCGATATTTTAACTAATGGTATCTACAATTATTATTTTATGTTTATTTATTCACATTAGATATAATGACTGAAAATAACCAATGCTGGGGAGGATATAGTATCTCTATTTTCACATATAAATGATTTTATATAAAATTTCCATTGTGGCTTGTAATTATTTATTCTTGATTCATTAGTTTCCTTATATACTAATATTTTCTTTTATTTGGTAAAATTACGCACTATGTGATGTTTTAAAAGGATATAAATCTATGGAATAAGGTTTTTAAAAAATGGTAAATTGGTAATTTCACTACCCATCAAATTAAATAATTTAAAAAAATTGTTATTCGTTGAGTTGGAATCATGGTGTTCTTATTGTTGTGAGATCTTATAATTTTTTAACACCACATGAATTTTTCATAATTGGTATATTTTTAAAAAAAATAGTGATATGGAATTTAAAAGTCACTAAAACTAATTTTTATTTTAATTTATCTTTTTAGATCACACAATGATATAAAACCTAGGTTATATTTTATCTATAGATAGATGTATCCTCCAAGAGAAAGTGATTCACCAAATAATGAGAAATAATATGAATAAGGTATGGTCCTTTAAATCTGAGTCTATTAATTATACGTGTATGATCATTTAAAAACCATATCCACTCTCTACATCTATTGTTTTAATCATTTCGCGAAATTAATATATCATGTAAACTATGAATTACATAAAATAATGTAATTGGAATTCTATTGATACAGTATTAAAAATTTGTGTTATTATGAGAGAATATTTTGCAGCCACTAAAATTCTCTCTATGATTTGAATTATTGAAACTAAAATTCATTATTATTTATTTATCTGTGTTGATTCATTTTATTGATGAAATTATATTAAAATGAAGATGTTTATTAACTAAATTATGGTTTTATATAAATTTAGAGTTATATTTTACACCAATTTTTATAAAAGTGTGAGAAAATCCAATCTATGTTGATTCATATCTCAAATCATGTACACTATTTACATCATGAAGAAAAAAATATAAAAATATTAAGATCATGATTATTTAACATGTGGTTAATATGATATTCATGGTAGAATAAAAATAAAATAATATATTATATTTATCATTACATGTGAAAAATGATTAAATTTTTAAGTAAAAATCACATTTCTAAAATCTTTATGTTGAGATAGGCATGTAATTAAAATTAAAAAGAATATGGACTCTTTCCCCCTCTAAAAATCATCTCATGTAGTGGAATCATTTTAGTGGTGGAATTATAGAGTCATATGGTTCTTCTAATACATGACTAGATAGTCATGGAAGGGGTATGTATTCTTTCCAATTAAATAATCATTGAGAATAGCCTGAATCGCGTACTGTCATTTTATTTTGTGATCAATGAGTCTCTAAGTAGTTGTATATATATTCAGTTAGAATGTGAATGGTTTGAAGGCTTCATTATTTTCATTTATTCTATCATTAGATTGAATGAATACTAGAGAGGGATGAAAATGTCGACATAATTTTCATGCACATGTTAATTACACCAATCTAATATAAGATCATATGATCAAGTGTAAATTAGGGGTCAATATAGTTTAAATTCAGCATAGAATAGAATAGATTTGTTGTGTGGAACCCCCAATTGGTCACAACATCATGAGGAAAGTATGGGAGTAGTTGGGAACCATTTTATATACTAAATGTTTCATTTAAATTTGTTTGAACTCAAAGAACATAATGAACATGTTTTGGATAATTTAAATCTTGTTTAATATTAAAATGTTACTATTTTTCTTAAGAAGACTCGTGATATTTTTTTGTAAAATTAATATGTTGAAAATTGATGAAATAATTCCATTACTGACATGGATCTATCATTTTTTGGATGATGACATCCGCTATTAATGGTAAAAATTATTTACATCTTCACTATTTATTATTTTAATAAATTATGTTAAATTGTTAAATAATAGTTGAATTCATGTCATGATATTTTTGATGACTTGAAATACCTTTTCATAATATAGATGACCAATGTCCTTATGATATTTATTTATTTATTGAGGACATAGATAATTTTTCAAAAAGATCATGGTTATAATATGGAATTAGCATGACTGCATGGAGTGATTATAGGATGGGTAATGTGGTATGTTTGATCACTCGTATTCTGTATATGTGATATATATTCTAGTGACTAAAATATTTTTATAGAGACTATAAACTAATGTATTTTTTCTCATTCACACCCATTACCCCAAGTTAGATATATTCTATGACACATCAGATTATTCTCACCCATTTCCCATGGGTTTAGGATGATGATTCAATAGAGTTTCTATAATATCTAAATCCAAATTCCCTAGGATTGATTTAGGTGATGATGTACATGAGTATTTATTCATTTATTTAGATACAGCTTGGGGTTTGAGTCAAATAATCCATTTCAGTGTTACACCAGAATAGGGATATGATCAATCATTAGGTGTTTCATTGAAAATGGTACTGATGATGGGGATTGGGATATTATTTATTTTATGTTATGTTGTTTAATATAGTCACTCCAATTTTACACAGTAATGTCCACATGATGTTTGGTTGAGTTCCCATATAAATTATGGGAGTTATGATATTATGAATTATTCAGAAGTTTTGAGATTTCGGAATACAGTAAAATCATTGGGTTTCAATGTAATTCAATCAGAATATGAAACATATTAGGTTTAACTAACTCAACATGTTTTGTTGAATTAAATAGATAATTTTATACAGAACTAAAAAAACATCAATATCATCAACATTAACCATCTACTTGTAAAAAACCATATATATCATATTTTATATCTATAAAAAATAAATAGTCGATAAATAGAAAAATGAAATTGCTATAAAATTGGTGAAATAGAAATAGAACATAGTTAGTGAGAACATATTATAACATATATCTAGGAACAAAACATATAGATTGAGATATTCAACAAATGAAAGAACATGTTTTTTATAAAAATTAAGAATGGAACAAACATATTCATAAGTCATTAAACCATGTTTTTTGATATAATAATATCTATAGACCATATGATATAGGAAAAAATACATATTCATTGGAACATATCACTTGATCTGGTTGAATATTATTATAATTTATTAAAGTATAAAATGTCATGACCCAACCCACTGAGGATTACATGGATAGAAATAAGCATAGTGTGACACATCCGGAAAACCTCCAATAGGCATGGGGTTGGTGAATAGTGTCATGTTGTTATAGCACACACAGGTGGGGAATAATTATAATGTTCATGTACACACACACACCTCTAAAAACCAATAAAATGTTGAATGGTAAATATAATTGATACCATAATTTATGCATAACAACTATCCAACAATTGAGTATAAAAAATACATGAAATAAATAAATGTGACAAATACAAGACTGAAAATATGTAAAAATGAGTCCAACCTTCTGTGATGTAGTGAACTACTATTAAATGAAACACCTGGTACACCCATAGTCTATCTAGCCCAAACTATGCTTTTCTTACTCCCAAAACACAAATGAATCCTCCAAAGGCTTAGTGTCTTCATAATACTTAATTTATATGAGATGATCCATTATTGGGGTGAGTATAAAAATTCTCAATATGACACCATAAAATCACCAAACATATGAATTAACAGAGTATTCATCTCATAAAAATTTATATCAAAAGGATATGATACATAGAAATAAATATAATGAAAACATTATATATTCTCACTATAGACTCCTAGTATCAAGTGGTCCCAACCATACAACAGGACACCTAATTAATATAGAGGATTAAAGGTAACTATATTTCATGGAAATATAATAAAAAACTCAGGTTTTCACTAATGGAACTCATCATAGAGGTCACACTCATAGGTTCCTTCCTAGGAAGTACTCACTGGAACTGATGTTGTCGACATCTATATAGGCGATCACACCCTGGTCCACTGGGGGTACCAAAAAACCGTCTAAAATAGAAATATAGATGTGTGATTTATCATTTTTCTTGGTGGCCTTTCCAATACCATGAACCATACCAAGGATTGAGAAGGAAGATATTGGATCCCAACCTATATACATGAAGGGATACCCCGAACTCTATCTGAGATAAAACCCATAGAGAGGATAATAATGTTATGATCAGATATAATGAAACACTATACCCTATTAAGGGTAAATCCAATGATCACACCAAATTTAAAATTCCCCAAACTGAAGGGATTGTGGGCCTCCA
Organism: Viscum album; assembly: GCA_963277665.1. Taxonomy (NCBI): domain Eukaryota; kingdom Viridiplantae; phylum Streptophyta; class Magnoliopsida; order Santalales; family Viscaceae; genus Viscum; species Viscum album. The sequence goes on along the minus strand of OY728163.1, from coordinate 785,540,643 downwards.
CATTCCCATAAAGAATTACACGATGTGTACTAGGGGTAAACGATGTATTTGGTCTACCTCGGGGACTTCTCATGTGTCGTCATCTGATATAGGATAAATACCTATATATAAAAGGTGTTCCATTAGGGATACACTAAGATTTTATGTTGTTCCATCACTCGGCATGTCTCCATACACTTCTCGTGTACATCTAGATATTCCCATTTAGTTCAGTCCATGCTCATTTACTTCAGGTCGTGCCCGTGTACATCAAGTCAAGCCCATATACGTGGTCATGTCTAATTATTGGGATGTGTCCATGTACTTTTCTCATACCATAATGCATATCCATTTATGTTCTTGTGTACCCACTAAGGTACTTTCCATGCCACTAGTAGTAGGTCACATGGGGGTCATATTTTTCTCTATGCATAAACCCTACCTCCATATAAAGGGGATAGATTGTGTGTGTTCTTCAAAGTACATGTCGTGAAATGTGGGATTTTTTAGAACCATGGTTTCTTTACGAATTTATCACTCCCACTTATTCCACCACTATATCTAACATCTATAAATCTTATAAATCACAGGTAGGGGGTTGGATGACATTATCATCATCAGTGGCCAAATTTAATAAATCTAATCCACTCAGGAATCAATCATCAATGTACCGCGCCATAACTAGATTCCAAAATAAGAAACTCAAATCATCGATCTGATCCCAATACTCCTCTGATCATCCACCATTATTATCACACCTCAATACCTCCATCAATAATGAACTCAAAGCCTTAGTATCGATCTGCAACATAGAAGAGTGGTCATTCAATGATCCAATACCATGTTTTTTTCAATCCATTGGTCAAAGGAATTTTTGGATATGAACATTTAAATAACTAGTGTAAAATTAAAAACAAAATGTGAAATGAACCTATATTGTTTTTCATATTGTCCCTACTACACTTCTTTATCACTGACCACTATAACTAAAATATAATTTCTTAATACCTCCTCAAATATGGGGGATGTATGAATCTCCCTTGGAACCTCCTAACAAAACATCACATGTACCATTATCCATCCTTTAAAAATTATAATGTGTTCCCCAACATCATAGAATATATTAGAAGGATATCCAGAAAATATATAATTACTAAATGTCCAATAATTGGTATCTCTATGCTGATTCCCCTATCATGATATCAAAATGGTGGGGGTAACAACCATTGAGTTGAGGTAATATACACAATATTCATCCAATACGAGACTACTTAAATGAGGCTAACTACTCCAATTCCTCAGCCAGAAATTGTGACCACGATCTTCTTCAGAGACAGACACCCACCACATACCCCTTACTGAGAGAATAATCTATCTGAAATTCATAATCCTGGAAGAACTCTAGACACTAGATTTCCATCCAATTTATATCATTCTAATAGAATATTTGCATGAGACTCTTATAGATAGGATATATGATAATCTGATCACCCGTAAGTTAATCTCTCCACATCATCAGTTCGAAGTCTACAGTTTCAAGCTATAAATCCTGGATCGAGTAGTTCTACTTATCTAGTCTAAACTCTCAGGACACATATGCATTTATAGCCTACCCTTACATTATAACACAACCAATTAAATTTCCATCGGAATTTTAAAACACAACATACTTGAAACCTTCCTTTGGAAGCATCAAGATGGGTACACACATTAATCGGTCCCTCAAATCGAAATAAGCATGTTGGAACCGCTCTGTCCAAAAGAAAGGTTACCCTTTCTGGTTTAATGCGGTCAAAGGTGATGATATCCTCAATAAATTGGGCCTAAATGTCATGTATTTTCCCACAAAACCAAGGATGCTTCATACATAAATCATAATGTTAGGTGGATCCCAATATAACACTACCTTAACCATATCCGGATCCACTATCACACCTTCTACAGATATGAAACATCCCAAAAATTAGTCAACTCAAATACATAACTAACAGTAACTAATTTTACAATAAATATGATTCTTTTAGAGTATGTACAGGACTATCCCAATGTGCCACATGTTATCCAACTCAGATGTCGAGTACACAAGAATGTCATAAATAAAGACCATAACAAATAGATCCAAGAAAGGAGGAAAGATATGATTTATAAACCCCATAAACACTTCTGGGATGCTCTTCATGGTGAAATGCATCACTATATACTCATAATGACAATAGAAATAACAAAATTATATATTTAGTATATACAACTATCATACATAGTATTGATGATAACCTAATTTGATGTCTATATTTTAGAACCATATCACCCCTATAAACTAATCAAATAGGTTACCGATCTCTAGTAGTGTATGATTATTATTTATAGAAACATAGTTCATTTTTTTTTTAATCAACACACAACCTTATGCTCTCATCCCACATCTAGGATAATAAACTCAGGCTACCCAGGGTGACACACAATGTCTAATAAATCCATTACTCTATAAGTCCTCCAACTAATAATTTAGATAATGAGGATCTATGTGAGTGATTTGATATACTATAATTGATATCAGGGTAGTCCCTAGGTGCATTACAATGTAGAATTATATCACTTAGTGGAGAATAATTCTTGGAACATCCTCAAGAACAACGTCCTTGTACTGTGGAACCATTATAAGAATATGAAATCCCATATAATCAACATATAAATTGGTAATTAAATAAATAAAAATAAAAATCAGGTATATCCACCTACATATAATACCACCCTTCAATGCATGTCTTTCCTTCTCACCCATAAAGGAATCCCTAATTCTATATCTACAGACATACCACATCGTTTGACAGAAAAAATCAATCTGAGCTTGAATTGTGGATAAATAATACATACCTAAGAATAAATATTATCAACTTGTAATGGGTACAAAGAGAAAAAAAAATAATCTCACTCCTCCAATAGTATGGAAACATTATCAGCTGAAATTTGTGATCATTGAATAAACTCTGGTAGAAGTGTCCAAGTGTAAGGGTTGATCTAATGGCTCCCCTGTAATATATAAATCTTAGTCAAATGAATTGGAATGGAAATAGTTTCTCACAACCATGTCTATAAATACTAAAAATAATGTAAATAATACATATATCATACCTAAAATTATCCCCAAAGACTTTGGGTTAGAGGCCTTTACTGGTTCTAGCTTTCCTCATCCCAAACCACCATCCCCCTAACCCTGATGTGGACCACTTAAACGTGGTGGTGGAAATATGTCAAACTAGATAACACCTATTGTTGCACTCCCTAATTTTCATCCTCATCCTCCACAATGTGGACCTCACTAATCTTATTGGTGTCTATATCAAGGAGGTCCATTTATTAACTCTCTGTCATCTTCTCGATAGTTCGGATAATACCAAGAGAGATGTCCCTATGCATCTCATGAGAGACATCACCATTCTATAAAAAATTATAACAACCCTAGGAGACATGTATTATACACACTCAATCATAATAACATCTCCTAAATCATCTAGAACAACTGATTCCCTATGATTTCTTTCATCTACTAGATTTTGATTTATTAACTCATGTGTGCCCACCACCAACACCAATGGTCAAAATCTTCTCACCCAAAACACTCTCCACAAAAAAATACCACCCTATTACTCTATGATATGATGGAATGAAATGAGATATCTTTTCATCCCAGATATGTTGTTGTAATCCTAGATTTATAGTCCATTTTCATATGAACATATCATGAATTGTATCCATAGTGTATTGTGAGAGGTCAGTTAACCATGTTAAATTCATAGATAATGTTATGATACTTTAATAAAGCTACAATATCTCATAGAAATTTCCCAATTACAATGTGTATGGATAAATCTACTATTGAAAGAGACTCTTGAAATCTGACTAGGAGTGAGCCATATCATCAAGTTTCAGAATCACCAGCCAACACCATTGTCCTTATTGGACCAGAAGAAGAATTTCCTCTAAGACTGCCATCTGTTCTGTAGGTTTACCCATAATATGGAAAACTTAGGTTTCTTCCTTTATATAGTCTCCAACAACATGGGGGAGTATATTTCCCCACAACCTGGGAGGTCACTACCAATGAAACTCATGGAATGTTATTATCCTATTCTCATCATTAGTCGATACATTTTGTTAATCCTAATATTCAATGAGTGGTTGAAAATATAGAAAACAACACTGAGGTACCACCTATTATACAAGACCTCACACTATAGAACCATCACTAGGAGTATCATCTATGATTTCCTACCATGGAATCCTAGTTGGATATCTTCATGAAGGCATCCTAAAAAAATCATGATGTACCATAATAAAAGGGTATATCAACAGAGTTGTCTCAAGAAGGACATGTAAATTATAGCTTCTTCCAATATGATTCATGTAATAATAATTTCTCTGAAACTAGTTCTTACATGTCCCAAGTCAATAAGAAGGATATCAGGGTCCTTGTGAATGGATATATCGACCCCCACCATAACACTGGATTCCATAAAATTATAGATAATATCGCGTTTCTTTAAAATTGTTTCCATAAATCCCAACAAAAACCTCATAGATAGAAAAAAATCAAAACTCTACTCTAAGATAGAACCACTCAGAAACCATTTTATCATGTCCCTACATGGTGGAGACCTCCTGGCCTGTGATAATTTGAGATTGAAATCCCATTAAAACCTACAATAATTTAGGTTCTAGTGACTAATTCGTAGTTGGAATATCACACACATGGTATGAATTATCTTAATGTAACTATATAGACCCACATATCTCCAAATAGGCATGAAATTATGAAAGTTAAACAAAAATGATGCCATAATGCATGCGTAACATATATCCCATAACAGATTATGAAAAAATAGTGAAATAATTTAAAAGTGTAAAATACAAGCCCACCAAAATGTAAAAATGATTCCAATCTACATAGAAGGAGGTGAATGTTGTCAAATGAAACTTTTGGTACAACCATGGTCCTTCTAGAACAAACTATTTCATGCCTTTTATCAGTCCTCCTATGACTCAATTGAACATAATGTCATCAATATATGTTATAACATGTTTAGGAATACCCCATGTAGTGGTCAGTATTACATTACCCCATTGGATTTCCAAAAATAAAAAAATATATGAATCAAGATAATAGTCAACTCATCACATGGTATGTCAACCAGATATGAGTTATAACAATAAAGGTAATGAAAAACTCATACACACTAATAATAGAATCCATGCCTTAGGTGTTTTCAACAATAAATCCAACCATAGAATTTTTATTTAGGACTTTAGGTAATGTTAATATAGGATAATCCACTCCAGAATTCATACTGTATCAAATGGAACAAATCTAAGAGGTTGTACTTGTCGAGTCTCACCCATGAAGTACTATTTGGAACTCCGAAGATGTTATCATCCATATAGGTGATCACACACATGGCCACTTGGGGAAAAAACTAATCATAATGGAGTATAGTAGTAGATATTAGAATAAAAACATGTTCATGGTGGTCATGATTATAAAATTAACCCTATATACAATGGGGATGAAATGATAAAGGATCACCTATTGGGAATATGAAGAGATTTCCTAAAGTCTGTATGACAAAAAACACAGATAGGGGATCAAAATACTATTGTCATGATATAATTAAACATTTAAACATAGTAATAATGAATCGAGGGATCACACTCAACTATAACGAACCAAAATTTATGGGAAAAGGGGCCTCCACCTGAACTAAAAAATGTAAATTGTGTGATCTGGGTGGGGGGGTTCATGGTGTGAAGGTCTACCTATGTATTTTCATCTCACACTACTTATCTTACTAAATATTAAAAAAGTTTCCTAGATGGGTATATGGTGTGTAGAGTTCATGAAAGTACTCAGTGTTCCACAACCTCATTTCTAAGTACATTCGGTCATGCCTGTGTACTTCAGTATGTGCTCATGTATTTCCGATTATTCCCATGTACCTGGTAATTTCCGAGTATTGGTAAGAACCCATATATTATTACCATTATTATGTGTTTGTAAATTTCCATGTCCATATACCCTACTAGGTATACATTTGGCCTCCATCAATGGACCACACTATGTGCGACAGAAATGACATGTTGTGTGATATTTTTCTCAGCTCATAAGCCCTAGTTCCACATATGGGGGGCTACACGAAGTGTGTCCTTCAAACTACACATCATGTAATTTGAGATTTTATAGAACTCATGGATTCACCATGCATATAGACTCACACCACTACCACCATATGATATTCCATCCATCACACTCATACATTAAGGAATTTTGGTTGACCGACCATTCCATCACTGGTGGCTGGATTCTGGCCATCTAATATGCATGGGAATCGGTCCTCTCCCCACCGTTCCATCACTACACACCAAAAGGTAAACCAATGATCATCAATATGATCCCAATAATCCTATGATAATTCTACATCATTATTTCACAATCATTTCTTCATTGAACGTGAACCTAGACACATAGTAGTGATCAGTTATATTAAAGAATAGTCATGAAAGGATCGAATACCATGTATTTGTTAAAACCTCAGCCAATGGAATTATTGGTGATGAACATACGAATAAATTTAAGAGAAAATTTTAAATCATAAAATATGAATTAACCTCATCCTTTTTTTGGGATAACCTCAATTTGTTTCTATTATAATGATAAATGAAGAGTAATAGAAATCAATAATATCAATTCCTCATAACATCAGGATGATAAACCCAAAAGAACAAGGCCTGTTAGAACTAGGAATCAAATAGATGGTGGATTTATTATTATTAATCATTAGATAAAATAATAGGGAAATAATCCATGAAAAAACAACTGCCCTACCTCATGTTTGGATCTATATGTGGTGAATAATTGTATTGTTTTGTTGTTGTTGGTGAGATCCATGTTCTTAATTAGGGAAAAAGAACCGCAATCCATTATTTCTTACCATGATCTCCTCCAAAGTCTCCTCTCTCTCCCAATCAATGATTTATGATTATATCCCTAGATATTATCTATAATTGGAAATTTATAAAGACATTATTTAATCACAATGATATAATAATTAATAAATAATTTATTAATCTTACTTTTTCATGTGACTACACATTAACAAAACACCCTGTTCCAACAAAGATTTAGTCATGCCTAGGGTAAAACCCACAATCTGGATTTATAGGTGGTCTCATATTTGAATTTATAGAATTCATCATTGATTTATTACATTATTTTTGAAAATTAAGTTTGTTTGAAATAATATAATTAATATTTTTATTATTTCAACACTGAGGATCACCAAGAACTGGAATCTTATGCTACATCAGTAAATGTCTTCAAAAATAATCCTTAATATATTCCAAAGTCTTACAATGAAAAACTAGATACGTAATATTGAACATGAATTGGAGGGTTGGACATAACTGATGAAACTCAAGAAAAAATAAAATGTTTTAAACATAAAATTAATTCAAAAAATATATATAACTTAATAATAACAAAGAACATGTTTTGAAAATGAGTCATTTACTTGGATAAAAAAAATTCTCATCTATATTAAATATGTCCAAAGAATATATTTTATTAATTAATATTACATAAAAATACTCTCAATGTCCCAAATAAGTTTTCCCAAATTTTTTGCAACATTATTCACTTTCATAGAGGATATTACATCAAATTTACAACATTACCATAGTATGTAATCACTAAGTGGATTTTAATTAGTCAATAAAAATATTTTTATTGATTATTCACTACCTAATCACCTAATTAAAATCATTTTTTCACAAAATATTCTTCTTCAAAAGTGAACACTTTTGATATAAAAATATTTAGTTTAGTTATTTCATATTCACGTTCACACAAATAAAGAATAACACAATGATATAGATGTTTCAATATTCATAAGGAATGGCTACATACTTGGCATGGCATGTAATTATCCATCACCACATGATCAAGTAGAATAATGAAATGGATTACAATGAGTATGATTTATCCTTGAATATCATAGGTGAATATATATCACCTGAAAAGTACAAATTTATCATGTACACATTATGAAAAATCTTCAACAAATAGTGGAAAGTGTTATATTTATTTTCATATAGTCTTTGAGGAAACTATCAATAGTGTATCACATCGTGTTATTTACTTTGATCATTGTGATTCTAATATTTAGTATCTAAGGGGTTTATCTAGAGCACCCAACACCATTTTCCTTCTTCAACTGAGATATATAGAATTATAGTTGAAATGTTAATCATTTTATAGTAAGAATAAACTACAAAACACATAACATGAATGTTACAGTGTAACTTTCTAATACAAATAATTTTATCTTCACTTTTTGTTAAATAGTTTTTAGAACCAAATGATAACCAATAACATACCTTCTTACCAAGTGTCTCAAATTCCTAGAACTTTTAAATATCTTATAAATTTTAGGATAATCCAATAATCCTTATGGTGGAAACACCAAACACACATTTATTATTTAATTTATAAATTTTAATTAAAATTTCAATAACCAACTTCTCCAATATCAATAAAAGGCATTTTATCAATACATCACACTTTGAAACCTTATATATGTATCGAAAATTATAGATTTATGGTGCATTATCTAATGATCCATTCACAATTATACATCATCAAAATATATTGAAATTTGACCATAGAAAAAATCATGGTTAGGGGTGTGAATGAATGATTAAAATAATCAAGGAAACTAATTTCAACAAAACTGTTGAAAAAAAATAAATTTTATATGAAAACTGAAATTGATCGATGAGTTGTATAGACATTACATAGAGTGAATTGGTAGGTTTGTATAAGTAAAATGTAGATTGAAACTGTTAGGAAAAAATGGGAAAAATTGAAATGGTAAAGAACTATCCAATGAAATTATATATAACCATAAACATTCCAAACTAAAGTTTCTTTGAGAAAGTGAATCTTATGATAAAACAAACATTAAATGTATAATATAATTGAAAAACTTGACCAATTAAATATCTAAATGAATAAAATAGTATGATAAATAACCAATATATCAACATATAAAATATTTAAATATTTCTAATCAAATAATGTGAAATTTTCAATATGGTTTACTACCATATACACATTTAATAACTATATATGATTTCAAATTTCATAATATTGAAAAAACATTAGTGATTTATGTTTTATTCTATTTTGATCATAGAAACACAATAATCACTTATTCTTTAAGGAATGATTTTTATATTTATTTAATGTTATATTTTTGGTTAAAATGAGTTACAATTTTTATGGCTTCCATAACACAAATAAACAAAATAGAAAAATATATAATATTCATCAAACAAAATGTTGAAATCCATTTATTTAAAATATATTTTACATATTTTATGTTGTATAGTTTATTATAATAATAAAAGTTAATTAAACCTGGACAACCCTAACCTTGGTGTGATGAGGTGTATCACGGGTACTATGTGTCTTGACCAAACAATTACATACCAAAAACTCAAATCAACATTTTATATTGTGGTTTTATGTTGTGACACAATTTCTTGTTTTCACCTAAAATATAAAACGTAAATCACTTTTATCAAGTCCTATATCGTTACAACATGTTCAATTACATCATTATGAAATTTAATTCCAACAATAAAACCCATTTTCTCCCAAAATATATAAATCATATAAAATCAGTCCCTAAAAATTACCGAATTATCTACATATCATGTATAAAAAACCAATTGATCATTACATATGGTAAATCAATCATGGTGTACAACCTCTTATTACCACATTATATTCTATCTCTATAAAATAAACATAATCTATGACATGAAAAAATGGCATAGTTATGCCCATTATAGTGTGATTTTTTATACCATATCACGAACTCCTTCACAATTCACTCATAAACATTTTCCCAATCCAATTACTTATAAAAATATTAAATAAAGATCATTTGAAATACTTTAATTCATATTATTTGTAATTTTATTCATGTATTGAAATGTTTTGGAATAATTTATGATAAAAAGAGAATAAAAATTATTATAATTCGCATCCTCTTCATCATCATTGATTAGAAAAAATATCTATATTTATTTAATTATCCCCTATTATGGAATCATCATACTCAAACACCTTCATGGTCTCAATAATATCCACCTTTGTATTTTTTTACAACTATATAAATTAAATCAATATCATCCTCAACAATGGATGTAACGACCCGAACTATTGAATAATATTTGTTTCCTAATTTTGTGTGTTATTTTATTTTGTACTCAACATAACTATATCCTTTAGTTAGTGAAGTGAGTATAATTAATGACACCAGTGTGTTTCTACTGTTATATGAATGATTGGTCAATACGAACATTAGAAGCTATACTCTTAATGTTATTATTATTGTTTATAAATACAAATGATCATGGTTACTTAATACAGAAAGAATAGTCGATGGCCAAAACCAGTAGACACGGGCCATTAAAACCCATATGTCAGAGCTTGGGAAGGAGGTAGCATCACTGTTCTTTTCTCTAGACCAAGCCCAAGATGAACTTCAACATGTGAAGCTTGAACAAAATCATTTAAAAGAGAAATTCATGATGATAGAAATTAGAACTCATGCAATGTTGTTAGAGTCTCCCTAAGATTCTATCACCATATTAAAACTTACACTTTGGTCATATGAAAGTGTTATAATGGTCTATGTAACAAGGCCTTAGTTACTTTGTGTAATACTTTTGTATAAATAATATTTTTATTTCTTATTATGGTAAAATTGGTAAATTTCAAATATCCCAGTAAATATATGATGAATTTATAGAAGATCCAAATTATTGATGAATTTTGGAAAAAATTGTATTTTAAAATATTCTTGTATACTTTAAATATTTAATAATTTGAAATTACTTTCAAAAAATAGTCTTTTATAGTTGTGACCAGTAAGAAATTTAGAGCCTAATAAGATAAACTTAATTTTTAGTGAATAGTAAAGTATAAATAGTAATATTACCCTTATGAATAGTAATGTGACCAATGGAATCATATCTTCACTTAAAAAATCATAATTATAATTAAGGCATCTTTAACTGTGAAGTGATATTATAGAATTAGTAAATAACTGTTTTAGAAATTCTTAGTTAAGTATTAGTTTTTTTCAGGTAAATAGAGTTTTTATATAAAAAATAAATATCTCATAATTATAAAATTATTTTTATAAAATAGATTAAATTTTTTTATTTAAGACCGTCGATTTTAGGTTAGGGTGAGTTTATGATATCTTTATAAAATGTTTTGTTTTTCAGTGAATAGTAAAAAATACAGATTTGAGTTTCAGTGTGATTAATGACATCATAAATGATCAAATAATAACGCAATAATTATGGTATAGTTGTGAATAGTAATATATTTTATGAGGTGTACCATGTGTCCAACACCATGGGAAAATACCATGGGCAGGCCCCTGGTTTTTCAAATACCACTAATGAGATGTCCCTTGAAAATTAATTGATTATTCCCTAAATTTTTCTATAAATACCAACTCATTCCTTCATTAATTTCATTAAAATTCCTCCTCAACTAAGTTCTAGTATTTTTAAATCCCAATTAGTCCTCTCAAGGTTCCCTCAGTCCCTCAATGTTCTCAACCTTTGAGCTTTCGAAGTTGCTTTTCTATGTATGGGAACCTTTCAGCCTCATATTTTAAGTCCTGACTTCATTTATGTGGTGTCTTCTAGTTTAAATCTTATTATGTTGGGGTATGTTATTATATTTACTTATTTATTTCCATTTTATGTCCAAATTATGAGATACCCTTTCCACTCTCATAAACTTTTTTTTCTAAATTTTAATCAAAGTCTTTAGGCTGTCGAATTTTTCTTAAAAGAAATCAGATCTTCTCTTTTATTTGATGATTTCTTTTCATGTGGTATGTCATTAAAATATCCATAGCATGATATTATTTCTTTTTTATTCTATACTCATACTATATTATAATTTCTTTATGATTGGGTTACCCTTTTCCCCTCTGTTTTCAATTTTATATAAAACCATGTTGTATACTCGTTATACTGCAAAATTTTCTCATAAAAACCTCTCTCTCTCTCATTCTCAAGAAATTATCTCATTTTCATTTTGTAAATGCCCAAACATATTCTAGATCTGTCGGTACTCATCAAGTCATAAAAATGGTATATTTTTTTCTGGTTTAGACATACATAAAACCCTCATTCCTTTTCCATGCATTATAAATGACATAGCGATCACATTTTTAAGAACTTTTAAAACATCACGATTTTGAAATGAAACCCATTTCTTTTATTCTCTATGGGTTATTTATGAAATTTTTGATTATGATCTATATAGATCACATGAAAATAATTAAAATTTATTGGTGCACCCTGATAGTTCTCTAATGCATTGGGTAAAGAATTTAATCTCTAGAGATGACAAGTTTCACGATACCTTGGTGAATAACCTTGGTAATTTTTATGACACCTAAGAGATGAACCTTGGTGATATGTTCATTAAACTTCTAAATTAAATGTTTTAGCCACATTTTCCTGATATTATTCAAGTTTTTATTGTTCTTATATTACTTATTATCATTTATTTATGATATCCCCCATGTTCTTATTGATATCTCTCAAGATCATATGTAAACTGTTTGACTTATTTTTACTTACGGGGTGTTCTGCTCACTTATTCCTTTGATGTATGTCTCAAGGTTTTAAGATACAGTAATTGTACATAGGAAAAACTTTTCAATAATCTTTTCAGGGGGGTTTTAAAATAGTGTTTTAATGTTTCATGTATCATGTTCCTGATTTCCAAGACACTAGTTAGTAAAGGTCCTCTGTTTGTAAAATGTAATGAAAAGTTATGTAATAAAAAGTCAGGATGCCATAGTTGGTATCAAAGGATAGTTTATTTATTTATGGAAATGAATCTATGAAAACATTAGGAATAACCCTATATAAATGATTAAATATAGGAAATCTTCTTTTTATTTTGGTTAAATATTAATAAAGTGGTTTTCGAAAAAAATCCATGTCTAGATAAGAACATGTGGATATGGCTATGGAATAGATGTACATAGGGGTAAAACCTGAAAACACCGCATTGAGTTAGACTTGAACAGGAACTGGTGCATGAAAATGGTCCTTGCTGCACTCCTAGTTTGACACTCTTGGGGGACAAGTTTGGTTAATCATATCCTTTTTATAAATCATTATAAAGGATTTATAGAGAAATGTAATTGATTAAGCTTGAAGTTTCATGAAATAAAATCCTTTGTAGTTAAAAGATTCATAAATGAAAAAATATTCTAACTATGGTTTTATTATTTTAGAAAATTTCAAGCAATAGGAGGAACCATGCTAATGGTGACCAAAATGGACCATGCACTGATGGCCCTCCAATGGAAGTCGGAATGGAATCATTTATGATAATGATGAACCAACTGACTCAAGTTATGTGAAATAACTTGAATTAAGCAGAAAGACCGATCTCACCATGAAGGGAACAACATTATGTTTAGTCCTTTATGCATCAATGTCCACCAACATTTAGTGGATCTACCAACCCATTGAATGTTGAATAGTGTATCAGTTCTATTGAGAATATCTTTAATGTGCTCCGCTGTTCAGAACAAGATAAAGTCACCCTAGATTTTTACCACTTAGAAGGAGAATCTCATCAATGGTGGGAACTGATTAGAAACATGAGGAAAATATTGTAGGTTTAAGATATTTATTGGGAATATTTCATAAGGATCTTCTTTAGTAAGTATTTCCCTCGTTCCCTATGAACAAGAATGGAGAAGGAGTTTCTCAAGTTGAAGTAGAAGGAGAATGAATCTATGGGAAGCTACTAGATGAACTTCACGAGCCTTTCACGTTACACCTATATATTTTTTAGGGATCCAAATTGTATGGTTGATAGATTCTTTTGTGGACTGAGGCCTTATCTGTGGAAGAATCTAGCCAACCAAGAGTATGCAAGCTATGAAGAGATCATGCAGAGTGCGATGAAAGGTGAACTAGAGTTTGGTGATACACAATGGTCTCACAAATCTGATGACAAAAAAAGATCGTTGGATCCAAGATTATGGATGAATTTTGATCCGTGAAGAGGAGGCACGCAAGTGCAACTTCCCACATGTAATAAATGTGGGAAGAAGCACTTGAGGAATTTCTTTCTCAGGAGAGGGAAGTGCTACAAGTGTGGAAGAGATGTCCATATCACACAGAATTGTCGTAGTGAGGAGAAGAGTCAACTGCCAAACACTAAAGACATGGGTAAGATGGTGAAGGCCCTACCTAATGCCCAATGATATAAGTGTGAACAACTTGGGAACTTTTCCAATCACTGTCCAAATCTGAGGACAGTGGAGGGGATTCACCATCAGCCTCAACAATGACCAAGGGAATAAGGTCATACTTTTTCAATCACTAAAGCTGAAGTTAAAGTTCCAAATGATGTGGTGGAAGGTAATATTGTTGTTCTCTCAAAGCTAGAAATTACTTTTTTTAATTCTGGTTCTACACATTCCTTTATTTCCACCATGTTTCCAATGAATTTAGAATCAACCCCCAATTTTCTAAAAGTAGATTTATCAGTCAAGACTCTTGGTGGTATTATGCAAGCATTGTCAGTTTTTAGAAACTCCGGTATTTAATTTAGTGAGCTCAATCTTATCGCCAATCTAGTAGTCATTCGTATGCTATAATATAACATTATACTAGGGATGGACTGTCTCTCAAAGTATAATGCTAAGATCAAATGTAGAAGTAAGGAAATCTCAATAGTCTTGAATAGAAAACCTACAGTTATCTTCTAAGGAGACATATCTTAACCTGATCTTTGTCTAGAAGAACCTCCTATATCATTATTTATGTCATTGATTGGTGATAAAGAATTAGGATATGAGATTTTAATGATAGAAAATTTCCCCATAGTCCATGAATATGTTGACGTATTTCTTGAGGAGTTATCTGGAATTACCATAGAAAAATAGGTAGATTTCTCCATTAAACATGTACCAAGATCTCATTCAATATCAAAAACCCTGTATAGGATAGAAAATGTTGAGCTTGAGGAATTAAAGAAACAACAACAAGATCTTTTGGAGAAGGGGATTATCTGACCAAGTGTGTCTCCTTGGGGAGTACATGTTCTCTTTATGAAGAATAAGGATGGATCGATGCGGCTATGAATTGATTATAGATAACTGAATAGGATCATAGTGAATAATAAATACCCTCTTCCAAGAATTGATGAATTATTTAACCATCTTTGTGGGGATCAATTCTTCTCTAAGATTGATCTTCATTCTGGTTATCATAAATTATTGGTGAAGAAAGAAGATATTCAGAAAACTTCCTTCTGATCAAGATATCGGCTTTATGATTTTGTTATTATGACCTTCGGACTGACTAATGAACCTGCTATTTTTATGGATTTGATGAATAGAGTCTTTAAGGACTACCTTGATAACTTTGTGGTAGCGTTTATTAATGATATTCTAATATATTCCAAAAGTCGTGAGGAGTATGAGAATCATATAAGAGTTATTTTGAAAACTATACATAAAGAGGTGGTTTTAGGAGAGTTCATAAAATGTGAATTTTGGTTACAATAAGTTGCATTCTTGGGGAACATTTTAACCAATGAAGGAATCATAGTTTACCCTACAAAGAAAAAAGTTATAGAGGAGTGGCCTCAGCCTACAAAAATATCCGAGATTCGTATATTCATTAGATTAGTGGGATATTATAGGGGGGTTTTGAAACTTATCACAACATTATAATACATTAACCAAGGTAACTCGAAAAGGGTTCTACTTCATCTAGACAACAGAGTGTGAGGAATGTTTCCAAGAGATAAAGAATAGATTGGTTACTGTACTCAAGTTAAATCTTCCCTAGAGTGGAGAAGGATTCATTATTTATAGTGATGCATCTCTAAAAGGGCTTGGGTGATTCCTCATGAAAAATGAAAAAGTTTTTTCTTATGAATCTCGACAGTTGAAGAATCATGAGAAGAACAATCCTACACATGATCCGGAGCTGGCTACAGTCATTTTTTATCTAAATATTTTGAGGCATTAACTTTATGGGGAGAATTGTGATATATACATAGACCATTAGTGTTTGAAGTATATTTTCACACAAAATGATTTCAGCATGAGATAATGGATATTGTTGTAACTTCTTAAAGACTCTAATTGTTCAATTCATTATCATCCCAAAAGAGAAACAAATCGCTAATGCATTAAGCAGGAAAGACCTAGTTGTTCTGTCCAAGATGAGGATTCAAAGAGATCCTTTGATAAATGTCCTAGTAAATATGGACATGGGAATTATAAGGGAAGGGACATCATCAACCCTATACCAAATGATTTCTCAACCATCATTACTAGAGAATATCAAGAAATCTCAAAAATAAGATATGTTGTTACATAATAATTTTGAGGCTATGAAGGATGGAATTTTTCCTATGTTCAATATTTATCAAGAAGGTGTATTGAAATTTTGTACAAGACTATGTGTTCCATATATTCCAGAAATAAAAAAGGAGATGATGGATGAATCTCATAGCTCTACTTTCCCTATACATTATAGAATAATGAAAATGTATAGGGATATTCATGATCATTTTTTGTGGGATAATATGAAAAGGGAGATTGCGGACTAAACTTGAAGTTTCCTGGAATGTCAACATGTGAAGGTAGAGAAAAAAATTCCTATAGGGGTATTGCAACCACTACCCATACCAGCATAGAAGTTGGACAATATCACAATGGAGTTTGTCATTGGTCTCCTAGGAACTTCTAAAGGAAACAATGAGATATGGGTCATTGTGGAATGTCTCACCAACACTTCCCATTTTATCTATATTTTGGAATATTTCTCTCCCGATAAACTTGTTAGGATTTACATGAAAGAAGTGGTAAGGCTTCATGGAGTTCCACTTTTATCGTATTTGATCATGATCGAAGGTTCACATAAAAATTCTAGAGAAGTCTTCAACATGATCTGAGCACTTAATTAAATTTCATCACAACATATCACCCCCAAACTGATGGCAAATACATGAATTTTTAAACACTTGAGGACATTCTAAGAACATGCTCGATGGAATTTAATGGTGGGTGGGATCAACATCTCCCTTTAGTTGAGTTCTATTACAACAATAGCTTCCACTCAAGTATTCAAATGGCATCCTATGAAGCTCTATATGGGAAGGGATGTAGAACTCCTACTTGTTGGGATGAAGCTGGTGAGATAATGCCTCTTGAGCTTGATATTTTTCAAGAGATGACATAAAAAGTCCATGATATCCATCAACACATTAAGCCTACTCAGAGTAGGGAAAAGAGTTATTCCAAAAACCATCGAAGGGACTTGGTGTTTGATGTTGGTTACATGGTTTTTCTTTTAATTTCACCTTAGAAGAGAGTCATGAGGTATGGGAAGAAAGGGAAGCTCATCCCTAGGTACATTGGCCCCCTATAAAATCCTTGATCACGTGGGAGTAGTGGCCTATATGCTTGCACTTCCTCTAAATCTAGAACAATTTTGCGATGTCTTTCATGTATCCCTCTTGAGGAAGTACATACCTAACCCTTCACATGTACTAAATCCAGAGGTGGAACAACTGTAACATGACCTCTCTTATGAGGAGAATCTGATGGATATATTATATCATAGAGACAAGTTTATACGCAACTAGACTACCCACCTTGTTATGGTGTTGTGTAAAAACCAAAAATGTGAAGAGGCCACATGGGAACCAAAGGAGTCTATGGGGCAGAAGTACCCATACCTTCTCTATTCAAAGGGTGCGAGTTAAAATCTTGGGAGCGAAAATTCTTAAGGGGGGGGGATAATGTAATGACCTAATCTTTTGAATAATATTTGTTTCCTAATTTTGTGTGTTGTTTTATTTTGTACTCCACAAAACTATGTCCTTTAATTAATGAAGTGATTATAATCAATTATACTAGTGGGTTTCGACAATTATATGAATTATTGGTCATTATTATCAATGGAAACTATACTCTTAATGTTATTATTATAGTTTATAGATACAAATCGTAATGGTTACTTAATACATAAAGAATAGTCGATGGCCTCAACTAGTAGACTCGGGCCATACAAATCCCATATTCCAGAGCTTGGGAGGGAGGTAACATCACTGGGCTTTTCTCTGGAACAAGCCCAAGTCAAACATCAACATGTGAAACTTGAACCGAATCACCTATGGGAGAAGTTAAAGATGATAAAAATCACAAATCATGAAATGTTTTCCGAGCTGCCCAAAGATTCTATCACCATAGCACACCTTACATTTAGGACCCATACAAGTGTTATAAGGGGCTATGTAATGAGGCCTTAGTTACTTTGTATAATAATTTTTTATAAATAAGATTGTTATTTCTTATTATGGTAAAATTTATGAATTTTATATGTCTGGATAAATATACGATGGATACATAGAAGTTCCATATTATTGATGAATTTTGGAAAAAAGGGTATTTTAAAATATATTTGTATACTTTAAATAATTAATAATGTGAAATGATTTTTAAAAAACGGTCTTCTACAGTTGTGACCAGTAAGAAATTTAGATTCTAATAAGATCAACATAATTTGTAGTGAATAGTAAATTATGACTAGTAATAGTACCCTTATGAATATTAATGTGACCAATTGAATAGTAAAATCAATTAATAAATTATAATTATAATTTAGGAATCTTGAATGGTGATGTGATATTATAGCAGTAGTAAATAACTGTTTTAGAAATTATAAGTTAAGTATTAGTTTTTTTGGGGTAAATAGTGTTTTTACTTAAAAATTAACTATCTCATAATTAGAAAGTTATTTTTATAAAATGGAGTTAATTTTTAAATTTAGAGCTTCGATTTTAGGCTACGGTAAATTTATGAGGTTTTTATAAAATGTTTTGTTTTTCAGTGAATAGTAAAAATATAGTGTTTGAGTTTCGGTGTGATAAATGAAAAAATTAATGATGTAATAATGATGTAATAATTCTGGTAGGCTTGGGAATAGTAATATATGTTATGAGGTGTCCCAAGTCTCCAATACTAGGGGATAATACCATGGGAAAGCCCATGGTTTTTCAATTACCACTTATGAGGTGTCCCTTGGAAATTAATTAAATATTCCCCCACTTTTGAAATAAATACCAACCCATTCCTTCAGTAATTGCTTTACAATTCCTCCTTGACAATGATCTGGACTTTTTACCAACCAAGTATTCCTCCCAAGTTTCCCTATATCCCCTAAGTTCCCAACCTTCAAGCTTTTGATGTTACTCCTAAAGGCAAGGGAACCTTTCACCCTCCTATTTTAAGTCATTACTTCTTTATGTTGTATCTTCTAGTTTCCATTATATTATGTTGGGATATGTTATTATATTTCCTTATTTATGTCCATTTTATTTCTAAATTATGAGATACACTTTCCACTCTCATCAAATTTTGTTTTCTGAATTTTAAGTGACGCTGTTAGGCTGTAAATTTTTCATCAAAGAAATTGCATCTTCTTTTATCTTTCATGTTTCCTTTTCATGTGGTATGTCATACAAATATCCATACCATGATCTTATTTATTTTTTATTCCATACCCATACTTTATTATAAGTTATTTATGAGTGCGTGACCCTTTTCCCCTCTCTTTCCAATGTTTTTTAAAACCATGTTGTATGGTTGTTATGCTCTAGAATTTTCGTCCCATATCTCTATTTGTATTAAGAAATTCTCTAATTTTCTTCATGTGAATACCCAAACCTATTTTAGATCTAGGAAAATTCATCAAGAAATAAAAATGGTATATTTGGTTCTTGATTTGACATACATAAAACCTTCATTCCTTTTCCAAGGTTTATAAATGACATAGCAATCAAGTTTTTATGCACTTTTAAAACATCATGATTTTGAAATGAAACCCATTCCTTTAATTCTCTATGGGTTATTTATTAAATGTTTGATTATGATCTATGTGGATCACATGAAAATAAAGACATATTTATGGTGTTCTCATATAGTTCTCCAATGAATTGGGTAAATAATTTAATCTCTAGAGATGATAAGTTTCACGATACCTTGGTGAATAAACATGGTAATTTATATGACACATTGGGGTTGATCCATGGTGATATGTTCATGAATGTATAAATTAAATGTTTTAGCCACATTTTCAAGATATGATTCATGTAATTATTATTATGATACGCCTATTTATCATTCCTCTATAATATCCCTCATGTTCTTATTGTTATCTCACAAGATCACATGTAAACTGTTTCACCTATTATCCTTACTCGGCCTTCTGCTCAGCCTTTCCTTTGTTGTATGTCTCTAGGTTCTGATATGTATTAATTTTACATAGGATGAACATTTCAAGAATCTTTTCAAGGTGTTTTAAAAGGGTTCTTTAATTTTTCATGTGTTATGTTCCTGATATCCAAGACACTAGAATATAAAGGTCCTCTGTTTGTAAAATGTAATGACAAGATATGTAATAAAATGGAGGGATGAAATCATAGATCTCTATTCTATAATTATAATCCTACATTATTGAACTTGATATAGGTAATATAAGAAGAAATACTAGAGTCAAATATTTCTTATAGAGTATCATAAATTCACTATAAAGTATTACTTCCAAATTTCCACATCAACTACAACCCATAATTAATATTCTTAAAGTTTATTCCTATTAATATTAAAATAATATTTCAAACACATACTATGTATATATGTCATCATAGTTTAAATATCAACTAATTCAAAAACATACATAGAAATAACAACATCACACACATACACAAATTTTGTACAATAAAATAAAAACTTTATTGCATTAAAAACCAAAAACAAATATACTCCTCATAAAATAGATATTTTTTCTAGTTAATAAAATATATAGCTTCAAATTTATGTTATTATCGCTTTGTTTGCATGAAAAAAACATCTAAATAATAAGTATGATATTCAACCAGAAACTGTAAGTTAGCCATAAAATGACATGGTTAAACTCTCTTGATCAATTTCATGTTTTTAAACACATCCTTAGTAGTGGTTTGTTAAAAACATCGACCACACATTCCAATGTATTTACACACTCCAACAATACAAATCTTTCTTCTATATTATCCTTGATAATTTAGTATTTGGTACATCAATAATGAATGATATTATGGATTTATTAAAAGATTTATCATAATGTGGTGTCATTTCTGAGAGGTACCCAGCTTCAACACAATATTCCTATGTGGCTATAGCCTTATGTTCATCCTTTGGATCCCCCTGATTTTCTGGGTTTTTCTCACACATTTGGGGTGGTTGTGGCATCTAATAGCTATGTGTGGAGGTGATAGGAAGATATGACAATGAAAAATTTCTACAGGGGATATCGTGGTTTCTTAGAATTATCACATGGGGATGTAACACAAAATTTTGATTCACATCTATGATCGTAGGTGAATGTGTGGGAATGATAGTGATTTCGGAAAGGCAGTGAGTCCCTTTCTGCTTCTCTATTACAAACATGGGCTCGAGTATATCATATGGGTTTCCCCCAACCATAAAATTTTGTTCCTTTACATGTGTATGGTTTGGGTGTATATAAGATAAAAAAGTAAAAAAATGAATTATATTTAAAATTTTGATTTATGGAACTCTAATTACAAAATCCCACTAATAAGGGAATCAAATTTCCACTATCAAATATTTTACTTATGTTTTCTTCCACATTAGATGTGTTATTTATTAGGTTGTAGTAACATACACCTCTTCTATTTTGTATAGGGTAATATAAATATAATTAATAAATATCCATGTATTACACAATTATATCATGAAGAACACTCCACTAGACATGATTTTCTCATCGTTAACACTTACAACATAATCAAAAATATTATTTCTTAAAAAATATATATTCCATTTGTATTCAAATTTAAATCAAAAATCTATAGTTCTATGGATGTATTAAAGATCAAAATTTAAACCTATAAAATGTAATTACATTTTAACACATTTACCCCTTACACGGAATATAATATCTCAAAAACATTCAATCTTGAAGTTGTTAAATAGTGTAATAAACAATGAACATGATTTTTGAATTCAATTCCATTAAAATCGGTTCAATACATATATTTAAAAATAATTTTTCTCCCAAATAATAAGTATGGAATTAGTTTCTTATTCTCCATTCTGACCAACTTCATCAAATATTTTCCATAAATCTCTAGAGGAAGAAAAATATGATCCTTTTCCTACGAAATTGGATGTCCCTTGAGTAACAGCGACTCTCCTAAGATTAGAATCTCAAAAAAAATTATTTGAGTTGAATTTTATATAAAACAAATTATTTATTTCAATTTAATATAATATCATTGTCATAAATAATAACTATGAGGTAAACTATATTTATTTATTTTATATAGTGGTGTTTTCCTACTTTTCCATTTTTGCGTTATAGAATCTTGATGTATGAATCATGATTCAAATAATGTGATATCAGAGCTTAATAATGGATATAGTTCCTTCATCATATTTTAATAGAATACACTATGATGAACTAGTACAAAACCTTCAATATTCTCAATTTATACCTTCTATTCATGTTCTTAATTGATAATGTCCTACTTCACATCCATTTAAAATTATTTAATAGCTTTTTACTAGAAAATAAAATAATAATACTTATTGTATAAATATGGGAAACCATGTATAATTTCATTATAAATTCAATTCCTATAACTTGAGTATATCCCTTACATATTATCCTCTACTTGATCCTCAAAACTTCTCAAATTTGATTTAACTTTCTCTAAAACGACCAATTTAATTCAATTGCATTATTTCTCATAGACATTAGGACCAACAGACAGGTTTAGTTCTACTCAATCTATTAAAATTCTATATTCATGAAATATTTCAACTATTTATGCCTTCATGAATCAACCACACTCCTCAAATAAAATTTAATAGGAAACTATGTATTGGTTATTTTCATAAATAACCAATAAATTTTTAGAAATTTTATATGATCACCAATGATGTTATGGACACACAAATTCTTTCATTAAATTAGATAAATTTAATTTTTTTCATTCATCATCAGTAGATATTGATTAGTAAGTATCTTTTTCATATCCATCACTCAAATATTCCAAACAATTAGAATTTTATTATTTCAATCTGACTAATTCTTGATCTTCTTTATTGAATTTTGATAGTCATTCTTACAGTTTACTCCCATTATGATAGTTTTCAAAAACCATCTCATCAGGAACATCAACAATATCTATTGGTTCTATGTTATTTGGTTGGAAATTTCCATAAAACAAATTATTTATTACAATTAAATATAATATCATCAACATAGATAATAATTAGTAGGGTTACCATATTTATTTCTTTTACATAGTGGTTTTTACCCACTATTCCTTATTTTAGTTATAGAAACTTGATGTTTGAGCCACATTTTGAATATATTGATTTTATAAATTGTTAAATGGATTAAATTAATTCTTTATTTTTTTTTAAATTCTCATCATTACCAAATACAAAACCTTTACGATTATTAATTTGTACATTCTCTTCTAATTTTCAATTGAGAAAGCCTACTTGACATATATTTAAAGAATATTTTATCTATTTTGAGTACAAAAAATAAGATAAATTTTTATGGTAATATTTCTAGAAACAAAGGATGATTTTATATTTAATTAAATGCATTTAACATGAAAAAATCCTTTACATAAGTGCATTTATATGATCCTTTCCACTACTCCCATATGATTTTACATGTTATGAAATACACATTTTATTTCGAATAACATTATTATTTTTTGAATTTTATACCAACTTCCTAGTTCATTTATACTCAATATATTATAAGTCCACATTCATGTAATGAATCTACTCTTGATTCTTTATATATTCAACTACACAAATTGAATCAACTTGATAAATCAATGATGTATTGGTAATTATTCTGAAGGATTTTTAATTTTTCAACAGATTTATATGACCACAAATGATGATCTAGACATATACACCTTATTTTATAAAATTACATAAATTTAAATTTTCACTCATCATCACTAAATATTAATCAGTCTCTTATTCATCCCTAGTAGTGACATCTTCCAAACCTCTATAATTTTCTTCCTTCTATCCAGTTGATTTTTTATATTATTTAAAGATATCTTATAGTAATTCTGGAAGTTTACACCCATTATATGAGTTACACCCATTATATGAGTGCTTAAACACTATCAAATTATCAAAATAAATTATATATATTGATTAAATGTTATAGTAATGAAATAGATTCCCATCTTGTTGATTACCAAGTAAAATAATATCAACCGATCATCACTCAAACATACAAAAATTTGAATCATTGACAATGGTGACACATGGTATTATACCATTGGAGTCTTAATGATTTTTCCTTATTATAATATATCTCACAAGGATACATATAATATTTTGGATGATATTAGAATTGGTTTTGAAATCATAGAATTTTACTAATCTCGTAAAAATAAAATAAATTTAAAAAACAATATTGTTACAAAATGTTTTCAGCTATCTCAATTGTACATCTATTTTTTTTATAGAATCACTATTTTGGGGTTGTGTATATGATGAACTATATTCAGGAAGAATCTCATAATTCTGAAAATAC
This sequence comes from Viscum album, assembly GCA_963277665.1. Lineage (NCBI taxonomy): Eukaryota > Viridiplantae > Streptophyta > Magnoliopsida > Santalales > Viscaceae > Viscum > Viscum album. The sequence continues at coordinate 785,515,878 of OY728163.1, read as the reverse complement.
ACTACAAACATCTTACTTATATACTCCCCTCTGTTATCTAAATGAAAACTCTTCTTTAAGTAACCACATTAACTACAACAATATTTTATATTAGCCATGTTTTGTAATAGTATTCATGTTTATAAATATAGTCAACGTATATAATCACATTGGAAATTAATGTGGATAAATGAGGTGTTAGTAAATGAGTGATTCATATAATTTTCACTAATTACCCACATTTATAAACATGGTTCCAAATATCATTTTTATGGTGTTTCAAATAAAAAATGTTATAGTAGGGTATTAGAAACATGGACTATAATATGAATTGTTATATTATTAGTAATTTATGTAAATAAATCATTATAAAAATATAAACCCACATGTTCAACCACTTCTCTCAACTAAATCCCCACCCAGCCTAACTACCAGATATATTTCCTACTAAGACTTCCCAAACCACCCCTTCTTCCATCGATTCCCCCCCCATCCATAGGGTTTGAGGCCTACTCACATGTGTGCGCTTTATATCAGTCGATATACCTTCCTGCATAAAATTATGCACAACCTACATGCATAAATTTATGCTAAAATTTGAACCCGATATCACCACCATTCAAAGCCAATGATTGATCAACTACTTCAAAATACTAATTCCATTATTATAGGAATATATATATTATATAATACATAGATACATATGTCTGTGTGTGTATGCATCTATATTATTTTTTAATTTTATATCATACCAATTCATATATGAATATACATATATGTCTATATATATATTTTTTTTTGAGAAAAGTGATGACATGAACTAGTTTCCTAGTTCATTCCATCAAAGGAATTTATTAAAATAAAACAGGTTCAATACAAAACACGAGGATTAATGAGCTTACTCCAGCAGGGAATTAAGGGTTACAATGATACTCAAACTAGAACAAAACCAACAGCCAAAATGAGGACCTTCAAAATGCAGAGGGATCTTCCATCCAGGATCAGCCATCAAAGATCTTCCCATCAAGAAATAAAAAGATGCTCCATCAAGGGCATATATCAGCATCCTCATCAAAGAAAACCACCAATCAAAATGTTAGATTCTGATAAAAAATAGTAGAAAATGAAGCAGTGTGAATAGTATAATCCATCCCTTCAAAACTTCTTGAGAGCATACAGGTCCCAAAATCATCAAACCAAGCAGGAAAAGCATCTAATATTCTGAGAAAAATCCAAACCAGAAAACAGTTTGAAGTCCAAGCAGCAAGTGCAAACCAGCCGAGCCAAACCATATTGTAAAAGTCACCAATCTGCAGCAGAAACCAGACAAGAGCCCATCCTTGAAGCAATCATCAGCAAGCAACAAGATAAACCAGGTAGAGAGTGCACTTTCCAAACCAAAATGCAGCATTATAAAGTTGTCAACCATAAAATAAAAGTCACCCATCTGCAACAGAATCCAGAAAATAGCCCAGCCTTGAAGCAAACATCAGCAAGTAGCAAAATAATCCAGGTAGAGTGTGCATTTTCCAAACCAAAATGCAAAACTAAACCAGCTGTCAACTCAGAAACATTGGCAAAACCAAATAGCATGAGGTCAAAACTCCAAGAGTGCAGAAAAAATGAAACCAAATTCCAAGAGGAAACTGTCTTTCAATTCAAAACAGAAACCAAAGCGGCAGCCTGCAGTTCATCAAAGTGAACAAGTCTCCAGAAAAATAGAAGAACAGAGATGAAACTAGCCAGATTCAATCAAACCCTTAGATAAGGCTCCTCAAAACATCCAAATAAATCCACTAACTGTACCAACCAGGAGATCTTCTAGGAAATAAAAAAACAGCATTTAAATGCCAAAGAACCAAGATCAGCAGATAGACCACAGCAAGTCTGATCAGAGAACTCCAACCGCATCAAGGATAGATAATCAGCTTTAGAAGAACACAGATCAGCTAGAACAGCAAGAAGTTGTGACCAGGAAACCAGAAACAAAGACCACACAGAATGTCTACAAACAAACATCAAGAAAGTGGTTCTTTCAACTTCAATCTCTCAAAGTAAATGAATTTCATAGCATTCTCGAATTGATCCTCATTGATAATCCCTTTTTGTCTCTCCTGTTTCAACAAATCTTGTTGCTTTCTCGTATGAGCAAGCCACCCTTGATTTTCCTCTTCCGTGAATTGAAATGAGAAGTAATATAAAACAACGCTGGATTTCTCGCAAATTAATTCTCTTTGCTCTTTTCTGGGGTAAACCATTTTATTAGCTTCAGTCAACCTAGTGGTGATGGTTCTTTCCACTTGTGAATAATCCTTACGTCTTCTAGTCTTTTTTGGGTTCGGGGTGATGAAACCATCAGCATCTACCACTGATTTTTTTCCTTTCCTAGCCATGGTTTTCAGGTATTCTTCTTCTAATTGTCCAGGCTTATCCGCCTCTTCAGATGATGATCCACTACAAAAGGATCCATCTTTTTGAACCTTTTCAGCAACCTCTTGATCTGTGTTAATAGAGACAGGGTTCTCTTGCTGTATGGAGACAGCAAGACCATCCTGAACGAATTCTGAAGGCTGACATTCAGGTGCTTGCAACTTCAAACCCATTTTATCTACATCCTCTCCGTCCTTACAAACATCTTTAGAGGGCTCAGACACAACTATTTGCTTTCCTTTATCCTTTTCTATCCACAATGAATGCGGTTCACCCATGCAAATAGGAGGATGGGCTGTGACTTCATGAACAGAGTTAAATTATTCGTCATTGATTATTTATGTGTATATATATATATAATATTATCATATAATAATGACATAAATATTTGTGTGTGTGTGTCTTTATTTTTTGTGAAATTATATAATTTTATTTTATATATTAATATATATATATATACAAGTGTGTGTGTGTGTGTGTGTGTTTTAAAATATAAACATTAACATATAATTATATAAAATATACATATATGTATGATCTTGTACTTTTAATTTAATATTATACATTTTAACTATATATACATATATATATATATATATAATTCTTTTCAGAAGATAATAACTATTAAATTTTATTATCCATGAAAATTTATTGCATTATAAAATTTTAAATATTATTTTTTTGTTGAATATATATATATATATATATATATTAATATTAGATTATGTTAATATAATATATTTATATATATTATATTAGGTGCTTGGGGGTATGAATATATTAAACATAGACACACCGCACACACCTAGAATCGAAAGGGAGGTCATATCCCCCAATGGATAACCCACCCAATCAGTCTCATTATTGCATAAATTGTTCTGGACCAATGGAGTAGGGGGTATAAAACCCATTACGTGGCTCGTAGACTTAAAATGATTGTACAAGGCCCATTTTTTGAATAGTACCATTCCCACTATAGTGCCAACTGCTGCCACTATATCTGTAATTTCTATAGTGGCACCCACTACTACGGTACTGCTATAGTGCTGCTACAATGCTCCTATAGTGTCCGCGCTCTATGAGATTTGACCCCCCATCCTTTGATGTAGAATTACAGGATGGTCACTAATAAGGCAAACCCAAATTACAAAGGTGTTATTTCAATAACAACATATAAGTGGGCACCAAACCACGCCTTTCCTCACCCTAACACACCACCTGTGCGCCATACGCTGTCGGCCAATTTCGAGTGTGGCAGGACTCGAACGAGATCCAATTAAATTTCATGAGAGTGGACTCATTACATGGTACCAGTAAGCTAACCTAGGTCGACATTATGTGTACACTATTATATAGATTAAATTTTCATTTTAAAAAAATAAAATTATTATGATTTTATATATTATAAATTATATTATTTTAAATGTGTGTCCATATAAATATAAATATATATATATATATATATAATTTTAGAACTACACATACGTAGAAAATATTTTAAATAATATATAATATATATTTTATTATTATCATTATATACAATTATTTCAAATATTAATTTTATTAATTAGTAATATATTATAACAATTTAATATATATATATATACATACATATACATACATATGATGGTTTTGAACATAGAAAAAGAAGCTATTAGGAAATTTCCAACATAGCTTATGTTTGACTCAATGGAAAATCTAAAATGTATATGACGGTGAACATCATGACAAACAATTTTTTTTATTAATATTGAAAATTAATTTCAGGACAATGAGATGATCATTTCATATTAATTTTTAATTAATAAAAATCATGAGAAGAAATATTACCTTGGTCTTGAGTTATTTTTCCATTTATGGTGTTAATTGATCGAACTCGTTGGACATATTAGTTTTTCATTGCATGGATCCATGGAAATCCCCTCTAGAGGCAATCCACATGAGCTCCTTCAATATTCGAACAAAACAAGTGAAATTTCAGTTGGGATATCAACCCATTGAACATCTTGTGTCGTTTTACTTCATTTCATTACATTCCATTGGTTTTGTAGAAATCTGTGAAGTCATGCATGTCAAGGGTTGAAAAAATAATGTCAAATTTAGTTTTTGATGAAATACATGTAGGGTATTTTGATAGACATCATGTGTGGTATGTAGAAACTGGGCCCCAAAAATAACATGTACACCCCAGGTTAACATGGTCAGTGGGCCCTAGCCCGCCAGGTACTAACAACTGCCCAAAAAACATTTGGTCGCCTCTCAGGGGGCCACCCATGTTCCCCAACAGGTCATCCGACTAATGAATTTCCTCCCATACCAATATATGTTCTTTCCATTATGTTTTCCTCACTCAAACACACCCTATGAAACCTCACAGGTGGTCATCAATCATGATCCCTACTAAATGTCCACCATGATAAATTGTAGAGTTTTAATATGATAGGCACCAAAAAAAGGTGCACCTTGTTGACATGAGTCATATCATTTATTTTTAGAGACCTATATTATTCTGGGGTGTTACATTCACCCCCCCCCCCCCATTTGGGAAAAATAACCTCATTGTGGACCCTTTATCTCAATCAAGGAAATTCAACAATAATCAAGACTAATTCCTCCTCTAATTACAATGTGAAAACATGGCCCTAATAACAACACATACAACCATCCTTAATATGGAGATCGGGTATCGACCTTCTAGGAACCACCAGTTTCCCCGCAGACACATAGATCGCTCCTTGGGGCCAACCCATGTGTTTGAACATTCCATTTGACTAATAACTATCCTCACATGACAATAATTTTTAGTTCCACTGTGTTTTGTCTCTACTCAATCACACCTTGGGAAACATCTCAGGTGGCCACCCATCTTGATCACTACTATAAGCCCATAACTCATAACGGCGGTGTTGAAATTCTATAGGCACTTAAAAATAATGGTTCACCTTATTGACATGAGTAATTTCATTTTTTTCATTTAACCCTTTATCATTTTATGGTGTTACCTTCACTCTCCATAAGAGCATAATATCCTTATTTTGGACCCTATATCTCAAACTAGGAAGTGACACTACACTTATGAATGGGTCCCTCACCTGATACCAATTTCACAAAAGGGCCCCAAACTAGTCATTTGATTAATGACTATCCACACAATCCAACACATTTTATTTCATGTGTGTTGTGTCTTCACTCACACACACTATGAGAAACTTCCCAGGAGGTCACCCATCCTAATCACTACTGTAGGACATGAACGCTTAGTTGTGGTGTTCTTATCCGTTAGTCACCTAAAAATAAAGGTTCTCCTCATTGATAGGAGACAAATAATTTAGTAATTTAACCTTTTATTATTCTACGGTGTTACATTCACCCCCCCCCCCCCCTTTAGAGTACAACTTCCTCATTGTGGACCCTATATATCAACAATGGAAGTTCCACCAAACTTAATATTGAGTCCCCCCTCTGATACTAATGTCACAACTAGGAACCATTGATATCCCATACACCCCGCCTTAATATTCCCATTGGGTCCGAGCCTACCACATACCACAAGTTTCCCCAGAGATAAGTGGACCCTCTATAGGGCCCACCAATTTACCGAAACAGGTCATGAGAATAATGACAGTGCCTATGAAATGACACATGTTCACTCTGTTTTGATTTTTCCTCACTCACACACACCCCAAGAAACATCCCAGGAGGTAACCCTTTATGATAACTACCCTAGGCCAAACATTCTTTACTGTGAAGTTCTAATCTTATAGTCTCCCAAAAAGAAAGGTGCATCTTATCCACATGAGTCATATCATTTAGTCATTTAACACTTTATTATTTGGGGGGTTTTTATTGGGTATATGGATGGGCTCCAAAAAAAATTTATATGTTATGTATGAGGTAGAAAATCTATATACATTGGAATGTATATGTTGGGTTGAGCTATGATACATGAACATCATAGATTTTTTTATACATGTCTTGTACTCCCTTCATGGAGGTGTTTCACAAGTATTTCACCATTGAGTTATAATTATATTTTTGAGTAGTCTATTCTTTGTTTTTTTTTGCATAGGATGTGACCATATGGTCCATTCAATAATTAAAATATATTTGATGGGTGTTTTATTTTGGGAGAGATCTTACAGGAGTATTTCCCCGAGGTTCTTATTTAGAATCCCCCAATGGGATGGGTCTGATTTAATTCCCAAGTGATGGAAATGATTTTTATAATAATATTAGATTGTTAATTCTGATGAGATTATATTTACATTCTTTTTTATGGTTCCTTGAAGGTTGGAAAAGTGGATTATTGGATGGAATTTTTAAATTTGGTCTGTTGAGGTTTGGAATAATAAGAGTCTTTTGATTTTTATATCATTGTGGTATGTTGGGTATTTATGGGAGTTGATGCATAGAGGATGAGTTTTGTATAGAAAACCCTTCAGTATTTTATAACAACTATGGTTTTAATAGGCTGATCCTTAATATATATATATATATATGTGTGTGTGTGTGTGTGTAGATTTTTCCATGAAGACAATACTGTTTTTTAAGTGTTCTTGCACAGTAGAATTAATATATTAATAATATAAATATATATTAAACCAATAAAACATATATTTTCAGAATAAATGGTTTCCCTATTGATTGGGACATCAAATGGGAAATCTACAACCATAGTTGACATCAGAATGTAGGGTTTACCATAGATGCGATGTAAGAATGGCCAGCATTAGAAATTCTATGGAAGGAGGTCGTTGTTGTTCATATTAAAAAAATTAAAAATTAAATTCATTTAATTTAATGATAATTTAACCTTTACCTCTTCTATATATAAACTTTATTATGAAAAATATCTTCTTTTATCCTCACAACTGTGTGAGATCCGAGATCAGGTGGAGTGCTTCATTGGCATTTCCCACCCTAGGAGTTTGGATTCATAGTTTGTGACCATTGTGATTTATGAGTTGATTGAAAAACACAATAGGATATTCATAATTCTTGATAGTGGTAGTGATTTTCACCAATTTTTGATACTTTCTTGAGTTATAGATAATTATCTTTGGTATTTCCACCCTTTCCTTCAGTTTTCAAGCATGAATTCTATGTATTCTTTATTTTTTATGATATATATTTCTTGAAATATCCTGATATTAATTAGTGTTCATAAACCTAATTACTTATATTTATTTTTACCTTTATTCACCCTTTTTCCCATGATTTATGATTTTTCCCACTATTTCATCATCCAATGATGACCCTACCTCATTATCATTATTATTTTCACCACCATTTATCGCATTCTTCATCACCAGTCCATGGGGTCGTCCCTCGATATTTCCATGATGGATTCAAGAACAATCAAACACATGTAATAATTATGGATTCATGAATGAAATATTAATAGTTGTTTTATATATGGATCAAGATGTATTTTTGGGTTGAGGATGATGGATTCAAGGATCGAGAGCCTGAATTGTGATAGAAATCATGAGGATCACTGCCTATGTAACACGAATCCCTTTTTTCGGCCACTATATACTGGAAAATGTTGATTAGAGATTCCATACTTTATATTTGTGTAGGATATAAATAGTATATATGGTTTCTCAATTACATGAGGGGGTGAATTTTATATTTAAAAAACATTCCCTTTTAGAATAAAATGTAAAATTGTGTTTAAAAAATTAAACAAGGTAAATTCACAAACCCTCTTTAGTTCACAAAAAATGGTATATTTTCAAGGCCCCATTTCAAATTGAATGAAACCTAAAAATAAACACATTAAACATAAGGAAACATAATATAGTTTATCTTAGTTAAATATTTTGCCTTAAAGTGTATTGAATCTTATTTATTAGAGTAAGTATAAGTATATGAAAGTATAATAAAGTTATACTTTATTTTTTATAATAAAATTCAGCATAAATAAAAGTTGTATCAATAAACAAGTAAGAAATATTTTAAACCATAGAGAAGGGTATCCAATAACCTTGAATAAAGTTCCCATTATTTATTCGTTCATGAAATTCTATCTTACCCACACCTGGGTAATCCATCAATAAGAATATCAGCGTCTCTCTTTCTATCACCGCAAGCCCTCGAACATTAATGTAGCAGTACCTCTTTCATCATATACCCATAATTCCTCGAGCTATAAGGTAGTTGGAACCTCTGTCTTCCTATCCCCAAAAGTCCTTGATTGTACACAGCAACAATTGGAGTCATACAATGCAAGCTGAACAAGTTGTTCATGTCTAAACAAGATGTTCACAAATCACACATAGCACAAGAGTTTCTAAATATCTAGAAATCTCTACATAGAATGTAATATCTAGGATCATAAATCGATTCTTTGATACTGAGTTCGTTCAAATGAGCTCTTATTTATAGGAAATGATTCCAATGGTCAGCTCAATCCTCTAATGGTCATATATTTCATTGACTTTCGGAGGGACCTGTACACATGTCACTAAACCAATGTTTAGTTATAAAAAAAATTTATGACATAATTTTATGTAGGAAAAACTTGGGAGACATTATCATGCTTAAGAACCAATAATATATATTGAAAATATATTATCATGTTTAAGAAAATAGGATACCATAAAATATAATCAATATGTTAGGGAAGTAAAGTATATTAAACAATTATGAATAAAAAAATTCTAGGAAATGTAGAACTTAGAGTCAACATGTATGAATAATTGGATTCCAGAAAAAATGGATAATCAGAGTCAAAATTCTAATGAATTCTGTGTCTGAATTCTGAGGAATTAGGAATCATAATTCATAGAAATTAGGTGTCTAAATTATAAGGAATTTATAGTTCGAATTCTTTTGGAAATCGGAGTCTTAATTTCAAAGAATTCAGAGTTGTAATTTTAGAAAACTCAGAGTCTAAATTTTTAATAATTCAGATTTTTAATTTTAGGGAATTCAGACTCTAAATTTTAGATATTTAGAAGTCTACATTTCATATAATTTAGATTTTTAATTTTAGAGAATTCATAGTATAATTTTCAGTGAATTTAGAGTCTGAATTTTAGAGAATTCAGAGTATTAATTTTAGAGAATTTGTAGTCTGAATAACAGAGAATTGAGAGACTGAAAATAGAAAGACTTGGTAGCTAAGGAACTATAAGAGTATGAGGTTTTTTTATAAGGATATTATTTGTTTGGTTTAACAAAAATGGTTAAACATGGTTTGAGAGGATATTAAACAATACATTCAAAACTAAGGGTATCTATAAAACTTTTCATAGTGAAGGAAAATTTTCCTTAAGAGAATAATTCTTAGGGAATGATAATTTTCCTTAGGAAATTTTTTTTGTGGTTTTAAAAACATAAAGGAATGGAAAATTCATAAGGAAACTCTATTGACTCAACAATATACACCTTTTTGGAAAGTACAAACAACCTTTCGTGAAATAAAATAATGAATGAGGATTTTTATTTTTGGAAATTAAAAGAAAACATATCTCCCCTTACTTATTTCATGTAAATAATATGACTAACTCCCCCTTAGGTTTTGAAATCCCTAAGGATTGTATTCTTGTCTCTCATAGAGAAGTTACCTTTTATTTCTTAACAAAATCTTCTCTAATTAGACTCCCCCTAACTTAATCTCCCTCTCACATAGGGAATTATCTTATTTTTACTTAATATTATTTTGAACATTATTTTATCCCCCTTTGTGATCTTCAAAAAGGAATTAATGGAATGAAAAAAATTGTGGCGAAAATATTAGAAATATACAATTTAATATAATAGAAGAAAAATTTTATTATTATAGGAAAAATTGTTATAGGAAAAAATTCAAAAAAATATTGGATTGACAGGAAAATCATTGATACTTATTATCCTTCAACAAGATCTTTCTCAAGGTTGATATTAATTTCTTTATCTCTTTGTGACAATCCTCAATAATTTTGAGCAAACTAATCCTGATCTTTATTGTTCTTTTTGAGAGCCTTCATTTTTTTGTTCTTGGGAAATTTGAATTTCTTCTTGGGACTTTACTACCTATTCTTGATGTTGGAACTTTACTTCCATATCTTCCCTGAGTTCCCTTTCTCCTTTAAATTTAGATCAAATGAATTCAACTTTCAATTCGTATCTTTGTACTCTTGTATTCAGGAAACTTTCTTGAGATTTAGTTTATCTACAAAACTTGTTGTAATGTTTTTATTGTGTCATCTGACTTATCAATAGAATATTTTACTAAATGTTGCAAGTTGTACATGATTTTTATTTCATCAATCATTCTATTATTCTTTTTTGTTTATTTACATACATGTTCTCATATGATTAACAAATTCAAAATTAAAAGTATTGAACTCTGTTACATGTTGGAAAAAAAAAATTTGTGATCATTTTTATCATCTTCGACTTCTGATTTAAATAATACTAATTTAATAGACATCTGGAATCACTACATGGTAATAAGGGTATTGTATTCAGTAACATAATCAAAGACTGAAAAACGAAAACCTGATCCATCGAAGACAAAGAATCAATGATGATTTCTTTGTTTGTAAGGAAAATTTATCTATCTCTTCATCATTCCTCTTGTATGATCCACCAAAATCATTCTTATCTTTCACCACCACAAATTTATTAAGAAAATCCCACACCAGTTTATTTCCATTATCAGGTCTACTGATTTCCTTCCCATCTTTCAGAGTCTCCTATTCACTATCTGAGACTTGGATTGTCTTGTCTTCATCAACATATTCTTTCTTAGTATCTCCCATAATATCTCTAGGATGAATGAAATAATGATTGATGATCACATCATCAGTGGGTTAATAACATTATCTTATCCATTATCATTTTTTCATTTTGAAATTATTTTGGTTGATTCAACTTGGTATGTTTTGATCTATAACTTTTCTGAAGCAATTTCCTTCTCATGAAATTCTTCCACTTTTTTAATCAAAAATTAACTTTCTTCTCCATAAACTTCTTCGGATTATTATTCTTCTGCTAATTATTATATATCTTCTTCTTTATGAGCTATTTATTCTTCCACAATAGGTTCTTCTATTGAAAATTTATTTCCGAGAGTTTCTACTAGAACTGATTGTTGAAAAAAGTATTTTGATACCTGAATCTGTTTGGATTCTTTCTCAATATCATTATAAAGGGACTGAAAGATCTTAGATTTTGACATTTTCATTTTCAAATTATTCTCTTTTTCTTGTTTCTCAAGCTCTTCTGCTGTCTGAATCATTAAATCCTTTGCTTCAGCAGGGTATAAACCAAAGATAGCATCACCCTATTTCTTCTTCTTCTTCTGATATATCCTCATTGCTTCAACTTCATTAGAAAAAGTCTTTAGATTTTTTGTCTTGGGTGGAAGTAACTGTGATTCTAGAATTGTATATCTTTATTTGGATTCTGGTTCTTTCTCTTCCCACTTCTTCAGGTTTTTATTGGAAGTTCCATTTTCTTCCCCATTCATGGTTAAGGATTGAACATTACATTCTGAAGGGTCGTAAAACACACTTGTCTTGTTACTGAAACCAATTTTTATCCTCCTTAGAGTACCATCACTCAAAAACATGATCTTTAAGGTTATGGGTTTTTAATTGAAGGTAATTATAAAGGATTATAAGAAAATAATAACGATATTTGACAAGATCACCAGATACATGATTATTTGGGACATTGCGGTTCCATTATTTATATAACTAATTTTCAGAAGGATGTACATGGTCTAGTTTAACATTCTAAGATTAACCAAAAACTCCATCATAAAGATATCACTTTTCATAATAGAGTTCTTTTATCCCTTCCTCGGAATATTAAACCCATCTAACCATAAGGATAACAACCTAATGTTTTGTGTAAGATGGTTAATATTTGGTGACTTTACTCCCTTGAGTCCAAGCCACTCAATTTCCTTTTTCATTCTAAAAAATCATTCCTTTTATGGAATATTATGATATTAAAAGATTTTATCACCATGATAAGGAATACAGAGAATGTTTTCTACCATATTGAGAGATAAATAATAGGTTTTTTTATAGTTCTTGAATGAAAACTTTTCAATTACTTTTTCTTCATAAAAACACAATGTATCATAAAATCTATTAGGTGGTCTGGATAAATTGGATCATGAATCTTTGGATTATCTATATATAAACATTCCCATCCATTCATCTTGATATTCTTTGTAATCAATGAATTATACTTAGCAAATAAATTTGTTTTAACCAACCTTTCTCTGTAAATTTTCCAATCCATGATTTCCTTATCTGACTTCATTTGATTCTGCAAGGAGTCTTTGAGAAACATTCAGAATGTAAGGAAGCATAGAAAAAATATATATGCTTTGTAAGGAGGAATAGGTCTGGTGAAAAAAACTCTTGAAAACATATTTGGGACACAGATATTGGGGACTTTATATATGCTTCGAGGAAACAGTTAAAATTCCCAATTAAATCCAACAGTTGAATGAAGCTTGATATGATCTAATGGTTCTTATTAATGCTGAAGAAAGACTTTTGAGGCTTTGATCAATCGAGTTATTTTAGGGAAAATCATAATTATGGACAGTGAATATGATGGAATTTTTTTAAAATAAGATAGAAATACCAAAACATAAAAATTTAATTACGAATATTTATGTAAGGAGATATACCTTCTAGATTGTTTCTAAAAAAATTTCAGTATTGATAAGGATCTTCCTGAACATCATGGATTCTGGAAAGTTTTTTTAAGGAAAATTTTTAGGTTCTAAAAATTTTATTACGAAATGGAAAATTTTTTGCTTATGAATAATTTAAGAAGAAAAGAAAGAAATTTGGGTTGCGAAAAAATTATTATGGAAAGGAAAAAAATTGGTTATAAAATATATATTAATAAAAGAAAAAAATAGGTTACAAAAAATAGTTTAAAAATAGGAAATGAATTTGGTTACAAAATTTTTTTATGAAAAGGAAAAATTTATTAAACAAATATACACCCCATATGAAAAGGAGTTTCATAATGTAAAGAGATAGGTTTTGAAAAAAAGTTAATATGGAAAAATTCCTTATGATTATCATTCATAACATTTTTTTAATGTATTCAAATCTATCGAAGGGTAATGATTTTGTAAAAATCCCAGCAATTTGATCTTTCATTCTGATAAAATGAAGAATCATATCTCCATAGACTGTGTGATCCCAACGAAATTGATTCCTAATATCTTTGTGATTTGTAAGAGAGTGATGTGCATGGTTTATCCTTATAAAAACTGTACTTTTATTATAATGCAATATTGATGTCTTGTTAAAACACATGTCATAGTTTGTGAGTGTGGGTTGCATCTAGAACACTTGAGCACAACAACTTCCAGTTGCTACATATTCAGATTCAGTAGTGGAATCTGAAGGTCTTCTAAGTTTAGTGTATAATCATTTTCATGCATATTGGAATAGAGAATTATTTATTCCATGGAATTATGTACTAGGAATATATCACTTCGAAAATTCACAAGGTAACCTTCATCTCAAAATTTTATTATGATTATAACGTTATGATTAAGACATTTAAAAAGTAGGACATTTGATATTAAGGATTTTCCAAGAAGAGTAATGTTACATATACCAAGAATTTCTCCTTGATAATTATCTCTAAAAGCTACATTTCCTCCTTTAGTCTTGATAATATTTTCAAAATAGTTTTTGTTTCTAGCCATATACTAGGAACATCCACTATCCATGTACCATAAATTATTGTTGGTACTTCCTTTATTTTCTATAACAAAAAATTTTTAGGATTTTGCAATCCAAACATTATTGTATTTCGAAATGATAGAAAGTAAAATCTTAGGTATCATCATTTTCTTAGAAAAATAATCTTCATGAAAACCTTTGCATTTTGTTTTTTTAAAACAACAATTTTTTACCAATGTCCACCAGATTGACACTTATTGAAAAAGGGAGCACTTTGGGGTACGAAATAATTGTGACTAAACACGGGTTTTGAATGAGTATAACCAAATCCAGACCTATTTCTAAGAGGAAAAATTAGTGAATACATTTTATCAAATTATTTCCTTCCCAATGTAAAATTTTATAAAAGTTTCATGAAGGAAAAAAATTTAAATTTTAGTCTGGTGACTAAATTTCTATCCTCATAGTCATTAGTCTTAGTGTTTGAGTCATCCTCTAAAACATTTTTAATAGAAATATCATTTTCAAGTTCCTTGGAATGTTTTTACTTCTCATAATTAACATCCTAAATGTTTTTAGAAATATTTTCTAAATCAATAGTTTTCTGATCAAGATCTTTAGAAAGATGTGATACTTCTATTATTAAAACATAAATTCTATAATTTTCATTTTCCAACTTCATTTTTATCTTACACTTCTCATTCTCATGTAATTTAGAAAGTCTAGACACTTATTTAAATGAAGGTAAATTATTATCTCTTGATGATAAATATTCATTATCCAAAGAATTATAATATTATTTGTTAGAAAAAATTTCATTTAAAGACACATTTATTAAGGATTCAGCCTTATGTACCTTATCCAAATAACAAAAAAAATCAATAGGTAGTCAATCTATAAAACCAATATTCTTCTGACCAAAAAATTCATATTCAAAATATTCATCTAAAGAGTCTCCTCCACTAGAACTTCAGGTTTCATTAGCATTAAATACTTAATTATCCTTAGAATTTTAGTATGTATTTATATTTACTTTATAATTCTTTTCCTTTATATCTTTCCTCTTATTCATAGAGAAATCAGGTCTGATGTGTCCAGCCAATTTGCATTCATAACAAGTTAATTCAAAATCTTTCTTATCCTTTCTATATTTCTTCTAATATATGTACTGAAAATATTTCGTTCCCACAATAGTGTCCATACTTCAAAAAATATAGGGTAATTCATTCTCAAACTGATCAATGTCACTTGATTCATATATAACAACATATTTCTTAGCTTTAGATCTAGTGACCCTTTCTAGCATCATGGATTTAGATGTTGTAGTGAATGATACACTTCCATTGCCTTTATTTTTCTTGTTGAAATCATAATCTCTCTTAATTCTTGTTCCATGATGAATAAAAGCTACAACTTACTCATCAAGAGTAATGTGTTATACTTTCCTATTTTCATCAATAGATGTCCTTTTTTATTCCCTCTGATTGGTCATTATATCAATGATCTTGTCCACAAGAACTTCATCATCAAGTCCTTTTTCTCCCATATACTGAAGACTATTGATGGTGGTCATAAATCATTTTTGTACATTACAAAATGGTTCCACATCAAAAAATAAAAATACATGATATTTAGATCTCAACATATCTCTTCTAGTTCATATCACATTAGATGTTCCAAAATATGTGACCTCAAGTTTCTTCAAAAAATAGTTTGTATCTTCACAAAATGTTATCTGAATATATATATTTATTGTCATAAAATGAAATTAATTATTGCATACCTTGTATTTTAGTTTATATTCTTTTTTTTATTGGTCGGTGAAAATTATTACTTCCTTATCTAAGATTTAGTAATCTCCCATGATAATAACGAAGTTATCCACTCTAGTTTTTATAAAAAAAAGTTTTCATCCTATCTCTCAAGCACACATAATCATTACCACCAAAAATTGGTTGTCTAGTAGAATTAATGTTGTCTATAGAACTGACATTCATACCTTCCATTCTCTATGAAGATGTATTTTCCACAAAACATGTTAATAGTAAAAATTTATAAATAAGGATAAAAATATTTAAGGAAAACATGAGCATGTAATGTTAAAAAAAATTGAACCAAAAGAACTTGATCAAGAAAACTTATATGTATGTATAAGTATTTCAGAAACCTTCCTCTGATACAAATTTTTGGATTTAAATAGTATATTTAGATGCCCAACTACATTAGGGGGTGAATTATATGTTTAAAAAACATTAACATTTAAGACTAAAAGGTAAAATTGTGTTTAACAAAGTTAAAAAAGGTAAATTCAGAAACCCTATTTTGTTTTCAAACAATTAGACAAATGGAAGGGCCTAGGTCCAATTGAATGAAACCTAAACATATAAATTTTATATTTAAGGAAACATAATAAAATTTATCATAAGGAAATATTATACCTCAAAAAGTATAGAATCATATTCATCAGAGTAAGTATAAGTATAAGAATGTATAAGGAATTTGTACTTTCATTCATTAACAATATATAGTGGAAATAAAACATGTAGGAACAAACAAGTAAGATACAATTTAACCCAAAGCGAAGGGTATCCAAAAAACATGGATAAAGGTACCTCAATTTATACATTCAAGAAAGTATGTCTTACAAACACTAGTGTAATCCCTCAATAAGAATATTGGAGTATGTCTTAACATCCCTACAATCCCTCAAACTTTATGGTAGTCATTACCTCTATCATCTTATCCCCATATGTCCTCGGTCATTATGGTATTTGGTATATCTGTCTTCCTATCCTCGGAAGTCCTTGATTGTACACAGAAATAATCAGATTCCCACAAATCAAGCTGACCAAATTGTTCATAGCTGAACAAGATGTTCAAAAATCACACAAGGAACGAGAGTTTTTCTCTCTCTAGAAATCACTTTGCAGTATGTAATATCTAGGATCATCAATCAATTCATTAATGCTGAGCATGCTAAAATGAACTCCTATTTATAGTTAATGATTTCACCAGTCATCTCCCTTCTCTAATGTTCATATTTTTCCTTGAATTTTTGAGGGACCTGTAAACATGTCACTCAACCAACATTTAGTTAGAAAAAATTGTTCGACATCATTTTATGTAGGAAAAACATGGGAAACATTATTATTCATTAGAACCAGTAATATGTAAGGAAAAAAATTTATCATGTTTAAGAAACTAGAATCTGCTAAAATTGAAACATTATATTAGTAATGTAAAGTATATTAAACAAATATGGGTAATTGAATTATAGGAATAATAGAATTCAAAGTCTAAATATATGAAAAATTGGATTTTGTAAAAAAAATAGATAATTGGAGTTAAAATTCTGATGAATTCGGGGTCTAAATTCTGGGAAATTAGGAGTCTGAATTTAGAGGAATTCAGTGTCTAAATTATAAAGATTTCAGATTCTGAATTCTGAAGAATTCAGACTCTGAATATTGAGAAATTCGGAGTCTGAATTTAATCAAATTAGGATTCTGAATTTAAGAGAATTAAGAGTCTGAATTTTAGGGAATTCAGAGTCTGAATTTCAGATACCTCAGATTCTGAATTTTAGGGAATTCAATGTCTGAATTTCAGAGAACTCGGAGTCTGAATTTCACAGATTTTGGAGTCTGGATTTCAGAGAATTCAGAATCTAAATTTCGGGGAATTCATAGTCTGGATTTCAGATAATTTAGAGTTTAAATTTCATAGAATTTAGAGTCTGAATTTCATAGAATTAGGATTCCAAATTTCAAAGAATTAGAAGTCCTAATTTTAGATAATTTGCATTCCAAATTTTATAAAATTCAGAGTCTAAATTTCAGAGAATTCAGAGTATGAATTTCAAGGAATTCAGAGTATGAATTTCAGAGAATTTGGAGTTTGAATTTCATATAATTCAGATTTTGAAAGTAGAAATACTCAGTAGCAAAGGAACTATAAGATTATGAGGTGTTTTTAAAAGGATACTATTTTTTCGGATTAATAAAAAAATGGTTAAACCTTGATTAAGAAGACATTAAATAAGACATTAAAAACCAAGGGTAATTATGAAACATTTCATAAAAAAAGAAAATTTTCCTTAATAAAATAATTCTTTGATAAATATAATTATCCACAGGAAAATGTGTTTTTGATTTTGAAACATAAATGAATTGATATTTTATAAGAAAACCTTACTAACTCAACAAATATAATTAGATGGAATCATTGATATGGAATCTACAAAAACACAAGGCTTTAATGTCTATTTAAATCTGAACTGATGGATGTGTATCCTAAATGAGCATATGGTGTGTATCTCGGGTTCTCATGGTGTCTAGATTTTTCTCCAAAGTTAAGTATCAAATTACAAGTCATCTAGAAAATATACACGACATGTGACCATACCTGAGAAGATGATCTATGTACATAGGGAACATGCTAAAACCCCCAGGTGGGTAAACTCTCTATGTCCCCATAGGGACACGTTGTTTGGTGGCTCAAGGATAGCTGATCATTGAGCTGAGAGAACACTCCCAGGTCCACAGTTTAAAATACCCTCCATGTTCATATACAAACACTCTATGTTGAGCCACATGGTTATCCATTTCATGTCTAGTGAAGGAAACACATAGGTATTCGGGTGAAATCACACACTGTGTGACCCTGTATGCACACAATGTAAATTTCCCTGGATCTTATACCCAACATACTAATTTCATCGGGACTTGGATCTAGGATAGTGAGTTTCCTATAGTGAGTAACTTTCAATATGGAATGAAAGGGAATCCTTTTATTTTTAATTAGATATATGAAATACTTTTTTTAGGATTATTATTTTTCCTATGATGCCTGGATAATAAAAATTATTTCATTTGATCATTTGATGGATGATAGGCTTAGTACTCCCCTGATACACCTGGTCATGAGTCCCCCATAGTAATTATATAGGAAAAGTAGGTACACCCCCATAATACATATGATTCTAGTTATCTATCTATGATGTGTTACTCCCCCATCATCGAGCTATGGTGGTGAGATGGTCCTCCACCGGAGATAGTGAACCCTTGGCTATAGAGAGTTGTATTGATGAGAGGGCCCACTAATATAGTTATTGTGGGGTTACACATTGTGTTATGAATCAGATATGGGTCCATTGGAGCTACAAGTAGACTCATCATCATCCTTAAATATCTTTGTAGAATGATACATCTCTCTTTTTTTTTGACTGGGAATTCTAGATGAACATTTATAATATTGGAATTCTTTACCCTCTTTATTTATGGGATGAGTTGATTTCATATTTCTATTACTTCCCTCTAGGTGTTTAGTGATTTTTATAGAATATGTATATAGTTAGGACATCATGTGATTTTACCAAATGTGTCTTATTTTATACAGACGATAGATAAAATTGAAATCAAATTTATGGATTTAGTTTCAAAGAAGGAAAATAGTTGTTGGAGGTTATTTCCATGTTTGGTGGTCATCCTTGGAGATTGTGATACAAGAACCCTTTAGTTTACCATATTTATAGTCAATGTCATGTTAGGACCTCCTTTATGGTTAGGAAGTTATTTTATCCTTTATTCCTATTATGTTTCCTTGCATCAGATTGATATATTTTCTTTGAGATCGTTTCATGCATTAATTACAATCAATATATTTTTTGCCTTTTATTAAACCTCTTCACTATTTCACAGAGTTGTTTATGATCATGCATATACATAATTAAGTCTAAGGACTCCCATTACATTTATATGACTAAAGAACACGTTTCTCCTACATCTAGCCTATTAGAGGTCGGTTTGGGGTCTCAACCTCATCTTATTTTCATCCTAGGTAGAGTCCTAGTGGTTTGGGCCCAGAAAGAGTGTTGTAGAAGGCTGTTTATTAGAAGGTTAGAGTACAGTGTTGGAAATTTATCGAGGATTTCTTTTCAATTTTATGGAGATATTTTCAAAGTGTCCCATGATAAAATATCATGACATGGATCTTAGTGATGGTACAAAGATAGGTGTATCTAGGAACCATGAATCTGATTAATTACTTATCAACTCTTCATATCAATTCATTATTATGTGGAAACCAATGGTACAAACCTCATATAGGATTGATTCATTTTAATTTCTAGTACTTCTTGGGTCCCCTAACTAGATATTTTCATCTAAACAGGTACGTATTTTTATCTTACATTATGTCTCTATGATGACAATAAACTAGGAGAGTGATACATGGTCATGATGACAAATAAATGAGTGATGAATCCTCAATAGAGGGACCCATTCATGAGGTGTTTCCTCTAGGATATTTTGGATCTGGTATTCCAGATGATGGAATGCATGGATCCAACTATAGTGGATAGAAACTATGATAGAATACATGTTGGAAATACAATATATCCAATAGGACATGATGGTGATTCATGTAGGCTTAATTAGATATAAGAGTTCCAATGTATTAGACTAATTAGTTATCTTGGTGACCTAGACACATAGGTAGTAGAAGATTAGCTCATGGAATTGTTTTGATTATTCCATCACTTTAAAACTATGATTGATCTAATGAGTATTCTTACAACAAACCTTTTTCATGGATCAGAAGAGAACTGATAGGGTTTGATCAAATAAAACCATGATTAGATGATACTACCTTTGTCATTAATTCTAGAGAAGTTTTTTATGATTATTACCCTTTTAGTTTTCATTATTTGTTAATTTTTGAGTTTCTTGAGATGAATCAAGGTTATATTTTAGTTACTGAGTACACCTCAAGGTTTACTGGCCTCTAATACTATGTGAAGGATGGATACTTAATATAATGAATATTTGAGAAAGGCCTTTATAAATACATCAGATATTATGTGGTTTCATAATTCATTCCAACTTATTTTATAGTGATTTACTGGGATATTGTTATAGTGAAATATATATCTTAGGGATACCAAGTGGTTGATGACAAAAGAGGAATTCATGGTGTTTAGTCACCCATAATAGCTAGCACGTTTCAGTCATCAAGGTCTTGGTGTAGGATGCATACTCATACATGGACTCAGAAACATGGATCTATAGAACAAGTACAATACATAGGGTCTAATCATCATGGAGAGGGGGCATACTATGATTATGAAGGATGATTCGACATGGATCGTGATTTCAGAAACATACATGATATGAATAATGGATAGCCAATGGATGGGACTTCATGATTGAGGAGACTTCATGATCAGATATCTCCCAGGTGTAGTTAGGGAGGCCCAATGTAGGTAGAGATAATAAAGAATGTGGGATATAGAGGGATGACGTTCAAGTGGAAGATGATTCTATGATCTACAACAACCACCAATATATGGTTTCCCATACTAGGATTAGTTGGCCAACAGTCAAGGGTGTGCCCATTTTCAGTCTATAGAGGGGTATGATCAGGCCTCTCATGATACAATTCAAGGTATAATATTTTTATTCACTACTATTTCTATGGTAATTATAGACATAGTCGTGGTTCATTCCATTATCTATGTATCTATTTTTTAGGGACTATAACTTCTGGTAGTGTCTTTGGATCACATATTTTGTTAGAGGTTCCAAACATGAGTGATTATTCTAAATCACCCATATAATGGCAGTGTGAGATGATTATCATTATGGGTAGTTTCTCATGGGCCATATTGGTTATTGTAATGAATCCTTATGACATCATATTGGGTATGGAATTGTTTTTTATGGTACATGAACAAATAGACTATCATCATAGGATAGTTAGATTTATTCATGAGGATAGTATGAGATTATCTTACATGGATGAGAGTGATCTTATGTATGACTAAATGGTGTTGATTAGTGGAAAGTCGAAACATATCACCCATCAAATGGTTAGTTTATCCCTTCAATCAATAATATTTTCAAGAATTAACTTCTTGTGGTAATGGAGGATTATAAGGATGTGTTTATAAAATATTCTTCCACACACCCTCTAAGATGTGATATTGACTTCTACATCAACATGAACCCTATTACTATAATGATATCTTCTGGGCCATTTCAGATAGCCCCTACCAAGCTCTGGGAGATATGGGTGTAGTAAAAATTCCTTTGATATAAAGGTTTTATAAGAATATGTGTCCCCCACATGGTGAATCTAGTGTTATTCCTCAAAAATGAAGCAAGGATATTGATGATTTTAATTGATTATCATTACCTAAATCAGGTAATAACCAATGAAACTTTTTCAATAAATGTTATTGATTCCATTTAGACCAATTTAATGGTGCATGTTGGTTTTTAATGATCAATCTAATGTCTGGTTACCATCAGTTGAGATTTCATGAGGTTTATATTCGGAATACATCATGTTGATTCATATATGGGCACTATGAGTTCATGATGATTCATTTATATTTTAATAATTAAAATTATATTTTCATGGATCCCATGAACCATATCTTCTAGCCATACATAGGCCACTTAATATTTTTCTTTACTGGAGAGATTCTCAAATACCCTGCAACTGAGTAGGATCGTATAGAGCATTCAAGGATGGTCTTATAATTACTCTGAGAAAGTTCCAATATGTTACATATCAAATTGAATTTTTTGGATCTAAGATTTTCAATTTATTGGAAATTTAATTTTATATCATGTTTTAATTATGGATCAGATGAAGATGGATATAATTCTTACTTTGGAACCACCAAAGAGAATTTTCAAGATGCATAGTTTTCTAAATTTTTTAGGGTACTATAACTGGTTCATGGAAAAACTCTATGGGATAGAAATCCAAATTATTTACTTTATGTGGAAAGGGAATATGTTTTTCTTAGATTGATTAGTTTTATGGAGTATTAATGGAGTTGATGCAGAGGTTTACTATTTATCCTATTTTGAGGCTACCATATGAGATTATTGAGTACATGTTTTTTTGTGATGCCTTTGTATGTGAGATCATATGTGTTTTGATGTAAAGGTATATGATGACCCTGTATGGTTCATCATTTTTGAGAGTCCATGAGAAGAACTATATACCCCTATCATGGAGTTGGATATGGTAGTAATCAAATTAAATATGTGGAGGCATTATCTTTAGGGAACACATTTTTTTTTCTCAGACCATTGGACTCCCATATACAACTTCACCGAGTGAGGTCTTAACCTGAGATAGAGGTTTTTTTTTTGAGTTCCTACTTAACTATGACATTGATATGGTCTGAAATATGGGGAAGTAAAACATGGTAGAAAATTACCTTGGTAGGGATTCCCAGTCTATCTTTATGGAACAATCATTAGAGGAGTTGGACATATTGAATCTAACTCTAGTGGAGGATAGTGGTGTATTTTACCATTAGTTTATTGGTAGAGACTCCACCACTTATTAAGATAGTGATAGAATATACATTGGGAGATATCGACCATGGGAGTTTTCATGACTATATGTACTCAATATTCGAATTATACTGATTTTATGAAGTTGGGGAGCATGTCATCCTTTTTTAGGGATGAATGGTACATATAGTCAAATAACACAAAGAGGTGTTGAGATAGTGTCATAAATCGCCCTTGGTTTTGAATTCAGGTGTGTTAAATATTCACAAGTACAATTAGTTTTAGTTTTGGTGGCTTTTATTATATTAAATCCTTTATGAGTTTTTTTATTAGTGTCACACATGTCAATAAGTAATGTATAAACAACAGTTTCAAACAAGTTTGATTCTACCTCTTGAGATCATATATTGAGATTGGGATGGCATATAAATTGTGTTTTTATGGGACTTCTATGGATAGTGAGATTCTGAGATACTATATAAGTGATTTTCAACCAACTTATCAATTCATCACACCTTCTTCCATTTGGGAGAAGAGATCAGTTGATAGTTTTAGGTGGTTGTACCACAACCTTTTTATATATAGTATTATTTTAAAGGTAAAAATCCATAAAGTAGGGGAGAATGTAAAAACTCGTGTTTTTATAGATTTATATTTTGAATATATATATATATGTGTGTGGATCTTTCCTCATATTTGGATCTTTGTTTCGGGTGTCACAAGACAAAAAAAATAAATATTTTAAAAATATTATAATAAATTAATGAACATAAGAACATCCTTTTAGAATGAATTTTTTTCCCATTTATTAGAACCTCGTATGGGAAATCTAAGATGATGATTGTTTCTGGAATATGGGGTTTACCCTAGGTGTGAGATAAGGTTGGTCAGCCTCAGATGTTCTGTGGAAGGCAATGATTAGTGATAATGTTAACCAAGATAAATATTAATTTAACTTAATTAATTAATCATTTTACCTTTCCCTCTCTAATATTTAAATACTCTTGTGTAAAATCTATAAGGTTATCCACATTACTCTATGGGATTATGGAGTGGGAGAAGGAGATCTTCATTGGAATTGTCATGCTCAGAAACATGGATCAACATTGTGTAATCAAGGTGATTCATGAGATGAATGAAAAAAATATATGGATATTCATTATCTTCTCTTTTGAACATGTTATTCACCAAAATTAGATTTTTTATTAAGTCATGGTTTGTTATTTTATGGATTTCATTTCTTTGAATTAATTTTCATGCATGGAATATGTATTTTCCTTTTGTATACAATATACATTAATCGCATGAGCCCTAAATTGAAATGTGTTATTGAACCTAATGACTAATATATATTGCACCCTTAATAATTAATTTTTATTTAGTGTATTATGATCTTTGACTAGGATCACATAGGTCAATGATGATCTTACAACAAATATGTACCCATTCCCACCATCATTCTAATGTTCGTTGTTTTTTGGCCATGGGGTCCCAACTTAAAATTTCATGTCCGAATTGGAGTGTGATTGAACCATAGGATTCATTAAGGATTCATGAATTACTCACAAATTCAAAAATTTTGGATGGATTGTGATGTATTTATATGTTTCATATGATAGATTTAATTATTTAGACCCTAAATGCTGACAAGAGGCACGATAGTTACCACTTGGGTAACTAAAATCGCATTATCTAGACATTAGAGGCTACATAATGACTGTTCAAGAAGAAATCCATTGAATTCGACCATCACAGATGATTTAAATTGTAGATGATGTGTTGGGGAAAAAATATTGTTTCTGCATTATAACCACACTTCACTATATGTAAAAAAATATACCACATACCATATATCACATAGGAATACACACCATGTATTTGGGGTTCCCTTGATTGGTAGGGTTTTAACCTGAGTTATGTATCGAACATCAGGTGACATGGGACACCATGTGTCCCAACCTGGTAATTGGATCCATGTTCCTATGGAACACTCTCAAGAACCTGAGTGGGAAGACACATTGTATCCCCATAGTGGTACTTCTTGAGGAGGTACATGGATAGTTGAGCTATGTTTCAAGAGAACACTCCCAGGACCCTGGGTGAATATGAAATCAATTTAAACATAGGTAAAATCCATTTATATCCACACTAATGGACATGAAATGTGTATGGGATGCCATGTCATGGTGTTTGGGAGGATCCCCATATAGTGTGACCCTATATACACATCAGGTACATTCCCAAGGAACCTCTACCACTTTTATCTCCAATGGGACCTTTATTTAGTCTAGTTAGTATCACATATTGAGTATATTCCCATTTGGAACATTATGACCGCATTCTCTTTGTTATATGACATGGGTGATACTTTTTCCCATGATCCTAATCTAATAAATGTGACAGAGTTTTAACAATCATGAAATTTCATGTATGGTTATACTCTAGTTCACTTTGTTACGAGTCTTTAAAACACTATATATAGGTAGATTCATAACTCTCCCGTACTAAATATGGTGTGGATCTTTAACTATGGAGTGGTTCTCCACTATGATGAATCTCTAGTGGGGATTGTTTCCTTCAATGTAGATATTTTTTCATCAGCTTTGAAGTGAGTTAGTGAGGATAATTCCCTCTAATATAAATTTTACAAGGATGATCATGGTGTTGGTAATAATAAATCAATCCATGGGAACTATAGTTAAACTCATCATTATTCATAAATAGCTATGGATATTTATACTTCTCTCTTTTTTTGAATGGAATTTCAATATGATCATATCTAATGTTTGGATTATTTATTCTCCTACATTATGGGTTGATCCAACTATTTATTTCTATTGATTATCTATTGGATTTTCAGTATTCATACTATGTATGTATATACTCACCCATACATGGGATTTTCCGGAAAGTGTCATATTTTATATAGTTGATAGAAAGACCAATTGTGGCATTGGTAGTTGCAACTTTGAAGGAGAATAGCGGTACAAAAGTGTGATGGTGGTGTTTGGTGGTTAGCCATAGAGACTGTGTGTTTGGAACCATTAAGTTTTCTTATTTCCTAGTTAGTTTCATTATGGTTCCATTATTCTAGTTTGGAATTTATTTTCCCCATTATACATTTTATATTACCATGGTGCACTTTTATGTATTTTCTTAAAGTTTTTTTCATGAATTTATTATAGTATTGATGTTTCAATATTTTAGTAGATATCTACTATTTTTCATGGATATGGTTGTTTCAATTCATATAATTACATTAGGATAAGGAATCCCGTTTAATTTTCATTCCTACTCGATTCTTTTTTATATACCCCAGCATATTGGTGGTGCACTTGGGGTGTCACTCGCAGCTTACCATTATCCCAAAAGGGGTCCTGGTGGCACATGACGTGAATGATTCCATTTTGGGCATTGTAATTATTGTGGATAACCATATGGGTGATTTGATAACAATTGTGTTATTTTATAAAGGGTTCATATGAGGTTTCATATGGTAATATTGAAAAAAGGAGTGGATGCACTTAAGGATCTCCCTTACAAGGTGTCCATTTTTCAATTATGATCCCTTGTGGATTTATTGATGATGATGTATCTTAGGGGACTATTAAGGTTTCACTCAATTTATGTTAATATATAAGAAAATTGGTTTTAAGTATTTAGTAGTGGTGGGGATGTGTTTGGGTGATGTCTGGCCATTGTTTGGATGGGTTTTTTGAGGGATATTTGATAAAATTATTTCTCAAGTAATATGAGTGATAGGAGAACCATTAGGATATTATTTCATGGAGCATCAATCCTATAATTGATTTAATATTCTTTATTTTTTGATTTTATGGTTTTAGTATGGTCACAGGAGTTAATGGATGATCTGGAGGATCGAAACCCCAACTTTATATATTATTACATATGGATTGATTCTTTTGTCTCGGAATTTTCAATAGAACTCGTGGAGTGGTTTATGCATTACTAGTATGTTGAGTCTCCCATTCTAACCTAATAAGATAGTGTGTACTATCTTTTCAATAGATATCTGAGTTAGTTCTGTAGGGATCTTGGGTATGGAATAGTCCTCGAATGATGACCTTTGAGTTCTTATATCCTCTTCAGATCATGATATTAGAGTCCAATAGACTATTAGTGATGCATGTTATTATTCTGAGCACCTATGGTGATATCATAATTCCCAAAATCCATGAAATTTGATTTAAGGGGT
Organism: Viscum album; assembly: GCA_963277665.1. Classification (NCBI taxonomy): domain Eukaryota; kingdom Viridiplantae; phylum Streptophyta; class Magnoliopsida; order Santalales; family Viscaceae; genus Viscum; species Viscum album. Next base: position 785,488,276 of record OY728163.1, on the reverse strand, counting down.
GTATGAGTGATCCTTGTGATATGATCGGTGCACCAGAGATCATGTGGTCGTTTGATCCACATACTATTAGTCCCCCTTCTCTGGTCATAGTGTGGGTAGAATTATCATTTGTGGAACCAGAAATCCATATATTATTTGATATATATTTTCCCCATTTATCCTTTTAATTTACTTTTATACGAGTTCTTATTCCACTAATTTTAGCATATCACTTGTGCATGTGGTTGTTCATAATATAATAATATATGTAAATTACTGGGGTGAAAAAAATGATTTATTTATTACTTCATATGTTGGAACATTGGTTCCCATGTAGAACCTTATGTATTATTTACAAATGATAACATGTAGAATAATTTATGTTTAATGTATCAATGTTGCATGATCGAGTAGAAAATCTCATGTGGAGTCTTAAGATCGAGTTAGAATAGATTAAACACTATGGAGGCTAAGTTTAAAGTAAAAATTAATGTGTGTAGAATATAATTTTATATGTTATTTTATGTATATTTATTTATATGTGATCTATATATTGAGATATAAATTGATGTGTTATAGAATTTTTATTAGTGTGTATGTTTCCATATTAAATTTCTTGTATCATGCTTGTATTTTAGTTATTTATGAGTTCTATGATGTTTATGGATGTGTATTAATTTGTTTATTTTTAATATCATTTAATTTTAATTTGATGGTATAGTATACAATCTATATTTAGAGCCTCAATTCTTGTTGGAATCCTTTGAAATATGAGGAGGTGTGCTTAAGGCATTATGTCCAACCACATTCGGTGACATGAACGATTATGGCAGAATAGTTCATTTCATGTTGGTATCACGGAATTCCTTCAATTTGTTTTACTATTTGTATATGGTTGATAAGGGGTTTAGGAATGTGTTGGAGCTTGTTATGGACCTCAAAATGGTGTGATGTGATCTCCTTTCTAGTGGAAATTCATGGTTACCACTTTAATGAGATTGTTTTTATAGCTTCCATAATTATGGTTTATAAATTCATTCAATTATGATGTGGATTTGATATTGTTATTATGGTTTTTTTTGTTAACCCAATATAAGTATTCATGTGTTCGTACATCATACAAAACACATAGGATTCACATGACATGTTCATGTTTTTCTGTGATTTCACAAATTATGGAGGTTCAATTATATAAAGTGTCTATAATGACCTATATAGTATATTTCAATATAGTTCCTAGGTGGAATTCTACTCAAGAGTACCGAAATTATTTTTCCATCAATGATAGTCCATTTGGATCTTATAAATTTATGTTCTTTGATGATGTTTTTTGGCTTAGAATATGGAAAACCTAGTTTTACAAGGTAGAGAACTGAGAGTTCTCTTTATATTAAGTTTTATTAGAGAGGGAATCATTAGTTGGATGCATGTACTTGTTGGATTTTGTGGCTCATATAGTGGAATGGCTGGAGAATGGCCAAGTGATCATGGTTTTAGATTTATTCCCATGTGGAGGTTGGTTGTGTGGTTTTTTTTTGGCTTGATTTTTATTCCTCATTTTTATGGGAGTTTCAAGGATGCTCATGGTGGTTTGAATATAAATCTGAGAGGATAATGACCAGTGATGTTTTCGTGTAAGGGTAGGTTTGACGAGGCATGATTCTTGTGAGTGTGATCCATTTATGTATTTTTATTGCAAGGGGGTGCGTAGTCAATTTTTTCGGTTGAGTCTAAGTATTTTGGTTTATGAGAGAAAATGGGGGATACATAGAGATTCACTATGACATAAGGAGGAGAGTGGTGGACTATAATTTTTTTTTATAAAATTTATATTTTGTGTATGTTCATCTATACATTATTTAGGTGTTTTACCTTATAGTTTATAAGTAATTGGAACATATCATAATTTTTTTTATGGTTGTTCGGGTCATGGAAAAAATTTAGTTTCTCTATTTTTGATGAAAAATATCTTGTGCCTGATGATTGAATACAGGGGTTTGAATTGTGTAAAATCATTCACCTTAGGTTTATTATTTCCTAATGGATTCCAATGATATTTTTTTGGATCTAAAAACACCAATCAGTTCTATATCCATGAGGGTCCATCTTTCCAAAGGCAGGTTCCTGTTGGGGATTTTGGCCAATGTTAGATAGGATCTCACATTGGTCGATAGGATGGGAGGTCACCATCATCAGACACTTTTATGCGGAATTGTTTCATACTCCATCACACTCTTATGGATTAATAATATGTTAACGAATCCTTAATTAATTCCCAAATATTACATGGGTTAACCATTAATTTACAATAAATTATTATCATGTAAGAATACTAGAATCATCTATATGTATTTAGGTTTCTTCATCAGTAGTGATATAAATATGTATCTGAATTATCTATCAATGGTATTCACATATGTACTGATTAGAGATTCATTGGTTTTTATCACAATGATGATATTTTTATCCACACAGTGAGGAACTCTGGATTATATCAACATCTAGGGAATGGATAGTTTTTCTTGATGTTAGGATCAGACCCATGAATGGACTTCCTAAGTATCCTAGTGAACAGAATCCGAACACACATATTTTGGTTCCACATAAGGATTGAAAATCATAACATTTATGGTCATGTAATTATGACTAAACTTGTATACTTTCCCCCATTGTAGTATGAAAATATTGTAGAAAGGGGTCTAGTAAATTTCTAGTGTGGGAATTATTCCAAAGAGACCCATGGAACCTAGAAGGGATATGAATTCCTAGGATAAATAAGACCCAACTGGGAGTGTTTCCTATATTGAAGTTTGGTTGACATGGGGTTTTGGGTTTGAACCTCATGGAGGATTCATACATATCACATTTGGATGGGAATAAAATCCCTCATATATTGGTTTTAAGAACCACACATGTTAAGTCCCCCAATATTATTTTTTAGGGGAGTATGGCCCTTGAGAGGATTATTTTTCGGCCTATTCCTAATAAGGATGACCTTGTGATTTGGAACATTATTTGGGATTATACCAAGTAGTGTTGTACCCCACACTCTTTGATTTTCATGATCACAATCACTTTCATATGTGTTTAACCTTGTTTTTAAGTGTTGTGGATGATAGGCAAAAGATTGCCAAAGGATTGGCCCAAGAATGGACAAGAAGTGGACTGAAACTCAGTCCACCGGCCAACCGGTGTGATAGCACCGTCCAGCCGGTGGACCTGGCAGAGGCATTGCCCACTGCCAGGTTCCACCGGTCAGCCGGTGGCTCTGTCACCGGCCAGCCGGTGGCACCCAGCCCAAATAGTGTTTGCTACTGTCTTGCCACCGGCCAACCGGTGGCCTCACCACCGGCCAGCCGGTGGAGTCTGGACAGAAGCATCCACCATTTCCAAGGCACCGGCCAGCCGGTGGACCTGTACCGGCCAGCCGGTAGCCCAGTCAAACTAGCCGTTGGCTTTGACCAGTCAACCCTCTTTTGGCCTCCAACGGCTCCGAGGCCTTTTCCAACGGCTCCAAAGCCCTCCAACGGATACTTGAAGGTTCCTAGCCTATAAATAAAGGCCTAGGAAGCACCGGATCATTACCCAAGCCACCGGACACATTGTTGATCATTTTGGCGAACCTCCGGCGGATTTCCTCAAGGAACCCAACGTGCTCCAATCCAATTCAACATCCAAGAGCACCATCAAAGAAGCTTGGAAGCGGCCTTCAACATCTCCAATCAATCAAAGGCGCCCAAGACTTCCTCAAATACGGTTTTTTTTGTTTTATTCTTTTTGAGCTTAAATTTGAGTTTGTGCCTACAAACTCCCAATTTTCTCATCCCCTCTTTCCTTTGGGTTTCACATCACCACTAAGGTGTGAAGAGGTTCACAAGCTTTTCCTTTAAAAAGCTTGAGACATAGGTGAGCTATCCTTCACCTGTAAGAAGGATAGTGGGTTCTTGCTAAACCATTAAAAGCAAGTGGGTTCTTGCTCAACCATCAAAAGCAAGCTGTAATAGGTCCTAGTGCTACCTCAAAGCCTAGTGGGTTTCTTGCTAAAACCATTGAAAATCAAGCAGTAGGAATCTCTCAACGGTTGAGTTGGGAGCGGAGACGTAGGCCGGGTTTTGGCCGAACTCCGTTATCAATTTCGTGTGTCTTGCCTCTTTACTTTCCGCTGCATTTCAACTTTGATTTTTAATTTGTTAATCATTTTTTAAAAAGGCAATTCACCCCCCCTCTTGCCATCTTTCCGTCTTTGTTCCGACCCAACAATTGGTATCAGAGGGGTAATTTGAGTAATACCTTAAAAGGTTTCAAATTTTAAGATCCATTTAGATGGCATCAACCTCTTTCGCCCCCGAAGGCTTTTCATTGGGTCGTGCTCCATTTTTTGATGGAACCGACTATAATTATTGGAAAACCCGCATGACCACTTTTCTTAGAAGTATAGGATATCCCATTTACAAAATAGTCATGCAAGGTTACACTTTGTCTACCCCCGACGAATCCAAATGGAACCAAGCCGACATTAGAAATTTTGAGCTTGATGGAAAAGCCATGAATGCTCTTCATTGCGGCCTTGACCGAAATGAGTTCAATCGAGTTTCCACATGCACCTCCGCACATGAAATCTGGAAACTTTTGGAGGTTACCCATGAGGGGACCAACAAAGTAAAGGATACTCGATTGGACATGTACCGTCAGGATTTTGAGTCTTTTTCCATGCACCCAAATGAATCAATTTCTGAAATGTTTACTTGATTTACTGATGTGTGCAATGGTAGAAAATCTCTTGGAGATGACATTTCTGCAGAAACAATGGTCAAGAAGATCCTATGGGTCCTTCCGAGCTCATGGGCACCTAAAGTGACGGCAATCCAAGAAGTTAAGGATGTCAAAAACATGCCGGTCGAGGAGCTCATCGGATCCCTAATGACGTACGAGATCACGATGAGGAGGCAAGCTCAAAAGGAGGGCACACCAATCAAGACACCAAAGAACATTGCCCTCAAGGTTCAAAAAGAAGTAAGCTCCTCCTCATCATCCTCATCTTCCTCATCTTCTTCATCATCAAGCGGCGACTCGGAAATGGAGAATCTCGCCCGCCAAATGCACAAATTTATGAAGAAGCACAAGAAGAAGAAATCCCGCAAGCACCGAAAGCAAGAACCCACCGAAAAATCCGAGCCCAAGGTAAAATGCTACGGGTGCGGCGAAAAGGGCCATTACAAGCCCGATTGCCCACTCAACAAGAAACGGGCCAAGGAAAAAGGAAAGAAAAAGGTCCTCAAGGCCACATGGAGTGACACCTCCTCATCATCCTCCTCCTCCTCCTCGAGCGACCAAGGTACAAAATGCCTAATGGCATTCCATGAGGTAACTTCTTCCGACTCCTCTTCCTCTTGTTCTTCAAATTCCAATTCTTTAAATCATTTATCTTATGAAGAACTCTCACACGCTAGAGATCAATTAGAAAATGGTTTTCATGCCTTATCATCAAAATTTGTTTCTTTGAAAAAGAATTTCAAAAAACTCTCTTCCGAAAAAGAACAACTTCTTAAAGAGAAGGAAGAGTTGACCCTTAAAATCCAAAATTTTCCAAATGTTGATTCTATGGAATCAACCATCAAAGACCTAAGGGAGACCCTAGCTAAGTTCACCCAAGGGGAACAAAATTTGAACAATTTTCTTGGTTCCCAACGTATATCTAGAACCACCCAAGGGCTAGGATATACCAATATAGCTTCCTCCTCCCATGCTCCAACTGTTTTTGTAAGGGGGGGCTCCAGTTTTAAATTTTGTAACTATTGTAAAAAACCCGGGCACATGATATATGAATGTAATTGCAAAAACTCCCGGTATGGTAGGCACAAATCGATTTTTTATTCGGATGAATTCTATAGGAGAAGACCCGCTACAAGGCAAGTGTGGATTGAAAAATCCCTCTTAGCGAGTCTCTCCGGGCCTAAAATTGTCTCTTTTCAAAATCCCTCTCCCCGGTGACTTTTTGTTTTTATTTAGGGGGAGTTAGGATATTTTAAGCTTTTTTATGTATTCAAAATTTTTCCTTTCAATTTCAACACTTGGTATTCAAAACTCTCAATTTCAAAAATTTCATTTGGTTTCAAATTTCAAAATTCAATTGGTTTTTGATTCAAAACTTTCAATTCAAACTGTTATTCAAATTTTTCAATTTAATTTTCAAAAATTCCAATTGATTTAAAAATCTAGTTTTTCAAACATTTCCCTCAATCAAGTTTTATGCCCCATTCTATTTTGATAATCACAAAGGGGGAGAAATTTCTTGATTGATTGGGGGAGAATCTTTTCTCTCATGCTTAGTATTTATTTTCAATTTATCATTTAAAGCATGCCTTTCATTTAAGTTTTTACATTGGTTAGATAAGTGATTGTGATCATCAAAATAGGGGGAGATTTTTGTACCCCACACTCTTTGATTTTCATGATCACAATCACTTTCATATGTGTTTAACCTTGTTTTTAAGTGTTGTGGATGATAGGCAAAAGATTGCCAAAGGATTGGCCCAAGAATGGACAAGAAGTGGACTGAAACTCAGTCCACTGGCCAACCGGTGTGATAGCACCGGCCAGCCGGTGGACCTGGCAGAGGCATTGCCCACTGCCAGGTTCCACCGGTCAGCCGGTGGCTCTGTCACCGGCCAGCCGGTGGCACCCAGCCCAAATAGTGTTTGCTACTGTCTTGCCACCGGCCAACCGGTGGCCTCACCACCGGCCAGCCGGTGGAGTCTGGACAGAAGCATCCACCATTTCCAAGGCACCGGCCAGCCGGTGGACCTGTACCGGCCAGCCGGTAGCCCAGTCAAACTAGCCGTTGGCTTTGACCAGTCAACCCTCTTTTGGCCTCCAACGGCTCCGAGGCCTTTTCCAACGGCTCCAAAGCCCTCCAACGGATACTTGAAGGTTCCTAGCCTATAAATAAAGGCCTAGGAAGCACCGGATCATTACCCAAGCCACCGGACACATTGTTGATCATTTTGGCGAACCTCCGGCGGATTTCCTCAAGGAACCCAACGTGCTCCAATCCAATTCCACATCCAAGAGCACCATCAAAGAAGCTTGGAAGCGGCCTTCAACATCTCCAATCAATCAAAGGCGCCCAAGACTTCCTCAAATACGGTTTTTTTTGTTTTATTCTTTTTGAGCTTAAATTTGAGTTTGTGCCTACAAACTCCCAATTTTCTCATCCCCTCTTTCCTTTGGGTTTCACATCACCACTAAGGTGTGAAGAGGTTCACAAGCTTTTCCTTTAAAAAGCTTGAGACATAGGTGAGCTATCCTTCACCTGTAAGAAGGATAGTGGGTTCTTGCTAAACCATTAAAAGCAAGTGGGTTCTTGCTCAACCATCAAAAGCAAGCTGTAATAGGTCCTAGTGCTACCTCAAAGCCTAGTGGGTTTCTTGCTAAAACCATTTAAAAGCAAGCGGTAGGAATCTCTCAACGGTTGAGTTGGGAGCGGAGACGTAGGCCGGGTTTTGTCCGAACTCCGTTATCAATTTCGTGTGTCTTGCCTCTTTACTTTCCGCTGCATTTCAACTTTGATTTTTAATTTGTTAATCATTTTTTAAAAAGGCAATTCACCCCCCCTCTTGCCATCTTTCCATCTTTGTTCCGACCCAACAAGTAGGAGGTACATGGATTTAGTTAGGGAATACACTTTAAATGATTCCAATGGGATGGAATTTAGGGAATGTTTATGAGGAGGATTCTCTTTTGATTGGATCATACATATTTTATGATTACCACTAATCTTCAATCCCTTATTAGGCATTCTTGTTGTGATAAAAACATTCGCGTGATAAATCTAGAAAACTACTGAATATTTTTTCTACTACTGTAAAAATATAGGATCCAAAAGGAAAAGAGAAAGGTACTTTAATTTTCACAACTCCTTTTTTGTTTTGATAACCCCAATAGTCACTTATGATGATATTTCCTGCCACAATTTGGGATGTTGAAGAGGAGAAATAATGTCACCTCCTATGGATGATTAGGGTGTTATTAGAGGAGGAAATATATTAGATGATAACATGTCGTTTAGGAGTCACCCCTATAGAGTCCCTATGATTAAAGGGAAGAGGAAGATCCAGAAGAAGATTATCTACCAAAACATGCATCATACTGTGCAGATATCCTAGTCATTTCCAACCACTAAGACAACATGAGCCATGCTTGAATGTGAAAAATAGTATGAATACTATGATAAAAAAACCACACCATCGTTTTCCCACTGGTGGTAGAGGGTGTGGAAGTAGGATAATAAATGGATGTGATGTGACTCTTACCACATGTAATTTTACCCTATAATTACAGTGGTTGAAGGAAAGAAGCAAGATTGGTCCGTCCAGAAAGTCTAGGCGATTAATATAGGAGTGATTCTATAAAATTGGTTCTAGGTGAAGGTTCTCATTTCCAGTCCACAAGAAACAAATTTATGATTTTCACCATCCCTTATTGTCTTATAGACGAATAGGGAAGAGTAGGGCCCTAAAATTTTGTCGAATGGAAGATTTGCAAGAATTAAGATAGAGTATTTATTTTCATTAGCAATGAATGGAAATTTATTCCTATACATATTGGATTGTGTGAATGAGATAAAGTTATATTATATTACCAATGTGATATAAGGGGAAGACCCTTTCATTATTGGGGTTAAAGTATTGTGCAATTTAATGTTTGGGGACCAGGACATTGACAGTGTAGTTTAATGTCTTATAGCTGGGATATTGGTGTACAGTTTGAGATATTGTGTTTAGTACATTATGCTATGAAATTTAATGCTATACATAAAGGAAATAATGCTATAAAGTTTAATTTTTTACAATAAGGACACATGGGGGCTAAAATTTAAGGTGTTTGGGTTTGACCAAAATATTGATGATTCTGCCATTTTTTGTAATCTATTCATGAATGTGATATCATATTATAGTGTGAGGGGGATATTGAAATCTATATTATGGGTGGTCTCTAGATCCAATTTGTGATATAGTGTAAGGTATTGTAGAGATAGAGGAGGTCTCTTCTGAGGATAAAGTTACCTATGGTTGAAAACACCCATTTTGTGGGCAGCTTTATGCAAAGGCAACTGGGGCATGTTACTACATAGTCAAAAAAATAAAATCCTATGATTGAAAAATAATATTTGTAAGTGAATTTATTCATAGAAAACTGGTTCATGTTATAACATAGTCATTCAAAGGAATTTTTAGAAATTTCAAAGTTCTATTGCAGATGGAAGAAATCCTTTTATAAAGATTTAGATTTCCTCGGGAACAAAGTGTGGTTTATTAAAGGAAAATACCTAAATAAGGGAGGATCATTTTAAGTCAACATTACCAAAGAATGGGTAAAATGGTTTCTTCCATAGGTCTAATCCAAATGTAGTAAATTTATCACCTCTTTTTTTAGGTAATAAAACTAGGACCATAGTATCATAGAAATGATATGGGATATGTGGCCTATCAGACCAAGATCATTTCAGTATACTTTATACATGTGTAAGTAAATTGTAAACTATGTTCTTGTGGGTTATCTAATATAGATAAATGATACAGGAAAATTATGGGATGGATGAACACATTCTTCTTCAAATCATGGGTTACAACATAATATTTTTTGATCCTATGAGGAAATATACAGATTCTCTAAAGGGTGAAGTTACCTCTAGTTGAAAATTAAATTTTTTGGGATAATTGATGTAAATCCAACTAGGGAATGTTACAGAAAGTCAAATAGTGTAATCCTCTAGAATAAAAACCCGTTTTGGGGGAGACTTTATACACAGCCAACTAGGGTGTGTCACTATATACTCAGGCAAAGGAGCCATCATGTATTATACATTCTATCATTAGAAGCTAGAGAAATATTATGAATATCCAAAAGTGTACAACATTAGAAGTATGTCATTTGGAAAGGATATGTCAAAGCATAAAGGAAATTTTTAGTTTAATATCATCAATAAACAATATAGTCTCTTCCTTAAATTTCAATTATATATGTAATGGGGTAATATATTTTTCCTTAAATGACCCCCTAATGAGGAGTCCCAAATTAAGAGATCCTAAATAGATAAAAAAAATTATACAGGACATAGGGAATTTTTATCTACCAGGTGGCTATGAATATGACATAAGGCCTAGGACTCTCTATATGTATCATTGGAATAAGAATCAAGACACATGTAGTTATCAAAGAACCTTGTAGCCAATAGTCTTGTGAACATGACATTAATCATGTTGTTTAACTTATTATGGTGATGAAGAAGGTGTCTTGATGTGAAAAATAAAGGAATATTGTGTCTGGATGGAGAATATGAATCATGCATCACTATATATCAGGTTGGAGAAATAAACACAACTCTTAAAATGATTCCCCATAATTATTGGATTTATGTGTGGATAAAAATGGTTTTTTTAATATTTATTCACACATGTAGTGAGAAATCATATTGAATCATCTCATGTAGATCTAACTCAAAAATAGGATATTGGGGATACATCCCACATTGTGTTTAATGTTGGTCCATTACTGAAGATCTTGATGACATAATGTATCACATTGGAATGAGAATCAAGCCAAACATCGTTCTTGAAGAAATTGGGCAGTTTATTATCATGTGATGAGGTAATCATGCATACCTTTTAAGGTCTTGAAGTTAGGTCCATATTAAACTCAATGTAAATAGATATGCCTTACTCATGCAGGGAAATCATTTACAAAAACATATATCCCCTTGATCTATGATCAACATTAGAAACAATGAGCATTAAAGTATTCTTCCACCACACTAATGAAATTACAGAGAATTATTTATACGGGTATTTATAATTTGTGGTGGATGGAATAGGAGGTATGATACAAGAGTCTGTAAACATCTTAATAGGATGATAGTTAAGCCATATGTAGTTATGAAGTCCCATGAAGTTTAACAGAATGATGTGAGGATGAAGATGACCAGACATGATATAGGGAAAATGTTCTGAATTATCCCAATAATGAATATCTATGTGTCACTCTATATTATACGATTATAGGAATGAATCCACACATATTTCCTTAATGGTTCCCTATGAAGTTCGGACTCATACATAGAGAGTGGGGGTATTTTTTATTACAAATTGACTATATATTCGAGATCTATGATTCACTATGTATCTAATTTGAATGATAATAAACCCACATACACTTATTAAAAATATTGTTTAATTTATCATCATGTAATGAAGATGTTGTTCATGCAGTTTAGCATCTTGCAGTAAATACGTGGGTCACCTGAAATGAAAATGAATCTTATTTCTGGACTAGGTGATAGGACACAATCTTCACTATATATATTGTTGGAGCAATAATCAAGCCATGCGTTTTTCTTGAAGAAATTTCCTCCACATAATGTAGGTAATGGGGGATTTGATATTCTTTATAATGATGGTTGGGCCCAAGATGTAGAGCCCATGTGTCACTATTCATATCATTGGAATGAGAATCCATCCACACATAGTTATGGAAGGTTACCTATATAGGTCTGAGTGATATGAAATGAAATTGTGATTTTGTTTCTTAGTTGTGGCTACACTCAGGATTGGAGATAGAGGCGTCACTACATATCTCATTAGAATTTGAATCAACCCACATTAAGTTATACAAAAGTTCATTGTGTAGGTATGATTTGTACACTAGGACAAGGGGATATATTTTTATCATGAACAGACATGGGATGGGAGATTCGAGTGTCACTACATATCACATTTGAATAATAATAAAGTCGTACATAGTTTTTAAATGATGGTGTAGTAGAGGTACCATCACCAAATATTGTGATCCAATCAAATATAGATTAAAATGTTATAGAATTTTACATCATGAAGCAAGGATATAGACCATGAAGAATAACATCATATAGTTATAACAATAATCTATGAAGTTTAGGGTCTTAAAACTTGGACTATATATGGTTCTATGTAGTTTCTCATCCCGTTATATAAATAGATTCATTCCTCATCAGGTAATAGAAAAATGAATAAATATTTATTTTAACATAATGTAGCCAATATGAGCATCATGTGATTATAAAAAATATTTCATTAGGATCATTTCCTTGGTTTGGTTTCTAATGATCTCTCCATCCATTGATATTTTGTAATAATATCTATTGGAGTGGACATTGTGTATGGAGAAAGGTTACTCACACATTGGTTCATTCTTTGAAGGCTTATTTCATGGTATAAAAAGTGTCATAATGACTAGTACAAAATATCCTTAGAGGAATGAATGGAAGAAGGGATCCTTGTTTAAGTCATGCACCATCCGACATTGATAGACTTACAAGTGACATAAGGTGTCGAATACTTTCTCATCAAGATGCTCTAATTTATCCAGTGATTTCTATGATTTCTCATCTGTGGATAGGTAGACATTGATGGAAATATAGAGCTATGGAAATTTAACCTCAATGGGAAAGAAAACAAATATTTTATAGACTAGTGATAACAGGGTCATGCATGTGTCAGTACAGGTTTTAGTCCAGTAATCATGTAAGGCGTGAAAGAAATTTTGAGGCCATAGATTTTTATCTTTATCCACCATCTTCTAGAGTATGTCCAACAAGGTCTTGTTGAAGGTATATATATATCTATTAGCTGCTGAATGATAGAGGTATGAATCATAGGATTTGATATTGTACTACTGGTACAGATTATCTGTCTTAGAAGAATATAAATTGGTGTCTTTTTTCATCAGTATTATATGAGGAACAAAAAATATTTTAATTATGTATTCTTTTATGAAGATATAAATGATTTTGGATCCATCTTCTATGACTAGAATTTCCTCAGTGCATTTGGAGAAGAAGTCGATAGTAGTTAAGATGTATTTGATCTACTTTTCTATTTTTGGATGGAATGATCCCACAACATTCATTCCCCAAAGAGAAAATGGATAGGAATATTTGTATGTATGTATAAACTCTAGGAGTTGATGGATTATGTTTTCATGAATGTGGAAGGGATAACATTTCATGGTGAACTCAATGGAATCCTTCATCCTAGAAGGTTTTAATTTTTCAACAAATTACATTTTATTTGGATAGTTTTATCCCTGATTAATGGGAACATCAGTTGTCTCTTCTCTATCAACACATTTAGGAAAAAATCTACAAAATCCACAATTATATGTGACATTCTAGTGATTTGGACCACCACAAAAATTGTAAATAGTCAATCATGGACATATTTTCTCTTTCATGTCCCTACCTAAGGGGAGTAATCCAATTAGGAGTAAGTACATGATTAGAGGCATCCACCCAGTGGTAGGACCATATGTCATTGGGGTAGGACTGACATCATTATTCTCTTCAGTTCTGATCTGAACAAAAGGTGATACCATTCGATGATGGGTAAAGTTGATGATTATTTAATCCCAATTTGGATCAACCAATGATATAGAAACATTCTCCAATGCATATGCCTATGAATTATATAGTCATGGGACATGATTCAACATTGGATATGAGGTAAACTCTTCCATCAACCCTCGTACATAGTCATGAAGGGGAATTATCTCTTCTTTTATGAAAATATAATCTATGTTGATATTATTGATTACCAAATCTGAATCACCATCTGACATTAGGTGGCCCATAGGTATTTGGAGAACTTTTTATATTACTTTAAGGAGGTCTATATATTACTCCTAATTATTTTTATATCCTTCTGATTATAGGAAGGAGTAATGAAAGTTTGATTTTTCTAGAGAGAGAAGAATGATCCCTAACCCAACATTGTCGAGATAAGTATATTCCATTCTCCTCCATGTTGGGATTGTGGATGTGTTGTCAAAATATATTTCACATGTTTGGTGCCCATAATTAATAGAAATTATATCTTCCTCCAACAATTCAATATTTAATGATGTTATATCGACATATTGGTGTTCTAAAAAGAAAAATTCCTAGGAATGTACATTCACTGATTTTGAGGCATGAACTATATAAATTATTTTTCATAATAATCAATAACCATGCTAGAAAATACAGTCAACATGGGAAAACTGATGATATATTTGAGAGGATTTTTTTGTGAGACCAATTGGTCTTCATAGTTCTATAGGTAGTACTTGAGTTTATGAACCACAAAGATTAAATCTAGAAATCTATTCTCTATATCTAAATAATGAGTTTCGGTATTATGAAGGATTATAATGAGATAATGAAGGCTATTTTAATTCTTAACATCATTCTTTACCCATGGAAGGAAGCTAGTGATTTCTATTGGTCCATCAAATATAAAATGTGTGGCTTTCACTCAACAGTCAGCTTCAACACTGGTGGACTCAAGTGGTATTTCTTGGGGTTTTAAAATGATTCATGATAGTTATTGGTCCCCTAATATGAAACCCCCTTCTTCATAAATTTATATAAGGGAAACAAATTTATTCATGGTTTGATATGAATCGTTGATTTTAGGGCATGTTTCCCTGAATTCAACTCATCAGTTTATGGTTTTGAGCTTCTGACATGATACAGATATTTTTTTTCTCAAGGACAACTTCAATGTTGTGGTGGAATAAAAGATGTTGTGAAACATTCTCTAGGTTAACAAAAAATATGATTTAAAGGTGTTTGTCATCATGATATGTTGTCAAAGCTTGCTGATGATTGTCTCAAGATCATCCAGGTGGTTAGAAAATTTTTATGAGTTAACCATTTTATGTTCAACAAGGATTTAAAAAAACATTCCTATGATACGTTTAAAGATATGAAGAATGGAAAATTGGTATGTCAAACCAGAGTTTTTCAAGAAAAAGGGAATTACCCGATAGTAAAACACTCCATGGGGAGACCTAAAAGTTATGGTTTCATTATATTCTCAGGCAATATGAATTTGATTTCCCCCAAAATATTCATCCATGATGGGGGTGGATTTATAACCTGTAGTTTCATCAATCAGGAGATCTATGATTAGAATCGAGAAGTCATCTTTCACAGTGTATTGGTTATACTTATGAAGCTTATGAAAAATCTTATTTTTACATTCTTATTATTCATTGATATAACGTTTTCTATCCATATATGATTATGTACATATCTAATGATATTGGATATGATAATCTAACACATATTAACATCAATTTTGGTGTATGAGTTGGGTTTGTCCATATGACAACCTCTTTGTATCCCTAGTGGCCTTCTGAAAAGACCAAGTGTTGGGTTTCCACCTTGGGATTGAGGCATGTAATCTCTATGTAATTCCAACTGAACACAACCCAATGTAACTTTAGGAAGGAAGTATACACCTTATGTTATTTATAATTCATGGATACATTTTTCATTGTTTATTGTGGATATTCACCTGTATCCATATTTGTTTCACTATGTTCAACAATATTGGTTGATAGACCTTATTAAATGATAGAGGGTAATCCATGAGGTCTTTATCATATTCCTCTTCCTTATAATTTACCTCTCTGACCTATATCTTGGAAGTAGGTGATGAATCATTTTTCTCAGAGTTAGGGGAGGAGATGGCATTTGAACATTCAAAAGATGAAGCAACCATTTTTATATCAACTTATGGAATGAGGAATTTTTTGAGCTCCAAAGAGGATACAAGGGACTAAGAGTGACAATATTTGTTTCCATATATTTAAATGGAGAATTCTCCTTATATATCTGATAGAACAATGCTTTGGTGATGCTTGGGGGATGTAACAAATACATTTTCATTAGATATTTCATTAATATTAAGATATTTGACTACTTCCCCTATGATACCAGGATCAGTTGTCATGATTGATATCACAAAAGTCACTGAGCCTATGCTCAGATTTGGAACCACCCCATTAATTTTTTAGATGTGTAGCACTTAATCTATGCTAATATGGTTGAAAAAGTTATAAAAAATCTTCTCCAGACTAATTTGGGGATTGATTTGAGCGACATCATCATTTAAGGATTGCTTCCCTTCCCTTTGATAGAATTTGAATCAATATACTATGACTCACATTATTTGAATGGTAGTTTTTAACCATGACATGTGACTATATTCCCGATGATAAAATATATGATGTAATTGTGGTATGGTGAATGCATAACTTCATGCTGATGTTACAAAGGTATTCTTAGAATAATGTGGAAGGTCATATCCTTCTGAACAACCATAAATTCTAGGTCAGTCATGACATCCCTAAACTGAGTCTTGAGTTATATTTCTCCAAAATCTTGCTTATAATTCTTTTAATAATACCATAAAATTATATTAGAGGGGTAATGTGAGATTCATTAAAACCCAGTTGATGAATTTTACGAAACATAATGAGGTTTACACATGAGTCATTGTCAAACAAGGCACTTTGGATATCAATGTAATTTTTCCTACAAGATATATACAAATACCTAACATGTAACTATATGAAGAAACCCTCATATTTTCCTATAAAAGTGATGTTTTTTTAGCATTCTACAACATCATTCTCTACACGATACAAATTTTAACTGACAACATCAAATTCAAATTCTATAGGTTATTTTAAGGCCACTATTATTTTTCCTGGAGTTATTTTAATATAAGAAAGGAATCTGAGATTGAAAATTTTGATACACCAGGGATAATTAATTCAAAAAAACATAATTATATTCTGGGGGTTTGTTCTTTATAGCATGGGGATTCCCTTTTGAAGGTAATTTTGAAACTGAATTACATGGTGTGGATAGATCATGTAACACCGCAAAAGTTTTTGAATTTTGTTTCGAATTAAGTTAATCTTTTAATATTTTTACTTCATAAAACACTAAATGTAGATTTTATTTATTATATAATAGAACTATGTTTTGGATTATGTTATAAGAAACACTAATGGAATCTTTAACTACACAAAACACCGACTGGGCTTACGTTACACGCAACACTAAGTTTCTATGAAACAATGGTTTACTATTATAATTATTTAAATATGATATTTATAACGTATATATTTTACTTTTGATATTAATATTAGTAACTAAATTATAAAAAATAATTTATAATGTTTTTGATAATGAAAAATATAATTTTTGGTACAACCTTTATATGTTTAAAACTATTATTTTCTAAAAAAAATTAATTTTTTATGACCATTTGTAAAAAAATATTAATATTATAGACTCATAAAAATTTATTTTTTGTAAAATAGACATCATTTTTGAGTTAATAATATCATAATTATCTTAGGGTAAATTTTTGTTATTTTTTTGAGAAGTTTAAATTTTTGATTAATATTGAAAATACTACATATACCATAAAAATTGACTTTTTAATTTAAAAAATTATTTTTTACTTTAAATTAATTATAATTTCAGTATGTATAAATATTATCTATATTAATCCAATTTACATCATTGGAATCATTTTTATAATAAAATATAAAAAATCACTGAACATTTTTATCGTCTTTTTACCCTCCTAGCCACATTTGCGGGATTAGCAGAAAATTTAATTTGTGCACCTATATAAATTAAATTTCAAAAAACAGTCATAAATGGTCTTAATAAGTATAAAAAATGTGGTCTAATATGATCAAAAACATTTTTGATGAATATTATCTTTTGAAATTTATTTACCATAGTTAATGTTAAATAGGGTAATTTAAGGTCAAGATAATATTATAATAATATAAAATTACACTTACACACATCCTAATTTCATTGGATAAGTGTATTTGGAACAAAATAAATCATTGGTCAAAATTATGATCTGATTTAAGCCAGATTAGTTAGATAAATAAATTTATTATATTTTATTTAAAGGAGAGTAAAAAATGTTATATTCAAAAATTACTAAATAAATAATTCTTAATATAGGTTTATACATAAGATATATTTGACTAAAAAATATTTATAAAGATATGAAATTTATCTACATCTTGATAATTTATTTATATTTTTTATACATTAAATAAAAAAAATTATTGTGACACAATGGTGATGTATTAATATATTTATTAAAGGAAGAATCAATTAAATGATATTAAAATTATTAAAAGAAATATCAGTTGAGCTATTTTATGTCATGCACTAATTGTTTCAATGTCTAAAACTATTTTTGATTAGTTAATGTATCTTTTTTTATAGAATCAGGTTGTTTTAATTTTATAAAATTTCATGTAGTAAATAGTGTCAAAATTGAAAAAATTGATACTTTAAAATAAATTATAATTTATTGAATGTTTTAAAATTCATAAAAATATATGGTTATAATAAATAATTATGATAGTATCAAATATGTCATAAATGATCTAATTAGTGTTTTTTTTTGGAATTTTATTGTAATTATATTAACATTATAGTGTAAAAAACAAGTTGTCATAGTAAAATTTAAATTACTTAACTTAGGGTTAAATCCGAATGATAAAGTTAATTTTGTGACCTAAACATGCATAAAATTCATTGGTTTGGATGATTTCAAGATATCCTAATTTTCTCCTTGTTATAACTTACTTTGGAGCTATTTTAAATCAAAAATCATTTTATAATAAATGAATAGTTTTGGAGTTTCCTAAAGTAACCCCCCTCCCTCTTATAAAAGGTAACATCTCATTCTCTCCTATGGACACTTCTAAAGCCTTTTGGCACAGAAAACCCAGCCCATTTCTTCTCAGAAAATCCCCCCTTTACTCCTAGAAGTATTCATTTTGGAATAAGGCAACTCAAGGAAGCCTTTTGGAATAAACAAAAAGTAGTTACATGATTAAGAGGAAACTTCTTCTCTCAAGATCCTTTATTTATTTCCATTATCTACCACCTAATATTTCTTTATTCCATTTATTTATGAAATAAAAAGTATCCTAATTTTACTAGGATTTTTTTATGATATTATTTTGTCCTACTATTGTACACACCTACATATAATAGATATCTAACATATTGTTTTTGTGTACGACGAACTACTACCTCACGAAATGAAAATTGTTCATTTTTTTCCATTTCCACAAATCATGGTGGCCATTATGATGGAAGTACACTCTGTATATGTCATATATAATATTTTTTTTTATTTTTTTTTATTTTTTACAAAAAATATCCTTTTTACATTCTATTTGGTGTAAATATGATATTCTCTTTTGAGGAAGTGTGGACTACCGCCCCCTCTTAGCGATGTGATTCATTAACACACCACATGGAATGTATTCTGGACGGGTTTAGAGATCCTATATTATATATATTATATAATAATGCTACTGATAATATTATGTAAATTTATATATACATATATATATATATACATATGACATTTAAATACAATCATTCAATACATCAATTAAAACGAAAAAAACGTTCATGCACATGAACGGCTTACCATATCCATGAATGGTGTATTCCATTTCATACTTGTTTATTCAATATATTATTTTAATATACATATACTTGATATAAATGATATTTATATCGTTTTTTAATTCATTAATTATGATATATGTAAAAATACCAATGACATGACAAATTAAGACACATGCGAAGAAACAAGCGAATATTAGCCAAAGTGAAACCATAACATAAGATCATTAACAAGAGGGTAATATAAGCTATTAATAAAACCACATGTGTTATTATATATGATAATATTATTCTATAAATATTTATAATAAAATTATATTTATTATACAGGAATCTTGTTCGAGTGCGAAGAGAATCAGAACACACGATAATGGATTATTTTTGTCCCACCTTTATTTTTGGGGGGCACAAGTCTCAGACACTACTTGTTTCTTCTATGTGATATATTTACTTCTATTGGATGTATTTTATTTTTATTATCTAGAATAATATGATATTTATATATTCTTAAAATTTTCTAATTATATGCGGCATACAATTATACTCATTATTAAGTGATGAGTGTTCATTTCACAATCACATCCATATTTGGGATTGTTTTTCAGTATTTTTTGGATAATATTTAGCATACATTTACATTTTTTCTTAAAATGTATTAATAAAATGTTTTATTGTTCTCTTTTGGATTTTTAAAGTCACATTTACCCATTTTTTATTTTTTACTACACAGTTTGAAAGTAATATTTATTTAAATTTCCAAAAACGTACTTTTTGACTTCTTCGGTAAAAGTATGAGAAAAAGTTTGTTTATCCTATACATCATGAACACATTTTTACGCTTTCATAAAACACTATTTCATTGAATATTAGCATAAAATCATTTATTTTTATTTTAATATAAAATTTGTTCTTTTAAAATTGTGCGACATTTGAAGAAAAGAAAACTATTTCAATAAAGAAAGGATGTATTTCTCAAGAACTGGTTTAAATGATTTTCAGGATTCTTTTATATGTTTTCAATGTGGTTTTAAAGACAAGGGTTTTGAAAAAATTTATGTTGTAAAAAGTTATTTTTATGTAAAATTCATGTTCCATGTGATCATTGAAAATCCTTCCCCACATATGATGACACACATTGTTATTATTTCAAGAATACCATTCACATTCCTTCTCTGAATGGTTTATGTTTTTATAGAATTCTATTTAAGAATCCCTATTCTTATCATGTATTATTATTCATATGAAATGATTATGAGTCATGTGTCTTTTTCACAGGTTATTATATGTTAACATATTTATGAAACCCATTCCATTAAATTTGTTATGATATGATTGTTAATGATCTTATGGAGCATGTATGTATGATTTCATTATGTGATGTATGGGGCCTATATCTCCTTCAATGAATTGGGTAAATATAGAAAACTCATGAGGTATATAAGTTATGCATGAACCTAATTTCATGTTCACAAATATATGCGTGGACATGGTTTTAGTGTTCACAACTTTATGCATGGACGTGGTTTTTGTGTCCATAATTCTATGCATGGACCCTGTTTTCATTTCCATAATTCATTGCATGGACCTAGTTTTCATTTCCATAATTCTATGAATGGACTAGGGTTTCATGTCCATAAATTTATTTCTAGAACAGTTTTTCATTTCCATATGTTCATGCAAGAGCCTAATTTCATGTCCTTAATGAGTGAACCTGTTACTATTTATAGATGTTCACAATGTTATAAGTTGATGTGTATGCCACAGATTCATTCCTTGTTTCAATTTCAGGATCTTATTTATTTTTATCTTTCATTTCCTTATGATTCATATATACCTATGATATGAAGGGTATGATATAATAATGTAATTATCATGTGTTCAAACCCTTATTCTCATGTTATGATTATGTATCTCTTTTTATACCCTTTCTAAGCACTTTAGATCAACCCTTTAGTATTTTTTCTTTACCCAAGTTGTGAAGAAAGTTTTTATGTATAAGTAGTAAAGGTGTAGATCATTGTGGGAGATGTTTAATACATTCCCTATGATAAAATATTTTGTTTCCATGTTTCCAAATAAACTAAACTATTACGTTCCTTGGGAATGTATTTTTGTAATGTACAAGAATATTCATCTAAAATTATGTAATATCAATGTCTATCAATCCTGGGTCACTATAGTAGGTATAATAGGAATGTTTTATTAAACCTTTCGAAACTAGGATTTCCAAACAATAGTGATATCACAAGAGGTATTTATAATGATATGTCTTGGGATGTCATAAGGATAAATCTAAGTATATGTTATAGTCCTATTTTTTTATAATCATGAATAACCTAGGAATGTACTTATGATATCATTGAATTAAATATTATAAGTAATTTTACTTGAATATGTGTTTTTAATCTCAGATATATATTTCTCACACTTTTCATTCTAGTTTTAGTCAATATCCAAAAATGGGTAGTACCGAATTAACCTTTAACGATTTCAGATTTGGAAAGTATAGGAATTTTGAAAAGTGATTTAGTAAGATGAAATCTCATGAAAATAATCATGGAGGTGGTATGATTATTTTTTATACTACTAAGGACAAGGATATTACAAATTACATATAAAAGGTATGGGATGTTCTATCATTATTGTTTACATTAAGTCTAAGAATCTTGGTTTGAGTAATATTGAGGAAACATAAGACATGATTCATATTTTAGGAATGACTATGATTATGGATATTGAGTAATTGTATAATAATAAAGTTGGATGATTGAGGTGTATATGTTTTAGTATTCAAATATTATGCTTTATGAATCATGAAATATATATGTGTTTTATATATAAGTTTTTCATTAAAGACTAGAAATGATATGTTAAATAGTTCTAAGGACCAATAAATGTGATTTAAGTGTATAGTTATATACTTGTAAAATTCATTATTAAGTGTAGGATAACCTAAAATATGTCCCTTATGTTATTATAAGGATTTTTTTGTAATGATAAGTTGGATATGAATAAGTAAATTAGACTATACAAGTTTCTTTTGAACTAATTATGGATTTATTTTCATGAAAGTTATGCTATCATGGATTAAGTATAATACTTTTTGGGACTTATGGAACATATCCAATAAGAATTGGAATAAGTAAATATGAATGTTTTCAATAAGGATATATGGAAAATCAGGTTATTACCATGTTTCAAGAGAGTAATTGATTAATGTATTCACATGTTTGGAATTTTAGAACTATAAACTACCTTATGATATATTGGAGATAAATGTTAAATTTTTTGGACTTAATTATATAGTTTTAGATTATGAACATTAAGAACTATTATGGGATTATCCATTAATGGATAGATTAAGTTAAACTTTAGATAATTTTTTAAGATTAATGTATTATATCACAATAGTTATATTTTTACATATTTTATAACTTGTGCCATACTTTCTGTTAAATATAGATACTATGACATATCATTCTTCTCATGATATTCTAATTATTTGGTAATGAAAAATTGACCATCATTTCATGGAATAATATTTGATGTTGAAATTTATCAATGACCAACCAAGGGTGAGGTTTTTCAAAAATAAAGAAAGTATATCTTCTCTAACAATTCTTACACACTGGGAAAATGGATCATGATGTAAAAAAATGTCCTATTATAATCATTTTTTATATAAATTACCACTTTAATGCTTCTTTAGTTTACTGTTTTCATATTTTCAACTTTTTCTGGATCACCCACTTTCTTTTGATCAGTTATGTTTATCAATCTCTATGAATACTTATGATTTTCATCCATCCCCAAATATGAATCTATGTTATCATATGTGGGAACATATTTGTGTGATACTTTGGGTAAATATTATTTTCCATATATTAATTTTTAAAATGAAGTTTTAGAATTCATTTTCATGAAGTGGGTTCCTATGAAAGGAACATTCCTATATTAATCCTTTCATAACCCAGACAAATTTCAAGGGTGAAATCTATTTTAAGGGGTATGGAATCTAACACCCTGAGATTTTGTGAAATATTTTCAAATTAATTTTATATTTTCATATTTTTACTTCAAAAAACAATAAATATTAATTTTTTTATTATATAATAGCACTATGTTTTGGATTATGTTATACGAATCACTGAGGGAATATTGGACTACATGCAACACCGACTTGGATTGTGTTACACGCAACACCAAGTTTCTACAAAACAACACATTTCTATTATAATTACTTAAATAATATATTTATAACCTAGACACTAATATTTTGATAAAAATATTAATAAATACTTTTTTAAATATTAGTTTTAATGGGTTTTCTAATAAATAATGCAATTTTTGGTAATGTTTTATATGTGTAAAAAAAATATTTTCGTAAAGGAACTACTTTTTATATTCTTTTAAGAAAATAATAAAATTAATTTTATACACTCATTGAAATTTAATTTCATAAAATAAACATCATTTTTAAATTCAGAATATAAAAATTATCTTAGGGTAATTTTTTGGTGTTTTTTAAAAAAAATCAATTTTTGTTGAATAGTGAGAAATACTACATAGTAGTTAAAATCTATCACTTTCATTTAAATAATAATTTTTAATTTCATTTCATTTTAAATTCACTATATATATATATATATTACTTATATTAATCAAATTTATGTTATTGGAGTCATTTTTATAATAATATATAATAATTCATTGAAACTTTTTAGCCTCATTTTACCTGTCTTCAAGCCAGATTTACATGACTTTCTGTCAACATAATTTTACAAATTCTATGAATTGAATTTCAAAAAAATGGAAATAAATGTTTTTAATGAGTATGAAAAATGTGGTCTAATTAGATTAAAATAATTTTTGGAAAATAGCAACCTTTTAATTTTATTTACCATGGTTAAATATAAATAGGGTAAGTAAATGGAAAAATAATATTGTAATTTTATAAAAGTACTCTAAAACATATCCTAATTTCATTGGATAAGTGTGTTTTGAACCAAATTATACTCATTTCAAAAATATTATCCTCATTTAGCCACTTGTGTTAGATTAAGGTATTTATTATATTTTATTTAAATGAGAGTTAAAAAAGTCATCTTCAAACATTAATAACTAAAAAATTTATTATTGGGTTATTAATAAGATAAATTTGACTATATATACTCATTAGAATGATATGAAATTTATATAAATTATGATATTTTATTTATAATTTTTATAATTTAAATAAAAAAACTAATTTTGAAACAATGGTGATGTGGTAATAGATTTATTAATTGAAGAATCAATTAATTGATATTAACAAAATTAAAGGAAGATCATTTGATCTACTTTATTCCATAAAATATTTTTTTGGATGAATATAACATGTTTTGGATGATTTAATTAATCTTTGTTAAAGGAATCATGTTTTAAGGATTTTATAAAAAGTCATGTTGTAGGTAATGTCAAAATTGATGCAAATGATACTTTAAAATAAATACTATTTAATTAAATGTTATAAAATTCATAAAATTAAAAATATTAAAAAACTAACATATATAGTGTATCAAATTTCATTAATTATCCAACTAGGGATTTCTTACAATTTATAGTAACTATATTAACTCTATAGTGTAAAAATATTTGTCATGGTAAAAGTTAAATTATTTTACTAAGGGTTAAAGATAAAAGATAATGTAAATTTTGTGTCCTAAACATGTCTAAAATTTAATTTTTGATAGGATTTATACCCATACTAATCTTATCATATAAATAACTCAATTTGGAGATATTTGAAATTGAAAATAATTTTATAATAAATTAATAGTATTGGATTTTTTTAAAATTCCCCTCCTCCATCTTATAAAAGGTCACATCTCTTTATCTCTTACTGACACCACTAAAACGTTTTGGATCAACCCACTCCTTACAATTTCATTTACCAACATCCCTCTTTTCCCCCTAAAATCCTTCCCTTGGGATTAAGTAAACACAATAAATACCTTTGGCATAAACCAAAAGTAGTTACCAAATTAAGAGGCAACGTATTTTCTCAAGCTCCTTTCATAATTTTCCTTCTCTACCCCTACTCTCTCTTTATTAAATTATTTTATGACAACAACAGTATCTTCAATATACTAGGATGTTGTTATAATATGATTTATACCTAAAATTATATATACCTCCATAAAATGGATATCGATCATACTGTTTTTGTGTACGGTGAACTACTACCTCATGAAATGATGATTGATCATTTTTTTTCCATTACCACCAATCATGGTGGCCATTGTGATGGAAAATATATACATATATATGTTATATTTAATATTTATTATTAAATTTATTATTACTTATTACAACACATACATTTTTTCAATCTATTTGGGGTTAATACAATAATTTCATTTGATGAAGTGTGGACTACCGCACCCTCTTAGTGATGTGATTTATTCACAGACCACATAGAATGTATTAAACATGAGTTTAGTAAACCTATATGATATATATGAAATAATAATTAGAATAATTATATTTATATATACATACATATATATATGTTTCATTTACATAGTTTCTTTCAGTAAAATAATTAAAAATAGAAACATCATTCATGCGTACATACGTCTTACCGTCACCATGAATGGTGTACTACATTTCACACTCATTTATTATATCGA
Source organism: Viscum album (assembly GCA_963277665.1). Taxonomy (NCBI): domain Eukaryota; kingdom Viridiplantae; phylum Streptophyta; class Magnoliopsida; order Santalales; family Viscaceae; genus Viscum; species Viscum album. The sequence continues at coordinate 785,462,296 of OY728163.1, read as the reverse complement.
TTATTTTAATATACATATAATTTATATAAGTAGTATTAATATCATTATTTTCATTTTTTAATGATTATATAATTATAAAGACTAACAATATGACAAATTAAGACACATGCGATGAACAAAGAGAATATTACCCGAAGTGAAACCTTAATATAAGATCGTTAATATGAGGGTAATTTAAAGTCATAATAAAAAATATATGGTATTAGATATATGAATATTATTCTATATAATATTTATAATAAAAATATATTTATTATATAGGAATCTTGTTTGAGTACGAATAGAGTTTGGACACTAGGTAATGGATTATTTTTGTCTCACCTTTATTTATGTGAGGCACATGCCTCATACACTACTTATTTATACTATGTGGTGTATTTACAACCCACTAATTTCACTTATGTATCTTATCCAGAATATTATGATATTTTCATACTCATAAAACTTTCTTTTAAAATGAGGTATACTATTATATTGATTATTAAGTGATTAGTGTTGATTTTACAATCTCTTCCATATATGGGATTGTTGCATTTTAAGTATCCATTAGATAATATTTATCATCCATGTCCATGTTTTCTAAAAATGTCTTCTTAAAAGGTTTTATTGTTCTCATATGGATTTTTAAATTCATTTGTACCCGTTTTTTACTTTTTACAACATGGTTTGAAAGGAATCTCTCTTTCATTTTCCAAACAAAGTAATTTTTCAATTTTCCAGTAAAAGTACCAGAAGAATGTTTTTTGAGTTATATGGCATGAAAATATTTTTACACTTTCATAAAACCATATTTCATTTAATCTTACCTTATAATCTTACAAGGTTATTCTCAAATAAAAAAGTGTTATTTTAAAATTTTGTGGCATTTTAAGAAAAGAAAAATATTTCAACAAAGAAAGTATATTTTCCTCAAGTACAATTTTAAATGATTTTCATGATTCCTTTATATGTTTTCAAATTTTTTTAAATGAAAAGGGTTTTGAAAAAGTTTTATTTTTTAAAAAGTTATTTTTATAGAAAATTAATATTCCATGAGATATTCTAAAATACATACCCACCTATGATGATATACATTGTTATTATTTCATGAATACCATTCATATTCTTTCTTTGAATGGATTTTGTTTGGATTGAATTATGTTTATGAAACCTTGTTCTTTTCATGGTTTATGCATTTAATGAATTGATTATGAATATTGTATCTTTTTCTTAGGTTGTTATATGCTTTCTTGTTTATGACACTCATTCCATTACATTGGTTAGGATATGATTTTTTATGACATTATGGGACTTGTATGTATGATTTCATTATGGGATTGGTAGGACCTATATATCCCTCCAATGCATTAGGTAATTATGGAAATATCATTAGGTATATATGTTATGTTTGAACCTTATTTCCTATTCACAATTCTATACATGGTCATTGATTTCATGTTCACAATTCTATGTATGGACCTGGTTTTAATGTTCACAATTCTATGCGTGGACCTAGTTTTCATGTCCACAATTTTATGTGTGGAGCATTTTTTCAAGTCCATCATTCCATGTGTGGACTGGGTTTTCAAATCCATAATGTTATGTGTGCAACTTGTTTTCATGTTTATATGTTTATTCAAGGGAATGATTTCATGTCCTTAATGAGTAAGCCTATTTTTTTTATACATGTTTACAAACTTATAACATTATTTGTATGCCATAATTTCATTCCTTATTCCAATTTCATGATCTTATAGATTATGTTTGTTATTTCATTATGATTCATATTTACCTTATATATGCATGATATTCTCTGCTATTTTGTTACGATCACATTCTCAAACCCTTATGATCATGTTATGATTATGTATCGCTTTTGATTACACTTACTGAGCACTTTATCTCACCCATTTATTATGTTCCTTTTCCCTTGGGTATGAATAATGGTTTTATGTAGAATTAATAAAGGTGGAAATCATTACGGTAGATGTTAAATATCTTTCACTAGGATATAAGATTTTGTTTCCATGTTTCAAAATATAGTAAACTATTACTATCATAGTGAATTTATTTTTTTAATGTATATAATATTCATTTAATATTAAGTAATATCATGTATTTCATGAATAGTTTAATATATATCACCCCTATAATAGGAACTGGAGGTGCTTCTACTCCTAGTTGATTAGGGAGAATAGGTTTACCTACAAATTAAGATTAATTTTGTGGTGAAATATCCCCTAAATAATATTTTAGGATGATCATGTTAGGGATAACCATTTCAGGTGTGGGGGAACATCCTTATTCTTATTGAGCTTGCTGGATATCTCCCCCATAAGCGTCAACTATATATATGGTTTGAGTAGGGATGTTATTAGAGTAATTAATCATGGCACGATCACATCTTCCCCCATATTCATGACTTTGATGGCCTCTTCCCCCATTTCCCCACTAAAATTTAGGGAATTTGAGATCATCGTTGCACTCATCATCCAAGAAGGGATCCATTATGTGAATAAAATTAATGGAACCAATGATAAACTCCTCTTCACCTGATGATTCCATAGGTTGGGTTAAATGTGGTTGTACTATTTGGAGGGAAATTTTTGATCTTCAGATACATTATGAATAAAGTCCGCTATTGTTAAAGACAACATTATAATTAGAACAGTCTAATATACATATGTTTTACTTTTTACTCTAACCATGTCACTTATTGGAGGACTAGAATTTTTATGTATATAACATCGTAGGGTGAAGATGTTTCATAATTGAAGCGGTCGAGAGAATAGTTATATATTTCAACCATGTTCTCATCCTTAGGATTGGTGGTAGAAACATTTTCTACCTAATAAGGTGGTTTTACCAACTTCACTTCTATAGTATCCACAAATAATTATAGGATGAATATGAAAACAAAACACATCTAGATGATGTGACCTAGTAATTTATGGAAGGGAAAATAGTTCAAGATATCTTAATTACCATCATTTCATGATTTCTAGGGATTTGGTAACTTGTTCAAGTTGTTTTGTAATGACGAGATGAATTATCCAGAAACATGGTCATTTTGTGATCAATGGACCTTTTTATTCATCTCTTAAAACTGTTTTCACATCTTCTCTATCAGATCATATTGAAGAGGGAAACAATGTAGTTGATGCCTAGGAGGTGAAACCACCTGATATGGTGAGGCCGTTAGAGCGAGGGAAGGTGTGGGGGCCTGCTTACGTGTAATAGTGGAAGCCACTAATTCCTCTATTCTCCTTCCTTGAGATGATGGAATTAACCTAGACATTTAATTTTTCTATGTGATGGAGACTTCTACTACTTGAGTGATTATAGAATGATCTTGAAACCCTTTTATATATTTCTCAAGGAAGAGTGGTGTGCAAAAATAATCATGAAGATTCTCTATATAGAAGGGAAAAAATAGTTCATCAAGTAGTGGTGGGATTAAGGAGTATTTCAATCTATTCCATTGGGAAATTAGGTATGAGAACCTTTCATTATCTCTCTATTTGTAGTATTAATGTTCATGGACTATTTAAATATTCAATTTCAAGCTGTATTTGAAGATAAAATTCTCACAAAGTACATACCATGATGTAATTGACTGAGCTGTAAAGCTACTTTACCAAACAATGGCTGGTTCTTCAAGTGACTTCATGAAGCACCAGAGTTTCACTACCTCGTGTTTTTTATGGGTCCCATCATTTGATCATAGAAAAACACGAATTGTGTCAAGTGTTTTTATGGGTCCCCAAATATGTTGAAGATTGGAAATTTAGTGTTCCCAATGATTAGTGGGGGAATATATGAATCCACACATTTGGTGTAAGGATAATTTGTCGATTGTACTAGCATGTGTTGTTCCTCCAAGTCTTCCAATCAAGATTTTAGAAACTCAATAGTGTTTATGAGGCCTCAAAAAATTCCTAGTTAAGCCAGATCTTGAATAGTTGAAGTGATTGATAGGTTCATATGTGTCAGCACTACTTTTATCTTCCATGGGTAGTCTATAGGGGTAGGACTATAAGGATTTTCCAAACCCTATTTTAGTTTTGTACCCAATGGGGAAACTCTATATCCAATACTACGGGGTCCACATATATTGGTGGTTGGTATCCCATGTTGATCGGATGTTTCAAATCCATTTAAGTGGTTGTGGAAAACCATATGTGTTGTGGTATTCTATATGGGAGTGAATGTTGGGGATCTTTTTTCAGAACATATCAAATAGGAAGGCTCCCTTGGAGTAGTTCTATATTGAGACCCCTCAATTCATTCATCTCTTCCTCCTATTGATAAAATATTTCATCAAGTGAAAGGGGATCATCCTCTCTAGGAGGTAGTTGAGGCTAAATATTACACTTAAAATTTCTTATTAGATGACTTTTGTGTAGGTAATGGTAGTGTGACTGAGGGAAAAACCAGATTCAGGGAGAGGATTTGGTTTTGGGTAAGAACAACTCCTATAATCATTCCATCATGAACAATATTTTGAACAAACCATTTATCCTTAAGGACTGCAGGGGTGTTATTAATGGTTTCATTGATATGTAATGAATTTCAAGAAATTTATCACTTTATTATTAAGGCAAAACTTTCTAATTCTCTCCACAGGGACTTTTCCTCTCAAATATGGGGTTTAGATGTGTTTTTTGGTGGATGGTATTCCAAATAGAATCTCCAGATAGTTTGTTTGTAACACCCCATGATATTGGTGAATTTTTTTTCAAATTAATTTAATATTTTGATATTATTTATTTCACACAACACTAGAAATTAGATTCTCAATAATTCCAACATTCCTTTCACACTGATCCATCATGGAATATGTTACACAAAATCCCAACATTGAATATATATTAAAAATTATTGAATATAATGAAAAATATCATTATAGTAACAAAGCTACATTAACCTATTAAATTAAATTTATAAAAATTGTAAATATATATTAATATAACACATATTTTATATATTAAATAAATTATTTTTTATATTTACTCAATATATTCGACAGATTTAAGATAATAACAAACCCAATTTTATGATTAAAATCTATATTTTTATTAATTCTTTTTTAACACCTTTTAAGGGTGAACTCATTTTATATAAAAAAATTTGAACTTTTATAGATTTAATATGTCAAAATAAACTCTATATCTTGAATATATACTTAAAAATTAGGTTAGGATAAATTTTTTAAATTTTTATAAAGGGTTCGTCTTTTAATGAATAGCTAAAAATACTGGATTTTATTTCAAAACATTTTTTCATATAATTTATTTATTAGAATAAATTATATTTTTAAAGGGTTTAATAGTTTATTTAGATCATATTTTAACCAATTAATCAAATTTAGGTCATTTTAACTAATTATAACATTTAAATTTGATATAAAAACTTATCAAACATTTGATTATTTTTACAAAAAAACCCATAGTGTCGCCCAAAAATTAGAATTAATGTAAAATATATTTCTAAAAATTCATTGATTATAATTTGGAAAGTGGATTCCATGTTTGGATGAATAATTATATATAATTTATAATAAGTTCAACATTTTTTTACCAAAAATATTAGTAAATGAAATTAAAATTAATTACATCAGTTAAGAGAAAAATTTGGTTAATAATGTACTAAGCCTCAAAGTTAACACCCAAAAAGAACTATAAGCTTGTAAAAACCCTATAATTAGTTGGATAAACCATGTTCCATTATTGGATCCACATGAAACATGAAAAATGTTTGTGGAATTATCTATTCATGTATTTACAAGAGTGTCACTCCTCCTCCACTATAAAAGGCCACTAATTGTACGCATTACTCACACCACTCAAACAAATTAATTTAGGACAATACCTACTAGATAAACTTCCTAGAAATACTCCCTTAATCAATGAAGACTTATTTTGGGCATAAATCCTATCAAGGATACCTTTTGGAACAAACCAAAATGAGTTACCTGATTAATATGTAACATATTCTCTCAAGATCCTTTCCTTTATTTTCCTTATCCACCCCATCCACTATCTTTATTCAATTGTTTTGTGACAAAACAATTATACTCAATGTACTAAGATGTTGTTATTACAATTTTTTAACCTAATCTTATAGAAACATCCATCTAATGGATATCTAATATACTGTTTCTTTTTATGGAAAATTACTGCCTTATGAAACGATGATTGTTCATTTCTCCTTTACCACCAATCATGTTTGCAATTATGAGAGAAAATATATTAATATATGTAATATATTTTATTTATTATGTCTTTATTCTTATATTCTTAATTTTCCACACACATATTTTTTACTTTCCATTTCGTGATAATATAATTATCTCATTTGAGGATGTGTGGAATACCACCCCCTCAAAACGATGTGATTAATGCACACACCACATGGAATGTATTAAGTATGGGTTTTGTGAACATATATGATAAATAATGATACATTAATAATATATATATATGTATATATATAAATATATACATTTTCCATTTTCAATTTTTCTTTAAATATGACCATAATAATGGAAACATTGTTCATGCGTACGAACAGTTTACCATCTCCATGAACAGTGCATTCTATTTCATAAATCATTAAGCTCTAGATTATTATATTATGTACATATACTGGATATAAATTATATTTACATCATTATTTTAATTTTTAATAATGATATAGGTATAAGGGCCAATGATATAACAAATTAAGACTCATGTGAAAGACAAAGAAAATATTATCCTAAGTGAATCCTTAACATAGGATCATTTACAAGAGGGTAATATAATGTCATAATAAAAAGATATATGTTAATAGATATAATAATATTATTCTATAAAAAATTATAATAAAATTATATTTATTATACAAGAATCGTGTATGAGTACAGAGAGAGTCAAGACATAAGGTAATTGGATTTTCATCTCACTTTTAATTTCTATGAGATATTAGCCATGTTAGACACTCTTTCCTTTTGTGTGGTGTATTTATTGAACATTATTTTATTCTATGTATCTTATAAAAAATTATGGGTATTCAGATGTATATTTTATGATCCTTATATTATGGGTTTTAACTTTCAAAAGATTCCAAATCAGTAAAATAGTTTTGTCGCAATTTCTCATATTTGAGACTCATAATTTGTAATGCACCTAAATACTTTTTTGAGGTGTATATAATTCAATATTACATTTGATATCATGAACATAATTTTTTCATGATATCTTAATCATCATATAATTTCCTTTCTTACATGGATAGTATGATCCCAAGTTACCATGTTATAAAAGTTTATTGAGACAATCTCATCATTTTTTTGAGATTTTTTTGGATTATGCCTCCTTTGATGAAATCTTATAAACAATCTATCAATAAATTAATGAATTCTATTTTTCGCAGGCTATTCATTCTATATTAAGGTATTGTTACCATGTTTTTACTATTTGGTATATAAGATATTTAATAAAGTGTTTTTAAGAAATCCTGACATTACCATCTCTTCAATCAGAAATATATGTTATCTAAAAAGGGTTTCCAAGAATATTACACCATTATATTATAAAATTTAAAATAAATTTTTAACATTTTTTATTAACCAATATATTCAAGGGAGTCATCTTGTATCTTTCCGAACGAGGCTCTATTCTAACCTTTTTACCGTGAAAAGGTAATGTTCTTTTAATAGTGCATGACATGTACAGATTTACCCACAACCATTTTTTAATGATCGCTTTGAATTTTTAATTGGATAGTATTTAAGAAAAAAATTTAAAAGGATATTTTCAATGAAAATTTCTTTCAATATGTTTTTATTTTTCTTTTATAATTTTCCAATAAATATGGTTTTCAAAATAATTTCAATCTTATTTTATATTTTTTCTTGTACAATGGTTTTGATAACATCTCCTCACTATTTTTAATGTTTTGAAATTATTTTCTATGAAAAAGGTTTTTGAAAATGATTTTTATCTTATTTTATAAGTTTTCAAGGAAAAACGTTTCCAAAATTATTTCCTGCCTTATTTATAACTTTTCAATTTATTTTCTATGAAAATTATTTTTAAAAGTAATTACGTATTAATAATAAATTTTCAAACAAGAAATGATATTTTTCTCAAGAATAGTTTTTCAAAATATTTTTCCAAATTATTTTCCATCTACTCTGACATGTATTGATGTTACTCACGATAAGATAAAGGATACATTCATATCTTTTATATGAATGGGTTATTCTTAATGTCAAGGTATTTATGAAATCTACTTCTCTTTCATGGGTAATATGAATATGAAATCCATTTCTCATTCACAGGTTATGATTTTTATGAAATGATTATTATACCTATAAATGTTTCATAGACTGTGATATGTTCACATGATTATGATGCCAATTTCATTTCATTGGTTGTGATATATTTATTTATGAAATTGTGGGACAATTATGTATGATTTAATTATGTAAAAGAGAGGACTTATATCTCCCTCCAATGCATTGTATAAAGTTATATATCTCATAAGATAAACAACGATGGTATTGGGAGTGATCCTTGACTACTATGAAAACCATGGGATTGAACCATGATTGTTAAGATGGTATGAGTAGTGAACTCATACTGTTATAACGGCCATGGGAGTGAACGAAGACTACTATGGTGGTATGGGTAGCGAACCTATACTACTAATATGGTCTTGTAATTGATTACTTGGTTACTATGGATATCATAATATGGTTATATGTTTTCCACAATTCCTTTTTTCATTCAAAAGTAATGCTTTCATGGATTATTTTGTCTATTTCATGAATTTAAAATATTTATTCCATGTTCTATGTTATGATATTTGATATTCATGGTATGATCATCTATTATAATTATCAAATTCTCATAACCTTATTATCATGTAGATTCTTACCTGTCTCCCATGTTTACCCTTACTTAGCATTTGAGCTCAACCCATTTATGATTACTTTTCCCCAAGTTATAATGACATGTACAAAGATTGATATGTCTAATAATGGTGATATTAAAGAATAACCTGGTGAAATTTTATGTAGCTCACATATGTATGGGTGTTTATATTTCCATGATTCAAAAAGAACTATACAAACTAATGTATTTGGGATTCTATTTGTATAATGTTTAAGTATTCTGAAAAAGTTATGAAATGTAAATGTTTGAAAAGAGAGGGTCTATATAGTTGGAATCAGAGAAAATTTATAGTTAACCTTTTAATACATGAATTATAAATAATTAGTGAGATCCCTTAGTATATTTATAAGGATATGTATAGGGACATCTCTAAGAATAAATATAAGGATGATTTAACATTTAGAAACCCTTCCTAGAATTTTAGTGAATGATATAGTGATTCATTGTATGAAAATACATCCCATTCTAGATACTAAAAGTGGATGTTGCTCTGGAACATATGTACCTTAGGGGTAATATCTACGAGAAGATTTTCTAGGCTTTAATCGTAGTGATTTGGTACATGACAACGGGCCTTACTGCACACCTGGTTTGACACTCCTAGGTGATATGCTTTGGTAATTCAAAAACTCTTCATGAACCATCATGAAGGATTTAGATATAAGTTATCTATGAATAACCAAGTATAAACCTATGGTTTGATATATTATTTAAGGTCTCATGATTTATACATCATATGAGTAATTGTTTTCATAAATATGTGGTTTTCTACTATTATAAGTAATGATAACATTATTATTATTGTTTTATACAACTGAGGAAACTAGAAGGAATTTTATTATTGTTGAATTTTATGGAATATTTTCTAATGATAAATCAAGTGGGATGATCACTGAAGTGAATGATTTCATGATCATGACTCATTAGTTTTCACAGAACATGATTAATAATGTTTACTTTAAACAACTATCGGACTCACCAGGGAAGAGAAAGAAGGATTTTGCTGAGATTTCAGCTAATGAAGATCATAGAGTAAAGAAGATTCAGTTTCCTTTGTGTAAATAATGTTTAAATAATCACATAAGTGAATGTATTTGAGGAACCGTAATGGGTATTTACTGTGGAAGAGAATGACATAAAGAAACTGACTACAATGAAAAAATGAGGACTTCAGCTAGTGAAATGGATGGGAATTTTTCCATCTCTAAGTCATCATCAAAGGTTACGTGCTTGAATTGTAGATAAAATTTTCATTATGAAACCTAATTTCCCAAGAGGAATGTTCTAGAAATTAATCAGAAAGGTGGTCCGAGTAATGGTTATATTGGGGATGATGATGAGAATACAGATGAAATGTAAATGGATAGAGGTATTATTATTAATGGAGTAAGGATTAAGTAATAAATGTATTTATGCATTTGGATTCAAAAGTTATTAATGATGAAATATACACTGATTGTTCTACTTTTTTCACTCATTATTTACAAGATTATATTGGATAGATGATGTGATTTAATGGAAAGGTGATATTTTGACTAAGGGAATGAAACCCTTAATATGTTTTTTACATGGTATATGAACAAGTAAATTGGGAAGTATTGATTACCTTGTAACTAAGTAAGGATTTGGTGATAGGTGGGTTATCCTATTATTGATGAATTTTATTTTATATCTGGATTTATGGAATAGATCCAACACACTTTGGAAAAAATAATCATGCATGGTTTCCAAAAGGATTTATGTTAATTCAGGTTATCAGAATATTTTAAGAGAATATATGATGAGGATATTCACATTTCTGAAATCTAAAAACCAATATATACATTTTGTTATATATGGGAATCAATTTTATACTGATTTTGTAAATCCCTTTATAAATTTTTGGATTCCCATCTTTGAGAAGGATTATATGGTTAACTGTTCATGAAAAGATTAAGTTAAAAATTGTAGGAAGTAAATCTGCACTAATTTTGAACTGAAAACCATGGTAAAAAAGGATATTTAGAGATTAAAATTATATGAAGTATTTCCGTATTTTATATTTTTCAAAAATTACATCATGAATTTTGGGTGACAACAAATAAAATAAGGTAAGGTCGCATGTCATAAACCCATGACCAGAGGATGATAAGGGTTCCACACATACCACATGTTTATGTGATGTCCCGATTAAGGTATTTTTTTTTAATGAATAAATATTTTTGATGAACCAATATGGTTAATTTTTATGATTATGCATGTTGATTTTGGATAGACAAATAGTTTGAAATTTTCTTTCTTTTATGGGCCTTAAGATCTGTTAAAAGTGTATTGTATTGATATATGTATCAATATTAATTTATCGACATTCATTCCCGGAGGTAGTGTATGTATTATAAATTAATAAAAGAATAACACAAATGAAATTTTATTATATAAATTTATCATTAATTACTCAACGTTCTAATAGTGGTTAAAAATTGGCGTCCTAATTCATTAATTTTTGTTGAGATCATGGCCTTTTAAATCATAACAGATTTTTGACGTTGATTCCCTCAACATTTTTTTATCCAATCACTTTTTTATGATTGAGGAACTCAATCACTCTATATAAATATTTATACTTTTCCTCATTCTCCAATCATCACTCCCAACCAATGTTCTCATATGTGGAAACCCATTTATATGTTACTTTGGGTAACTGTTATGGTTCCAAATTTCCCTTTTTAAGGGATGATTTAGTACCCTTTTTTATGATATGGGTTTCTATGAATGATACTTTCAAGAATTAAACCTTTGATAACCAATATAAATTTCAATGGAAAAATTCATTTTATGGGTGATATAATGTAATGCCCTGTGATTTTAGTGAAATTTGTTTTGGAATTAATTTAATCTTTTGATATAATTCATTTCATGCAACACTAAAATTATATTCTCACTACGAAAAAAATTACATTCACACAGATCCAACATGTCATATGTTACACCCACCCCTAAATTAGAATACGTTGCATGGAATAATAAGGATAACAAACCTTACACACAACACTGACCTTCCTTAATGGTTTGTGTAACATGCAAGACCGAGTGTTACCTAAATATAATATATTATTAAAAATATTATTATAACGAGATATAACCTTTCCATTAAGTTGATGAATATGAATAATATTGTCTAAATTTTTAAAAATATGTGGTTTATATAATAATACAAGATGAAATCACAGGTTACTAATTAATTACAAATGAATATGAAAACAGATTGAATATATGGAATATATCATTATAGTTAGAAATGTATTTTAACATAGAAAATTAATTTAATTAAAATTGGTAATTTTTATTAATATAATACATATTTTTTTCTATTCAATCATATATTTTTAATATTTATCCAATATATTAGATATACATAAGATATGAACGAACCCAATTTTATGCTTAAAACCATATATTTTTATTAGGGAATTTTTTCCACACTTTTAATAGAGATAACATTTTAAATAAAAATTTTTGAACTTTTATGGATTTAATATGTCAAAATAAACTTTATATTTAGAATATAAACATAAAAATTAGGTTAGGATAATTTTTTGGTATTTTTATGAAAGTTATAATCTTTTAACAAATAGTTAAAAATATTGGATTTAATTTCAAAATTTATTTTTTATATAATTTATTTATAAGATTAAATTATATTTTTAAATGCTTTAATCATTTATTTTGGTAATATAATCACCAATTAATCCAATTTATGTCATTATAACAAATTTCACATTGAAATTTTATATAAAAACTTATAATTTTTTTGATCAATTTTAATTTAAAAACACATAGTGTCATCTGGACAGTTGGATTAATTTTAAATTAATTCTTACCACTACTGTGAATAGAATTTTAAAAAATGAATTCCAAAATTAGAATAAGTATAATATATAATTTATAATAATTCCAACATCGTTTTTGGCCAAAAATATTAGTGAATGTAATTTAAATTAATTACATCAGTTAAGAGAAAATTTAGGTTAATAAAGTACTAAACCTTAAATTTGAGACCAAAAATGACCTAAAACATTTAAAAACCCCATTTTCTATCCATATTTATATACTATAATCAGTTGTATCTACCTTGGTCCATTATTGGATAAACATTAAACATGATTAACATGGGTGAAATTATATCTTCATGTATTTATAAGAGTACCACTCCTCATCCACTATAAAAGGCCACCACTTGTACCAATTCTTCACACCACTCAAACCTATTAATATGGTTAAAGACCTGCCAAATACAGTTCCAAAAAAAACCCCTTATACCTTGAAGCTTCAATTTGGTAAGAAAACCACTCAAGGAAGCCTTTTGGCACCTACCAAATGGAATTACCCAATTAAGAGGTAACATCTTCTCTCAAGCTCTATTCCATTAATTTCCTTCTTCACCCAATAAACTCCCATTATTCAATTATTTTGTGATGAAAACAGTATAATAAATGAACTTGGATGTTTTTATTATATTATTTTGACCTAAAAATAAGAACCCATCCATCTAATGGATATTGAACATACTATTTCAATTTATGGATAATTACTACCTCATGAAATGATGATTGTTCATGTCTCCTTTACCACCAATCTTGGTGTCCATTATGATAAAAAATATTTTTAAATATATAATATAATTTATTTATTATGCCTTTATTATTATTTATTTATTTTTCAACACACATATTTTTCAATTTTTATTTTTTGTTAATATGCTAATCTCGTTGAAGGAAATGCATAATACTACCCCATCAAAGCAATGTGATTCATGCACACACCACATGGAATGTATTAAATATTGTTTTAGTTAAATTATATGATATATAATGCTAATTTAACAATTATATATAAAAACATATATATATATATATATATATACATTGGACATTTACAATCTTTCTTCCAATACAACCCTAAAAACGGACACATTGCTCATGCGTATGAACGGTTTACCATCTCCATGAATGGTGTATTCCATTTCATACATATTTAAGCTATAAATTATTATAATATAAATATAATGGATATAAATTATATTTATATCATGATTTACATTCTTTAGTGATGATATAAGTATAAGGTCCAACTATATTACAAATTTAGTCTCATGTGAAGAACAATGTGAATATTATCTGAAGTGAAACCTTAACATAGGATCATTAACAAGAGGGTAATATAAGGACTTAATAAAACCATATAAGGTAATAGATATAATAATATTCTTATATAAATTTTTATAATAAACTTATATTTATTTTATAGGAAGATTGTATGAGTATGGAGAGAGTCAAGACACAAGGTAAGGGGATTTTCATCTAACTTTTAATTTCTATGAGATACAATCTATGTTGGTGAATCTTTACTTTTGTGTGGTTTATATACTAAAATTTATTTAATTATATGTATATTATACTTAAATTTATGGTTATTCACATTTCAATTTTATTTTCCTTCTTTAATGGGGTTTATATTTCAAATGTTCCCAAATCGATAAAATAGTTTTGTCTCAATTTTCTCTCTTTGAGACGCATGTTTTGTTATACACCTCGTTATTTTTTTGAGGTGTATATAAATAAATTTTACATGTTATGTCATGAATCCCCTTATTTTCATCATATATTAATCTTCATTTAATTTCCATTATTACATGGAGAGTATGTTCCCAAGTTACCACATTATAAGTGTTTATTGAGATAATCACATTGTTTTCTTCAATCTTGTTTATATTTATACCTAATTTGATGAAATATTATATCCCATATCACAATAAATTCATGAATTTTATTAAACTCTAGTAATTCATTCTATATACATGCATTGGTAACATTTTCTACTCATTGGTACATAAGATAGTTAAGAAATTGTTTTTAAAAAATCCCGACATTACCCTCTTTTTGGTCAGAAATCAATGTTATCTAAGAAGGATTTCAAAGAATATCATATCGTTATCCTATGATCATTAAAATAAATTTTTACACCTTTTCCTTTTACCAATATATTCATTGTAAAATTCTTGTCAATTTCAAAACAAGGATCTTTTAAAACATTTTTACCGTGCAAAAGGAATGCTTTTTTACCTTTTACAACATGTATGGATTTACCCGCCACCATTCCTTTATAGATCCCATTTAATTTTTAAAATTTTAGTCATTAATAATTATTTTTAAAACATAATTTTTAGGAAAATTATTTTCAAAATGTTTTCATGGTTCTTTTATAAGATTTCAGGAAAAATTATTTTCAAGTTGTTTTCAAGATTCTTTTATAACTTTTCAAGTATAATAATTTTCAAAACGTTTTCAAGATATTTTTATATGTTTTCAAATTAATTTAAAAGAACAAAATTTTAAAATGTTTTCACACTTATTTTATTAGTTTTCAAGGAAAATTTTTTTCAAAATGATTTCACTCCTTTATTATAAGTTTTAAAGATATTTAATATGAAAAATATTTTTAAATGGTTTTGTGTATTAAGAATCCCTTTTAAAACAAGAAGTAATATTTTCCTTAATAAAAGTTTTTTAAGATGATATTTTAAAAAAAATCTATCTATGATAACATCTAATGAAATTATTCTTTACAAAATAAAGTTCTATTCATATACTTTCTATGAATGGGTTATTCTTAATGTCATGTTTTTTATGAAACCCATTTCTCCTTCAAGGGTAATATGTATATTAAATCCATTACACTTTCATTGGTTTTTCTTTTGATGTAATTATTATGAAACCTGTAATTTATTCAGAGGATGTGATATGTTTACAAGTTTATGATACCCATTTCATTTCATGGGTTCTGATATGATTATTTATGATCTTGTGGAACATGTGTGTATGATTCCATTATGAAATTGGTGGGACCTATATATCCCTCAAATGCATTGGTTAATGTTTTATATCTCATTAGATAAACTAAGATGGTCTTGGGAGTGATCCTGGACTACTATGATGTCCATGGGAGTGAACCATGACTACTAAGACGGTATGAGGAGTGAACTCATGATACTGTGATGGCCATGGGAGTGAACCATGACTAATATGATGGAATAGCGAGTGAACCCATACTATATAGATGGTATTGGCTATAAATCCTTGGATAATATGAAAATCATTATATTCTTATGTGTTTTCCAAATTCCATGTTTTATTCCTATGTTATGATTTCATGGATTATGATCTCTATTTCATGAACATCCAATCTTTTTTCAATGATATATATTATAATCATTTATATATAGGTTATGATCTTCTATTTTCATTATCACATTATCATACCCTTATGATCATGTTTATCTTTACATGTCTCCCTTATTTATCCTTATTGATCATTTAAGCTCACCCATTTTATATTTCCTCTCCCATTGGTTATGATGATATGTATTATGATTGATATTTCTAAGAAGGGTGCTAATCAAGGAGAAACTTGTGGGAGATGATGTATCTCACATTTATACCAGTGTTTATGTCTCCAGTTTTCAAAAGGAATAATACCAACTCCAATATTTTGGAATCTATTTGTATAATGTTTAATAATTATGAAAAAGTTATATAATATTAATGTTTGAATAGAGAGGGTCATTATACCAGTCATGCATGAACTCAATGGTGATATTAAATCACATGACAGGATGAACTGGGATGATTCCTTTACTAGATAGTTTCATCATTCTGGGGTAACTCTTGAAATACCATAGCATCAATTTCCACATATTTCCTTATGATGTTACAATGATTTTCCATAATATTTAATGGGTGAATAATTTGGTATGCACATGAATATCCGTCTTCTGATGATCATTATTCTATTTCTGACATTTTCACTATATAATGACTGACAACACCGAAGAGGGAGGATTTATCACTATTTTTAGATGCCTAATGAATAAATATCTCAATATCCTTATTTCTTCTAGACGAACATTGGTGAGAGTCCATAAGGTCTTTTTTTTTTGAGCTCATCATTAGTTGTGAACGGACTCTGATTTTTGAATACAACATGAAGCTATGACATTTCATGATACCACCTTCAACAAGATTTTTTATTTGGGGAGTGTGCTGAAGTGTAACACATTGTGTTCACCCCATCCTCTAATATAAATACTATAGAGGGAATCGATTATCATTTATCCATATATTTTTTAATGCAATTAGGAATTCATGTTTGAAGGAATCCTTACTATTTCTCAATATTTTTATCTCATGAAGACAATAGGGCTTCCAAATAAATTTGTTAATGGATCCATATTACCGTTATGTGACTTCAATAGTCATCATAGGGTAATAGTTTTTATATCAAGTGATGAATATTTTTCCATATATTGAGGTGGATATCGTGCACACAATAACCCGAAAACACCTCTAGAATTCTCTATAGAGTGGTAGCTTAAGTTCAGAACATGAATATTATATCATATTTAGCCAGGTGTTTCCTCCTTTTTAGCATGTAATATTCCACTTTTTCTTGATTTTACTCAACTCATTCTGACCAAAGTGGATGTTTTCTCACTGATTTATCATAAGCAACACAATCGATAGGGGATTCCTCTGTCATATTGGAAGGAAGGTTATATAAGGGGTGTTAATTTTATTACAAGTAAATTAAGATATCATATGGATATTAAATAATTTCAACCATCACTGAGATGGAATCAGATGTTAATGGAAATATTTTCCCATGATCCTCATATTTGGAGGTATTTCTTATCATTAAATCGCCAAGTGTAAGATCGTTTTGATGAAATGAAACACTTCAATAGAGAGAACATTCATTGTGAACACCATCCTGGGGTGGAATACAAAGTTATATTACAATAATGGGAATAATGTATTTCTATTTTATCTTTTTACCACATGGATGTATTTTTTGACTCCTATTATTAGATAGGCTCTTGAGATTGATCAGATTATGGTCATGAAGAAATCCTTCATGGTGAAGTGTCTAAAGAAGACATTCAAAACTAATTCTACTACTCCAATAATTTTATAATGAGAGAGTAGGATCTTGATTATCCAAAGACAAGGATTCGAGGTCTTCAATAACTCTAGAATTATGTAGGGTGGTATTTTAGATCAGTTCTTCAATTTACAGTCATCTCTAGTGAGGATATTTTTAAGATGCCTTCTTATGAGCAAATGGGGACACATTCTTAGGGAAGTGTTTTTTATGGATAGGGGTTTTTTATTACCTTGGAGTGGATATTAGGATATTATGATTACCTATAGTTATAATGTGTGTATGTTCCCAGTCCTATTATCTATCTACTGTGGGGGAGTTTTCCCTATGACCCTCCTGAATGGGAGTAGAGGTGTGTGTCCGATCTTGGGTGACATATGTCTAATACAACCCAATTTTAGGTATAGTGTTGTGTTTCTATCACTATGACATAAATTGTTTCACTTTTATGATTTCTTATAAGGTTAGTAGGATGTGGGGATGAATTTTCATTAGCCCTTTCACCATTAACAGTATATTATTATTGACTTTAATGATTGGAATGAGGATATATTCGAATTTATTATATGGAGTAGGGTTATGTGCTTGGTCTTTTCCTCTATTTTTTCTATTGGATATTTATAATAAATATGCTTGGGGGTATTTATTTGGGTCTTCCTCTTATTCGTTGCTGGGAAATTTCGGCTGACTTCTTTTTTTGATTCTAGAAAGGATAACAAGTATGATTAAGGAGTGTAGGAGGTTTGTGTTACTCCTCATGGTTAACCACCAAATTAGACCATCAAACTTATTTTTACATCACTAGATGAGGCATATGTAAATAACGATTGATTTGTGATTTTTTTTGTGCATTCTCACAAATTTACAATGAATTTGAATAGTGTGTTCCTGGGATGCTACAAGACAAGTCTATTGGGTAGTAGAATTAGGGGGTGGGTCTATGTTCCTATTAATATTTTTCTACAAAATCTGATTGGTGGGATTATATAGAGGGTAAATAGATATATCCATACTCTCTATTTTATAGTTTCTTCCCCTAGTGGGTCATCTTATGTTCTAGGGTATGGATTAATTGGGTGAGAATGCTGAGGGTGAAACCCTCATCATGTTGAGGGTTTACTATCACACGACATTGGCATCGATGACTGCATGATTAATCCTTTTGGAATGACCCCTATGTATTTTGGATGAGGTCAAATGTGGCCTCTATATCTACCTCCCAAAGATAAGGGAGGGATTTTTTGTTTTCTTTATGGGATAATATACCGAAATGGCTGAAGATAAAAGTTTGTTATGTTTACTTCTAGACCACCGACCATCATTTATTAGATGATCGGTGGGGATTTACGAGATAGAGGGCTAGTCGGGTAGCCTCTATGATCAAGATGGTACCCTTATAGTGATACTACCAGACCATGGAATTCGAGATCTAGTGTTGAATACAATGGGTGGTGATGGCATCATTTTCTTATATTATGACCCAACATTAATGGAATTTGGTACATACATCTTTGACAGTTGGTATGTTTTCATTTGGGTTGTAGGGAGATCTTGTTTGATATAACAGAAATATCATTAAAAAACACCAACATGAAAATCCCTTCAAAGAAGAATCTCATTTTAAAGGAAACATGCATGAATGATTATTATATTTTTACCTCATTCATTTTGAGAGTGAATGGGGATTGACATGTTCTGTACACCATTATGTTGGTTAAGCATTCACAACAGGTTCACAATTTTGTTTTCAATGAAAAATATCATGTTCCCATAAAATGATTATATGGGGATGGATTTTGTACCATCATTCAAATCGAGAACCCTATTTTCAAACAAATTCCCATGGGATTTTTTTGTGGATCAGGAAACAACCAACAATTCTATATCCATGAGGAACGAGATTTTCAATGAAAAAATTCTCATTGGGGATTTTGGCCAATGATATATATGAACTCATGTTGGTCAAGAGGATGTGATTTTGGGCTCATAAAACCCTATGTAATTGATTTTTTCCTACTCCAGGACCCTCTAATATATTTAAGATATGTCCAAGAATCACGTATTAATACATAATTATGATGTGGATTGCCCTTGAATTAAAAATCATTTATTTTCTTGTATATATATTAGAATCACCTGTATTGATTTGAGGGTTTGCATCAATGGAGATATAGGTATGTATACGAGGTTCTCCATCAACTTTATCCTCTTATGTATTGATTATAGTATCTTGGTTAATTATCACTATGATTCTAGTTTTTGGCCACATATTGGGGAATTATATAGTGAATCATCAACCATGGAGATGAATGTTATTTGGATGTTGGGATCAGACCCATGAATGAGATTACTACATGGCCTCATGAAAAGAATAATATCTTACATCATTTGGTTCCACTTAATGGGGCATATCATACCTTTTATGGCCATGTGATAAGGAAGGAACTGTGCAGTTTGACATTATACAGTAAGGACGTCTAGGAGAAAGGTTCCCTGTCAAAGTATGGTGAGGGACTTATCCCAAAGTGGTATAGGGAACCTAAAAGGGATATGAATTCACATGATGAATAATATCCAACTAGGATTGTTTACAGATATAATTAGGGGTTCTTGGTTGTATTTGGGTTGATCTTCATTGATGCTTCCTATGTATCCCATCTAGATGGGATTCAAAGCCCACATATTTCTATTGTGAGGACCCACTCATATGTAGGCCTTCAGTTTTGTCTCATAGGGGAGCATAACCGTTTTCAAGAATTATGTTGGGGCTTAATCCTAATGAGGATGACCTAATTATTGGGGATATGGTTTGGGATTAAGAAATTTTGGATTTGAGTGGATTGATTTGGTTCTGACACATGGAATTAGGCCCATGGATTTGACTTCAAGGATTTTTCCTGAGTAGGATTCCCTTGTGACATGATTATTGGAATATCATGATTACCAAAAATCTCTATGCCCATGAGAGTTATTCTAGGTGTGAGAAAAAATATCATGTGATGAATTTTGTAGACCATAAAATATTTTTTGCTCATTGGTGGAAGCATTCTAGAGGTGAATGGGAAAGTAAAAGGGATTTGAATGGGAATGTCTCTGCTTTTATGTTAGTAACTAATATTGTCACATATGATGATCTATATTACTATGAATGGAGTAGATAAAGAGGATAAATAGTGATACCTACTATGTAAATATTATGGGATTACTCCAAGTGGGATTTTATAGGATGGATACAAGGCTTTGAGGACCCACACCTATAGAGGCACTTGGAAGGAAGGTGAGAGGAAGATCCAGAATATTGTTCTCTGCAAAAACCATGGATATGACCATCCTGATATTTGGATCATTTTTAACCTCTAAACCCACCTAAGTCATTATTGAATGAGGGAAACAAGTGGAAGTTGAAGATTCTAAAAACCTTACTATCCATCTCCCACTAGTGGAAGAGGGTATGGCAACGATAGAAGAAGTAAGGGTCATGATATTCCAGTTCACGCACATCATTATACCCTATCATTATAGAGGTATATGTAATGAAGTAGGTTAGGTCCTAAAAGAAAGGCTAAGGGCTTATTCCCTGAGGGATTCCCTACAATTAGTTTTTGGGGGAGGATCTCATTCCCAATAAAAGGGAAAGGAAAGAGTTATCCTCACACTTCCTACTTGGAAACATAGGTCCCTAGTATTAAAGATGATGAGGGAATGTTAGGGCCCTAAACCTTATGTCCAAGACAGTAAAATACCTTGCACTGACCCCATTGTAGTGGTCCTCGTGACTATGGGAATTCATATACAGATATACCCTAAGGACCTTAACCATCAGGTTGGAAAAGTGAAGGACACCAATGTTTTAAGGAATGCATATCCAAATGGGAGACACCTTAGTGTGCCTGTTATTATGGATTTTCATTTCTGGATTCTATGTTCGAGGTTCTAAATTTTTTTCTATTAGATAAGGGATCAATGTGAAGAGGATCCCTTCCATTGAAGGCATCAAAGAGGGATCAAAAGGAGTCTCGTTCATGTCCTATCTTGACGTGGAAAGGTGATTCATGTAGGGCATCGGATGAGATGGAAGTGCTTCATGCAGGGGGGTATAGTCCTGCATGATATAGTGATTCCTTGGTCAATGCACCTCTTTGGAAAAAACAAGTGTTCTAGGTTCTATCCAATGAACTATGTGTCTCATCAGATGTCTTTGGATGGGTCTCATGTAGTTCCCTAGTTAGGGAAGTGGCCTCATGTAGGTGGTTTTCCACTACAGGGAATATGTCATAACAAAGGTGCCTTTATGTTTCATTCACTAGAGGTAATTATGATCCTACCATCCACCTTAATTCCTTCATTTATCAGGATGAAGAGGGATACCTGATGGTTATTGGAGGACCCCAATAAATGGTTTTGTCATGCAGAGCTTCAAGGATTATTTTGATTAATTTTTATTTTTTTGAAAATGAGGAGCCATGTGGTCCTTTTTATATGTGGAAAATGGATCTTGGTCAAATTAGGTTGTCTTCGTAGGTCCATGGTATAGGTGTACCATGCAGGTGTCCCGTTCAGGTGTCCCATGTAGGTTTCCTACGTAGGTGTCCCATGAAGGTCTTCCATGGAGGGGTCCCATGTAGGTGTCCCCTATTGGGGTCCCATGTAGGTGTCCCATGTAGGATTCCACTATAGGTGTCCCATGAAGGTGACCAGTATAGGGGTTCTGTGTTGGTGTACCCTATGGGGGTCCAATGAAGGGGTCCCATGTAGGTGCCTCATGCAGGTGTCCCGTGTTGGTATCCCATGTAAGTGTATGATTAAGTGGTCCCATGTAGGTGTCTCATGCAGGGGTCCCATTTCAGGTCATGTGTAGGTGTCCCATGAAATTTTCAGACCTTATCGATTTCATTTTTGGTCACGACACATACAATTCAATTCTTCACCTTCCAACATAATGATATATTTATACTCAAACTCAAACGATAGTGTACATGTGAGGTTCACATCAATAATTATTTGGGTAAGTGCAAGAAACACATTTCACAGTGTCAACAATCGATATGGTGGACCTATTAGATATGATGGTTGATTAGTTGTGTGAGAGAAGACATATGGCGGGGAGAAAACCATTACCTATTAATGGTTGTGATCCTCATTACATGTTTATTGTCTATCATGGATAATTTTTTTATGGTGATATATCAATGGGTGGTGGATAATATTCCATACTGGTACTTAGGTTTGAGCAAGAATGACATACCCAATCCTTGTGTTTGGTGATAGATGTTGCATCGGCCATGGAGTTTGGGATTATGGGGTGATGATAAGAATACTACTATGGAATGGAGTGTGTCATCAATCACGGATGAAAGTCCCTAATGTTAGGAGTATTTTGAGTGTTGGGAGATTGGTCGGTGGATAGTCGAGGTAGCATCATATTTCCAGTGCTCATTGTGAAAGTAAAACTGTTGGAAGACCATCGATGCTCCTCAGTGATGAGATGAATTACAGGGGGATTGTTATATCCCACATCATTATTTGTTAATAATCTGATGATAAATTTGATTTTTTCCCTAGGTTAATATAATGGAAAAAATAATAATTCTCTTAATATGAAGATCATAGTTATTTTTTCAAACAATAATATTGGTCCCTGAATATATTGTTTACCTATTGACAAGTGTTCAGTTAAATTTCGACTCGATCTTGTTTTCATAAAAAAATTAATATTTAATCAACTAAATATTAATTAATTATAGATTTTAATTAAAAATATATATATATTTAACAGAGTCTTACACTAAGGGAAAAATAGCCTTTTGCGACAGACTATTTGCGACAAGATTAATTTTGGTTACAAATAGTCCATCCCATAGGTTATTTGCGATGGGGGGTTCGACTCGTCGCAAATAACTAGTTTTTTGTGATGGTATTTGGGGTCCCATCGCAAAAAGTAAAGTGAGGTTTAGCACAGGCCACACGCCAAAGTGCGGGAAGGTTATTTGTGACGGGGAATCCCCAGTCGCAAATAGTGCGTCGGTCGAAGGGTTATTTGTGATGGGACCCGTCGCAAATACCGGCGGTGGTAAATGGGTTTTTGCGATGGGATGTTGTCCATCGCAAAAAGTGTGTCTACGGGAAACTGTTTGCGATGGGACCCGTCGTAAATACCCTTTTAACCATCGACAACAATTAATGCGGGCAAAGGTTTTTGCGATGGGATGTTCTCTGTTGCAAAAAGTGTGTCGGCATGATACTTTTTGCGACGGGACCCGTCACAAATACCATTTTAACCACCGACAGTAATTAATGTGGGCAAAGGTGTTTGCGACGGGTCCCGTCGCAAAAAGTTATATTTGTGACGGGATATCCGTCGCAAATAGCACCGTCGCAACTAATCTAACCTATATATACCCCCCTTCCGTTTTTTTCTTCCCCTCAATTTTCACTTCCTCTCTCTCTAAACTCTATTTTTAGAGTAAAATTTTCTCTGAGTTAGTTTTTTTTACGAAGAAGCTGTAAAGTCGTCTACATCAATAGGAGATCAAATTTAAAGGTATTTATATTTTATTTAATTTAGTATTTATTTCATTTTTTTATGTTAATTTTAATTATTGTTGATTAGTTGTAATTAAATTAGATTTAATTTGTTTTGTTCTCAATATTTATTTGTAATAATAAATTTGAAATTATTAGTACTAATTCTTAATAATTAGTAATAATTAATAATTGGTAATAATTAATAATTATTAATGAAAATTAGTATTGTATATAAATAATTAGTGGTAATTTGTAATTATTAGTTGTAAATTGTAGTTATTAATAGCAATTAACGCTAATTAATAATAGTTATGGGTAATTAGTAATAATTACGGGTAATTAGTAATAATTAGAGGTAATTAGTAATAATTAGGGGTAATTAGTAATAATTAGGGGTAATTAGTAATAATAATGGGTAATTAGTAATAATTATGGGTAATTATTAATAATTAGGGGTAATAAGTAATAATTAGGGGTAATTAGTAATAATTATTGGTAATTAGTAATAATTATGGGTAATTAGAAATAATTAGGGGTAATTAGTAATAATTAGGGGTAATTAGAAATAATTAGGGGTAATTAGTAATAATTAGGACTAAATAGTAATAATTAGGACTAATTAGTCATAAATAGGACTAATTAGTAATAAATAGGAGTAATTAGTAATAAATAGGACTAAAATAGTAATAAAATGAAATAACTAGTAATAATTAGGAATAACTGGTAATTATTAGGAATAACTAGTAATAATTAGGAATAACTAGTAATAATTAGGAATAATTAGTAATAATTATGAACCATTAGTAATAATTAGGAATAATTAGTAATAATTAGGAATGATTAGTAATAATTAGGAATAATTAGTAATAATTAGGAATAATTAGTAATAATGAGTAATAATTAGTAATAATTAGTAATAATTAGGAATAATTAGTAATAAATAGGAATAATTAGTAATAAATAGGAATAATTAGTAATAAAGAGGAATAATTAGTTACAAATAAGAATAATTAGTAATAAATAGGAACAATTAGTAATAAATAGGAATAATTATTAATAAATAGAAATAATTAGTAATAAATCGGAATAATTAGTAATAAATAGGAATAATGAGTAATAATTAGTAACAATCAGTAATAATTAGTAATAATTGTGAATAATTAGTAATAATTAGGAATAAATAGTAATAATTAGGAATAATTAGTAATAATTAGGAATAATTGGTAATAATTAGGAATAATTATTAATAATTAGGAATAATTAGTAATAATTAGGAATAATTAGTAATAATTAGGAATAATTAGTATTAATTAGGAATAATTAGTAATAAATATTAATAAATAGGATTAAATAGTAATAAATAGGAATAATTAGTAATAAATAGGAATAATTAGTAATAAATAGGAATAATTAGTAATAAATAGGAATAATTAGTAATAAATAAGAATAATTAGTAATAAATAGGATTAATTTAATAATAAATAGGAATAATTAGTAATAATTGGTAATAATTAGTAATAATTAGTAATAATTAGTAATAATTAGTAATAATTAGTATTAATTAGTAATAATTATAAATAATTAGTAATAATTAGTAATAATTAGTAATAATTAGTGATAATTATTAATAATTAATAATAATTAGTAATAATTAGTAATAATTAGTAGTAATTAGTAATAATTAATAATAAATAGTAATAATTAGTAATAATTAGTAATAATTATAAATAAATATTAATAATTAGTAATAAATAATAATAAATAGGAATAATTATTAATAAATAGGAATAATTATTAATAAATAGGAATATTTAGTAATAAATATGAAACATTAGTAATAAATAGGAATAATTAGTAATAAATAGGAATAATTAGGAATAATTATTCCTAATTAGTAATAATTAAGAATAATTAGTTATAATTAGTAATAATTAGTTATAATTAGTAATAATTAGTAATAATTAGGAATAATTCGTAATAATTAGGAATAATTAGTAATAATTAGTAATAATTTGTAATAATTGGTAATAATTGGTAATAATTGGTAATAATTGGTAATAATTAGTAATAATTAGTAATAATTAGTAATAATTAGTAATAACACCCGAGCCGGTATGTGACATATCCCGAGGGGTGTTCCCGATCCCCACGGGCTAGAAACCAGTGTCGGGCATCAAAATTAACCGATGGGAATGATTTGGCCCATAAAAGATAAATAAAAAAATCAGAATAAAAAGAACAATGAAAAAGAAAACTAAGAGCTTCCAGAAAACAAAGTCGTATATACCACCAAGTGACCACCAACCTCAATCCAACATCGTGGTATGGCGACCGAATCCAAGCAATACGCAGCAACCAAAGCTAAAAAACAAAGGTAAAACTATAGGCATGAGTATTAAAACTCAGTAGGAATGCCCAAACAATATATTCTCATATGCATTTTCTTTAAATAAACATCCATCAATTTCTAGTTTGAAATACAGTGTATAAAACAAGGTTTTTACACATTCTCTTCTTTAAAAGAAAATCGTGATCCATTGACCTTCATATTTTAAACTAAGTTATTTTCCAAAGATGAAGCTTTAACCTTTTTAGAGAAGGAGGGATAGTGAAGTGTAAAACATTTTAAAAAACTTTTTTTCACATACTTTTGAAGATCACTTTTATCCCCTCTAACAAAGAGGCACATCATACATAAGGCCAAAGAAATAATCACACAAAAGAAAATGGAAAAATAACAAGCAAGAGAAATCAACCAAACAAAGCACCTCAATTATCCGTCTGAGATAACTAAGTGCCAATATAAATGGGAAAACCTAGGAGCTCGTGGATAGTCTAGAACGTACTATACATGTGACTCATCCCAAAAGCACGACTAATATCGATGAAATCATAATTCCCAAATGCTCGGTATCATCCTACCTGGCCTAACTGAGGGGCCCAATCCCCTAGTAGAGTATAATCCGTACTAAGGGACACTAGCCATTTCATAGTCTAATCTAGTGCAGAAATCGTTCACTGAAAATTCACTCGTTATGCTAGGTTCCCATGTTCATACTAAAAAGGCGGTGAGCCAACAGCGTCAAAAAATTATCCAGTCACAAGTACATTCCTCACACACAGTCAACACTCATAACAAAGTCACTCCCAAGTCACCCCAAGGAATACATCCCTCGCCTTTCAACAATTTGATCACAGGAAAGTACTACCCGGCGGACCATCCATAACATATAACTCAACCAAATCAAGGGGACCACATCCAAGGAGAGTTTTCTTAAGATAACTAGTTTTACAAAAATGACAATCGGGCCCCACATAATTTTTTGCATGCCAAACCATTTCTTAAGTAATCGCATGCACGCCACTTTGAAAACTAGAAATACACTTCGAAACCCATTTAAGAAACCCAAAACGGTATTTTAAATCTATAACACATTCACAAAGGAAAATTGGGAATTTTATCAGGCAATTGATGTGGAAACACAATCAAACCACTTATTGGAACACATTACATGAAATAAACCACTCTAGTTCAAGACAGAAAATTTTACTAATAGTTCTATATAAATAATTAATATTAGAACTAGGTGTGAAATGTAAGAAATAAATGATTCTTAAATTTAAAGCTTAATGCATAGAGATCCTACCTCAAAGAAGAAAGCGAACCAAGCCGAGAAACTTTGGTTGTTGAAGCTTCCGACGAAAAATGCCCACACTAGCACACACATACATGCTCATACATATATATATATACCCTTAATCCATTGAACATATTCCCCGCTCCATGAGGGAATATGTGAAGGGAAGATATATATATATATATACATAGACACATACGTGGCTATGTATGTGTGTGTGCACCACCAAGGCGCCACCCAAGATCTAATTAATTAACCTAGAGGAACCAACATCATTAGAAAAAACAATAACCCTTTAGGAAAACAAGTTTTAAAGGGAACACTAATTTAAAGCCTCACCTTCCTTTGATACCATTTTTTCATGAACCAACCTGGGTCATCCCTGAACCGGTCACCCGAGCCGGTCTACAACATGGCCCGAGGGGTTTTCCTGATCCCCACGTGCTGGAAACCAGTTCTGGGCATCAAAATTAACCGTTGGAAACGATTTTTCCCATAAAAGAAAAATAAATAAACTAGAATAAAAATAACAATGAAAATGAAAAGTAGGGGTGGTGAGAAAACAAAGTTCTACATACCTCCATGTGACCTTATGGGTCACCACCAAGCTCAATCCAACGTCGTGTTATGGTGGTCGAATCCAAGAAATACGCAGCAACCGAAGATAAAGAAAACAAAGGTAAAACTATATGCATGAGTATTAAAACTCAGTAGGCATGCCCAAACAATATATTCTCATATGCATTTCCTTTAAATAAAGATCAATCAATTTAAAGTTTGAAATACAAAGTATAGAACTTGGTTTTTACACATTTTCTTCATTAAAAGAAAATCACGATCCATTTCCCTTAAAAATTTAAACTAAGTTCTTTTCCAAGGATGAAGCTTTAACCTTTTTAGAGATGTCGGGGGGCGGCTGGCTCATGAAGGCTATGGGGAAGGGGGGGTTTGTCGGGTAGAATTATGGTTTCTTTTGTTTTTTTTTCATTTTATCTTATAATAATAATAATAATAACAATAATAATAATGGTAATAATAATAATAATAATAACAACAATAATAATAATAACAATAATAATAATAACAATATTATTATTAAAAAAACATATTATTGTTATTATTATTATTAAACATTTCATAAAATTATGTTTAATTTAATTTAACATACATTATATTTTTATTTTTATTTTCATTTTCATTTACAATTTAAATCAATTTATTTATTCTAAAAATTGGGGCAGTTGCATTGCTTGCCTACAGTCCGACGCACTATTGAGAAAATTGTGCCCAAACTGTACCACCCGGTACTACCCACTTGCGGGGTCAAGTCACGCACTTGCTGTGAGGTTCTATAAACTACGTGCGAGTCACAGACCATAATTCTAACACAACCAACCGTCTACACGGGCACCACTCTGTTACTCCTAACCGTGTGGGATGACCGTGCAATAATGGAAAAATTTTCTAAAACCAAGAATAATAATTAAAGTAATAAAACTAATAATAAATATGTCTGGTCGGAGTGTGACAATTCTCCCCACCACAGACACTTTCTTCCCCCCATAAATTCACGAAGCAGAACGTTGATCAAGAATTTATTCCATGCCCGAACAGAACCAGAAGAACCAAAGAAAACTAAGAATATCGGGATAACCTTACTCTACACCAGTCACACCCGACCGATTCAAGAGAAAATTGAAGCTCGGGGTTGAGGGGAGAACACGAAGGGGTTCTCCCCACCACAAGAACTCAACTAGGGCAGAAATTTGACACCCAAACATACCACCCTAAGGAGGGGGAGGGGGAAGATGCGGGAACTCCCAACCAATCCAAACTAACTTTTATAGCATGAGCGAACAATACCTCCTCTGAAACTTGAAACTCTAGACCTTGACCAAAAACACCCAACACTAGAGAAAAACTTCTGAGAAAAGCTTAACCCAAATAGTGAATCTCACCATAACCAAAAACATCGATTCATCCATAGACACTTACATCTCCAAAAAAACACAACCAAACAATGATTAACCCACACAAGGTCCGAACACACTTTTAAGAAAAAACGCATGATTCAAAAAAACCATAAGAAACATTAATTCTACCCGGAAACCCCCCCTCCCTATAGCCTTCGCGAGCCAGCCACCCCTGACTTCTCCCTCTGTGCTCCTGCCTTCTTCACCCAGCCACCCGCTCATCGTCCTTCCCTCCAGCCTCCTTCCCCGATCTCTCGCTCACCGCCCTGTGCTCTTCCCCTCCTTCTGACCTTAAGCTCATATATCCGCCTCTCCCCCTTCAGCTCTCCTAGGCCCTCGGCCTCCTGTTCACACCCAGGCCCTCCTCCGCCGGCTCCCGCTCGCACACCACCTTCCTCACCCCCTGCCTCATGCCGATCATGCCCGACCCAGTATCCGCCCTCCGGCCTTCCATGCTATAGTAGGCAGTAGTGCACTCAACCCTCGCCAGCTCCCTCCACCCTCGTCCCCCAACCGCCATGATTCTTCCTCCCCTCCATCAAATAGTGGTCCTCCGTCACACCTTCTGGGTGCGTGCAACTCAGAAAGCTGACCCCTACCTTTTCGGTGTCCTCCCTGCTCTGGACGTAGTGTTTTTTTTTTTGATAATTTTTGTGGTTTTCTTCATTTTTTCCAAACCCTAGAGCCATGGTTGGTGTGTGACTCGTTTTCTTGGGCTTTAGGGATTTCAGATCGTTGTGTGGTGTTTTCCTCCCTTCCGGTGGGTTTTGTTGCATTTGAACTCAATATATACGTTTTTATATGGATTATTTTATTTAGATGTTCTTAATATGCTTGTGTGGATTTATAAATGTGTTTCATGGATTTATTGTGTGGTGCGAATTTTATTATGAAAGTATTTTTTGGCCTTATTAAGTAGTGAACATGGTTTTCATAAGGGATAATGACTATGTTTTTATTGTGTTTTATTATGGTTATTTTTGAAAGTATTTTATGAATAGTTCGAGAAATGCAAAGTGTGTTTTGTAATGGTTTTGGTGTGTGTGGAAAAGATTAGGATTTTTGGCAATGCTTAGTGAATTGGAGATTTCACGTTGTTTGAAAAAAAATTAAATTTCCTTTGGTAAATGCATTCGGGGGTGAAAAATATATTTTCAAAGTGTTATGACATGAGTATATGGTGAAAAAATATTTCATAAATGATATGGTTATGATTTCATGTGTTATTTTTTAGGGTACTTGGATGTTTTTTTTTAGGACTTTTCAAAATGTTCGAAATGTATTTTCAAAGCCACTTGATATGCAAATGCATTGATAGTGGGTTTTTACAAAGCGGCTTCATAAATTAATTAGTTAATGGTAAATGGTTTTGAAAAATGGTTTTTTTGTGTATCTTGGAATGTTTGGTGTGTCACTAGATGTTGACCCACCCATGGGTGCACTAGGTGCACACATGCGGGTGTCGTCAATGGAAGGTGATTCTTTAAATTGGTGTTCCCTTGAAAACTTGTTTTCCTAAAGGTTCCTATTTTTTTCAAATGATGTTCGTTCATCTAGGTTAATTAATTAGAGCTTGGGTGGCTCCTTGGTGGTGCACACACACATATTTAGGTATGTATGTGTATATGTATATATATATATATTCCCTACACATATTCCCTCATGGCATGGGGAATATGTTTAATGGATTAAGGGTATATATATATGTATGAGAATGTATGTGTGTGCTAGTGGGGGCATTTTTTGTCAGATGCTTCAAGAGCCGAAGTGTCTCAACTTAGTCTTCTTCCTTCTTTGAGGTAGGATCTCTATGCATTAACTTTTAAATTTAAGAATCATTTATTTATTTCATTTTACACCTAGTTCTAATATTAATTATTTATATAGAACTGTTAGTACAATTTTCTGTCTTGAACTGGAGTGGTTTATTTCTTGTAATGTGTTCCAATAAGTGGTTTGATTGTGTTTCCACATCAATTGCCTGATGAAATGCCCTTTTGGCCTTTTCTAATGTGATTTATATTTAAAATGATGGTTTGGGTTTTTTAAATGGGTTTTGAAGTGTATTTCTGGTTTTCAAAGTGGTGTGCATGTGATTCCTTAAGAAATGGTTTGGCATGCGAAAATTATGTGAGTCCCAGTTGGCACTTTTGTAAAACTAGTTATCTTAAGAAAACTCTCATTGGATGTGGTCCCCTTTATTTGGTTTAGTTATATGTTATGGATGGTCCACCGGGTAGGACTTTCTTGTGATCAAATGGTTGAAAGGCGAGGGACGTATTCCTTGGGGTGACTCGGGGGTGACTTTGTTCTGTGTGTTGACTATGTGTGAGGAATGTACTTGTGACTGCATACTTGTTTGACATTGTTGTCTCATCCCCTTTTTAGTCTGAACATTGGAACCTAGAATAGAAAGTGAATTTTCAGTGAACGATTTCTACACTGGTTTAGACTACGCACTGACTATGGGCCCTTAGTATGGATTATACTCTGCTAGGGGATTGGGCCCCTCGGTTAGGCCAGTTAGGGCGATACCGAGCGTTCGGGAATTATGAAGTCATTGAGAATAAAAATCCCTTCGGGATGAGTCATATGTATAGTACGTTATATACTATTCACAAGATCCTAGGTTTTCCCATGTATATTGGCACTTAGTTATCTGCGGCGGATGATTGAGGTGCTTTTTTGGTTGATTTCTCTTACTTGTCATTTTTTCATTGCCCTTGTGTGATTATTTCTTTTTTCCTTCATGTATGATGTGTCTTTTTGTTAAAGGGATAAAAGGGATCTTTAAAAGTTTGGGAAAAAACGGTTTTTAAAATGTTTTACACTTCATTATCCCTCCTTCTCTAAAAAGGTTAAAGCTTCATCCTTGGAAAAGAACTTAGTTTAAAAAATGAAGGCCAATGGATCATGATTTGATTTTAAAGAAGAAAATGTGTAAAAACCTAGTTCTATACTTTTAATTTCAAACATGAAATTGATGGATCTTTATTTAAAGGAAATACATATGAGAATAGATTGTTTGGGCATGCCTAATGAGTTTTAATACTCACACCTATAGTGTTAACTTTGTTTTTTTAGCTTCGGTTGGTGTGTCTTGCTTGGATTCGGTCACCATAGAGCGATGTTGGATTGAGGTTGGTGGTGACCCATAAGGTCACATGGAGGTATGTACGACTTTTTTTCTCACCGCTTCTAGTTTTCGTTTTCATTGTTCTTTTTATTATGGTTTATTTATTTAACTTTTATGGGATAAATCATTCCCAATAGTTAATTTTGATGCCCGACACTGGTTGTCAGCCCGTGGGGATCGGGAATGCCCCTCGGGCAATGTCACAGACCAGCTCGGGTGACCGGTTCAGGGTCGACCCAGGTTGGATCATGAAAAAATTGTAATAAATAGTTATAAATTGAAATGAATTGTAATAAATAGTAATAAATAGTAATAAATTGTAATAAATTGTAATAAATTTTAATAAATTGTAATAAATTTTAATAAACTGTAATAAAGTGTAATAAAATGTAATAAACTATAATAAATTTTAATAAATTTTAATAAATTGTAATAAATAGTGTCTCTCATAAGTAATAGTAATTATTAAGAAGTAGTTGTAATTATTTATCTTTTTTTTAGATAGTGTTTTTATAATTTCAAAGTGATTTTATATTTTGTAGAAAAATATGGAATGAGGAAGTCGACAACAGTCATTATTAGATGATCGCAATTGGATAAATCAGTGTAGAAATCCAAACAGTTTTGGTTTAAATAATATATATATTGATGGTGTTGAATCTTTCTTATCATTTGCATCATCAAAATGAGAATATGTTTCAGAAGGCACAATAAAGTGTCCTTGTAAAAAATGTGCTCTAAGAACATTTGACACATTTGACAAGGTTGGGGGACATCTCTTACGGGTTGGTTTTTAACTAGATTATGTTATTTGGTATCAACATGGTGAACGCAGTTCTAGAGAAGATACTAAAAACTTGATTTTGGATCCATCACGATTTCAAAATTTAGTACATGATGTTGCGGGTCCATCTGTTCAACAAACTGAAACTCAAGATGATATTGATTTAACTCCTGAGTTGGAACCATCTAAATTTTATGAGTTTCTAAGGTCTGTTGAGGATGCATTATATCATGGTTTAAAGATAAGAAAATTAGAAGCGGTTGCAAAATTTATGGCTATTAAATCAGATAATGCAATGTTAAACAACTGTTTTGATCATATATTTTCTTTGGTTAAAACACTGTTACCTAAAGGAAATGTATTTCCTGCAAATTACTATGAGAGAAAGAGGCTGGTTCATAATCTGGGCCTTAGTTATCAAAATATTAATGCATTTCCAAATGATTGCATCTTATATTCTGGTGAAAATGAGTCATTGTATAGTTATCCCACATGTGGAAAATTGAGGTATAAAGAAGCTCAACCAGGGAATTCTGGATCGATTCTAGTAAAACAGTAGAGATATTTCCCCCTTACACCCAGGTTGCAGCGTTTATTTATGTCTCAGAACATAGTGTCAATGATTTCATGGCACAAAAACAAGATTTTAACTGATAAAAGCTTGAATCATCCATCTAATGGTGATTCATGGAAACATTTTGACTGTCTGCATCTGTCTTTTTCTTTAAAAGCCCGAAACATGTGATTGGATCTTTCTACAGACGGTTTCTGTCTGTTTGGTTCTTATGGTAGTCAATATTCATGTTGGTCTATCTTTATAACTTCGTACAATTTACCTCCATGGATGTTGATGAAGGATCCCTATATCATTTTGACCTTATTAATCCCACGACATCCAAAAAATAATATTGATGTTTATTTGAAACCATTGATTGATGAGTTAAGTGCATTGTGGATTAATGGTGTTAGTACATATAATGTTGTTGTGAAACAAAATTTCATATTAAAAGCTGCATTGAGGTGGACAATTAGTGACTTTCTAGAAAATGGCATGTTATCTAGCTAGAGTACACATGGTCTGAAATCATGTCCTTACTATGTGAAAGACAACAAAGACTTTATGTTCATCAATGGAAAAAAACCTTGCAATTTTGACTGTCAACGCAGATTTCTTCCAACTAATCATCCTTTTTGTAGGAACAAATCTCATTTCAAAAAAGGAACAATTGAAAGTGATGAACCTCCAAAATGAACTCAGGTACAGAGTTAAAATAATTTGTTATTTCATTACCACCCATTACATTTGGGCCAATAGTAAACCAACATAAAATTCATGGATTTGGTAAAGTACATAATTGGATAAAACGAAGCATTTTCTGGGATCTTCCATATTGGTATGATTTTTCGGTCCGCCACATTTTGGATGTCATGAATATTGAGAAGAACTATTTTGATAATTTATTTCATACAGTTTTGGATACACCAGGTAAAACCAAAGATACTTTAAAGGTAATATTAGATCTTGCCCAAATTTGCAGGTGACCAGTACTTGAACTATTTGAAAATGTCAGATCATAGAGTCTAATGAAGCCAAAAGTAGCTTATACATTGTGAAAAGAGAGTTGCATATTATTTTGTCATTGGATTACAGATTTGAGACTTCCAGATGGTTATGCCTCTAATTTGGGCAGATGTGTTAAGAATAGTTATATCACCGGATTAAAAAGTCCTGATTTTCATGTTATAATGGAAAGACTTATTCCAAATTGGATTTATAGGTTTGTTGAATTCTGTTATTTTAGATTCTATATCATATATATCATATTTTTTTCGAGACATTTGTGCAGCGAAAATAGACTAAGATGCGCTAAGAAAACTGGAAGAATATGTTGCTGTAATTATATGTAATATGGAAAAAATATTTATGCCAGCTTTAATTGACTCAATGGAACATTTTTTATTACATTTTCTATGTGAATATAAATTTGGAGGTCCCTTATAGTTTCAATGGATGTACCCATTCAAGATATGCATGCAGAAATTGAAGAAAAAATTACATAACAAAGAATCAGTTGAAGGCTCAATTGCTGAATCCTATTTGCAAGAGGAAATTTCTTTTTTCTGCTCTAATTATTTTGAATCTGAATATCCCACAAAACAAAACTGCATGGGATAGAACGAGGGGAATTTTAATGATGAAATGGACAATCAATTATCAGTTTTTGATCAGCCAAATATTGTCTTCAGTGGAGTTCATGAACGATGGATTTCAGATGATGAACATCACAGAGCTCATACATATGTTCTGCTCAACTGTGAAGAAATGACATCATTTGTACTGTGAGTGATTCTATAACTTATTCTCAAATTTATGTTACAGTATGTAAAATTGTTTTATTTTAGGTTAAATGATAATCATATCAAGAAACAAATTTCATAAATTACAGCAACTGCTCTTGAAGAACGCAGACAAAAACATTTTTCTCAATGGTTTCAAAAATGGGTAACATAAATTATTGATGGTTTAATATCACTTCGTTTCTTATTTATTATATTTATAAATGTTTTACAAATTTTTAGGTTTCTCAACATGCTGATAAAATTGATAAGCAATTGTGTTTATTAAGTAAACCACCATCTAAAATGGTTAAATCTTATAATTCATATGTGGTGAATGGTTTTCGATTTCATACATGTGCAAATGGGGAATCAAAAAAACAATGAACAGTGGAGTTTTCTTGAGAGGATCGCATCACAGAGAAATTGAATTTGACTTTTATGGCATTCTGGATGAAATTATTGAGCGGTGTTATCTATGACATAATTATATAACGATGTTTAAATGTCGGTGGTTGGATACTGAGATAGGCTTACGTGTTCATCTGACTCATAGAATCGTCGATATTAAATATAAAAGTCTTCTTGCAGTAATTGAACCATGTTTTCTGGCTCAACAGGAACATCAAATTTATTATGCAAAGTATTGTGCTACTTCAAGAGACTTGAGTGATTGGTGGAGCATAATAAAAAATAAATCTCGGGAAAGTGAGTTTACTCAAACTGAATGTGGTTCTGCTGAAGTGGAAGGAATTGAAAATTTTCA
This sequence comes from Viscum album, assembly GCA_963277665.1. Lineage (NCBI taxonomy): Eukaryota > Viridiplantae > Streptophyta > Magnoliopsida > Santalales > Viscaceae > Viscum > Viscum album. The sequence continues at coordinate 785,425,240 of OY728163.1, read as the reverse complement.
AGAGACTGCTCAAAATCCATCTTCTTTAAATAGAGATTTGAATATCAATGATGACACCCCCACAATTAAGGATCAACGGTGATAAAGATGTTAATGATGATACAAATGAATTTGAAATGACAATAGATAATGAAACTGAAACTCATATGGATATTGATGATAGCGAGGAGGAATATGAAGACATTGACATCATAAGATATAAAGATGATGATGAAGGTGAACATTGACACACTTAAATATGGTTTATAATCATAACTAATATATATCTATATATAATAGTTATTTTCAACTATCTGTTAACAATAATAATTTTGTGTTTCAGATGGACCCTAATCTATTTCACGAGTTGCAGGAGGCTGAGCTACCTTTGGATGAGGGGGATTTTGGGTCATCTGACCCTCATCCTACTGGCGGTTCTGGGGGTATGTAGAGGGGGCGCGGTCTTGCACGACTGATGATTCCTGACCCTATACCCGAGTGACGTCCACGTCTTGTCTTCGATCCACGGACATGGAGGTATGGTAACCTGTATATTTTAGTTAGCATTCATTAATTTATTTATATATATACTAATTGTTTGATTATTTATTCCTTTTTCACAGTTTTTCACATGTAACTGTTAGAAATGGGAGTGCTATCTTGCACAATTATTTTTCTCAACCATAGATCACATGGGAACATATTCCCATTGATGTGTGGCTCGGCATGTTCCATCATTGGTTGGTACATAAATAAATAATATTTATTTTGAAATTTATTTTATTAATAACTCTATAATATAAATTATTTGTAGGGTTTATGGTATCCCATCAATGATATCATGTGTGACGATATCCACGCGGTATGAAAGGTGTCTATACGTGACCGTTTCTGTCATTTTTTGCACAATTTGTGAAGGACGACCATTAAGAAAGCAGGAGTGAAAGAATTTGATGAGTCATGTAAAGACTACCGACCAGAGTACATTTCATCTCATGCTTGGGATGTATTATGTTTACAGTGGTAGGGTGGTTGATTTCAGAAGAGATCTTCAGTGGGTCGGCAGAACCGGGGGAGACAGGAGGTGACGCATCGAGCTGGTAGCCGTACATTCAGAACGCATAGAGAGCATCTCGTAAGTATCTTTTTTAAATATTTTATATAACTTTAAATATAAACAGTTTATTTTATATTTCTATAAGAAGTCGAGAATCCTAATATTACGGAGTATGAAGTTTATCAGAGGATGTACAATGATCCAGCCACTGGAGAGATTAGAGGTGATCGCCAGCGTCAGATTGTGGTTACTATTATTTTTTTCCATTTGAAAACTAACTGCATATACTATTTTCACAATTTTAATTTCAAATTGGAATTGAAGGAGTCATATAAGGTTGTGACCTCTCAGACATAGGCTGAGAGTCAAGATGAGACGACTGATCAGACCAGTGTCCCCCATTTCGATGAGGCGGCATGGATGTAATCGACTCAGTATGGCTTTGCGAAGGTCCGAGTAGTTGGTATCGGCTCTCATTTGACTCCTGGTACTTATTATGGTACTATTGTGATGTCGGCGTCCAGCTCGAGGGGAGATCATGGAGAGGAATCATCTTCTGCCTCATAGTATCAAGAGTAGTTGGGAAATGAGGCTGAGCTTATAGAGAGTTTGCCGAAGCAGCATGAAGAGATGCGTCAGCAGCAGCAGTAGCAGTAGCAGCACGAGGAGGGGATGTGTCAATGGGAGCAGCAGCAGCAGCAGCAGAATCACGAGCAGATGGAGTACATGCATCGTCTGACTCGTAATTTAGGGATGGATTTTCCTCCACCATCTCCTACAGCTCCTCCACCTCCTCCAGAAGACGACACTCTGATGATTTATTTATGTTAAAAACATTTGAATTCAATATTTGTTGTAATATGAACTATTTACAGTTTCTGTCTTTTATTTTGATGCGAATATTGCATAATTTATTTTTTTTATTTTTAATATTTTATTATTTATTATTAGTAATATATTTTTTAATATGTTTTTATTTTACTAATAATAATAATAATAATATTTTATGATTTTTTTATATTTTTTTTAAATATTGAGAATTTTAATAATTTTTTTATTTTTTATTATTTTAATAATATTAATATGAATTTTTCATTAATCATAATTTTATTAAATATTTTTTTAGAATTATATTTTTTAATGTTTTTTTATTTTACAAATAATAATAATAATAATATTTGATTATTTTTTTATATTTTTTTTAGAATATTGAGAATTTTAATATTTTTTTATTTTTTTATTATTTTAATAATATTAATATTATTTTTTCACTAATCATAATTTTATTAAATATATTTTTTTTACTTTATTTATTATTTGTGATGGGACCTTTTGTGATGGGAGCCCATCGCAAATAGTTCAAATATATATTTTTTAAAAACGTATTTGCGAGGGGAGGACTGGCCCATCGCAAATAGTATTTACGACGGGCCCGTCTCAAAAGGTTTATATATATAATGTATATAATCGGAGACTTATTTGCGATGGGGAACTTCCCCGTCTCAAAAAATTTATTTATATATAATGTATATAATTGGAGGCTTATTTGCGACGCCGTTTTCTACAATGGTCTATTTGCGATGGGACCCCGTCTCTAAGGCTTATTTGCGATGGGATCCCATCACAAATAACCTATTGCAAATACCTCTGATTACAGTAGTGTTATATTGAAATTGTGATTGTACGTTTGAATATGGAATGAGGGTTTTTCCTTAGCATGGTTGTAATCCCATCATGGATTCTAGGTTCACACTTAGGCCTTTTAAAAGGATTTTCTTTTCTTTTATTTCATTTTTTTCTTTTTATTTTCTCATATATACCAATTATGGATTACTTCATACATGAGAGATGTAAGGGAGGGGGTCTCCCTTTGACTATCACCGAATCAAGAGTTAGAGAAGGTCAACTTTTAGTCATCATTAGAGGATCTAGAACTAGACATGGAGAGTTCATGAAACATATTTTATCTTGATGCATTGAAATATTTTTACATAAGGTTGTCTATTTGATTTAATTTTCATAGGTCCTAACATAGATGATATTTTTACTTTTAAAATACTTATATATTTTTATAGGTACCATATAAGGGTATTTATGTGTGGCTCATGGGATAAATAGAGGTTTTGTGTCGATTGTAAGGGATTCACATTCAAGAAACCTGACTACATAATAGTTTTTTTTAGAACAGAAGTTGTGTGTTTAGTTATGCAGACAGATAGAAGAAGATGAATACTGTAAAAGTGTGTTTTGGACACACTATGTAAAGTTAAATAGAGTGTGGATGAGGGAAATACCAAACACCCCATGTCTTGGAACATAGTAATTTAGTGTATATGAACAAATCCCATTAGAAATACATGACATAAGCCTATGTAGGGTGATCGATTAGACCCCTATGTGGGGTTCATGGCCATCAACCCCATGTGGGGTAAACACTTTGAATTTTGTATGAAAATCATGTACATGGAAAGGCAAATTATATGTTGAGAATTTGAACATGACCATTGGATATTTTTTTGTTATAAACCATGTACCCTAGGTACACACCATGTAGTCCCCCTAGGGAGGATTTGCAATTTTTAATACTATATTTAGAAATTGACTTTTGATTATCCCATTTCGACATTATTTTCATATATGTCAAGTGGTATGGACATTTTGGAGACTAAATTATATTTAATGGCCATTTTAGATTTATAAAGAATTAGTGGGATAATTTCATTATGATTATGATTTAGAATCATCTCAAGGGATGATATGTATCATGAGGCCCATGTGAGGGTCTTGAGCATGACAATTAGATTTTATAAGTATTTACAAGGGTTTTAATGTTAGGTTCTTTTTAGTTGGTTCCTAAATATAAAGACTTATTGGAATCTTAGATGCAATTTTTAGATCATGTTCCTTGATTTTTGGGATGTTATGAGCCTTTGGGTTGGGGAAACATCATTGTAAATTAGGTATTAATGGGAGTTGTGGGGTAGAGGTGGAGTTTTTTCTGAGGTACCCATGATATTTCCCTTACAGGTGTTGTAATTCTTGAGGATTCCCTTATGGGAGAGTTGATACCTGATGATGTGTTGTGTACAAGAGGGGATGAAGGTAGTTTTTCATAGAGGTCATTGCATGAGGATTACATGTTCTTAGGGATCCCCATTATTGGGTGTATTATTTTTTGATGTGATACCTTTTTGGATAAATTGAGTATGAAATGTATTAGTAAATCATTAAGGGTTCCCCCAATTTTATGTTAACCAATGAGACAGCCAGTGATGAGGTATCAACAGTGCTGATGATGGGTTCGGTGTTAATTAGACCATATATTAAAGGAATATAATGGATATGTTTTAGGATACTATTTATTTGGTATTTGATGTGGAAGAGACCCTTTAAGATACTATGAGATTGGTCATAAACATTGATATTGATTATAATCCATCATTTGTTGGTTAGGTTTTATTAGGTTAGTCTAGGGAGCTAAAAAAATTCTGATTAGTGACCCCCCCCCCCCCACATACTTATTAGTATATTTAGAATGCGGATTTGAGCCTAGAAGGTTCCAAGTAACTCACATAGTGGAAAATGTTTTCCTAGGATACATAGGCTCCCTTGGGGACTTGGCCATGTAGTGTTAACTAACAAGCTAGAAGTTAGTCTGGTTAGTTCTATAGGACTCCTGAGATATCGATAGGTTATCTAGTGTTGATTTCAAGTTCTAGAATTTGGTTCAAATCATTATATTAGTGTCACATATACCATTATTGATTAATGATTTTGTTATACACTATGATGGTGAGAACCTAGTGTCTGACATTTGTTCTTATTGACATGATAGATATCTTGGATCTTCTAATGATATGATGCATGCATTGAATGTCATGTGGCTGAGTCGGCCTTGTGCTATATGTTCTCTAGATCTAGTTTTATTGGTGCAAGATTTATCATCGGTGTCACAATAGATCATGATATCTTATTATTTATTTCATTAAAACTTTTTATTTGCTTTTATTTAATCTTTTATTCAATTAGGTTGAGTATATCATCTGTGCATGAGCACGCTTATGAAGAAAAATTATATGTAGAAGATTAGGGGTTTCCTTTGGAGGTTTACTTTTCACCCCCTAAAGTAGAACACTATGGTTTGTTCAGAAACATATGTATTATTTCATATTAAGAACATGTAACATAGTTGATGGGGTAGGGAATTAGTGTTTAATAATTGAGAGATACTACGTTTGTGGATTCTGAGGTCCAATTTGGAGCAGTTCAACCATTGTAGAGACCAAGATTTTTTTACAACATAGTGTTGGAAGTATAGCAGTATGTTTTTTTAGTTTATTATTATTTTTATATGTGATTGGTCTAGTGGGGGACCACTTATTATGTTATATCATGAACATGAGTATGTATTTTTCATCACACCATTAATTATTGCATGGTTCTATTTTAGTTATTTATGTGTGCATTAATGTTTATGGATGTGTATGTTTTTGCTGATTTCTTCAGTCATTGGTCCCTGACATGAGTTTATAGTATCTAAACATTATCGTTTCATACCATCACCGCTTGTCAGCATCTTCTAGAATATTGTGAGGCATTATTAACACCTTCTATAAAGGCAAATTGGGTGATGCGTATAGTAGACCAGGGACAATTTGTTAAAAAATATATATTATTCATCTTGGTATTGAGAGGAATATATGAGTATAAAAAAGATGAGTGAAAACCCTTGAGATATTATTAATTGAGAGTGAAAATTAATGTAAATGAATGTTATGAATAATTATTATCCTCTTAAAAAATGATATAACTATATATTTATAGACCTTGGGTTGGGGTTTAAAATTTAAATAATCTCACAAAATCCATAATAATATATTAAAACCATAATGAACCCATTTTCAAGATATAATAAATTAATATTATTATATTTCATGGTGTTCATTAATCGGCATAATAATAAATATTACCTTACAGTGTGGTAAATAAATATTTATCACTAGAAAAAAATATAGTCCACTCATCCAACTCAATACTAATTGAATTTTCAAATAAATATTTATATAAAAACTCATAATTCAATAAAAAAATAAGTGTTACATTGATGGTCATGTGAATAATCATTTATTTTATAATTAATAGAATTAAACAAACTATTTATAAATAAATTATTTTGGTAGAAACATTAATAACAGACAAATAAATATTATAAATTCAATAAATGAAATATTTTACATGAAAATTAATATTATTATTTTTATTATAGATCATTAAATATATCATGAGTAAATTTATCTTCTCAATATGGAGAAAAATATTTATCCCAACAGTTAAATATAAAGAATAATTAACTAAGATAAATGGAACACTTTGTGTAAGAACCTCTAAGCATTTTTTAAGTGGCATTTTGTGGGATCTCAAAAAGTCCATGATTACTATATAGAAACTAGTCTATGAACTAACATGGGAGGAAGATATGTCACATTTTCAGAAACTATATATGAATGCAAAAAAATTATTACAATCCATTTTTCCTGATATAATTTCAATAGATTTCACACCCATGAAATCAACCTATAAGATTCATATATAATTCATTGACTATTTGAAATGGAATTGTATAGGAACTATGGCCATGGAATTTAATGTGATGGTGAAATTTCAATCAAAGTTATGATATGTCATATTCTATAAAGATGAAAGGAAAAAATCATTCTTGAATTTTTTATTAATAACATAATATTAATGAATCGCACGGTGTAAAAAAATTCTCCATGAACATATGTCTTCTTGGTTTATAGAAATATGACTATTTGTGTGAGTCATGACACACATTAATAATAATATTAATGATTAAGGATTCGTACACATGCTCGAAGATAGAAATATACAACGAAAAAACATGTGGAATTCTTACTAGCACTACCACAAAACAGGGCAAGGGAAATGCTGCCCTTTATCAGTGCTAAACAGAAAGCGCTGATAAAGGGGTATGCCTTTATCAGTGCTATCTAAAAGAGCTGATAAATGTTCGATTTATCAGCGCTAAAATAAGCGCTGATAAAGGGTACACCTTTATCAGCGCATTTTTTAGCGCTGATAAAAGGTAACATTTATCAGCGCTTTTTTTAGCGCTGATAAAGGTGTCTCTTTATCAGTGCTAAAAAATCGCTGATAAATGAATGTTTTATCAGCACTTTTATTTTAGCACTGATAAAACATACCTTTATCAGCACTTTTAATGAGTGCGGATAAATGTTCCGTCGGTTTTTATTTAATAACCCTAACAGGCCATCCTTGCTCGCACGCGATCAAGCTTTCGTGGAAGCTGAACCAGGCCCCTCACTACCACGACCTCGTCCTCCTCCTCCTCGTCCTCCTCGTCCTCCTCCTCCTAATCCTTCCTCTTACTTGTCCTCCTCCTCCTCTTCCGCTGCTGCCACCTCCACCCCCGCCCCCGCTGCCGCGACCGCCGCTGCCTATGCCTCCTCCACCCCCGCTACCGCGACCACCGCCACCTCTGCCGCCACCACCGCCTCCGCCTCCGTCGCCGCCTCCACCGTCGCCGCTACCATTATTGATACTCATTTTCAGGTAATTTATTTTTCTACTGCTTGAATTGAACGTGTGAAATCCTGATTTAATGTGTTATTGCAAGATCCAATGGATGATATAGTTGATAATGGTTTTGGATTCATGGTTCCTTACATATTATAGAATTATGGAGGAGCACTAGAGACCTTTGTGGTTGTTTTAGCCATTAAACATTCAGGTATATAAAGAGATGGTGCGGTTGATCTGGAAGAATTTAATCATTATACAGAGTCGTAATAAATTCAATATAAACCATTAGAATCAACTTCTGGTGTTTTATGTTAGTGATTAGGTCTTTATCGTAGTTTCACATCACTTGGGACATCAGCGGCTAGGTTATCAATGTCTGTTTGCACCGAGTAATGGGATAAACATAATGATTTTTGGTCACTAGGGAGTCTTTCTTATTGGTTTCAGTTACCATTTGGTTTGATAACTATCCATGATGTGTTTAATATTTTCCATTTGAGTAGGTATATACCAGATCATTTACATGTGATTAGACGGGGGATGTTGATCTTGATCTCGATAATACTTTGGTTCCCCAGCCAATTCAGATTATGAATCTGGAGTATAAGGTACTACATGATTAAATGACCCCGAGTCTAGTTAATATGGTAGTTTAGATAATATATCCATGATACATGGGGGAATGACACATTGATGAGGTAGTAGTGTCCTTCTTCAATAGAGGATACATGATCTTAAGGGATTTGGGGGGGGAAATCATTTATGGTCGGGAGATTATAAAGTCTCATTACATTTTATGTGAGGTATGTTTTAACATTTTTTTGTATTTTTTTTGGTTGAGGAATGTTGAGAAAGGATTTTGAGGACACATGTATTGGTAAATTTAGTGATCTTTAGGGAATTTTTAGAAACAAAACAGCATTTTTTACTATATTCTGAGAAATTACATGACGTGTAAATGGAGTACATGACATGTAATGACCTCCAAAAATGAAACATTAATTGGATGCACAATGTGACAATTTTACAAACTTTTTAATGGTTACAAATCATTTAAATAAAAAATATAATGTTTTAAATAAAAAGTGACTTGTTTTTTAGTCAAGAGGATTACACGACGTGTAAATGTATTACATGTGGTGTCAATGTCATAGAAAAGGTTTTTTGGGATCCATAGAGTTCTTGAGGCTTCATATTTTTTACAAAATTATCCTCTTGGATAGATCTTTATCCCGATGATATTTTGGGTCACTCCCTCCCATCTAGTTCACATTGTTCTATGCTTGATCACTATTATGGTTGGATTTCTTTTCTCGAGGTATGTGATCCTTCTGATTCCTATTTGGATTTGTTTGCACCTATGGTTTAGATAAAAATTAGTGATCAGATAGTGATTTCTATCAATAAATTTAAATTTATTTGCATGAATTGTCTTTTGGGGTTTTTGGGATGTGGTAAATGGTGTACTCGGTTTTAGATTATTTTATTCTCATGGGTTTCCCCTATTTTATGTTTTCTTTTCAGTTGGAAATCTACTCTGTTGTGCGCCTCTCCTCTTCCACGAATGCACCTCTACCGTGTGCTTAACGACACCTTCGCGGTGAGTTTTCTCCTGTTACTCATTGGTTTCCTCTTGTTCGCATGTTATTACTATTTGATATTGATGGTTATAATGTGAAATGTACGGGCTAAACGCCCCACAGAAAATTGTGGCTGTTGGTGGTCCTTGTTTGCGCACTAAATTAATTGAATGTTGGTTGGTTCTTATTGAACATTGGAATATATAAATTGGTAATTTACGTATACTTGACTTATGAATGAACACCCCAGGATGATAAAACTTCTTTGATAACCCCAGAATTAACAAACAAAATTGAATAAGGGATTCTTTGTAAAATCTAAAATTTTGATTGTTTGGTTTGTATGGTGTTGCGATTGTGATCACGATTATGTTTTTATATGGTGTTTCGGTTGTTGGCATGATTGATATGACATTTGTTTTCCATGTTGTAGTTCTTCCACCATTAAATATCAATCCAAACTTTACCCATTTGAATGGCACCACCACTTTGTTACTAGTGCAATTCCACTGAATCCTAGAAAACCACTTCTAGAGGACTCTATGAGACACTTTAAAATACATTTAACATGCTTCACCATACATGTATTTCATATAGATTTTAATGCCACACAATATTTATCTCCAAAATTTATACCACATGACTAATCTTCTGAATCAAACTTGGAATAATTTCCATTTTAAATGTTACATGTCATGTGAACCTAGGTCACACACAATGTATCTCCAAGACATATACTTTAGCATGAAACCATGTACATGCCATGAAATAATGGTAGAACCATATGACATGTGTTTTACTTCACTCAAACCATGTATAGATACCATAGAGACTTTATGTGTATAGACTATACACCCCTAGTGGTCATGTAAGTACTACACACCATGTATTCCACAAAAATGTGATGCATAGCTGGTGAGGTGACTCAATATGTATCTAAAGTACACGCCTTTAGCTCAAGTTTCTCTAAATTTCATGTATTTTCAAAGGCATCATTCAGTCTTTGTAAGACTAACTTGGAATAAATTTGATATATGTCAGATTAAATCAGGTATCTTATACATACATGATGTTCACCCTAATGGACACACCATTTATATGGATTTCACATGTGTTTAAAGTCATTTGTACCATGATTTGTTTTTTATAAAACCCAAAAAATTCTACCTGATTATTTAAAACATAATATTAGGAAAGTTCGAGATCGAACCCATAAAGACGATGAATATGAATAAAGAATGAATGAATGCCAATCGGTTTACAAAAGAGTATGAAGATGGCATGAAAGAGTTTATCAAGTTTGTAGAAGAGCATGCATGTGACCCTTCTCAAATCCTTTGTCCGTGTTTACGCTATTGTTATTCAAGAAAAATTAGTCCAGAGGAGTTGGAAGAACACCTGATCTGTCACAGAATATATTAAAGTTATACATGTTGGAATAAACATGGGGAAAAAACGAATGTAGGTAGTGACTCAGAGAACAAGACATTTTATAGATCATCTGATATGATTAGAAGTGTGAACAATGAAGACGATCGTATGGAGGGTGTGATTACAGATGTGAATGATGATGAAGATCATATTGAGGAAATGACAAGGACAGTTGAAGATGAACTTCATGATTTCCCAAAATTGTTTGATAAGTTAATGAGTTGTGAAAAAACGTCATTGTATGCTGGTTGCACTAAATATATAGCATTGTTAGCCGTATTGAAGCTGTATAATTTGAAATTAGGCAACGAGTGGAGTGACGCCAGTTTTACAGAACTACTTTCTCTCTTGAATGACATTCTCTCAGAATATAATGAACTCCCAAGATGAACATATGATGCTAAACAAATTCTACGATCGATGGGTATGATATCTGAAAGAATGCATGCTTGCCCGAATGACTGTATATTGTTTTGCAAGGACCAAAAATCACTTAAAGAATGCCCAAAGTGTGGTGCTTCCCGATACAAGAAAGATGATTCTAGTCCTACGAAATTTTTATGGTACTTTCCAATAATTCTTAGGTTTAGACGCCTATATGGAAGTGAGGAGACTGTAGGACAATTGACATGGCATGCAGATACAAGAATTAAAGATGGGAAACTACATCACCCGGAAAACTCTCCTCAGTGGAAGAGAATTGATCATGATTATCCTGAATTTGGGAACGATCCGAGAAACCTTTGTCTGGCATTATCTATAGATGGGGTGAATCCTTTTGGTTTTCAAAGAAGCAGTCACAGTACATGTCCGGTTATGTTGGTAAACTATAACTTACCACCGTGGTTATGCATGAAATGAAAATACATCATGTTATCTATGCTTCTTTCAGGACCAAAACAACCGAGTAATGATATTGATGTTTATTTGGACCCATTGATCAAGGATTTGAAAATATTGTGGGATTCAGGTGTTACGTTGTATGATGCTTACAAAAATGAACATTTCACTTTGAAAGCCATGTTATACGGGATGATAAATGAATTTCTTCCTTATAGAAATTTGTCAGGATATAGCATTAAAGGAACTCAAGGGTTTCCCATTTGCAAACAAGGTACACAGTCAATTAGGTTGAAACATTCATCGAAAATCGTGTTTCTAGGACATCACAGATTTCTACCCCGACGACATAAGTACCGATCTTGGATGACATCATTTGACGGAAGTTTAGAAGAACGTACAGCACCGTCCCACTAACAGGTGATCAACTATTTGAGAGAGTAAAATATTTGGACAATACTTTTGGTAAACCATTTTTGAAAAACCTTACGAAAACTGGTTGGAAAAAGAGATCAGTTTTTTTTGAATTACCATACTGAAATTTTCTGTATGTCAGAAATTTTCTTGATGTTATGCATGTTAAAAAAATGTATGTGATACTGTCATCAGCACGTTGCTAAATGTAACAGGCAAAACAAAGGATGGAATTAAGGCTATATTGGACATGGTTGAGATGGGAATACGAGAAGAGTTGGCACCAATGAAGGGTGAAAATGAATATTTCTTCCTCCTGCTGCTTGCACTCTTTCTAGGCAGGAGAGATATCAGTTTTTCAACTTCTTGAATGATGTAAAGGTTCCAAAGGGGTATTCATCAAATATCAAGAACATTGTGTCAATGGGCGATTTAAAATTAAAGGGTCTTAAATCACATGACTACCATGTTTTGATGAAAGATCTAATTCCTATAGCTTTACGTTGCATTTTTTCCAAGAATGTACGCCATACATTAATGAAGATCTATTTCTTCTTCCAAGCTATATGCAGCAAAGTTATAGACCCAGCAAAATTGCCAACTATGGAAAGAGAAATTGTCGTCATATTATGTGAATTTGAAATGTTCTTCCCGCCGACATTTTTTGATTTGATAGTTCATTTGACGGTTCATTTGGTGAAAGAGATTCGACTATGTGGTTCTATACATTATAGATGGATGTACCCCATTGAATGGTATATGAAGATTTTGAAAGGGTATGTCAAAAACTGAAGTCATCCAAAGGGTTGTATTGCGGAGCAATATATTGTTGAGGAAGATTTTGAATTTTATACTGAATACCTATCTGGTGTGGAAATCATTGGACTACCAAAATCTCATCACACTGAGTGGCTTGAGGGTGAAGGAATTTATGGAAGAGAGGATGTCACAATCAATATTACAGATCGATAGTAGGCCCAGCTTTATATTTTTCATAACAGTTTTGACGTTGACTCATATGTTCAAACCCAAAAAGAAATTATTTGGCCTTTGAATCCTTCTAGGGATGAAAAATAGATATCAGATACACATAATCGACAGTTTATAGGATGGTTTTGAGACCATATTTTTAAGAAGTTAGATAAAAATTCAGACTCAATTTCAGAATGACTTCGATGGCTAGCCGAAGGAGCAAGTGTGTACGTATTATCTAAGAATTCTTATTCAGTTAATGGTTATACATTCTATACTAATGAACATGATGAAGATAGTACCATGCAGAATAGTGGGGTTACACTTGTGGTTGAGGCTATGCATGTTTCCGGTGCTAATGACAAAAATCCAATTTAAGCGAATATGTCATACTTTGGCATCATCAAACGAATATAGGAGTTGGATTATACAAAATTCAAAGTGCCGATTTTTCAATGAAAGTGGGTTGATAACAGGAGTGTTGTTAAAATAGATGAATTAGGATTTATGAATGTTGATTTTAGTATGGAAGGGGAGAAAGATGAACCATTTATAATGGAATCACAGGCAGTACAAGTATTTTATGTTTCAAACCCCGCAAACTGAAATTTGTTAATTTTTTTGTTATTGACCAAAACAAATGAAGGGTTAGATGAAAGTTCAACGGAGGTTGACCCAAAGGGACTTCACAATCATTTCGCAGTGGTCCCAATGTATACGACGTTTTGTATGTCAGAGGAGAGCACAATGAAGGGATTTACATAGTCGGTAGAGGAGTCAAATCTCTTCATCCTTTAAAGAAAAAAAAGAGAGTACAATAATCAGGTTATTTGTTTATTTTAACATACATTGTGTTACGTTAGGTTATTATCTGTTTGCTGTTTTTTTAATGTAATCTAAATTAAATATTAAACCACTTATGCAGATAATGACTTCTGCACCTGCTGATGCGCACAAAGAATATGTATTAAGAGTTGCAGGAAGGATTCAAAGAGGTTTCTGCACAATTTTAACGAAATATCATCTTAAAGATGCAGAAGGAAAAATCAAGCCACACCCACCTCCTCTTTACACACACTTGATATCCCAAGGAGTGTGGGATGCGTTTAGCAACCTTCGTGGGGAGTAGACTTTTTATGTACATTGTGTGGGGTAATACGTTATTTGAAGTTTTCTTGTATTCATCACTCTGATTGACAGTTTTTTATTTATGAAATAGCTACTGAGTGCTGAAAATAAAAAACGTGCAACAGAACCAGCGTACCCTTACCGTAAAGCAAGGATGGGGTACGCTGAACTTGAGAAAAAATTGGTACGTCTTTTTAATCTACCCTACTACTAGTATGTGACATAAAACAACACCATAACCATGTTTCTCTATTTATATGAAGATAGATGAATCGAAATCAAAAGCCATATCTATCCCACGCCATGTGCTATAGAAGGATGCTTGTGTAAATAAAGAGGGGATACTGATAGATGAAAACACACAAAAAGTGTGGGAAACATGTGTAAATATGACATAATATAAATTTTATTTTCTTTAAATCACTATTACATTACAATAACTACTTATTTTTCTATATTTTATATCTGACATAGTCACAAGAATCAAAAACAACCTCACCTCATGTAGACATACTTTCAGTAGCCTTGAAGTAGCCAGAACAGTATGGCCGCGTCAGAGGTGCGGGTTTTGGGGTGACACCCCGAACATATTTTCAAAAACAAAAACAAACGGAGGATCAAAATGAAAAAAATGGAAAATCTTCAAGAAAAATTATCTATTTTTCAAGAATAATTACAATACCAGAGAGATATCATAACAAAATTTATGGGGGAGAGGCAAAGATAATAAAAAAATCAACAACAACCCATGCGTGACGATCCCGCCCCACCCCCCACCATCTTTGAGGCGAGCCATTCCCCTAAAAACATGACTTAGATGAGGTAATCAATGTTTTAATAATTGTTTCTGTGAAATGTGATTTACATAGACACTGATACCTTTCCTGTACTAATATTCCATAGGGTGAAAATGACTGTGATTTATATTTATGAACTCCCAGATATCACCTTGTAGCGAGGGCTACGGTGTTCAATATGCAAAATGACATGCTACACAACAGACATATTCCAAAAGATCATATTAGAGTGTCAATTAACGTAGCTAATGATCCGAGTGTTGAGCTACCTATTCCAAATAACAATGACGACATTCATACGGTTGAACAAGCTGTTGGAACATTCATCGCATGGCTGACAGTTCTTGTAAAAAAAACATGTCGACAAAAAGGTATCCATTTCCAATTTATTTTTCAAGCTGGACATTTAACATTTAATGAAAAAAGGACTGAACCAATGAATGTTATTACATAATGACAAATCCTATGGGGTGAAATGAAATATCAGCTCAAAACTATCTCAAGGATCAACCAACCGATTGAAATGGTCTACTGAGAGCACCTTCACCCCACCCATTCTATATCCACAGTTAATATCATTGCAGGATCATGTGGATACAAAGTTGAAAGACGACAATAAATACACAGTTGATTTAGAAAAAGATATGTATGGAGAGGAAACATTAGATTTCATTAGTGCTAAAAATGTAAATGAACTCCTCAAGTATGAATGGCTAGGTGCCTCAGTTGTAAATGTATACATGATGTATGTTTTCATGATTTGATTTTACAAAAGACGATATACACTGATAATTATGACTAAATACATTTTATATTTATCATAGACATATATATGAAAAAAAATTGAAGGGATTTCCCCATGAACAAAAATTTGGACTCGTTAGTCCTCACACCACCTCTTCAAAAGACGAAATAGATTCTGATAAAGAGGCTGCAATAATTCCATCCCTACTCAAATCATTTGAAAAAAAAATTACGGATGATAGACTCTTTTTAATACCAATGATGCAGGGGTAAAACTCTACAATTTAATCATATCAACTATATTTTCATTTCTTTCTTTACTTATTCCTTTTTGTATTTTTAGGGAGCATTGGATGCTGATTGCAGTCAATTTGGATACTCTAAAGATTTATTTTCTAGATTCAACGCATGGATATCCAACAAACCGATCATGCATGATGGTGTTTGTTAATTTTTAGTACACTAGATATAACATTTTAAAACTAAACATCTAGTTATATAATTTATGTTATCTTTTAATGAGGATTATGTTATGATAGGGAGGTGCATCAATATCATCTAATGCATGGAATGAATCTAGGGAATAAGGATGAGAAAGCCTAAAGGATCTACTACTGGAAAAGTATCTGGGTATATATAATAAAATTTCACTATCCAAACACATATCAAAACAAATTACTTATTGTTTTGGATGTTTCTGCAGTGTCCAAAACAAACAAATGGAAAGGACTGTGGTTATTATGTTAGTAAATTTATGAAAGAGATCGTATTTCATCAACAAACTAGCATCCCTGATGAGGTATTTTCGAAAATAATTATGAGTTCATTTAAATTATTTATTAATACTTTGTTTATTTATATTTTTTCAGTACTACCATGACTATCGCAAAAACTCATATTCAGAAGATGATATACATGTGTTTAGAAACGAATGGGCAACATACCTGATGGAAGATTGTACACAAATAGGATAAAGGTGAATTCCTACTACTTATGTTATCTATATATGATCATTGATTATCCTCCAAACTTCTTTTGTGAATTGTGAATGCTCCGATGTATTGAAATCTTAATTTATTACTCAATGTTTTCTATCCCCAGATTCATATTATTGATCTTTGAACAAATCAATATTGCAGTAAGGCATGATGGTGTGCAGTGTGTATGGGGTGAATGAAGAAACCATTGAGTATCAAAAAAATCCATTTTCCAACAAACGATGGATAGAAACAACAAATATGGTCTATATCCACCATTTTTAGTTAGATATAGGTCCTAAATATAAATATTGCTGAAATTAAAGTAGAGGGATCAGATTCAACATGCAGAGATAGTATTTGAGCACATGTGTACCCCTTGGTTCATTTTTAAGAAATTTCAATGTTCTGTATCTCATTTGTTTGAACTTGTATTTGAGAACATGTGTTGTTGTTTGACTTGCACAATTATTTCTAGGTAGATGCATGAGATAATCGGTATCGTTGAAGGATTTTTTGGAACCAAAATATGTGTCTCAGGATAATTCAAGTAAGGGAAAGGTTGGTTGAGATGAAATCCAAGCTCAAACGACCAGTACATCATCAAAAGAATCAACCATGTGATGAACCATCATATAGAATCTGGTCCTTGTTATGTTTTGAGGTGTTTATGAAAGGTATGGGGAGTCTAATGAGCCCCATGGCCACCATAAATAATTTTTATAGACAGATCCACGTGTTTTTTGTGCCCCGTTCCTCTTTACAAGGATCACGCCATTCACATGGTCCATCTTAGCACGTATGTTCCATTCATCCCATTGCTACTCTTGGAAGAACCTGGGAATCTGACAATGCATAAGCCCCACAAAACCCATACTCATCCAACCAAGAGTATTCCTAGTGTGAAGGGAAGCTAACCATGGGTAATGCCCACACTATACCTCTTTTAAATATATGGGTTTTGATCCTTGTATTCTAAATAGGGTACGTAGGAAGCCACCATGAGGTTAAATCGCAACCAATGGTAAACCATGGTGACCCCCTCACTAGGGTACACATTCTCTTATTTTCCCTCCTATTTTTACCTTAGTGGAACCCGAATAAGTCTTCAAAATGAGAAACCTTACCTTTATGGGATGCACCACACTCGGGTCAGACCTCATTGGGCGTTTTGATCAATCTATCAGGTAAACATTCTAGGTGCTCCCTCCTAGAGATGTACCTACTTGATCCACCTTTATAAGTGTTTTGATCCACCCATTACATCTCTGTGAGACATTAAATCATGACCCTCTATCCTTGTGGGATTTTAAACTCATGGAATACCACAAGTTAAACATGGTTTTCCATTTCGTTGAGAATCCCTTTGACGATGATGAATACATGTGACCAATGTTCTAGTGTACATACATTCCACTGATTCCCAATGTGAATAATTTCCTAACCAAAGTATTATGCCCTAGAATGACCCTTTGTAATGTCCTGATATAATCATTGTAATTAACCATCATCCATAAAGAGATGGAACCAGGAACAAGTTTCACGAACAACGTCTTGTTCTATAAGGGAGAATCATACTAGGTAATGAATTCTGAGGAGGAATCCATGGATGGAATGAATGACATCCCATCACCCTGTTTCAATCAAGGAGAAGACATCTCTTTATAAGTGATAAATGTCACTCACCTTTGTAACGAATGAATGTGTGGTACAATGCACTGCCATCGAACGTCAACATGCTCCAGGAAACATGACCCTGCAGAAAGTGTCAAAAACATATGTCATGCTCAATCATACATGGCATCCCATTTTCTCATAGGGACCTCTCCAAAAACAAGATGTAAAATGAGGTTCCCTATAAAATACTATAGTAGAATTAAATCCATGTAAAAAGATAATCTCAATTAAAAATTTAATTTTGATTTTCTTATAATTTTTTTCATATAAAATGTATATAAATTGAGATTATTTAGTCATATAATTGATCAAACCCCATATTTAATTCTTCCATCGAGGGGTACATAAAAACCTAACCTAATATCCCACAATAATCTTTTCCCACTTCCACATTAGAACTGGAAGTAGTTGAAGAAAACTTGAAGGTCTCTAATGCTCGGATTTGATGTGTTGGTATGTATAATAATGAGATAAATTTTCATTGATATCTCATCTAATACATGGACACAAGAATATTCATGGTATATCATATAACATCTGATTAGTACATTGGTACACATCCAATGGGGAATTATGGAATTCCATAATAACAAAAAAAATCATCAAAAAAGGTACAATATACCAGTTCTAATAGGTGTTTCAGACATGTATTGGGGCTAGAGGGATGTAATTGGGTTTTGGGAGGATATCAAGGATGATTCGGGTAGTCATTCTATTGAAATGTAGTAGCATTAGTCTACTCATAGTGTGAAAAGGTAATTCGCATCATGAATGCATTTAATAGGGTGATAATGGTTGTGAATGGGGAAAAGGGGTCAAGTAAGGGTTTGGACCCAAAATATAGTGATGTCACTGCTTGGTCCATTTCATGTAACATTATTTAAAACTTATTTTTATGTGGGTGATGGGTTTATAAAGTATAAACCTCCTCAGGTTTCTTTGTTTTGGCACCAAGTTCTTAGGGGGTGTCCAAACCCCATTCCCCTCATTTCTTCCCCTTAGACCTGAGTGGATTATCGGTTGTTCGTAATTTCGAATCAATGTGGAATCTTCTCCTACATCTTACTTGCTTCTCTAACTTCTTTATCAAAGATTTTCATTCAGTTTTTAGGGTTCTAGGTGTAATTATTATACCATAGTATGGATAAATAATTGTTCTTCATGGGACTTTTATATATGACTCTTAGAGCATGTCTCAAAATTTCATAAACTAGTAATCAATCATTATTTGATGCAGATTATATTTTGTGGAAGATTTATTTATGGGTTTTAAAAAATTTAGGCTTAATTTGTCATAAATTTAGTAATATAGATTGGGTATTTAGTGCTTTCTAGGCTTAGGGGTGTGTCAGGAGTGGATCGCACCTACTTTCTCAGCATTCTGGCTTTTTTGGATTACACGATGAGTTTGGAGCCTATTATACCATACTGGATTTTTGGTTAAAATTAACTAATTATGTAATTTAATGTTGTTGGACATTAATACATGTGATCATGGACTCAGTTGTGGTTGGGATGAACTGAAGATAGTTTATTGGACTTATAGTTGAGGTAAGGGCATTGACCTAATTGTGTCTCTTGGTTAATTGGTTATTTTATGTTTTGTGCCTCACTAGTATAATTCCATTTAGAAACCCCATTCTTTATTTCATTATTGTATTAATAACATAATATTTTTTTCTTATGTAGGTGAAATCTTTTTCCTCAGTTCGAATGCTTTGTTCTGAAACCGCCGCCATGGACGACAATTTTTTAGAGCAGATGGATGCAAAAAGGATGGAACATAATTGTTTTTTAACTGTGTTGGATAATTGTAATTGTATACAAATTAAAAATTACTTGAAATGTATATAATAGTGTGTTGTTTTGTATTCATGATTTCAAGTAAATTTATGTAGCATTTTTTTTCTTCTGTGCTTTGTGTGTGGGTGTTTTTTGTGCTGTGTGCAGGTGTTGTTTGTGTTGTGGGCAGGTGCTGTAATTTGTCCAGGTTCTGTGCACGTTCTATGCAGTTTTTGGTTTTGTACAGGATATTTGGCCTTTATTAGCGCTAGTTAAGCGATGATAAATGGATAATATATCAGCGCTATTTTTAGCGCTGATAAAGGTAGTATTTATCACCGCTCAAAATAGTGCTGATAAAGGTAGTGTTTATCAGTGATATTTTTAGTGCTAATATATTATACATTTATCAGCGCTGATAAAGACTACCTTTATCAGCACTTGCTTAGAGTTGATAAAAAAGAACTTTTATCAGCGCTTTTTTTAGCACTGATAAAGGTGACCCTTTATCAGCGCTAGTTTTAGCGCAGAAAAAGAGGACCCCCTTTATCTTTGCCGAGATTAACAGCTCTTTTTTAGCACTGTTAAAGGCGGTTTTTAGCACTATTATAATCCATATTTGTAGTAGTGTGGTGGGTCTATTATCATAATCTCACACAATAGATATTTATAGGAATGAACTTCATGAGATGAATTCACATCCTATTATGAGTAATTGCACTTGACATTCATCATACTATTCTTACAATCATATAATTTTGAGAAATCATATAACAATATTTAAGAAAATCGTTATATAATTTCATGTTTTTCATCATTGTGTGGTACTACTGTAACCATTTCAATGTGATAGATACTATAATATATTATTACATAAAATTAATGGAGAATAATGAGAAATATATAAGAAGATATTTTATTAATATTAAATTATTTTAATATTCATTATAATAAAAGAAAATATTTTGTTTTATAAAACCAAATTCATTAGACTCGAACATGGAATAGACAAAACTCCTAATAACTTTTAGTTAACAGGTTCTATAATTATGATAACGTATTTATTGAGTTATGGATTTAGTTATTTTGCCACCCACATTGTCTTCCACGGTTACTATATTCACTATAATGTCAACAATATAATATAAATCCATCTATAAATGATATTTTTGATGTTTATTCTTCATCTTATGATGTGACATTTACTCCACTATAAGCTTCACTAGTGTAGTATTATCACAATAGAGCGAAATATGTTATTTACTAATCAAAAAAAATGTGATGTCCTTGGATGAAGTTTCATATAAAAACTACTTTCTTGGATACATTGAAATCCACAATATACTCAATCTCCACTTTAGAATAAGCATCCATGAATTGGTTTGAGCTCTTAAAGCTCACAACACCTCCATTGTTAATGATGATGCATTCTGACTATGATTTCAGATCATGTGATATATTTTTGAACTAGAATATGTATATCCCATGAAAACTAGTTTTATATTTCCTCCATAGACCATAAACATATCTTTAGTATGCCTTGGATACTTATGGATAGTCTTTACTACTGTCCAATGGATGTCACATGGGCCATATTGATATCTTTCTACCACACATAATGTATAAACAACATGTGACATTATACATAGCATAAAAAACATGACTGAACCAATTACTGACATGTATGAGATCCTTTTTATCCTTTACCTCTGATCAAGTGTCTCACGAAACATTTTCATAGAATAATGAATTCCATGTGACATTATGAATAATAACCTCTTAGAGTTTTCTATTATAAATATCTTCAATATCATGTAAATTTAACAACCTTTAATTAGAAAAAGGAACATATTATATCTATCATAATGTATTCTTATCCCCAAAATAATCACCGGTTCAACCAAGTTCTTCATTGAGAAGAATTTGTTCAACCAACCATTATTGAACTATAAGAATGGTATTTTTCTTATATTCAATTGTATGTCATCAACATACGCTATAATGAAAATAAACACACTCCCACTGAACTTCATGCAGCCATAAGGCTCACATTCATTCTTTATGAATCTACATTATCTTATGGACTCATCAAATTGAATGTTCCATGAACTAGATGATTTCTATAATCAATAAATGGATATTTTCAATTCCCAAAATGTGTTATTATCCTTTGGTTTCACAAACCCTTTGGGATAATTCATATAAAAACCATCTTAATGTTTCCTAATATGGGTAACTACTACACAAATTTCATATTCCTAGTTGGTTATTGGATTATTTTTATAAAATACTAATTGACCAACAATAAATTGGACTAGATATTCATATCATTTTATGTCAACAGACCATCCTATTCTATATTTATTTATAGAATCTATTCCTATTTAGACACTTGTGTATATTGAGTGATGATTTCATTGAAATGTATCTTGGTCAAACTATCATTTTTAGAGATATAGATCCTTTCATGAATGTTGGGATGTCTCTTATCCAAAAAAATATTAGCTAAAGGTTTCTATAGGTATTATCCTCTAGTTTTATTACTATATTATATTTTGATACATATATTTCCTTTATCTTCACGTTTTTTCCTAGAAGGTTCCTTAAAAAAATCTTTGTAACCCCATAGTCATAAATTAAACACCTATTTCTTTCCACGCCAAATATCACATGGGATACCGTTGTTCTATTTAGTTGGATCATAGTATAATTGGTGTCACACTATCTATAATATGTATCCTCAAAGGATAATTTAATACATTAATGAATCATCATTGATATATCTATGTTGCACATGGTGTATTTTCTCCCTTAACATACACCATTCTTATTTACATGAATAAAGAGTAGCGAGTTGGGATAATATCACAAGCCACCATATATAATCAATGAATTATTGTTTAGGATATTATCTACCATTTAATGAGAGTATATTCTCTATCTTATTTACAAGATCATTATCTACTTCAACATTATCTTCCCTGATTCTATCCAAGGAATAATTTTATACCACATTAAGTTAAAATATCCATATCTAAAAATTTCATCTATAAAATTTATAATGTATGAGTATTATCCTCTAGATTAAGTTGGAAATTTTCCCCAAAAATTGTATAGTCCAATTCATGACTTTATATGTCCCTTTTACCTTTTCAACTAAATAAGGGTTTTTGTAAATATTCATTCAAAACCAGAATAACATAAACCATGTTTTTTTATTTCAAATGTATCCAAATATTTTTTCTAGTGTAAAATGGTAAATATTTTTTCATTTTTATGACCAATATAGTGATCCCACAATTGGGTGAGGTAAAAATAATGAGAATAATTTTCATTAAAGTTTTTTAATAAATGGCTTGTGTAATCCAACAAGTAAATACTTTTTTTAAAATATTACTTAACATAAATAATGATATCATTATAAAATAGGAAAAAACCATCTGAAAATTTGAAAATAAATCCATCTGCATCATTTTTGGAAACATAAATATTTTATTTAGTAACCTAAGTCAAAAAATAACAATATTTTTTAAAAAATATCATTCCCATTAGAAATATGATATGATAGTCTCCAATGGCCATAATAGTAATTATTCCTCTATTAGCTACTCCTAGATCATTCTCACCTTGGAAAATTCTACAAAATATAATTTTTTATTATTTTTGAATACATATTTGAGCACCACATTCTATATCTACTAATAAATTTTTAGTAATAGAAACACTAATTTCAATAAAAAACACACCCAAAGATTCCCCTTGCTTCTTTACCTTGTTGTTAACTTTTTTCTAGTGTCTATTTTCTTTTACATGAATAAAGTTTCAATTTTCCCTTTCATTACACTATATACAACTATTATTTGAATGGTATTGTGAAGAAGCATTGGACATAATTATATTTATAGATATCTTCACTTTATTTTCCAATTATTCATCATAAGGATGATTTTTTTTTAAGCTTCATATCTTTACAAAAAATGATAAGTATATTGTTTTTAATGACGAAATTAATATTACAATATGAGAAGCTCCATGGGAGTGATTCTAGAATTAGAATGATGTACAATTCATCTGGTAGATTAACCCATATAACCTTTAATCATTAAATTTATCCAATAGGTATGACAATGAGTAGCCCATTAGATGCACCCTTAGACATGACCATCGAAATTAATGTCAGAGAGAATGTATTGAATTGCATATATTCCAAATAACTTTTATGTTTATAGTTTTATAAAATTATGAAAAAATATTAAATAAAAAAACTCATGTGTTATTAAACTAATAGTCAATTTAACCAATATATAAGAAACATACTAATAAAAAACAAGTCTATGAAAAACCCCACTAATTCTCCATATAAGATACTTTTAGACATTTTATATATTTTTTAATATCATAACTTATGGAAATTGAAACATAAGAATGTGGGGATATTTGATTATCATTATGGGTAACCATAGGTATTAAAACTCAATATCATAAGTGGGTATAAGATGAGATAGTGAGTTTAATTAACATACATAAGAAATTTATACCCAAAAAATCACAAATTATAAATCATCACATAACTTAAGAATACATCATAAAAATTACATATATCATATAAACAAGGATTACTTTATAATTGTGGAATATACATAATAATATAAATAAAAAGATAGTGTATTAGGTTTCATTACCTATTTACCTTATTTTGATTAGGATTTACTTCTATTTTCCCATAGTTGATTAGGCATCACTATCTTTATTACCATAGTGGATCAAACATCATAACCTATGGATATTTTGGATTGTCCACCACAACATGTTTCACCAATATATCATGAGACTTAATGCTTAAACCAATGCATTGGTGGGAGACATAGGGACAAACCATTGCATAAATATTAACCATACATTTGAGTTCAATAAGAAAACAACAAACCATCACATCATTAAAACCTATAAATAAGAATAATTTTTATAAATCACTCCACTAAAAATCATTAACATTTTATAATATAAAGTACCCATAGAAAGAAAATAGTATTAATTTAATAAATAAAAGAGATCCAAGGAAATAAAATGATTGTCATCTCCTTTTATAATGGATTTACATAACTACATCCTTGAAAATTTCATCAAAAGTTATAACATGATAAACAAATGGAAAATAAATAGGTATCCAATGATGTCATGTACATTCTAGTTAAATACCACTGAATCAAGATAATAAGGAATAATATATTTGCACTATATAGATGTTGGTTATATGGTTATGATAATATGTTTTCCTAATCAAAAAATACATGATATATAGGAGAACACCCTTATATCAATGGAATCATAAATAGTGTATTCACAGAGGGAAGGAATATAAGAATAATTAATGTTATACATCAAAATTGATTAAATAAGATAAAAGTACTCATAAATAATTTTTCCAAAATAAATTGAAATTACCTAAACCATAAAGATAAAGAAAGTGGATGATAAAATTTTAAATACATCCATGATAAAGAATAAGATTTTTCAAAGTAATATTTCTTAGATGAAATACAATTTTAAAGAGTTGAAGAAAAATCACATTTGAAATAAGAAATATCCTTGATCGTTTGAAATTATTTTAGAATAAATATTTTATAAAACCTGGATAAAATTAATATGTTAATAAATCATGAAACAATTATGTAAAATATCATATAAAATTAAAAGGATATGCTATGATGTTCTCTAATGTAAAATATTAACATATATTTTTATAATAATTTTTCAAAATATTTGTACAAGGAAAATGTTAAGAATCACATGATTATGTTATTTCCAAAAAGGTAAAGGGAAGACATTTAAATAACATTTAAAATAGAAAAATATAATTTTATAAATTATTCCTTTAAAATTGATAATGATTATAAAATAAATTTATGTTGGAAGATAAAATATTTTATTTTGAAATGACATGGATCCCCTTTTATTTAATAGTATAAAATACCAACATTTGAAAACCCACATATTAAAAAGTGTCCTATATTATCCTTTTAAAAGTGTTAAAGGGAAGTATTAGAATCATTGAAAATAATCCATATTAACTTTCCAAAAAATATATTAGAAAAATATTTTGAAAGATTTTCTGTACATGGATGAAAAGATTAATTGGTAATAATGGGATTTATTCATAACATCATTATATTTTTATTTTAGAAATTATTTATCAACGAAATGGTAATTGATGAGGAGAAGTAATTTTCAAATAGAATAAAATGAAATAACATATATAATAGTTGAATGGTAGGGTCAGATGATTTTTTAAGATTATATTCAAGTATGAAACACTATGAGATATGGTATCATAATTTGAGTTGATGAAACAATTTCATAATTGGTAATGTATGAAGCAAAGGATCATAAGATGATGATCATAATATTGACATTAAAATATCATAAGATAGAATATATCTTCCTATGGGATAAAAATTAGGAATTTAATATACCATATAAAATAAATTTTTGTGAACAATCTGAAACATGTCCATGGAGTTGAGAATGAGACAAAGAAACCCTTACTATGTTTCCCCGTATATTAAAAATCACGCTATAATAATTTATAAAAAACATAAATATCTATATCACCAATGTTACATCATTTTTTAAATACATAATATTTTATAAAATTAATTTAGAATTATTCTATACAAGTATATTAGTTTAGTTATTATTGATTCATAATATCGAGTTGGAGAAATTGTGATTGTCTTGAACTAGTATAATATTAATGTTATTATTAATCATTATTGTGGAAAATTTAAAAATTAAAAGATCATGAATGGTACTATAATTCATATTTTTTTTATTTATAATGTTATAATTTTATTTCATATTTTTTTTTTTGAAGACAAAGATACTGAAAATCTTGTTTTAGTAATTTAAAACAAACAAATGATGTCTTCTTAATTACTGAGTAAAATTTTATATTACCATTCTAGAACAAAAAAATAATTATTTACTAATTAAAAACGTATTATTTTTCCAAATCCATCCTTGATATAAATTTATATTATTATTCTTAAAGGTTGTTAAAATGGTCCTAAAAGAACATGCTATAATATTTTTGTAAGTATGGATACAAAAGAAATTATTTTGATAAAATATCATTATCAAAAAAGTGTAATGAAATTATTTATATGTCTTTAAAGAAATAGTTCATAATTGTAATGAGTTATAAGATGGTAAATAAAAATAATGTTGTCACATGTAAAAAAAATTATTTTCCCCGTGTAAAGTTATTTTAAGGTGGTTATATTTACAATGACCTATTTTTTATAATATTAGTTATTGAATTCATAATTGATATTTACATAATATAAATCATTGAATAAATAACATATCTATTAATTAAACCCATTTATAGAACCATCCTATAATGGTGGGGATAAAACAAAAAAGGTTACTTTCTTGGAGGTTCTAGTTCTCACAAATTCATGATAAACATTTTCAATTTTTTGATTGAATGAGATGAGAATAGATTGTAGTTATACCATTAATATAATAAAATTTTTAGAATATTATTTAAACTAATTTCATTAAATAAATATGGTTCGAATGGATTGTAGGATGGTGTATAGGAAGGAATTGGAATGAAAGTAAAATGGTAGTTAATACTTACGTTGATAATTTGAATATTCTCTTGAAAAATCATTTGTAAATGAAGGAATTGAGGAACTCTATTGAGGATAGTATCTCCTAAATGTGTATAAGAACTATAAATAATATTTTTAAAGGAAAATATAAGTACTTTTTTATTATAATGAAAATGATATAGAGAGAATATAGGATGGATCACACTAGAAGGTATACCCTCATTCCAAGAAGACATCAAGGATCATAATCAATTGGTAGAAAAAATCACAACAGTCATACAATTATGATTCATAGTTAATGGGTCCATGGGACCTGGTAACCATGGTTGTATTAAGGTAATAAGTTAATTTGGAATATTTTTATGGGATTTTCTATCGTTAATAGACTAACACAGGTCATCTTGGCCAGAAATAAGTTGAGTGTGACAACCCAACGCCTTCATCCAATAGGATATGTCATGGAAGCTAATGCAGAGTAGGAATATCCCACAAATGGAAGTCATTATCATTTTTATATAAACACAAACAAACAACTACATGCCTAAACAAGGTTTAAATGTAAAAAACAATACTAATATCAATGAAATAATAGATTTATACCCCACAATTAGAGTATGAAAAAAGTTTTAAAAGAGATAAATGGGGATAAATACAATCCCACCTAAAAATAGTAAAATTTTCCAACCTAATTAGAATTAGTGGACACCTATTAAATGTAAAAACTAGAATGAACCCCAGTACCTCTTGTACAATAGATTCATCGCATACTACTGGCCCTCCAAGGCCTCTTTGAAAATTTCCATCATTATTATAACACCTAACATGTGTTGGAAGAAGACAAATAGGGGTTATTACAACAATACACAGTAGGACACCACAGAAAGAACAAACATAAAGCATCAAGAGCATTTATCTCAAATATACAAGTATGTCATTCATGAAATGTGGCATAACTATAATCATGAATAACCCTTGAATTACATATCATGGACACATAATTTCAAGAATGTTTTAACCAATAATATCATCCACAATATTCTTCTAGATGCTTTTAAGGTAATGCTCACCCGGTACATTAAACTGAATGAGCCATGGTGACCCCGATGGTGGTTACCCAAGATTTCGTTGATGTTGGGTCTCAAAAAAAAGATACTTTTTGGGACTCAGATGATCTCAACACCTAGATAGTTCAAGGAAGGTGTAGAGCCAGGCTATTCCTGACCACCCAAAATTTATTAAAAAAAAAGATACAAAACATACAAGGGAGGGGAGGGGTCAAACAACCCAAACCCAAAAACCCTTAACAACCACAAAATACTAAAAAAAGGGAACCCCCCCCCCAAAAAAAGAAATAGGTCAATAAAAATCTCCACCAATGTCAGAAATAGAACCTGTTCCATAAGGGTCACGCTCTGCACCGTATGCAGAAGTCACGTCATCAAAGAAGAAGTCAGAGTCATCGCCTGTATCTATAGAATCACATCATGACTCAAAATCCTCAGTATGTTTGAGGAGTGCCAGGTGCTCCTCCC
The DNA here is from genome assembly GCA_963277665.1 of Viscum album. Taxonomy (NCBI): domain Eukaryota; kingdom Viridiplantae; phylum Streptophyta; class Magnoliopsida; order Santalales; family Viscaceae; genus Viscum; species Viscum album. The sequence continues at coordinate 785,396,147 of OY728163.1, read as the reverse complement.
TACGCTTTCCTTGCTCCGATGTGCGCTGTGACTGCTCCCATTTAATATATTTGACTTTCATTTTGGACGCCTTTGATGACGCCCCAGAAGCCATGGGTCAGGGAGTAGCGGAGTAATCTCTCTTTATCCTTCTCTTTGAGGGAGAAGAGGTGGAACCATCATCCTGCTTTTTTGTCTCCCTACAAACACCTGTAATTTGTCCAGGTTCTGTGCTGGTTCTGGGTAGGTTTTGGTGTTTCACAGGATCTTTGGCCTTTATTAGCGCTAGTTAAGCGATGATAAAGGGATAATATATCAGCACTATTTTGAGTGCTGATAAAGCTAGTTTTTATCACCGCTCAAAATAGCATTGATAAAGGTAGTGTTTATCAGGGATATTTTTAGCACTGAAATATTATACATTTATCAGCACTGAAAATAGCGCTGATAAAGACTACCTTTATCAGCACTTTCTTAGCGCTGATAAAGGAAAACTTTTATCAGTGCTTTTTGAGTGCTGATAAAGGTGACCCTTTATCAGCGCTAGTTTTAACGCTGAAAAAGGGACCCCCCTTTATCTTCGCCGAGATTAACAACGCTTTTTTAGCGCTGTAAAATGCGGTTTTTAGCGCTATTATAATCCATATTTGTAGTAGTGTGGTGGGTCTATTATCATAATCTCACACAATAGATATTTATAGGAATGAACTTTATGAGATGAATTCACATCCTATTATGAGTAATTGCACTTGACATTCATCATACTATTCTTACAATCATATAATTTTATGAAATAATATAACAATATTTAAGAAAATAGTTATATAATTTCATGGTTTTCATCTTTGTGTGGTACTCTTGTAACCATTTCAATGTGATAGATACTATAATATATTATTACATAAAATTAATGGAAAATAATTTGAAATATATAAGAATATATTTTATTAATATTAAATTATTTTAATATTCATTATAATAAAAAATATTTTTTTTATAAAACCAAATTCATTAGACTTGAACTTGGAATAGAGAAAACAGCTAATAACTTTTAGTTCACAGGTTCTATAATTTTGATAACGTATTTATTGAGTTATGGATTTACTTATTTGGCCACCCACATTGTCTTACATGGTTACTATATTCACTATAATGTCAACAATCTGATAGAAATCCATCTATAAATGATATTTTTGATGTTTATTCTTCATCTTATGATGTGAAATTTACTCCACTATAAGCTCCACTAGTGTAATTATCACAATAGAGTGCAATATGTTATTTACTACTCAACAAAATGTGATGTCCTTGGATGAAGTTTCATATAAAAACTACATTCTTGGATACATTGAAATCCACAATATACTCAATCTCCACTTTAGAATAAGCATCCATGAATTGGTTTGATCTCTTAAAGCTCACAACACCTCCATTGTTCATGATGATGCATTTTGACTGTGATTTCAGATCATGTGATATATTTTTGAACCAGAATATGTATATCCCATAAAAACTAGTTTTATATTTCCTCCATAACCATAAACATATCTTTAGTATGCCTTGGATACTTATGGATAGTCTTTACTACTGTCTAATGGATGTCACATGGGCCATATTGATATCTTTCTACCACACATAATGTATAAACAACATGTGACATTGTACATAGTATAAAAAACATGACTGAACCAATTACTAACATGTATGAGATCCTTTTTATCCTTTACCTCTAATCAAGTGTCTCACGAAACATTTTCATAGAATAATGAATTCCATGTGACATTATGAATAATAACCTCTTAGATTTTTCTATTATAAATATCTTCAATATCATGTAAATTTAACAACCTTTAATTAGAAAAAGAAACATATTATATCTATCATAATGTATTCTTATCCCCAAAATAATAACTGGTTCAACTAAGTTCTTCATTGAGAATAATTTGTTCAACCAACCATTATTGAACTATAAGAATGGTATTTTTATTATATTCAGTTGTATGTCATCGAAATACGCTATAATGAAAATAAACACACTCCCACTAAACTTCATGCAGCCATAAGTCCCACATTCATTCTTTATGAATCTACATTATCTTATGGACTCATCAAATTGAATTTTCCATGAACTGGATGATTTCTATAATCAATAAATTAATCTTTTCAATTCCTAAAATGTGATATCATCCTTTGGTTTCACAAACCCTTTGGGATCATTAATATAAAAACCATATTAATGTTTCCTAATATTGGAAACTGCTACACAAATTTCATATTCCTAGTTGGTTATTGGATTATTTTTATAAACTACTAATTAACCAACAATAAATTTGACTAGATATTCATATCATTTAATGTAAACAGACCATCCTCTTATATAGTTATTTATAGAATCTATTCCTATTCAGACTCTTGTGTATATTGAGTTATGATTTCATTGAAATATATCTTGTTCAAACTATCATTTTTAGAGATATGGATCCTTTTATGAATGTTGGGATGTATGTTAACCAAAAAATTAATATCTAAAGGTTTCTATAGGTATTATCCTCTAGTTTTATTACTATATCATATTTTGATACACATAGTTCCTTTATCTGCATGTTTTTTCCGAGAAGGTTCCTTAAAAAATCTTCGTAACCCCATAGTCATAAATTGAACACCTATTTCTCTCCAGGACAAATATCACATGGGATACCATTTTTCTCTTTAGTTGGATCATAGTATAATTGGTGTCACACTATCTATAATATGTATCCTCAAAGGATAATTTAATACATTAATGAATCATCATTGATATATCTATGTTGAACATGGTTTAGTTTCTCCATTAACATACACTATTTATATTTACATGAATAAAGAGTAGCGAGTTGGGATAATATCACAAGCCACCATATATAATCAATGAATTATTTTTTAGGATATTAACCACCATTTAATGAGAGTATATTCTTTATCTTATTTACAAGATCATTATCTACTTCAACATTATCTTCCCTGATTCTATCCAAGGAATAATTTTATACCACATTAAGTTGAAATATCCATATCTAAAAATTTCATCTATAAAATTTATAATGTATGAGTACTATCCTCTAGATTAAGTTGGAAAGTTTCCCCAAAAATTTTATAGTCCGATTCATGAAGTTATATGTCCCATTTACCTTTTCAACTAAATAAGTGTTTTTGTAAATATTCATTCAAAAATAGAATAACATAAACCATGTTTTTTTATTTCAAATGAATCCAAATATTTTTTCTAGTGTAAAATGGTAAATATTTTTTCATTTTTATGACCAATATAGTGATCCCACAATTGGGTGAGGTAAAAATAATGAGAAAAAATTTCATTAAAGTTTTTTAATAAATGGTTTGTGTAATCCAACAAGTAAATAATTTTTTTTAAATATTCCTTAACATAAATAATGATATCATTATAAAATAGGAAACAACCATCTGAAAATTTGAAAATAAATCCATCTACGTCATTTTTAGACACATAAATAATGTATTTAGTAACCTAAGTCAAAAAATAACAATATTTTTTAAAAAATATCATTCCCATTAGAAATATGATGTGTTAGTCTCCAATGGCCATAATAGTAATTATTCCTCTATTAGCTACTCCTAGATCATTCTCACCTTGGAAAATTCTACAAAATATAATTTTTATTATATTTGAATACATATGTGAGCACCACATGCTATATATACTAATACATTTTTAGTAATAGAAACATTAAATTCAATAAAAAACTCACCCAAATATTCCCCTTGCTTCTTTACCTTGTTGTTAACTTTTTTCTAGTGTCTATTTTTTCACATGAATAAAGTTGAACTTTTCTCTTTCATTCCACTATATACCACTATTATTTTAATGGTATTGTGAAGAAGGGTTGGACATAATGATATTTATAGATATCTTCACTTTATTTTCCAATTATTCATCATAAGGATGATTTTTTTCAAGCTTCATATCTTTACAAACAATGATAAGTATATTGTTTGTAATGATGAAATTAATATTACAATATGAGAAGCTCCATGGGAGTGATGCTGGAATTAGAACGATGTACAATTCATATGGTATATTAACCCATAGAACCTTTAATCATTAAATTTATCCAATATGTATGACAATGCGTAGCCCATTAGATGCACCCTTAGACATGACCATAGAAATTAATGTCAGAGAGAATGTATTGAATTGCATATATTGCAATTTATAGTTTTATAAAATTATGAAAAAATGTTAAATAAAAAAACTCATGTGTTATTAATCTAATAGTCAATTTAACAAATATATAAGAAACATACTAATAAAAAACAAGTCTAGGAAAAACCCCACTAATTCTCCATATAAGATACTCTTAGACATTTTATATATTTTTTAATATCATAACCTATGGAAATTGAAACATAAGAATGTGGGGATCTTTGATTATCATTATGGGTAACCACAGGTATTCAAACTCAATATCATAAGTGGGTATAAGATGAGATAGTGTGTTTAATTAGGATACATAATAAATTTACACCCAAAAAATAAAAAATTATAAATCATCACATAACATAAGAATAGATCATAAAAAATCCATATATCTTATAAACAAGGATTACTTTATAATTGTGGAACATACATAATAATATAAATAAAAAGATAGTGTATTAGGTTTTATTACCTATTTACCTTATTTTGATTAGGCTTTACTCCTATTTTCCCTTAGTTGATTGGGCATCACTATCTTTCTTACCATAGTGAATCAAACATCATAACCTATGGATATTTTGGATTGTCCACCACAACATGTTTCACCAATATATCGTGAGACTTAATGCTTAAACCAATGCATTGGTGGGAGACATAGGGACAAACCATTACATAAATATTAACCATACATTTGAGTTCAATAAGAAAACAACAAACCATCACATCATTAAAACCTATAAATAAGAATATTTTTTATAAATAACTCCACTAAAAATCATTAACATTTTATAATATAAAGTACCCATGGAAAGAAAATAGTATTAATTTAATAAATAAAAGAGATCCAAGGAAATAAAATTATTTTCATCTCCTTTTCTAATGTATTTACATAACTACATCCTTGAAAATTTCATCAAAAGTTATAACATGATAAACTCATGGAAAATAAATGGGTATCCAATGATGTCATTTACATTCTAGGTAAATACCACTGAATCAAGATAATAAAGAATATTATATTTGCACTATATAGATGATGGTTATGTGGTTATGATAATATTTGTTCCTAATAAAATGATACAAGATATATAGGAGAACACCCTTATATCAATGGAATCATAAATAGTGTATTCACAGAGGGAAGGAATATAAGAATAATTACTGTTATACATCGAAATTGATTAGATAAGATAAAAGTACTGATAAATAATTTTTCCAAAATAAATTGAAATTACCTAAGCCATACAGATAAATAAAGTGGATTATAAAATTTTAAATACATCCATGATAAAGAATAAGATTTGTCAAAGTAAAATTTCTTAGATGAAATACAATTTTAAAGAGTTCAAGAAAAATCACATTTGAAATAAGAAATATCCTTGATCGTTTGAAATTATTTTAGAATAAATATTTTATAAAACCTGGATAAAATTAATATATTAATAAATCATGAAAAAAATATGTAAAATATCATATAAAATGAAAATGAGATGGTATGATGTTCTCAAATGTAAGATATTAACGGATATTTTTATAATAATTTTTCAAAATATTTGTACAAGGAAAATGTTAAGAATCACATGATTATGTTATTTCCAAAAAGGTAAAGGGTAGACATTTAAAGAACATTTACCATAGAAAAATATAATTTTATTAATTATTCATTTAAAATTGATAATTATTATAAAATAAATTTATGTTGGAAGATAAAATATTTTATTTTGAAATGAAATGGAGCCACTTTTATTTAATAGTATGAAATACCAACATTTGAAAAACCACATCTTAAAAAGTGTCCTATATTATCCTTTTAGAAGTGTTAAAGGGAAGTATTAGAATCATTGAAAATAATCCATATTAACTTTCCAAAAAATAGATTAGAAAAATATTGTGAAAGAATTTATGTACATGGATGAAAAGATTAATTGGTAATAATGGGATTTATTCATAACATCATTATATTTTTATTTTAGAAATTATTTTTCAATGAAATGGTAATTGATGAGGAGAAGTAATTTTAAAAGAGAATAAAATGAAATAACATATATAATAGTTGAATGGTAGGGTCAGATGATATTTGAAGATTATATTCAAGTATGAAACACTATAAGATATGGTATCCGAATTTGAGTTGATGAAACAATTCTATAATTGGTAATGTATGAAGCAAAGGATCATAAGAGGATGATCATAATATTGACATTAAAATATAATAAGATATAATATATCTTCCTATGGGATAAAAAGTTGGAATTGAATATACAATATAAAATAAATTATTGTGAACAATCTCAAACATGTCCATGGAGTTGAGAATGAGACAAAGAAACCCTTACTATGTTTCCCCGTATATTAAAATTCACTCTATAATAATGTATAAAAAACATAAATATCTAGATCACCAATGTTATATAGTTTTTTAAATACATAATATTTTATAAAATTAATTTATAATTATTCTATACAAGTATATTAGTTTATTTATTTTTGATTCATAATATTGAGTTGGAGAAATTGTGATTGTATTGAACTAGTTTAATATTAATGTTATTGCTAATCATTATTGTGGAAAATGTAAAAATTAAAATATCATGAATGGTACTATAATTCATATTTTTTTATTTATAATCTTATAATTTTATTTCATATTTTTTTTTATTCGTGAAGACAAAGATACTGAAAATCTTGTTTTAGTAATTTAAAACAAACAAATGATGTCTTCTTAATTACTGAGTAAGAAATTTATATTACCATTCTAGAACAAAAAAATAATTATTTACTAATTAAAAACATATTATGTTTCCAAATCCATCCTTGATATAAATTTATATTATTGTTCTTGAAGGTTGTTAAACTGCTCTTAAAAGAACATGCTATAATATTTGTGTAAGTATGGATACAGAAGAAATTATTTTGATAAAATATCATTATCAAAAAAGTGTAATGAAATTATTTATATATCGTTAAATAAATTGTTCATAATTGTAATGAGTTATAAGATGATGGTAATTAAAAATAATGTTGTCACATGTAAAAAAAATTATTTTCCCCGTGTAAAGTTATTTTAAGGCGGTTATATTTACAATGACCTATTTTTTATAATATTAATTATTTAATTCATAATTGATATTTACATAATATAAATCATTGAATAAATAACATATCTATTAATTAAACCCATTTATAGAACCATCCTATAATTGTGGGGATAAAACACAAAATGTGACTTTCTTGGAGGTTCTAGTCCGCACAAATTCATGATAAATATTTTCAATTTTTTGATTGAATGAGATGAGAATAGATTGTCGTTATACCATTAATATAATAAAATTTTTGGAATATTATTTAAACTAATTTCATTATATAAATATGGTTCGAATGGATTGTAGGATGGTGTATAGGAAGGATTTGGAAAGAAAGTAAAATGGTAGTTAATACTTACATTGATAATTTGGATATTCTCTTGAAAAATCATTTGTAAATGAAGGACTTTAGGAACTCTATTGAGGATAGTGGCTCCTAAATGTGTATAAGATCTATAAATAATATTTTTAAAGGAAAATGTAAGTAACTTTTTATTAAAATGAAAAAGATATAGAGAGAATATAATGACCCATACTTTACATACATTGTTAGTACTTCAAAATTGAAGTACACTTATTACAACATATAACAAAACCATGAAAGGACCGTATAGGTATAGTGTCTTTAGAAACTGGGAAACATAAAAAACTGGTTTGTAAAGCGTCTACACTGTCACCCATTTATTTCATCATATATATAGTCCCTTTTGGCATATCTTACTTAATAACCTTCTTCCTGGCCTAGGGAAAGAAAACATACAAAAGGGTGAGCTCAAATGCTCAGTAAGGGTAAACAAAAGAAATATCAATCACATCATATTCATAATAACATAACATTTTGGAAATCTTACCCTGCAAAAGAGATCATAATTTCATAACATGGAATAAATCATGGCAGTGAAATGTAATCACAATAATCGTAACTTAAAACATGAATCTTTGTGGCATACACACATAATCATATAGAATCATTTCTTATTAGTCAAGACTCGTTGCCAAGACTATCTTAGTGGACAAAGTCCATTTCTGAACCGAGTTCATTCCTCGTTTCAGTCCTTTTTCACTGAACTGATTTAACCTTCCATTCCAGCCATGTCTATATCATGAGATTTAAAATCTTTACCCAATGCATTGGACGGAGATATAGGTCCCACCCATCTCATAATGATACCATTATTATGTGTCCTACAAAATCATAAACCATACATCATAGCATAACCCATGTAATAAAAATGGGATTCTTAAACATTGTGACATCATAAAATAATTTATATAAGATAAAGGAATTCATAAAAATAATTCCATCACAACATAATCAAATCAATGTAATAATAAGTATATAAACATAACCCTTTATTATCTTATATGGAAAATAATTTTGATAAAACACTTGAACTCCATTCTTGAGGAAAATATCCTTTCTACTTCAAAAACACTTTTCCTTTCTTAACATGTCATACAATTCTAAACTAAAAGAAGTTGATTAAAAATAAACTTGAAAAATTGTAAAGGAAGCTTCTTGGAAATAATTTTTTAAAAATCCATTCATGTCGTATAAGTTAAAAAAACATTCTTCTCGTACTTTTGTCGAAAAAGTCAAAATGTACCTCGTATGAAAAACAACAAAAGATTCCTTTCATATCTTTTACTAAAAACTCACCGAAGGGTAAAATTGGATTTAAAAAATTGTAGGTTGATGGAAATAATATTTCATATTTAGGAAACATGTATGTGGATGATAAAATACACCCCAGTAAGTTCCAAAGTATAAACAATCTCAGATAAAAATGAGATTGTGATATTTCCCTTACCTTAGGTCTGATTTGCTTCGTAAGTGTCTGAACCTCCTGTATAATGATTTAAATAATGTCATTGACTTATTCCAGAATCATAATAATTGTTATTATATCATATATGGTCATATTCTTAGCTTATTATTAGTAATATTTCATTGCTACTTGTTATTCGGGTGTTTATTACTTTTTGTTCTTATGCGTGTTTTGTCGAATAAATTCTTATTATTATTTTTAGGTTATAGATACCTCATTTCCAGAATGGTATTAGTGTAATATATATCATATTTATTCACTCAATTCATTTATGTAATCATTATGCAATGAAAATCATGTAGAACGAGTCGCATTACATCGTGGAGACGGTATTCCGTACGTACGCACGAGTGATGATATCGTTCCCATGATCGTGGAATTGTATTGGATTGTATGTATACTATTTCAGAATCAATATAAATTTACAATAATCATATATATTCATTATTTACACCATTATACCCATCCAAGTAAGTAAAATAGATTACACCACGGCGTGGAGACGGTATTCCGTACGTACGCACGCGCGGTGATTTCGTTTTCCGTAGGATGGATAGATGGTGAAATAGGGTTGTTTCATACTTATAATAACATATCAGTATATGATTTATTCTTATTTTATTAATTCATAATGAAACAACTAAATAAGAATAAGTGGAATAAGAAATAAAGTTGAAAGAATCGGTAACAGACATTACCTCTTCTTTGAAGCGCTTCTTTGAGACCTCCTTTTAGGGCACTAAAATTGGTCATTGAAGAAGACCAGGACCTCTAGGATGTTTCTAGGGAAGTGGAGAGGATAAATAGGCAGGTTTTAGCCAGTATTTAAGGCTCAATGTGGTGTGAGGAAGAGAGGGAGGAGGTGCCCTTTTATAAGGGAGGAGAGGGGCTCCTTTGGAAAAACTAAAAATATTATTTTATTAGAAAGCCATATTCGGTTTTAAATAGCTCCAAATTGATTTATTTTGAATATAAGGTGGGTATGGGTAGAAATACTCTCATACAATAGAATTTTGACGAGTTTAGTTTACTATTTTAACCTTATCATTTAGATTTAACTTTAAGTTAGATAATTTTTCTTTTACCGTGTCTTTTTCTGTTCTTACACTATAAGGTTAATAAACTTACTATAACAAGCCAAAAGAACCCCAAGTTGTTTATTATTAATATATAAAACCTTATATAAGTCATTTATATGAACCTTAGATTTTTATGAATAAAATAACAATTAATAATATAATATTTGTTTTAAAAACTATTTTATGTCAATTTTGACACTATTTAGTAATTGATTTTTGTAAAAAACATAACAGAAATATTAATTAGAAAAAAGTTAATTAAATAAATACTAACATGTCATATTAACCTAGAAAATTATTTTAATTCATAAAAAGTCTCAAATTACATTTATTTTGGTATTTATAACATCAATTATGTCAATATTTCATTAATAAGATAATTACTGCATCATCTTTGTGTCATATATAATTTAAATTATTTAATGTATAAAAATTACAAATAAAATACCATTATGTAGGAAATATTTTTATCTTTCTAATGAATATTTATATTCGAATTTATCTCATGTATAACCCTATATTAAAAATTATTTACTTATTAAACTTTGATTTTAACTATTTTAACCCTTCTTTAAATAAATTAATAATAAATGTCCTAATCTAATCTAAGTGGGCCTAAATGGTCATATTTTATTCCTAAGGTTGTTTTTGGTAGAATTACACTTATCCAATAGAATTAGGACATGTGTTAGGGTAATAATAATATCATTTTTACTCTTAATTACCCTATTTACTTTTAACCGTGGTAAATAAAAGTAAAAGGTTACTATTCACCAAAAATTATTTTCATCTCATTGAACCACATTTTACTTACTGACATCAACCGTGTCTCTCGGATTTTTGAAATTCCACTCACAGAAGTGGTAAAATTTTGTTTTATGTAAATTTGCAAATTCTCCTATGAGGTGGGTAAAAGACGGTGAAAAGTTCAATAAAATTTTTATATATCTAAAATTATTATAAAATTACTCCAATGAATTACATTGAACTTATATAGGTATTATGTATCAATTTTGACCTAAAATAAATTTAAATAAAGTAAATAATTATTTAAATAAAAAGTCGGTTTTTAAATAGTAACCCAGTGTTTTCACTATTCATCAAAAATTGAAAGTTTCCAGAAAAATACCAAAATATCACCCTAGGATAATTTCAATATTCTGAATCAAAAAATGAAGTCCATTTTGAAAAATAAAATTTCAAAAATTTCAAAAAGTGGTTATTACTATTCATAACGGCTAGTTTTAATAATATTTTAATAGTATATCTTTGTTTAGTGAAACTTGGTATTGCGTACGACGCAAGCTATCAAGGAAGGTCGTGATTGCGTGTAAAGCAAGCCAAGCTATTCTTTTGTGTAGTGAAAGATTCCTTTGATGATTTATATAAAATAAAAACAAAATATTTCTTATAAAAGTCTATGATGTTACATTTTACCCCCCTTAAAATGAATTTCGCCCTCGAAATTTGTCACTTGTAACAAACAGATGAGGATACCTCTCCCTCATCATATCCTCAAGCTCCCATGTAGCTTCTTCTAATTGGTGGTTCCTCCATAAAACTTTCACCAAGCGAGTGGTCTTGTTCCGTAGGACATTTTCACTACGATCGAGAATCTCTATCGGCTGTTCTTCATAAGAAAGATCTTGTTCCAGCGGTACAACTTCTGAGCTGAGTACATGTGAAGGATCAGGTAAGTGCTTTCTCAGGAGGGATACATGGAACAAATTGTGAACTTGAGAGAGATTCGGTGGAATCTCCAATCGGTAAGCTACCTTCCCAACACGATCCAGTATTTCGAAAGGACCGATATACCTAGGGATCAGCTTTCCCTTCTTTCCAAATCTCATTACTCTCTTCTAAGGAGATATTCGTAAGAACACTTTATCACCCACTTCAAACTCTAAGTCTTTTCTTCGGTTGTCGACATAACTTTTTTGTCGACTCTGAGCTGCTCTTATGTATTGTTGAATATATTAGACCTTTTCTGCCATCTCATCAACAAGATCAGGTCCTAATAGCTTTCTTTCCCCAACTTCATCCCAGCAAGTTGGAGTCTAGAATTTCTTTCCATAGAGAGCTTCATAAGGAGCCATCTGAATACTAGATTGAAAGCTATTATTATAATAAAATTCCACCAAATATAGGTGTTGATCCCAACCACCTTTGAAATCCATAGAGAAAGCTCTCAACATATCTTCTAGAGTTTGAATTGTCCTCTCAGACTGACTGTCTGTCTGAGGATGATAAGCAGTGCTGAAACTCAACTCTGTATCCAGAGTATGCTGAATACTTCGCCAGAACTTTGAGGTAAACCTCGGATCCTGATCAGATATAATAGAAAGTGGTACTCCATGTAATCTTACCACTTCCTTTACAGATATCCTGGCAAGCTGATCCAGAGAGAAATCCTCTCTAATAGCAATGAAGTGTGCAAACTTTGTAAGACGATCAACTATGACCCAGATAGCATTATTGCCTTTGGATGTTTTAGGAAGTCCTGTGACAAAGTCCATAGTGATGTTTTACCATTTCCATTCAGGTATGGGTAATGGTTGTAACATCCCCTTATACTTCTGTCTCTCATCTTTAACTTGCCGACAAACCAAGCATCGAGAGACATATTCAGCAACATCGTTTTTCAGGCCATCCCACCAGAAGTACTCTTTCAGGTCCCTATACATCTTTGTGCTTCCAGGATGAATAGAGAATGATGAACTATGAGCCTCATCCAGCAGCTCCTTATTTAATTTGGGGATGGGAGGAACACAAACCCAATTCCTGAACTTTATTATCCCATCACAATCAAGGTTGAATTCAGGAACATTTCTCACCTTCTTTTCTAACTCTACCTCTTCTTTCTATGCCTCTTTAATCTTAACATGTATAGATGGTTGAACATTAATTTGAGAAAGATACAATTTTTCCCCTTTCATTATAATTCCAAGATCCATCCTTTGTAAATCCAGAAATATTGGATCTTTTGTGATCCTCATCATGGATAAACTGGCATGGTCTTGTCGACTTAATTCATCGGCCGCCTTGTTTGCTTTCCCAGAGTGGTAATGAATTGAGCAGTCATAATCCTTAATCATCTCCAACCATATTCTTTGGTGCATATTCAGATCCTTTTATGAGAAAATATACTTTAAACTTTTATGATCAGTATAAATGTCACACCTTTCTCCATAAAGATAATGCCTCCAAATCATTAATGCAAAGATTACCGCAGCTAACTCCAAATCATGAGTTGGGTAATTTTGCTCATGGATTTTAAACTGTCGTGAGGCATAAGCTATCAACATATCATTTTGCATAAGAACACACCCCAATCCCTTCTTGGATGCATAACTGTAGATCACAAACCTTTCTCCACTACAAGGCAGTGTGAGAACAGGTGCACTAGATAACCTTCTTTTCAACTCCTTGAAATTCTCTTCACATTCCTCCGTCCAAAAAAACTTAACTCCTTTCCGAGTCAACCTGGTGAGTTGATTAGATAATCATGAAAAATCTTTCACAAAACGTTGATAATATCCATCCAAACCAAGAAAACTTCGGATCTCATTTACTGTTGTTGGTCTCGACCATCTTTTGATAACCTCTGTTTTTGCTGGATCCATAGATATACCCTCTTTTGAGATTATGTGACCTAAAAATGAAACTTTTTGAAACCAAAATTCACACTTGGTAAATTTGACATAAAGCTTCTCCTTTCTCAGGGTCTTCAATATAATTCTCAAGTGATCTTCATGTTCTTCCTTGCTCTTTGAATATACAAGAATATCATCTATAAATACTACCACAAGCTGATCAAGATAGTCTCTAAAGACTCTATTCATCAGATCCATGAAGATAGCAGGGGAATTAGTAAGAACAAATGGCATCACTATAAATTCATAGTGTCCATACCTTGTACAGAAAGTCATCTTTGGTATATCCTCCCTTTTGACTCTTAATTGATGATACCCTGAACGAAGATCAATCTTGGAAAAGTATTGAGCTCCGCGTAGTTGGTCAAATAAGTCATCAATGTGCGGGAGAGGATATTTGTTCTCGATAGTGATCTTGTTAAGTTCTCGATAATCAATGCATAGTCTCATTGATACATCTTTCTTATTAACAAACAGAACAGGTTCTCCCCAAGGTGATGCACTAGGGCGTATGAACCCCTTATCAAGATTCTCTTGGAGTTTCTTCTTCAATTCCTACAACTCAATTGGGGCCATTCTATAAGGTGTCTTTGAAATAGGTAAAGCACCTGGTACGAGTTCTATTGAAAACTCAACTTCACGATTTGGTGGAAGACCCGACAATTCATCTGGAAAGACATCATCAAACTTCCATACAATGGGCATATTCTTAATCGTGAGTTTCTCACAAACCATTTGAGATAAATAACCTTCATTTAGTAGAATCAAGACCCATAAGATGGAAGAAATTTCCACTATATGGTTATGTTCATCCTTGCATCGATAGACAATCAAAGATTGATCTGGAATATGAAATTTGACTTAAATTCTTTGGAAATTGATATGATATCCATATAGAGAAAGCCAATCCATGCCAAGAATCACAGAAAATTCCACTATAGGAAGGATCACAAGATTTGCAGGAAGCACTTTCCCACAAACTTCAATCGGAGAAGAATTATAAACTTTTGATGCGACTGTTGTGCCATTAGAGGTTGTCACAGCTAACTCAACATCTAATTGTTGAGGTAATACGGTGATACCCTTAGAAAATTATTCAAAAATAAAGGATTGGGTGGATCCAGAATCAAATAAAACATTTTCTATTTTAGAGTGGATGGTAAGTGTACCTTTCACCACTTCGTTATCGTACTCCATATCACTGATAGAAATTGAATGTGACTTTCCTTTGTCTTTATCCTTAAGAGTTTTTTGATGTTGATCATCATCAACAATCCTTGGATTAGGGCATTGATTGGCATAATGCCCCATTTCCTTTCACTTGTAACATTGAAGTGTAGGAGGTGCACTCTGTGTAGACTTTTCATTGTTCGCATCACTAGACATCTTCTTCCCATCATTGCGGCATTCAAATGCCCGATGACCTTCCTTTACACATTTGAAACATTTACTTGCCCCTTTAAGACAACTCCCTCCATGTTTCTTTCCATGCTTTCAGCATAAGGGAAAACTCATCTTCTTTTCAGTGTTCTCTTTAGATTTTCCTTTGAATTCCATTTTCCTCTTCTTATCAAACCCATATGATTGATGGGTTACTCCAATCTCCATCTCAACTTTGAGAGCACATCGAACGATTTCCTCGTAGCTATTGAAGTCCCTTATGGCTAACGCCCTTCCAAGACTTGGTTTTAAGCCACTAAAGAATCGATCGATCTTACTCTCAGGTTGGATAATAATACCAGAAGCGTACCTTGCAAGTCTTGTAAAATTTGCTTCATAGGTACCAACAGATTCATCATCCTTTTGATTTAGTTCAAGAAACTCCTTCTCCATCTTTGTTCAGAGAATACGAGGTAAGTACTTATTGAAAAATAAGTTCTTGAACTCGTCCCATTCCATGGACTCAATTTCATCTCTTGTTCTCGTATTCTTGATAAGATTCCACCATTGATCAGCATCACCTTCCAAACGATGCACTTATAATATGACTTTATCATGTTCAAAACATTGAAGAACTGAAAATATCTTTTCAGAAGTATTGATCCATTGTTCAGAAACTAATGGATCAGTAGACCCGCTGAATGAAGGTGGACGCTATCTCATGAAGAATTCAACAGAATGTTGCTCCTTCCTTTGCTCGTTTGGAAGTCCTGCATGATTCATAGCTTGAGAAAGTTGTGTGATCATGGCTACAAGATTTTTCATTCCAGCTCCCATAACGTTTGGTTGCTCAGGGGGACAATCATTGCATTGCCCGTCGCATTCCACATTAACACGGTTCCTTCGGGTTCCATCCATTGACTAAAACCAAGAAGAATAGTGTGAGCAACACTAATTATAATACGAAAACCACATAATCAAGAATAAAATTTCACACTTAAGGTCTTATCATAGGTTATTCATGGCCATTTCTAAAACACTAATATTGTGTTCTATGCTTAGAATTATCCTTAGGGTTCTTACTAAGGCTTTCGCATCCTAGTTTCCAAAGGTCGACTATACCTTTCCTCTAATACCAACTATAACGACCCATACTTTACATACATTTTTAGTACTTCAAAATTCAAGTACACTTATTACAACATATAACAAAACCATGAAAGGACCGTATAGGTATAGTTTCTTTAGAAACTGGGAAACATAAACAACTGGTTCATAAATCATCTACATTGTCTCCCATTTATTTCATCATATCTATAGTCCCTTTTGGCATATCTTACTTAATAACCTTCTTCCTGACCTGGGGAAAGAAAACATACAAAAGGGTGATCTCAAATGCTCAGTAAGGGTAAACAAAAGAAATATCAATCACATCATATTCATAAGAACATAACATTTTGGAAATCTTACCCTGCAAAAGAGATCATAATTTCATAACATGGGATAAATCATGGCAGTGAAATGTAATCACAATAATCATAACTTAAAACATGAATCTTTTTGGAATACACACATAATCATAGAGAATCATTTCTTATTAGTCAAGACTCCTTTCCAAGACTATCTTAGTGGACAAAGTCCATTTCTGAACCGAGTTCATTCCTCGTTTCAGTCTTGTTTCACTGAACCGGTTTAACATGCCGTTCCAGCCATGTCTATCTCATGAGATATAAAATCATTACCCAATGAATTGGAGGGAGATATAGGTCCCACCCATATCATAATGATACCATTCTTATGTGTTCCACAAAATCATAAACCATACATCATAGCATAACCCATGTAATAAAAAGGGGATTCTTAAACATCGTGACATCATAAAATAATTTATATAAGATAAACGAATTCATAAAAATAATTCCATCACAACGTAATCAAATCAATTTAATAATAGGGATATAAATAGAACCCTTTATTATCTTAGATGGAAAATAATTTTGATAAAACACTTGAACTCCATTCTTGAGGAAAATATCCTTTCTACTTCAAAAACACTTTTCCTTTCTTAACATGTCATACAATTCTAAACTAAAAGAAGTTGATTAAAAATAAACTTGAAAACTTGTAAAGGAAGCTTCTTGGAAATAATGTTTTAAAAATCCATTCATGCCATATAAGTTAAAAAACATTCTTCTCGTACTTTTTTCGAAAAAGTCAAAAAGTACCTCATACAAAAAACGACAAAAGATTCCTTTCATATCTTTTACTAAAAACTCACCTAAGGGTAAAATTGAATTTAAAAAATTGTAGGTGGATGGAAATAATATTACATATTTATTAAACATGGAGGTGGATGATAAAATACACCCTAGTAAGTTCCAAAGTATAAACAATCTCGGATAAAAATGAGATTGTGATATTTCTCTTACCTTAGGTCTGATTTTCTTCGTAAGTGTCCGAACCTTATGTATAATGATTTAAATAATGTCATTGACTTATTCCAGAATCATACTCATTGTTATGATATCATATATGGTCATATTATTTGCTTATTATTAGTAATATTTCATTGCTACTTGTTATTCGGGTGTTTATTACTTTTTGTTCTTATGCGTGTTTTGTCGAATAAATTCTTATTCTTCTTTTTAGGTAATAAATACCTAATTTCCAGAATGTTATTAGTGTAATATATATCATATTTATTCACTCGATTCATTTATGTAATCATTATTCAATGAAAATCATGTAGAACGAGTCGCATCACATCATGGAGACGGTATTCCGTACGTACGCACGAGCGATGATATCGTTCCCATGATCGTGGAATTGTATTGGAGTGTATGTATACTATTTCAGAATCAATATCAATTTACAATAATCATATATATTCATTCTTTACACCATTATACCCATCCAAGTAAGGAAAATAGATTACACCACAGTGTGGAGACGGTATTTCGTACGTACGCACGCACGGTGATTTCATTTCCGTAGGATGGATAGATGGTGAAATAGGGTTGTTTCATACTTATAATAACATATCAGTATATGATTGATACTTCTGTTATTAATTAATAATGAAACAACTAATGAAGAATAAGTGTAAGAATAAATAAAGTTGTAAGAATCGGTAACGAACATTACCTCTTCTTTGAAGCACTTCTTTGAGGCCTCCTTTTAGGGCACTAAAATTGGTCTTTGAAGAAGACCAGGACCTCTAGGATGTTTCTAGGTAAGTGGAGAGGAGAAATTGTTAGGGGTTAGACGAGATTGAAGGCTCAAAGTGGTGTGAGGAAGATAGGGAGGAGGTGCCCTTTTATAAGGGAGGAGAGCGGCTCCTTTGGAAAAACTAAAAATATTATTTTATTATAAAGCCATATTCGGTTTTAAATAGCTCCAAATTAATTTATTTAGAAAATAAGGTGGGGATGGGTATAAATCCTATAATCCAATAGAATTTTTATGATTTTATTTTACTATTTTAACCTTATCATTTATATTTAACTTTAAGTTAGATAATTTTACTTTTAGCGTGTCTTTTTGCGTTCTTACACTATAAGGTTAATAAACTTACTATAACAATCCAAACGAACCCCAAGTTGTTTATTATTAATTTATATAACCTTATATAAGTCATTTGGCCGAACCTTATATTTTTAGCAATAAAATAATAATTAATAATATAATATTTGTTTTAAAAACTATTTTATGTCAATTTTGACACTATTTAGTAATTAATTTTTTTGAAAATCATAACAGAATGATTAATTCGAAAAAAGTTAATTAAATAAATACTAACATGTCATATTAACCTAGATAAATAGGGGAATTCATAAAAAGTCTCAAATTACATTTTTTGGGTATTTATAACATCAATTATGTCAATATTTCATTAATAAGATAATTACTGCATCATCATTGTGTCATAAATAAATTAAATTATTTAATGTATAAAATTTACAAATAAAATACCATTATGTAGGAAATATTTTTAGAATTTTAATGAATATTTATAGTCGAATTTATCTCATGTATAACCCTATATTAAAAATTATTTACTTATTAAAATTTGATTTTAACTATTTTAACCCTTCTTTAAATAAATTAATAATAAATGTCCTAATCTAATACAAGTGGGCCTAAATGGTCATATTTTATTCCTAAGGTTGTTTCTGGTCGAATTACACTTATCCAATAGAATTAGGACATGTGTTAGGGTAATAATAATATCATTTTTACTCCTAATTACCCTATTTACTTTTAACCGTGGTAAATAAAAGTAAAAAGTTACTATTCACCAAAAATTATTTTCATCTCATTGAACCACATTTTACTTATTGAAATCAACCATGTCTCTCGGGTTTTTGAAATTCCACTCTCAGAAGCGGTAAAATTAAGTTTTATGTAAATTTGCAAATTCTCCTCGGAGATGGGTAAAAGACGGTGAAAAGTTCAATAAAATTTTTATATATCTAAAATTATTATAAAATTACTCCAATGAATTAAATTGAACTTATATAGGTATTATGTATCAATTTTTACCTAAAATAAATTTAAATAAAATAAATAATTATTTAAATAAAAAGTCAGTTTTTAAATAGTAACCAAGTGTTTTCACTATTCATCAAAAATTGAAAGTTTCCAGAAAAATACCAAAATTTCACCCTAGGCTAATTTCGATATTCCGAATCCAAAAATGAAGTCCATTTTGAAAAATAAAATTTTCAAAATTTCAAAAAGTGGTTATTACTATTCATAACGGCTAGTTTTAATAATATTTTAATAGTATATCGTTGTTTAGTGAAACTTGGTATTGCGTACGACGCAAGCTATCAAGGAAGGTTGCGATTGCGTGTAAAGCAAGCCAAGATAGTGTTGTGGGTAGTGAAATATTCCTTTGATGATTTATATAAAATAAAAACAATATATTTCTTATAAAAGTCTCTGATGTTATAGAGAATATAGGATGGATCATACTAGCAGGTATATGCTCATTCCAAGAAAACATCAAGGATCGTAATCAATTGGTAGAAAAAATCACAATAGTCATACAATTATGATTCATAGTTAATGGGTCCATGGGACCTGGTAACCATGGTTTTATTTAGGTAATAAGTTAATTTGGAATATTTTTATGGGATTTTCTACTGTTAACTCACTAACACAGGTCCTCTTGGCCATAAATAAGTTGAGTGTGACAACCCGACGCCTTCATCCAATAGGATAGGTCATGGAAACCAATGTAGAGTAGGAATATACCACAAATGGAAGTCATTATCATTTGTATATAAACAAAAACAAACAACTACATGCCTAAACAAGGTTTAAATGTAAAAAAACACAACTAATATCAATGAAAGAATAGATTTATACCCCACAATTAGAGTATAAAAAAAGTTTTAAAATAGATAAATGGGGATAAATACAATCACACCTAAAAATAGTAAAATTTTCTAACCAAATCAGAATTAGTGGACAACTATTAAATGTAACAACTAGAATGAACCCCAGTATCTATTGTACAATAGATTCATCGCATACTACTGGCCCTCCAAGGCCTCTTTGAAAATTTCCATCATCACTATAACACCTGACATGTGTTGGAATAGGACATATAGGGGTTAGTACAACAATACACAGTGGGACACCACATAAAGAAAAAACATAAAGCATCAAGGGCATTTATCTCAAATATATGAGTATGTCATTCATGAAATGGGGAATAACTATAATCATGAATAACCCTTGAATTGAATATTATGGACACATAATTTCAAGGGTGTTTTAACCAAAAATATCATCCATAAGATTCTTCTAGTTGGTTTTAAGGTAATGCTCACCCGAGACATTAAACTAAATGATCCATGTTGACCCCGATGGTGGTTACCCAAGATGTCATTGATGTTGGGTCTCAAAAAAAAGATACTTGTTGGGACTCAAATGATCTCAACACCTAGATAGGCCAAGGAAGGTGCAGAGCCAGGCTATTCCTGAACACCCAAAATTTATTAAAAAAAGAGACACAACATACAAGTGAGGGGAGGGGTCAAACAACCCAAACCCAAAAACCCTTAACAACCAAAAAATACCAAAAAAGGGAACCCCCCCCCAAAGAAATAGGTCAATCAACATCTCCACCAATGTTAGAAATAGAACCTGCACCGTAAGGGTCACACTCTGAACCGTATGCAAAAGTCACCTCATCAAAGAAGAAGTCATATTCATCACATGTGTCCATCGAATCCCATCCTGACTCGAAATCCTCAATATGTTTGAGGAGTGCCAGGTGCTCCTCCCTACGCCTTCCTTGCTCCGAGTTGCGTTGTTACTGCTCCCATTTACTAACTTTGAATTTCATTTTGGATGCCTTTGATGACGCCCCAGTATCCATGGGTCAGGGAGGAGTGGAGTAATCTCGCTTCATCCTTCTCTTTGAGGGAGCGGAGGTGGAACCATCATTCTGCTTTTTTGCCTCCCTACAAACACCTGTAATTTGTCCTGGTTCTGTGCAGGTTCTGTGCAGGTTTTGGTTTTGCATAGGATCTTTGGCCTTTATTAGCGCTAGTTAAGCGATGATAAATGGATAATATATTAGCGCTATTTTGAGTGCTAATAAAGCTAGTTTTTATCAGCTCTCAAAATAGCGCTGATAAAGGTAGTGTTTATCAGGGATATTTTTAGCGCTGATATATTATACATTTATCAACACTAAAAATAGCATTGATAAAGACTACCTTTATCAGTGCTTTTTTTAGCGCTGATAAAGGTGACCCTTTATCAGCGCTAGTTTTAGCGCTGAAAAGGGACCCCCCTTTATCTTTGCCGAGATTAACAACGCTTTTTTAGCGCTGTAAAATGCGGTTTTTAGCACTATTATAATCCATATTTGTAGTAGTGTGGTGGGTCTATTATCATAATCTCACACAATAGATATTTATAGGAATGAACTTTATGAGATGAATTCACATCCTATTATGAGTAATTGCACTTGACATTCATCATACTATTCTTACAATCATATAATTTTATGAAATAATATAACAATATTTAAGAAAATAGTTATATAATTTCATGGTTTTCATCTTTGTGTGGTACTCTTGTAACCATTTCAATGTGATAGATACTATAATATATTATTACATAAAATTAATGGAAAATAATTTGAAATATATAAGAATATATTTTATTAATATTAAATTATTTTAACATTCATTATAATAAAAGAAAATATTTTGTTTAATAAAACCAAATTCATTAGACTCGAACTTGGAATAGAGAAAAAACCTAATAACTTTTAGTTCACAGGTTCTATAATTATGATAACGTATTTATTGAGTTATAGATTTAGTTATTTGGCCACCCACATTGTCTTCCATGGTTACTATATTCACTATAATGTCGACAATCTAATATAAATCCATCTATAAATGATATTTTTTATGTTTATTCTTCATCTTATGATGAGACATTTACTCCACTATAAGCTCCACTAGTGTAGTATTATCACAATAGAGTGCAATATGTTATTTACTACTCAACAAAATGTGATGTCCTTGGATGATGTTTCATATAAAAACTACTTTCTTAGATATATTGAAATCCACAATATACTAAATCTCTACTTTAGAATAAGAATCCATGAATTGGTTTGAGCTCTTAAAGCTCACAACACCTCCATTGTTAATGATGATGCATTCTGACTGTGATTTCAGATCATGTGATATATTTTTGAACCATAATATGTATATCCCATGAAAACTAGTTAAATATTTCCTCTATAGACCATAAACATATCTTTATTATGCCTTGGATACTTGTGGATAGTCTTTAATACTGTCCAATGGATGTCACATGGGATATATTGATATCTTTCTACCACACATAATGTATAAACAACATGTGACATTGTACATAGTATAAAAAACATGACTGAACCAATTACTGACATGTATGAGATCATTTTTATCCTTTACCTCTGATCAAGTGTCTCACACAACATTTTCATAGAATAATGAATTCCATGTGACATTATGAATAATAACCTCTTAGATTTTTCTATTAAAAATATATTCAATATCATGTAAATTTAACAACCTTTAATTAGAAAAAGGAACATATTATATCTATCATAATGTATTCTTATCCCCAAAATAATCATTGGTTCAACTAAGTTCTTCATTGAGAAGAATTTGTTCAACCAAACATTATTGAACTATATGAATGGTATTTTTCTTATATTCAGTTGTATGTCATCGACATATGCTATAATGAAAATAAACACACTCCCACTAAACTTCATACATCCATAAGGCTCACATTCATTCTTTACGAATCTACATTATCTTATGGACTCATAAAATTGAATGTTCCATGAACTGGATGATTGCTATAATGAATAAATGGATCTTTTAAATTCCCAAAATGTGTTATTATCCTTTGGTTTCACAAACCCTTTGGGATCATTCATATAAAAACCATCTTAATGTTCCCTAATATGGGAAACTGCTACACAAATTTCATATTCCTAGTTGGTTATTGGATTATTTTTATAAACTACTAATTAATCAACAATAAATTTGACTAGATATTCATATCATTTTATTTCAACAGACCATCCTCTTCTATAGTTATTTATAGAATCTATTACTATGCAGACTCTTGTGTATAATGAGTTATGATTTCATTGAAATATATCTTGGTCAAACTATCATTTTTAGAGATATCTATCCTTTCATGAATGTTGGGATGTCTGTTAACCAAAAAATTATTATCTAAAGGTTTCTATAGGTATTATCCTCTAGTTTTATTACTATATCATATTTTGATACACATAGTTCCTTTATCTGCACGTTTTTTCCCAGAAGGTTCCTTAAAAAATCTTTTTAACCCCATAGTCATAAATTAAACACCTATTTCTTTCCACGCCAAATATCACATGGGATACCATTTTTCTCTTTAGTTGGATCATAGTATAATTGGTGTCACACTATCTATAATATGTATCCTCAAAGGATAATTTAATACATTAATGAATCATCATTGATATATCTATGTTTCACATGGTGTAGTTTCTCCCTTATCATACACCATTCTTATTTACATGAATAAAGAGTAGCGAGTTGGGATAATATCACAAGCCACCATATATAATCAATGAATTATTGTTTAGGATATTATCCATCATTTAATGAGAGTATATTCTATATCTTATTTAAAAGATCATTATGTACTTCAACATTATCTTCCCTGATTCTATCCAAGGAATAATTTTATACCACATTAAGTTGAAATATCCATATCTAAAATTTTCATCTATAAAATTTATAATGTATGAGTACTATCGTCTAGATTAAGTAGGAAATTTTCCCCAAAAAATGTATAGTCCAATTCATGAATTTATATGTCCCTTTTACCTTTTCAACTAAATAAGGGTTTTTGTAAATATTCATTCAAAACCATAATAACATAAACCATGTTTTTTTATTTCAAATGAATCCAAATATTTTTTCTAGTGTAAAATGGTAAATATTTTTTCATTTTTATGACCAATATAGTGATCCCACAATTGGGTGAGGTAAAAATAATGAGAACAATTTTCATTAAAGTTTTTTAATAAATGGTTTGTGTAATCAAACAAGTAAATAATTTTTTTAAAATATTCCTTAACATAAATAATGATATCATTATAAAATAGGAAATAACCATCTGAAAATTTGAAAATAAATCCATCTACGTCATTTTTGGACTCATAAATAATGTATTTAGTAACCTAAGTCAAAAAATAACAATATTTTTTAAAAAATATCATTTCCAGTAGAAATATTATGTGTTAGTCTCCAATGGCCATAATAGTAATTATTCCTCTATTAGCTACTCCTAGATCATTCTCACCTTGGAAAATTCTACAAAATATAAATTTTTATTATATTTTAATACATATGTGAGCACCACATACTATATCTACTAATAAATTTTTAGTAATAGAAACATTAAATTCAATAAAAACTCACCCAAATATTCCCCTTGCTTCTTTACCTTGTTGTTAACTTTTTTCTAGTGTCTATTTTTTCAACAAGAATAAAGTTGCACTTTTCCCTTTCATTCCACTATATACCACTATTATTTGAATGGTATTGTGAAGAAGCATTGGACAAAATGATATTTATAGATATCTTCACTTTATTTTACAATTATTCATCATAAGGATGATTTTTTTTCAAGCTTCATATCTTTACAAAAAATGATAAGTATATTGTTTTTAATGATGAAATTAATATTACAATATGAGAAGCCCCATGAGATGCATCAACATAACAGATCTTTGAAAAAATGGAACATGAGGCATTGAAAGGTGTGTGGTGACGGCGTGCGGATCGAGGACAGCTGTATGGGTAATTGGTTTTGAAATTTGAATTTGTATTTGCACTGTATGATGCGGAGTGGTCTTTGGTTGCTGTGTCACGTTGTAAGGGGTACCGGCAACCCTTAAACCGGTTGTTTTTTTCTCTTTTTTTCCTTTAATAAATTTGCGGGACCAGGCTTACGCCTGGTTCAGAATTTCCTGGTATGAGAAGCCCCATGAGAGTGATGATAGAATTAGAACTATGTACAATTCATCTGGTAGATTAACCCATAGAACCTTTAATCATTAAATTTAGCCAATAGGTATGACAATGCAGAGCCCATTAGATGCACCCTTAGACATGACCATCAAAATTAATGTCAGAGAGAATGTATTGAATTGCATATATTCCAAATAACTTTTATGTTTATAGTTTTATAAAATTATGAAAAAATGTTAAATAAAAAAACACATGTGTTATTAAACTAATAGTCAATTCAACCAATATATAAGAAACATACTAATAAAAAACAAGTCTATGAAAAAACCCACTAATTCTCCATATAAGATACTCTTAGACATTTTATATATTTTTTAATATCATAACCTATGGAAATTGAAACATAAGAATGTGGGGATCTTTGATTATCATTACGGGTAACCATAGGTATTAAAACTCAATATCATAAGTCGGTATAAGATGAGATAGTGTGTTTAATTAGGATACAGAATTAATTTATACCCAAAAAATCACAAATTATAAATCATCACATAACATAAGAATAGATCATAAAAATTCCATATATCATATAAACAAGGATTACTTTATAATTATGGAACATACATAATAATATAAATAAAAAGATAGTATATTAGGTTTCATTACCTATTTACCTTATTTTGATTAGGCTTTACTCCTATTTTCCCTTAGTTTATTAGGCATCACTATCTTTCTTACCATAGTGGATCAAACATCATAACCTATGGATATTTTGGATTGTCCACCACAACATGTTTCACCAATATATTGTGAGACTTAATGCTTAAACCAATGCATTGGTGGGAGACATAGGGACAAACCATTACATAAATATTAACCATACATTTGAGTTCAATAAGAAAACAACAAACCATCACATCATTAAAACCTATAAATAAGAATAATTTTTATAAATCACTCCACTAAAAATCATTAACATTTTATAATATAAAGTACCCATGGAAAGAAAATAGTATTAATTTAATAAATAAAAGAGATACAAGGAAATAAAATGATTGTCATCTCCTTTTCTAATGGATTTACATAACTACATCCTTGAAAATTTCATCAAAAGTTATAACATGATAAACTAATGGAAAATAAATGGGTATCCAATGATGTCATGTACATTCTAGGTAAATACCACTTAATCAAGATAATAAGGAATTTTATATTTTCACTATATATATGATGGTTATGTGGTTATGATAATATTTTTTCCTAATCAAATGATAAAATCTATATAGGAGAACACCCTTATATCAATGGAATCATAAATAGTGTATTCACAGAGGGAAGGAATATAGGAATAATTATTGTTATACATTGAAATTGATTAGATAAGATAAAAGTACTGATAAATAATTTTTCCAAAATAAATTGAAATTACCTAAGCTATACAGATAAAGAAAGTGGATGATAAAATTTTAAATAAATCCATGGTAAATAATAATATTTGTCAAAGTTAAATTTCTTAGATGAAATAAAATTTTAAATAGTTCAAGAAAAATCACATTTGAAATAAGAAATATCCTTGATCGTTAGAAATTATTTTAGAATAAATATTTTATACAACCTGGATAAAACTAATATGTTAATAAATCATGAAAAAAATATGTAAAATATCATATAAAATGAAAAAGAGATGGTATGATGTTCTCAAATGTAAAATATTAATGGATATTTTTATAATACTTTTCCAAAATATTTGTACAAGGAAAATGTTAAGAATCACATGATTATGTTATTTCCAAAAAGGTAAAGGGAAGACATTTAAAGAACATTTACCATAGAAAAATATAATTTTATAAATTATTCCTTTAAAATTGATAATGATTATAAAATAAATTTATGTTGGAAGATAAAATATTTTATTTTGAAATGACATGGAGCCCCTTTTATTTAATAGTATGAAATACCAACATTTGAAAACACACATCTTAAAAAGTATCCTATATTATCCTTTTAGAAGTGTTAAAGGGAAGTATTAGAATCATTGAAAATAATTCATATTAACTTTCCAAAAAATAGATTAGAAAAATATTGTAAAATATTTTCTGTACATGGATGAAAAGATTAATTGGTAATAATGGGATTTATTCATAACATCGTTATATTTTTATTTTAGGAATTATTTTTCAATGAAATAGTAATTGATGAGGAGAAGTAATTTTCAAAGAGAATAAAATGAAACAACATATATAATAGTTTAATGGTAGGGTCAGATGATTTTTTAAGATTATATTCAAGTATGAAACACTATGAGATATGGTATAAGAATTTGAGTTGATGAAACAATTTCATAATTGGTAATGTATGAAGCAAAGGATCAAAAGAGGATGATCATAATATTGACATTAAAATATCATAAGATAGAATATATCTTCCTATGGGATAAAAACTTGGAATTTAATATACCATATAAAATAAATTATTTTGAACAATCTCAAACATATCCATGGAGTTGAGAATGAGACAAAGAAACCCTTACTATGTTTCCCCGTATATTAAAATTCATGCTATAATAATGTATAAAAAACATAAATATCTAGATCACCAATGTTACATCATTTTTTAAATACATAATATTTTATAAAATTAATTTAGAATAATTCTATACAAGTATATTATTTTAGTGATTATTAATTCATAATATTGAGTTGGATAAATTGTGATTGTCTTGAACTAGTTTAATATTAATGTTATTGTTAATCATTATTGTGGAAAATTTAAAAAATAAAAGATCATGAATGGTATTATAATTCATATTTTTTTTATTTATAATGTTATAATTTTATTTCATATATTTTTTTTTATTTTTTTTGAATACAAAGATTCTAAAAATCTTGTTTTAGTAATTTAAAACAAACAAATGATGTCTTCTTAATTAATGAGTAAAAATTTGTATTACCATTTTAGAAAAAAAATTATTTACTAATTAAAAAAATATTATGTTTCCAAATCCATCCTTGATATAAATTTATATTATTGTTATTGAAGGTTGTTAAACTGATCCTAAAAGAACATGCTATAATATTTGTGTAAGTATGGATACATAAGAAATTATTTTGATAAAATATCATTTTAAAAAAAGTGTAATGAAATTATTTATATGTTGTTAAAGAAATAGTTCATAATTTTAATGAGTTATAAGATGATAGTAATTAAAAATAATGTTGTCACATGTAAAAAAAATTATTTTCCCCGTGTAAAGTTATTTTAAGGTGGTTATATTTACAATGACCTATTTCTTATAATATTAATTATTGAATTCATAATTGATATTTACATAATATAAATCATTGAATAAATAACATATCTATTAATTAAACCTACTTATAGAACCATCCTATAATGGTGGGGATAAAACAAAAAATGTGACTTTCTTGGAGGTTCTAGTCCACACAAATTCATGATAACCATTTTCAATTTTTTTATTGAATGAGATGAGAATAGATTGTAGTTATACCATTAATATAATAAAATTTTTGGAATATTTTTTAAACTAGTTTCATTATATAAATATGGTTCGAATGGATTGCAGGATGGTGTATAGGAAGGATTTGGAAAGAAAGTAAAATGGTAGTTAATACTTACGTTGATAATTTGGATATTCTCTTGAAAAATCATTTGTAAATGAAGGACTTGAGGAACTCTATTGAGGATAGTGGCACCTAAATGTGTATAATAACTATAAATAATATTTTTAATGGAAAATGTAAGTACCTTTTTATTAAAATGAAAACGATATAGAGAGAATATAGGATGGATCATACTAGTAGGTATACCCTCATTCCAAGAAAACATCAAGGATCATAATCAATTGGTAAAAAAAATCACAATAGTCATACAATTATGATTCATAGTTAATCGGTCCATGGGACCTGGTAACCATGGTTGTATTTAGGTAATAAGTTAATTTGGAATATTTTTATGGGATTTTCTATCATTAACCGACTAACACTGGTCCTCTTGGCCAGAAATAAGTTGAGTGTGACAACACGACGCCTTCATCCAATAGGATAGGTCATGGAAACCAATGCAGAGTAGGAATATCCCACAAATGGAAGTCATTATCATTTGTATATAAACAAAAACAAACAACTACATGCCTAAACAAGGTTTAAATGTAAAAAAACACAACTAATATTAATGAAAGAATAGATTTATACCCCACAATTAGAGTATGAAAAAAGTTTTAAAATAGATAAATGGGGATAAATACAATCCCACCTAAAAATATTAAAATTTTCCAACCTAATCAGAATTAGTGGACAAATATTAAATGTAACAACTAGAATGAACCCTATTATCTCTTGTACAATAGATTCATCGCATACAACTGGCCCTCCAAGGCCTCTTTGAAAATTTCCATCATCAGTATAACACCTGACATGTGTTGGAAGATGACATATAGGGGTTAGTACAACAATACACAGTAGGACACCATAGAAAGAACAAACATAAAGAATCAAGAGCATTTATCTCAAATATATGAGTATGTCATTCATGAAATGGGGCATAACTATAATCATGAATAACCCTTGAATTACTTATTATGGACACATAATTTCAAGGATGTTTTAACCAACAATATCATCCACAAGAGTTATCTAGATGTTTTAAGGTAATGCTCACCCGGGACATTAAACTAAATGAGCCATGTTGACCCCAATGGTGGTTACCCAAGATGTAGTTGATGTTGGGTCTCAAAAAAAGATACTTGTTGGGACTCAGATGATCTCAACACCTAGATAGGTCAAGGAAGGTGCAGATCTAGGATATTCCTGACCACCCAAAATTTATTAAAAAAAAGAGACACAACATACAAGGGAGGGGAGGGGTCAAACAACCCAAACCCAAAAACCCTTAACAACCACAAAATACCAAAAAAGGGACCCCCCCCCCCCAAAAAAAAGAGAAATAGGTAAATCAACATCTCCACCAATGTCAGAAATAGAACCTGTGCCATAAGGGTCACGCTCTACACTGTATGCAGAAGTCACCTCATCAAAGAAGAAGTCAGAGTCATCGCCTGTGTCCATCGAATCCCATCCTGACTCGAAATCCTCAATATGTTTGAGGAGTGCCAGGTGCTCCTCCCTACGCCTTCCTTGATCTGAGGTGTGTTGTGACTACTCACATTTACTAACTTTGACTTTCATTTTGGACACCTTTGATGATGCCCCGGTAGCCATGGGTCAGGGAGGAGCGGAGTAATCTCGCTTCATCCTTCTCTTTGAGGGAGCAGAGGTGGAACCATCATCCTACTTTTTTGCCTCCCTACAAACACCTATAATTTGTCCAGGTTCTGTGCCGGTTCTGTGCAGGTTTTGGTTTTTCATAGGATCTTTGGCCTTTATTAGCGGTAGTTAAGCAATGATAAATGGATAATATATCAGTGCTATTTTGAGTGCTGATAAAGCTAGTTTTTATCAGCGCTCAAAATAGCGCTGATAAAGGTAGTTTTTATCAGGGATATTTTTAGCACTGATATATTATACATTTATCAGCGCTGATAAAGGTGACCCTTTATCAGTGCTAGCTTTAGCACTGAAAAAGGGGACCCCCTTTATCTTCACCGAGATTAACAGTGCTTTTTTAGTGCTGTTAAAGGCGGTTTTTAGCGCTATTATAATCCATATTTGTAGTAGTGTGGTGGGTCTATTATCATAATCTCCCACAATATATATTTATTGGAATGAACTTCATGATATGAATTCACATCCTATTATGAGTAATTTCACTTGACATTCATCATACTATTCTTACAATCATATAATTTTTCGAAATCATATAACAATATTTAAGAAAATCGTTATATAATTTCATGGTTTTCATCTTTGTGTGGTACTGTTGTAACCATTTCAATGTGATATAAAATATAATATATTATTACATAAAATTAATGGAGAATAATGAGAAATATATAAGAAGATATTTTATTAATATTAAATTATTTTAATATTCATTATAATAAAAGAAAATATTTTGTTTTATAAAACCAAATTCATTAGAATCGAACTTAGAATAGAGAAAACTGCTAATAACTTTTATTTCACAGGTTCTATAATTATGATAACGTATTTATTGAGTTATGGATTTAGTAATTTGGCCACCCACGTTGTCTTCCATGGTCACTATATTCACTATAATGTCAACAATCTGATAGAAATCCATCTATAAATGATATTTTTTATGTTTATTCTTCATCTTATGATGTGACATTTACTCCACTATAGGCTCCACTAGTGTAGTATTATCACAATAGAGTGCAATATGTTATTTACTACTCAACAAAATATGATGTCCTTGGATGAAGTTTCATATAAAAACTACTTTCTTGGATACATAGAAATCCACAATATATTCAATCTCCACTTTAGAATAAGCATCCATGAATTGGTTTGAGCTCTTAAAGCTTACAACACCTCCATTGTTAATGATGATGCATTATGACTGTGATTTCAGATCATGTGATATATTTTTGAACTAGAATATGTATATCCCATGAAAACTAGTTTTATATTTCCTCCATAGACCATAAACATATCTTTAGTATGCCTTGGAAACTTATGGATAGTCTTTACTACTATCCAATGGATGTCACATGGGCCATATTGATATCTTTTTACCACACATAATGTATAAACAACATGTGACATTGTACATAGTATAAAAAACATGACTGAACCAATTACTGACATGTATGAGATCCTTTTTATCCTTTACCTCTGATCAAGTGTCTCACGAAACATTTTCATAGAATAATAAATTCCATGTGACATTATGAATAATAACCTCTTATATTTTTCTATTATAAATATCTTCAATATCATGTAAATTTTACAACCTTTAATTAGAAAAAGGAACATATTATATATATCATAATGTATTCTTATCCCCAAAATAATCACTGGTTCAACTATGTTCTTCATTGAGAAGAATTTGTTCAACCAACCATTATTGAACTATAAGAATGGTATTTTTCTTATATTTAGTTGTATGTCATCGAAATACGCTATAATGAAAATAAACACACTCCCACTGAACTTCATGCAGACATAAGGCTCATATTCATTCTTTATGAATCTACATTATGTTATGGACTAATCAAATTGAATGTTCCATGAACTGGGTGATTGCTATAATCAATAAATGGATCTTTTCAATTCCCAAAATGTGTTATTATCCTTTGGTTTCACAAACCCTTTGGGATAATTCATATAAAAACCATCTTAATGTTTACTAATATGGGAAACTGCTACACAAATTTCATATTCCTAGTTGGTTATTGGATTATTTTTATAAACTACTAATTAACCAACAATAAATTTGACAAGATATTCATATCATTTTATGTCAACAGACCATCCTCTTCTATAGTTATTTATAGAATCTATTCCTATTCAGACTCTTGTGTATATTGAGTTATGATTTCATTGAAATATATCTTAGTCAAACTATTATTTTTATCGATATGGATCCTTTCATGAATGTTGGGATGTCTGTTAACCAAAAAATTATTATCTAAAGGTTTCTATAGGTATTATCCTCTAGTTTTATTACAATATCATATTTTGATACACGTAGTTCCTTTATCTGCACGTTTTTTCCTAGAAGGTTCCTTAAAAAATCTGTGTAACCCCATAGTCATAAATTAAACACCTATTTCTTTCCACACCAAATATCACATGGGATACCATTTTTCTCTTTAGTTGGATCATAGTATAATTGGTGTCACACTATCTATAATATGTATCCTCAAAGGATAATTTAATATATTAATGAATCATCATTGATATATCTATGTTGCACATGGTGTTGTTTCTCCCTTAACATACACCATTCTTATTTACATGAATAAAGAGTAGCGAGTTGGGATAATATCACAAGCCATCATATATAATCAATGAATTATTGTTTAGGATATTATCCACCATTTAATGAGAGTATATTATCTATATTATTTACAACATCATTATCTACTTCAACATTATCTTCCCTGATTCTATCCAAGGAATAATTTTATACCACATTAAGTTAAAATATCCATATCTAAAAATTTCATCTATAAAATTTATAATGTATGAGTACTATCCTCTAGATTAAGTTGGAAATTTTCCCCAAAAATTGTATAGTCCAATTCATGAAGTTATATGTCCCTTTTACTTTTCAACTAAATAAGGGTTTTTGTAAATATTCATTCAAAACCAGAATAACATAAACCATGTTTTTTTCTTTCAAATGAATCCAAATATTTTTTCTAGTGTAAAATGGTAAATATTTTTTCATTTTTATGACCAATATAGAAATTTTCATTAAAGTTTTTTAATAAATGGTTTGTGTAATCCAACAAGTAAATAATTTTTTTAAAATATTCCTTAACATAAATAATGATATCATTATAAAATAGGAAACAACCATCTGAAAATTTGAAAATAAATCCATCTGCGTAATTTTTGGACACATAAATAATGTATTTAGTAACCTAAGTCAAAAAATAACAATATTTGTTTAAAAATATAATTCCCATTAGAAATATGATGTGTTAGTATCCAATGGCCATAATATTAATTATTCCTCTATTAGATACTCCTAGATCATTATCAACTTGGAAAATTCTACAAAATATAAATTTTTATTATATTTTAATACATATGTTAGAACCACATGCTATATCTACTAATAAATTTTTTGTAATAGAAACATTAAATTCAATAAAAACTCACCCAAAGATTCCCCTGGCTTCTTTACCTTGTTGTTAACTTTTTTCTAGTGTCTATTTTTTCACATGAATAAAGTTGCACTTCTCCTTTTCATTCCACTATATACCATTATTATTTGAATGCTATTGTGAAGAAGCGTTGGACATAATGATATTTATAGATATCTTCACTTTATTTTCCAATTATTCATCATAAGGATGATTTTTTTCAAGCTTCATATCTTTACAAACAATGATAATTATATTGTTTTTAATGATGAAATTAATATTACAATATGAGAAGCTCCATGGGAGTGATGCTAGAATTAGAACGATGTACAATTCAACTGGTAGATTAACCCATAGAACCTTTAATCATTAAATTTAGCCAATAGGTATGACAATGCATAGCCCATTAGATTCACCCTTAGACATCACCATCGAAATTAATGTTAGATAGAATTTATTGAATTGCATATATTCCAAATATCTTTTATGTTTATAGTTTTATAAAATTATGAAAAAATATTAAATAAAAAAACTCATGTGTTATTAAACTAATAGTCAATTTTACCAATATATAAGAAACATAATAATAAAAAACAAGTCTATGAAAAACCCCACTAATTCTACATATAAGATACTCTTAGACATTTTATATATTTTTTAATATCATAACCTATGGAAATTGAAACATAAGAATGTGGGGATTTGTGATTATCATTACGGGTAACCATAGGTATTAAAACTCAATATCATAAGTGAGTATAAGATGAGATAGTGTGTTTAATTTGGATACATAAGAAATTTATACCCAAAAAATCACAAATTATAAATCATCACATAACTTAAGAATACATCATAAAAATTACATATATCATATAAACAAGGATTACTTTATAATTGTGGAACATACATAATAATATAAATAATAAGATAGTGTATTCGGTTTCATTACCTATTTACCTTATTTTGATTAGGCTTTACTCCTATTTTCCCTTAGTTGATTAGGCATCACTATCTTTCTTACCATAGTGGATCAAACATCATAACCTATGGATATTTTGGATTGTCCACCACAACATGTTTCACAAATATATCATGAGACTTAATGCTTAGACCAATGCATTGGTGGGAGACATAGGGACAAACCATTACATAAATATTAACCATACATTTGAGTTCAATAAGAAAACAACAAACCATCACATCATTAAAACCTATAAATAAGAATAATTTTTATAAATCACTCCACTAAAAATCATTAACATTTTATAATATAAAGTACCCATGGAAAGAAAATATTATTAATTTAATAAATAAAAGAGATCCAAGGAAATAAAATGATTGTCATCTCCTTTTCTAATGGATTTACATAACTACATCCTTGAAAATTTCATCAAAATTTATAACATTATAAACTCATGGAAAATAAATGGGTATCCAATGATGTCATGTACATTCTAGGTAAATACCACTGAATCAAGATAATAAGGATTATTATATTTTCACTATATAGATGATGGTTATGTGGTTATGATAATATTTTTTCCTAATCAAACGATACAAGCTATATAAGAGAACACCCTTATATCAATGGAATCATAAATAGTGTATTCACAGAGGAAAGGAATATAGGAAGAATTATTGTTATACATCGAAATTGATTAGATAAGATAAAAGTACTGATAAATAATTTTTCCAAAATAAATTGAAATTACCTAAGCCATACAGATAAAGAAAGTGGATGATAAAATTTTAAATGCATCCATGATAAAGAATAAGATTTGTCAAAGTAAAATTTCTTAGATGAAATGTCACGACCCGCCTTCATCAAAAGGAGGGAAGGGTCAGCAGGTTTCCAAGCCCTTCCTTCTTTAAGTTGAAGGAGATATAATGACCCCCAAAATCCGCCTTCTATAGGTCCCGGAGTGGCGACTAGCACCAAGGGTATGGAAATTACACACAAATGGAAGGCATTACCCTTTTTTGTTTTATAGGATTGGGAGATAAGATGATGAAACCCAACAACACCAAAACTAAAAGAAAAGTAAACCCAAAAGCAAACTATTCCCACATGCATGTTCCAAAAGTAAAATCCACAAAGTACAAAAGTGACTACAAGGGTAAGTACCAAAGAAAGAAAAACAGCAATTGTGACTGCCCCAAGGTCCGAGCTAGTATGGTCTTGCGCGATCCCCGAAGTCCTCCTGGAAACCTGAAGTCATTTTATATATGTAGGGTGAGCATACAAGTATACTCAGTAGGGAAACCAAAGACTCTCGTGCACAAGTGGGGGAACGTGCTAAAGTCCCATGAGAAATAGACAACCAACACTATCAAGGAGTTCATCCATCCCACTCACCGGCCACACTCACCAAATAACGCAAGTCAAGTAATATATATAATAAGATAAAATTGATGTTTGGGTACCCCACGCCACTTTTCCACTGGTTATTGAAGACATCCTATGAATCAGACCAATCCTGCCATTCTCACCGCAGTCCCACTGCCACACCCACCCGCACACACCTGGGCCACAACCGCACGCAGTCCCACTGCAGAATCCCACCCGCAAACACCCGGGCCACAACTATCACATGTAACCACTCCTGCAAACACCTAGTCCAAAACAACCACCGCCACGCCCGAATACACCTAGGCTAGAAATCCACTTCCACACCCGAAGACACCTAGGCCTCATCCCTAAGACCCTTGGGAAACCACCTGCCCGCACACACCTGGTCCAACCACCACACTACCCTGCCCGAAGATTCTTGGGCTAAAACTGAACCTCAGGACATCACAGTCTGCCCGAAGATACTTGGGATATCCTAGAAAGGGAGAAGAAAAGGATCTAATAACCAGCAACTAATAATAGTGTTGGGAAAAACACCCTCCCCCATGAAATGGGGGTGTTCGGCACTAAGTGCTCAACTTGGGTGGGGCGCGAATAAGAAACACAAAACTACAAGTATATATACATAGGTAACAATCACTCACCCAAAGTTAGGTTTTTCTTCAGCCAGCCTAAAGGACACAAACAACACTCAAGTCCGAGTCACGACTCTCGCCAACAAAACCCATTTTTTTCATTCGTTTTCATGTTCAGTAATAATGTTTAAATGAGTTTATGCACTACTGGGAGACTAATATCATAAGCACAAACCAAGGAAAACACCCATCCAAAAGTCAATTTAATCATTCACACCCGGTTCTCTTGTAAAGTCACAACAACAATGGGATAAGTGAGATCCCTCGAAGTACTAGAGCCAAAGACAACCCCGAGACACTGCCCCGTGTCCCCCCCCCCCCAAGAAGGTTTCTCATCAATAGAGGATCCCACCCCAATCCGTGATGTAAACAAGGGAACCACCTGGTCTTACGACTCACAACCACTGAATCCATAACAACAGGGGATCCCATCCCCAAGATCACAACCACGGAGAGTATAAAAACAGAGGATCTCATCCCCTCCCACATCTCCAACAATCGGCCTGTGAAAGAAGAACAATCAAACCACTACCACCAAGCAAGGCAGGCCCATGCGGGTATTTTTATATTTAAAAGATTTAACACACTCCATGATTTCAATTCCGCTGTACTTTAATCGGGGTTATCACAGAAAAAGGGTTGATCCTGGTGCTTTGAATTTATTTAGCTGAATGTACGTAATTAACCAATTTCCATTACAAAGCAATGGTTCACAACCACAATACAATCCATTTAAACATCACCAGGGGTAGGGGTTCATTAGTGCATAGAGAAATACCACCAACGACCATGATTTTCAGAAGGCGTAAGCCCGCACAATTCAGGAAACATAAATCGTGTAAGATCATAAATCAAGCATCATCGATCACACCCCTCCCCCTTCATTCTTTAGAATCGGTTTATTATCTTCATTAAGGTTTGGTCCATACAATTCTACAGAATCAAAATCATGCCCACCCCGTATGATACACAACAGGGAGAGATGGAGGAGAAATTCCCTACTTTTTGATCAACGATCGATGCTAAGGCCGGTCGCGGAACTTCACGGATAGCGATGCGGATCACCTAAACGAAAATCGTCTCATCTGTACGAAGGGTACTCCTCGCCGAGGGTGATAGATAAAAGAAGAAACTCACGGTGAACCCATTAGTTATAAGGGTTGGGGCGGTTGAGATAAGAAAGCGAAATTGCGTAAGGCGCAGGGTCGTGGGTTGACCACGCGGTCACATTATTAAAGGCTCTTTAAACTGACACACCACATTATTTCATTAAATATTTAATTAAAACATTTATGGATGTTACCAGGCTTTAAAACGAGTTTAACGGGGTCAAAATAGGGTTTTAAACCCCATTTGTGCAAGGAGGAGTGCTACTGGAAAGAACCTGCAGGGGTAGGCCAGAGCCACCGGTAGCTGAGAGCTACTGGTGGGTGACAGCCACCAGTATCCGAGATACCAGTAGGCTGCAGCCACCGGTAGACCGAGCTACCGGTAGACAGAGCTACTGGTAGTTGCAGCTACTGGTAGACAAAGCTACCGGTAGGCTGCGGCTACAGGTAGACCGAGCTACTAGTAGGCCTGCTACCGGTTGGCCTACTGTTGCCAAACTTCACTGCGATTCCCAGACCCAAAAACCCGACATGAGATTTTCAAAAAGTAATGGACCCCAAAAACCCGGTCCATTACATCAGATACCTCTTAAACGATTCTCGTCCTCGAGAATCAAAACAACCCAGAAGGAAAGAGAGTGTCCGAACAACCACCTTGAAAGATACCTCTTAGGAGTGAACCTCATGTTAACTAAAAACGCCCTTCAGTCAAGAACCAAGAAACATATCATGTCTGAGTGCCCAGTCATGTGGGTTGGGGAGTCTCTTCCCCCATGTCAAGATACTATCCACTTTGAGCGGCACTGACTCGCCCGCACGTGTTTAATCGCATCCTCCTTAATGTGTCTTGATTAGGGGTCAGGTCCTCCCCTCACCATAGCCAGGTCTTTTCACACACATTAAGAGGAAAGAAAACCATTATATTTCATAGCCAACAAGGTAAAACGTTCTACCACAACAGGTATAAAAAATAGAACATCACAAAACTCAAAACAACTCTGGGTACTGGGCACGCATCTGTGCTTCCCTCTCCCACGTACTCTCCTTAATCCCACCATGTCTCCATAACACACGAACCAAGGGAATGGTTCGCCCACGAAGCACCTTCTCTTTGCGATCCTCGATCATCACTGGTCTCTCCACAAAAGTCACGTCGTCCTCGATGTCCAGCTCACCCCAATCAAGGACGTGTGAATCATCGTATAGATACCAACGGAGCTGGGACACATGGAAGACATCATGTATCCTCAGTAGCGGCGGTGGTAACTCTAGCTGATAAGCCACTTCGCCGACCTTCCGCAACACTTCGAAGGGCCCGATGAACCTGGGAGAAAGTTTACTCCCCTTACCGAAACTCTGTTGTCCACACCGAGGCGATACCTTCAAGAACACGTGGTCTCCAACCTCAAACTCCAAGGGTCTCCTCCTGGTATCATCATACGACTTCTGTAGGTCCTGGGCCGCCTTCATCCATTCCCGTATAAGTTGAAATTTCTCCGTCGTGCTCTGCACCACCTCTGGGCCAAGGATGTCCGCCTCTCCGACTTCGGTCCAACACACAGGTGAGCGGCATGGCCTCCTGTACAAGGCTTCAAACGGGGCCATGCCAATGGTAGAGTGATGTATATTATTGTAGGAAAACTCTACCAGAGGCAAGTGTCGCACCAAAGATCCTCCTAAGTCCAGAACACATGCCTGCAGTATATCCTCTATGGTCTGGATGGTGCGCTCTGTCTGTCCAACTATCTGGGGATGGAAAGCAGTGCTAAGGCGCAACTGGGTGCCAAAAGCATGCTGCAATCCTCTCCAGACTCGCGAGGTAAACCGTGCATCCCTATCCAAGACTATAGACCTCAGAACTCCATGAAACCTCACCACCTCATCCACGTAATTTCGTGTTAAATCATCCACTGCACTTGACTCCTTGATCGCCAGAAAGTGAGCCGATTTCGTCAACCGGTCCACCACCACCCAGATGGCATTGTATCCCCCTTGTAACTTGGGTAGTCCCATGACGAAATCCATCGATATGTCATCCCACTTCCACTCGGGGACATCTAGAGACTGCAGTAGGCCACCTGGAACTCGGTGTTCAGCCTTCACATGCTGACACACTAAGCACTTGGCCACAAACTCCGCCACTGCTCACTTCACTCCGGACCACCAAAACTGTCTCTTCAGTCCCTGGTACATCTTGGAAACTCCTGGGTGTACTTCCAGGGGTGAGTTTTGGAACTCACTGAGAACCTTGTCACGCATCGCCTCTGGAACAAATAGCTTTCCCTGGAAAAGCATCCGGTTTTGGCCATCCTCTGTCCATCCCTCCGGGGCATTTCCCTGGTCAACTCGGTCGCGCATCACTTCGCACTCTGGGTCCCCCCACTAAGATTCCTCCACTTGCTGAAACAGAGATGACTGTACTGTCATCTGATACAGGAAACCTCTACCGTTATCCATCCTCGCATCCAGGTGTAAGGCAGCCAACTCCTCCATCGCCTTCCAGGCATCTACCGACTCTCGGACAACATCCTTCTGCATCCTCCTACTCAAGTCATCGGCCACTACATTTCCCTTGCCCTCAGTATAAGAGATCTCAAAGTCATAATCCTGGAGGAACTCAACCCATCTCTGCTGCCGCAAGTTTAGGTCCTACTGGGAGAAGATATACCTCAAACTTTTGTGATCTGTGAAGACCACGAAGCATTGTCTGATGAGGTAGTGCCGCCATAACTTTAACGCAAAAACGACCGATGCAAGCTCCAGGTCGTGGGTGGTGTAATTACGCTCATGAGGGTGTAGCTGCTTGGACCCATAAGAGATCACCCCTTGTCGCTGCATCAACACACATCCCAGGCCTTGTCCTGAAGCATCAAAGAACACCTCATACGCCGCCCCTTCTTCTGGTAGCCTCAGAACTGGGGCACTAGCCAACTTCTCCTTCAGATAGCTGAAGGCTGCCTCGCACTGCTCACTCCACACGAAAACCTGATCCTTCTTTGTCAAGGCCGTTAAAGGGGATGCAACTCGAGAGAAGTTGGGTATAAACCTCCGGTAGTAACCTGCCAGCCCAAGGAAACTACGAACCTCTACCACGTTCTTGGGTACTACCCAAGAAACAACTGCCTCTACCTTTGATGGGTCCACTGCTACCCCCTTCTCGGACACCACGTGCCCAAGGAAGTGAACTTCTCGTGTCCAAAATTTGTATTTTGACAACTTCCCATAGAGCTGGTGCTGTCGGAGGACCTCTAAACCCATCCTCAGGTGATCTGCATGGTCCTCCTATGACCTTGAATAGATCAGGATGTCGTCGATGAACACAACTACGAACCGATCCAGGTATTCCCGAAAGATGGAGTTCATAAGCCCCATGAACACAGCCGGGGCATTCGTAACACCGAAGGGCATGACTACGAACTCGAAGTGTCCATATATGCACCTGAACGCCATCTTTGGGATGTCACTCTCCTTTAATCGCAACTGGTGGTACCCAGACCGCAGGCCGATCTTCGAGAACCACCCTGCCCCTTTCAGCTGGTCGAAAAGATCGTCTATCCTTGAAAGAGGATAGAGATTCTTGATCGTCACCTGATTCAGCCTCCTGTAGTCTATACACAACCTGAGACCACCATCTTCCTTCTTTGAGAACAAGATTGGAGCACCCCATGGTGACGCGCTCGGCCGAACATAACCCCTCCTCATCAGATCGTCAATCTGAATCCACAACTCCCGTAGCTCTGAAGGTGTCATCCGGTAAGGAGCCATCAAAATCGGACGAGCGTCAGGCTGCAGGTCTATCCCGAACTCGATATCACGTCGAGGGGGTAGAGTCGTCACCTCCTCAGGGAAGACGTCCATAAACTCACAGATGATCTCTGGCACCTCCACCATCTCAGCATCTACCGACTCTACTGACAGCTCAGCTAACAAGGAGAGGAGGGGATCCTCTCGCCTGCTACCCTTCTGACTATTCCACTCACTGGTGAAGGTAACATGTCGGCCTCCCAAGTCAGAGAACACAACCCTTCCTCGGAAACAGTCGATGACGGCACACACAGAGAATAGCCATTCGATGCCTAGGATGACATCGTATGGCTATATCTGTAGCAGAAGAAGATCCCTAACCGGCTGATGTGGCCCTATCATCAGTCTGCATCCTCGAAAAACAAATAACAAGTCGGTCTGACCTCCGACCACGCCCCGGTCGAGGTCCCTGAGGAGCGCCCTGAGGTCGGCCTCCTCCTCCTATGTCTGCCCTCGGAGGAGCGGGAGCTTGCTGTCCTTGCTGCTGCTGCTGGAAAGGCCTGGCTGGAAGCTGGTGCTGGTGTGGGTGCTGGGGTTGTCCGCCACCACTGTACTGTACCTGATCCGGGTACTGACTCCGGAGATTTCCATGGATCCCACAGACGATGCACCGCGGTCCCGAACCCAAAGGAAAAGGGCGAGGACCAGGGGATCGAAACTGAAACTACTGCGGCCTGCTCCCTATTGGTCGGAACCTGGAGGGTCCCGACGCTGGAGGCCTGGTACTGACGGCCTTCCCCTTCGATGGTCCCAGCTAGATCCCCTCTCATGAAACACCTCCTAGAGCATGCATCCTCTCTACCACTTCGGCCTTCTTCTGGACCTCCAAGTACGTCGGTAGGGTAAAGGGGGTAACAGCATACTGGAGGGAGGGTCGGAGCGCCTCCTCCAAACGTCTTGCCCAAGACTCCTCATCGGGAAAGAGGTCCGGACCAAAACGTAGGAGGTCCTTGAACTTGATTCCTAGCTCCCTCACTGACATACTCCCCTGATGAAGGGAGAGTAGCTCCTGTCTCTTTTCCGCCTTCATCGTCAAAGAGAGGAATTTTGCCTGGAACTCCCTCTCGAAATCAGCCCATGCCACCTCAGCCTCTCTCCTCTACCCCAGGTAAAGCGTCCACCACTGACGTGCCACTCCCCGCATCTGGATGACGGCCAGAGGAACCCAGTACTCGGTTGGGGCCCGAATCAGGCCGAAAGTTATCACTAGCTCCTCTAGCCAGCCTTTCGTCTTCATGTCAGAGGTGATGCCCTCATACCTCTTGAGGGTTTGTCACTGGAAGGCCCGAAGAGTCATCTGCCACTGGTCGTCCTCCTTCTCTCGATCATCTCTCTACCGATCGGCCAAAGTAGTCTTTAGGGACTCGATCGCCTGTACC
The DNA here is from genome assembly GCA_963277665.1 of Viscum album. Taxonomy (NCBI): domain Eukaryota; kingdom Viridiplantae; phylum Streptophyta; class Magnoliopsida; order Santalales; family Viscaceae; genus Viscum; species Viscum album. The sequence goes on along the minus strand of OY728163.1, from coordinate 785,352,337 downwards.
ACACGTGGTCGCCTTCTAGGTGCCATAGCTTCAAGGTAAACAAGGAATACCTAAGCCCAAGTAGTGCAGAATATTGTTCTTAAAACTTCTTAAACTTTTCATTTATTCTTAATTCCCAAGACATCCCAGAAACACGAGAACACAAGTCATTATGATGCATGTACCTTTCCTAGGGTCTCTACCCTGCAATCAGCGTGGCCTCACTTGGTCGTTATGTAGGTCCAGAGTCCTTGCATCGGATCACGGGGGGCCCTAAAATCCCGTGTCCTAGCCGGTCTTCCCTGGCCCAATTCACGCACCAAGGTCACCCAACACTGTTTCCCTACCATCCCATGCAATACTCACTGTGCCTAACTCTCGACTCCATCCTATCTCTCAACCATCACCTATGATACCATTCTATCGCGACCCGCCTTCACCAAAAGGAGGGAAGGGTCAGCAGGTTTCCAAGCCCTTCCTTCTTTAAGTTGAAGGAGAGATAATGACCCCCGGAACCCACCTTCTATAGTTCCCGAAGTGGAGACTAGCACCAAGGGTATGGAAATTACACACAAATGGAAGGCATTAACCTTTTTTGTTTTATAGGACTGGGAGATAAGATGATGAAACCCAACAACACCAAAACTAAAAGAAAAGTAAAGCCAAAAGCAAACCATTCCCACATGCATGTTCCAAAAGTAAAAGCCACAAAGTACAAAAGTGACTACAAGGGTAAGTACCAAAGAAAGAAAAACAGCAACTGCGACTGCCCCAAGGTCCGAGCTAATATGGTCCTGCGCGATCCCCGAAGTCCTCCTGGAAACCTAAAAGCAGTTTATATACGTAGGGTGAGCATACGAGTATACTCAATAGGGAAACCAAAGACTCTTGTGCACAAGTGGGGGAACGTGCTAAAGTCCCGTGAGAAACAGACAACCAACACTATCAAGGAGTTCATCCATCCCACTCACCGGCCACACTCACCAAATAACGCAAGTCAAGTAATATATATAATAAGAGCACATCGATGTTTGGGTACCCCGCGCCACTTTCCCACTGGTTATTGAAGACATCCTACGCATCGGACTAATCCCGTCATTCTCACCGCAGTCCCACTGCCACACCCGCCCGCACACACCTGGGCCACAACCGCACGCAGTCCCACTGCCGAATCCCGCCCGCAAACACCTAGGCCACAACTATCACACGTAACCACGCCTACAAACACCTAGGCCAGAACAACCACCGCCACGCCCGAAGACACCTAGGCTAGAAATCCACTGCCACACCCGAAGACACCTGGGCCTCATCCCGAAGACACTTGGGAAACCACCTTCCCGCACACACTTGGGTCAACCACCACACTACCCTGCCCTAAGATTCTTGGGATAAAAATGGACCTCAGGCCATCACAGCCTGCCCGAAGATACTTGGGCTATCAGGGAAAGGGAGCAGAAAAGGATCTAATAACCAGCCACTAATAATAGTGTTGGGAAAAACACCCTCCCCCATGAAATGGGGGTGTTCGGCACTAAGTGCTCAACTTGGGTGGGGCGCGAATAAGAAACACAAAACTACAAGTATATATACATAGGTAACAAGCACTCACCCAAAGTTAGGTTTTTCTTCAGCCATCTTAAAGGACACAAACAACACTCAAGTCCGAGTCACGAATCTCGCCAACAAAACCCATTTGTCCCATTCGTTTTCATGTTCAGTAATAATGTTTAAATGATTTTATGCACTACTGGGCGACTAATATCATAAGCACAAACCAAGGAAAAGACCCTGCCAAAAGTCAATTTAAGCATTCACACCCGGTTCTCTTATAAAGTCACAACAACAAAGGGATAAGTGAGATCCCTCGAAGTACTGGAACCAAAGACAACCCCGAGACGCTGCCCCGTGTCCCCCCCCCCACCCCAAGAAGGTTTCTCATCAACAGAGGATCCCACCCCAATTCGTGATGTAAACAAGGTAACCACCTGGTCTTAAGACTCACAACCACTGAATCCATAACAACAGGGGATCTCATTCCCAAGTTCACAACCACGGAGAGTATAAAAATAGGGGATCCCATCCCCTCCCACATCTCCCGCAATCGGCCCGTGAAAGAAGAACAATCAAACCACTACCACCAAGCAAGGCAGGCCCATGCGGGTATTTTTAGATTTAAAAGATTTAACAAACTCCATGATTTCAATTCCACTGTACTTTAATCGGGGTTATCACAGAAAAAGGGTTGATCCTGGTGCTTTCAATTTATTTAGCCGAATGTATGTAATTAACCAATTTCCATTACACAGCAAGGGTTCACAACCACAATACAATCCATTTAAACATCACCAGGGGTAGGGGTTCATTAGTACACAGAGAAAGACCACCAACGGCCATGATTTTGAGAAGGCGTAAGCCCGCACAATTCAGGAAACATAAATCGTGTCAGATCATAAATCAAGCATCATCGATCACACCCCTTCCCCTTCATTCTTTAAAATCGGTTTATTATCTTCATTAAGGTTCGGTCCATCCAATTCTACAGAATCAAAAGCACGTCCACCCCGCATGATACACAACAGGGAGAGACGGAGGAGAAATTCTCTACTTGTTGATCAACGATCGACACTAAGGTCGGGCGCAGAACTTCACGGATAGCGATGTGGCTCTCCTGAACAAAAATCGGCTCGTCTGGACGAAGGGTACTCCTCACAGAGGGTGATCGAGAAAAGAAGAAACTCACGGCGAACCCTTTAGTTATAAGGGCTGGGGGCGGTTGAGATAAGAACGCGAAACCGCGTAAGGCGTGGGGTCGTGGGTTGACCACACGGTCACGTTATTAAAGGCTCTTTAAACCAACACACCATGTTAATTCATTAAATATTTAATTAAAACATTTATGGGCGTTACCGGGCTTTAAAACGAGTTTAACGGGGTCAAAATAGGGTTTAAAACCCCATTTGCGCAAGGAGGAGCGCTACTGGAAAGAACCCGCGAGGGTAGGCGAGAGCCACCGGTAGCTAAGAGCTACCGGTAGACAACAGCCACCGGTAGACTGAGCTACCGGTAGACAGAGCTACCGGTAGCTGCAGCTACCGGTAGACCGAGCTACCGGTAGGCCTGCTACCGGTAGGCTAAGGCTACCGGTAGGCCTACCGTTGCCAAACTTCACCGAGATTCCCAGACCCGAAAACCCAACACGAGATTTTCACAAAGTAATGGACCCCAAAAACCCGGGCCATTACATGAAATACAATTTTAAAGAGTTCAAGAAAAATCACATTTGAAATAAGAAATATCCTTGATCGTTTGAAATTATTTTAGAATAAATATTTTATACAACCTGGATAAAATTAATATCTTAATAAATCATGAATAAAATATGTAAAATATCATATAAAATGAAAAGGATATGGTATGATGTTCTCAAATGTAAAATATTAACGGATATTTTTATGTACTTTTTCAAAATATTTGTACAAGGAAAATGTTAAGAATCACATGATTATGTTATTTCCAAAAAGGTAAAGGGGAGACATTTAAAGAACATTTACCATAGAAAAATATAATTTTATAAATTATTCCTTTAAAATTGATAATGATTATAAAATAAATTTATGTTGGAAGATAAAATATTTTATTTTGAAATGACATGGAGCCCCTTTTATTTAATAGTATGAAATACCAACATTTGAAAACCCACATCTTAAAAAGTGTCATATATTATCCTTTTAGAAGTGTTAAAGGGAAGTATTAGAATCATTGAAAATAATCCATATTAACTTTCCAAAAAATAGATTAGAAAAATATCGTGACAGAATTTCTGTACATGGATGAAAAGATTAATTAGTAATAATGGGATTTATTCATAACATCATTATATTTTTATTTTAGAAATTATTTTTTAATGAAATGGTAATTGATAAGGAGAAGTAATTTTCAAAGAGAATAAAATGAAATAACATATATAATAGTTGAATGGTAGGGTCAGATGATTTTTGAAGATTATATTCAAGTATGAAATACTATGAGATATGGTATCAGAATTTGAGTTGATGAAGCAATTTCATAATTGGTAATGTATGAAGCAAAGGATCATAAGGGGATGATCATAAGATTGACATTAAAATATCATAAGATAGAATATATCTTCTTATGGGATAAAAAGTTGGAATTGAATATACCATATAAAATAAATTATTGTGAACAATCTCAAACATGTCCATGGAGTTGAGAATGAGACAAATAAACCCTTACTATGTTTCCCCGTATATTAAAATTCATGCTATAATAATGTATAAAAAACATAAATCTCTAGATCACCAATGTTACATCATTTTTTAAATACATAGTATTTTATAAAATTAATTTAGAATTATTCTATACAAGTATATTAGTTTAGTTATTATTGATTCATAATATCGAGTTGGAGAAATTGTGATTGTCTTGAACTAGTTTAATATTAATGTTATTGTTAATCATTATTATGGAAAATTTAAAAATTAAAAGATCATGAATGGTACTATAATTCATATTTTTTTTATTTATAATGTTATAATTTTATTTCATATATTTTTTTTATTATTCGTGAAGACAAAGATACTGAAAATCATGTTTTAGTAATTTAAAACAAACAAATGATGTCCTCTTAATTACAGAGTAAAAATTTATATTACCATTCTAGAACAAAAAAATAATTATTTACTAATGAAAAAAATATTATGTTTCCAAATCCATCCTTGATATAAATTTATATTATTGTTCATGAAGGTTGTTAAACTGATCCTAAAAGAACATGCTATAATATTTGTGTAAGTATGGATACAGAAGAAATTATTTTGATAAAATATCATTATCAAGTGTAATGAAATTATTTATATATCGTTAAAGAAATAGTTCATAATTGTAATGAGTTATAAGATGATGGTAATTAAAAATAATGTTGTCACATGTAAAAAAATATATTTTCCCCGTGTAAAGTTATTTTAAGGCGATTATATTTACAATGACCTATTTTTTAAAATATTAATTATTGAATTCATAATTGATATTTACATAATATAAATCATTGAATAAATAACATATCTATTAATTAAACCTATTTATAGAACCATCCTATAATGGTGGGGATAAAACACAAAATGTGACTTTCTTGGAGGTTCTAGTCCGCACAAATTCATGATAAACATTTTCAATTTTTTGATTGAATGAGATGAGAATAGATTGTAGTTATACCATTAATATAATAAAATTTTTAGAATATTATTTAAACTAATTTCATTATATAAATATGGTTCGAATGGATTGTAGGATGGTGTATAGGAAGGATTTGGAAAGAAAGTAAAATGGTAATTAATACTTACGTTGATAATTTGGATATTCTCTTGAAAAATCATTTGTAAATGAAGGACTTGAGGAACTCTATTGAGGATAGTGGCTCCTAAATGTGTATAAGAACTATAAATAATATTTTTAAAGGAAAATGTAAGTACCTTTTTATTAAAATGAAAAGGATATAGAGAGAATATAGGGTGGATCATACTAGCAGGTATACCCTCATTCCAAGAAAACATCAAGGATCATAATCAATTGGTAGAAAAAAATCACAATAGTCATACAATTATGATTCATAGTTAATGGGTCCATGGGACCTGGTTACCATGGTTACATTTAGGTAATAAGTTAATTTGGAATATTTTTATGGGATTTTCTATCGTTAACCGACTAACACAAGTCCTCTTGGCCAGAAATAAGTTGAGTGTGACAACCCGACGCCTTCATCCAATAGGATAGGTCATGGAAACAAATGCAAAGTAGGAATATCCCACAAATGGAAGTCATTATCATTTGTATATAAACACAAACAAACAACTACATGCCTAAACAAGGTTTAAATGTAAAAAAACACAACTAATATCAATGAAAGAATAGATTTATACCCCACAATTAGAGTATGAAAAAAGTTTTAAAAGAGATAAATGGGGATAAATACAATCCCACCTAAAAATAGTAAAATTTTCCAACCTAATCAGAATTAGTGGACAACTATTAAATGTAACAACTAGAATGAACCCAGTATCTCTAGTACAATAGATTCATCGCATACTACTGGCCCTCCAGTGCCTCTTTGAAAATTTCCATCATTAGTATAGCACCTGATATGTATTGGAAGAGGACATATAGGGGTTAGTACAACAATACACAGTAGGACACCACAGAAAGAACAAACATAAAGCATCAAGAGCATTTATCTCAAATATACGAGTATGTCATTCATGAAATGGGGCATAACTATAATCATGAATAACCCTTGAATTACATATTATGGACACATAATTTCAAGGATGTTTTAACCAACAATATCATTCACAAGATTCTTCTAGATGCTTTTAAGGTAATGCTCACCCAGGACATTAAACTAAATGAGCCATGTTGACCCCGATGGTGGTTACCCAAGATGTCGTTGATGTTGGGTCTCAAAAAAAAGATACTTGTTGGGACTCAGATGATCTCAACACCTAGATAGGGCAAGGAAGGTGCAGAGCCAGACTATTCCTGACCACCCAAAATTTATTAAAAAAAAAGAGAGAGACAACATACAAGGGAGGGGAGGGGTCAAACAACCCAAACCGAAAAACCCTTAACCACAAAATACCAAAAAAGGGAACCCCTCCCCCCCCCCAAAAAAAAAAGAGAAATAGGTCAATCAACATCTCCACCAATGTCAGAAATAGAACCTGCGCCATAAGGGTCACGCTCTGCACCGTATGCAGAAGTCACCTCATCAAAGAAGAAGTTAGAGTCATCACCTGTGTCCATCGAATCCCATCCTGACTCGAAATCCTCAATATGTTTGAGGAGTGCCAGGTGCTCCTCCCTACGCCTTCCTTGCTCCGAGGTGTGCTGTGACTGCTCCCATTTACTAACTTTGACGTTCATTTTGGACGCCTTTGATGACGCCCCGGTAGCCATGGGTCAGGGAGGAGCGGAGTAATCTCGCTTCATCCTTCTCTTTGAGGGAGCAGAGGTGGAACCATCATCCTACTTTTTTGCCTCCCCACAAACACCTGAATGTTCCTCCACCTCCATGGAATACAAAGCCACAGATCTTGGCTCACAAGACAAGCAACCCCACCCCCATGGCATGCTTCACCTCTATCTTCCACTTTCCCTTTTCCTTTATAGACCTCCCACTGCACTTCATCAACAGCCCTGAGGATCAACCCCTGCACACCAACCCCTACATCACAAGGTCAGTCACTGACCTCATACACAACCAAGGCAGAATGGACTAGATCCTCCCGGTTAGCTAGTGCCTTGCCCTACACATCACCGGAAGGGCTTTGTGAGCGATCCCCAAGCAGCAGCCCTTCCTCATTCCCAACACCATCATCACAGATATGAGGTAAAGGCAATACCTGCACCGCCTTCTCATTAATTGTCATCGCCAAACTGAGGTTCATCCTTATATCATCCTCCGGGAAAATATCTTGAATGAGCATGAAGGCGGATTACTGGATATGGGAACAGTTAGCAAAAGCCAACTGCCCCTCCTCCCCATGCAGCTTTTCTTACAATCCCCTGGCTGTGCTCATGCTGCTGCAAAGCCCTTTTCTCCTGCTCAACATCACCATCCATGCACCTAGTAGTAACCAGCATATCTATGAAAAAATGGGCCACACTACCTCCACCATGCCCAGCAGAAACGCTCTGCACTTCACTCTGGGCATGTAAACCAATCCTCAAACTCCCTGTAGTACTGGCGTGCCCAGCCGCGAGCCCCTGATTAGCCATCTCTCCCTCTACATCCACCTATCTCGGCTCAGACATCTCCCCCTTCTCATCCACGCTTCCAGATTCCTCAGTAGCATCCCACTCAACAAGAGCCTACAGCCCAGCCTTCCCAGAAGTGGAGCAGCACGAGACATCCAAGGGATCCTCGGATGGACTTGGAACTGCAATCTGGGTCCCTCCCTCTTTAATAGCTGCGTCCCCTTGCTCCTCCACCATCCCCTTCTCTTACACATCCTCCATTGCAGTATCCACACCCTCAGATAACACACCGAGGCACGCAAACCTATTACCCAAGGGGGAACCAGCCAACACTTTCACCACACTTCTACCTGCCGTCCCACTGATGAGTCTCACCTTGTCTGGCACCTCAGCCATCCCTCCCACACAAACACCAGCCACATTCCCAGCAAGAGGTTCTCCTTGATGTCCCGCAACCACCGAGGCACCCAACTCCCCTACCCCATCAAACAACAGAACATCAGAGGCTGAATCCTCCTGCAATCCCTTTGCTTTCCCATCACAATCAACTCCAGAGGGAGCCTTCTTCACAGGTTGTCCATCGACATTCCCACAACTAACAACAGCCCTCCATCATGTCTCCTTGTTACCCATAATACCAAGGTCACGTTTCAGCCTGTCAATAACAATAGAGACCCTCGGATCAAGCTTCCATGAAGAATTCAGGGGAACCTCTCCAGAAGCAACAAGAACTTGTTCACTTGAAGGTACGTAAATATGCACCTGCAAACCTGCATCAGGATCTCCATGGTTCAGCACCACAACTTCTCTGCTCCGGCTACCAAGCATACAGCCAGTATCGAGATGGCCCATCTTCTTGCAAGAAGAGAAAAAGGCCACCGATGATTCAAAGATAACCTGTTGCTTATACCGGAATTCTTTACCATCAGTAATCCAAACAAAATCAACAAGCGCCTTGGAAGCATCCACCTCTACACAAACCCGTGGAGCGACTGGATGGAAAATAGACCAAGTCCTCCTGTCAGAACACAGAAACCGACCGACAAGGTTCCCTAAAATACAAATGATTGACGGATTTTGGAAAGGGAGTGGGAGTTCCAAAAACCTAACCCAAGAAGCAACCATCGGAGAGTCACGATTCATGTGAAGATCAAAACTCCACCTAAAGAGGATTAATCTATCACCATTGAAGCTTCGAGGGGCTGAGGACCAGGCGCGGATCAAATCATCCTCCTTCGAGAAGAAAATCATAAAGTGGAGGCTATCCAGCATCCCAAAAGTCACATGATATTGAAGTTTCGAAGATTCAAAAGTGAATCTGTCAAACGAGACCACCGAGGGCGGATGATTCACAAAAAGAGCAACCGAGTTCAGACTGTGAAGAGCAGATGTCGCGTGGAAATCCGAAACCAAAATCGATAATTGCGGATAGAGCTCATATAAATCAGGAACCTTCAGATGAAGCTCCATACGAGGGAACATGGGAAGAAGATCAGGTGTAAAGGGTTGAATGAAATCTAGGTTCTGATCAACATCAGGCAAGGATTCCTCCCCCACCGGGGGAGGAGGAAGGATCACAGCGGCCAGCGCCGTCAAGGCATCATCGGCAGAGATCACAGCCTCCTCTTCACACCTAGATTGGGGATCACACCGAGGACCAATGGGGTAAACAGTGAAAAATATGGAAATACCCCTAGTAGGGGATCATATGGATGATTATACTGTGAAGCCTACCAGACATACTTTCTAGATAGTGTTTTCGTTCCTGGTTCACGGTGGTCATTCCAATAAAGTGAACCTCGACTAGCGTACCCGAATAAATTATATTAGATCTCACCTTGAGCCACATGATGGGACCCGAGAAACTCTTTCTCAGACTCATACCATATAGAGGATCATAATCCCATTTTTAGGATAAATTTTCACACAATACCCTCGGGGGACGGACCATGGGAACACAATCAACTTATACTGTTGCAATTGGAAGATACAGAGGACCTCCACATTCCCTCGAAAAAGTACACGGTCTGTCTTGTGTGACATGGTCTTTCCATGACTCACTATTCAACGAGGAATGTGTTCCCATTATAGATAGCATGGTTGTAGTGGTAAAATTAATTTATACAACAAATGAAACACTACTGATTATGTCTTCTCGTGTATGTGAACACCTGGTCATTGATGTGTACATCTTGATATGATTTTGTACCAAGCCGCGTCTGTGTACGTAGTCATTCCCATGTACTCATACATTTCCCATGGACCTATTTATGATTTATCCCATGTATCCTCCATCATACACACTATGCTGACAACACTAGATAAAATTTCATGTGACATGTGTCACACAGATTGTGATACAATTCTCTATGTGAAAACACTAGGACCATAGATAGCGGATATAATGTTGTGCATTCTTCAGGACACACAATATGTTGTCAAGAATTTTATAGAATACCAAAATCATTTAATGTGTTCACCTATTCCATTATTTCCCCTAGATCCACTACCATTCTCAGTCAGATATCACATATCTTGGTCCGAAGATCATCGATGTCACTGTTTATTGGATTTCATCTCTCGGTCTAATCAAATCACAACTGTTGTCATGTTGTGATGTCTCCAGGTATGAAACCAAAAGTCAAGAATCACCAGGTCAATCAAGATCTTCCTCTGATCATCATCTACTTTCATCATACAATAATCTAATCCTTGATCATGAACCTGTACCTATAGTATCGTTATGTTGAACCGAAGAAAGGATGCACAATGATCATTTAATTGGTATTATTCTAACCATCGAATAAAATAATTTTTATTTATGAATGTGAAAACAAATAGTGGAGGAATTAACAAAGAACTAATTAGGAACAATGATCACCTATGTTGGACATGGCCTTAATTCATTTTCAATAGAACAAAAAAATAATAACCAAGAAATAATTAAATAAGTCAACTATAAAACAACTTTTGATGCATTAATAAATTCATGTTAGTTTAATTGATACACAATTGAAATGAAATAAATAAACGAGATGAATCCTTATAAATCAAAAGTACAACCAAGATTTTGATTTAATCACTGGAAAAGAACGGTCCTATGTTTCTATCATTGGAGAGATCTATGACCTTTGCTGCATAATGATCATCGATCCAGAATCCAATCACCACCCCTCTATGAACAATCCAACAATATTTCCTATAACAATCATAGGATTATGCGGATAACTATATGAATGTGTTATAACCAAATATTTATAGAGGTTTCCTAGGTTGGTGCATCAACAATTAAATATATTAATAAATTAAATAATTCATTTATCATTTATGCCTGTGACAACACTTTTACAACTACCCGCACACCGAAAAAGATTATGTCATGCCTAGAGTAAAACACATGTTGTAAAATGAATGATTTGCCTCAAAATTCTGATCCATGCCTGTGTTCAAGAGTTATTCCACTTTTTTAGTAATGTTTTAGGTACATGATATTAATACACATATTGATTTTGAAATATAAATTCTAGGTTATTTGGACATGGAATTGCATTTCATCTCAAATATTGGATCCGAAAATATTAAAATATATTCTTCAAAGCATTAGAAGGAAAAAATATATACATTAAATTCTCCACAACAGAGTGCTTCTCATATGGAAAATAGAAAATAACTACTAAAAAGGTATGGGTACTGAGCACACATCTGAGACTTTCTCACCCAGGTGATCTCTTGAAGACTCTTATATGGCCACAAGACACACACCAAGCTAATTTATCTCCAAGAGAGGATATCCACCCACCAATAACCCATCTCCACTTGGTACTCTATAATGGTAGATCCATAATCGATTCCCAGATATACCCAGTGGATAACTTGTAATGGGGTATGCATATACCTCCTCGGATATGGAACATGGAAGACATCGTCTACCATGTATGACTATAGTAGTATGTCCAATATGTACAGAACCTCTCCGACCCTAAATAGTAATATGAATAAGGGACAATGAACCTCATATGTAACCTTCCTCATCAACTAATTCTCTATGACTAGGTGAGATCTACCAAAACCTAATCATCTATTCAAAATCTGAAGGCCTTCATAATCGGTCTGCAATGGACTCCATACTTCTCTATACTATCCCTATCCACCATTGTATTGACTACATATTTCACAAACATTTATAGCACCATATCGAGGACCGAAAATCATATATACCACTAGTTATGACTGGTGCTGTAGTGACCTTCAGGGTCGCTCACACATGGATTAAGAAGGTGATACATTAATAGTGGAGGTGTAACAATTGTGATACACGACTCCACCATCGTTTGATGATTTTCCCAGCTATAGCCTTCAACCAACATTACAACTCGAACCATTTCCGCTAAAACGTTTGTGGTCTAGTAAATCTTATTATTTATTTGAGGAGAAATTTTTTTTCTCAACCACAACCAAGTTTCAAAGCCTCCATCATAAAAAGATGTCCCAAACTCTACAGTAATATATGTTATTAGTTGGTTCAGAAGTGTGACAAATTGGTTAGTCAACTTATGATCACTCAAATAGTGTTATTGTAACGTCTCGGTTCTGGAAGCCACCCGGAGGCACCCCGTACCCGGTTGGTCACATGGCCTCAAGCGCATTTCCTCGAAAGCCAGAGGCTGCCGACTAGCAGCAATGGCCTTGGGTGTGATAGTGGGGAAACTATGCCCTCATTGGCAGAGTAACACAGTGGAAAAGAAAAAAATATACAATAGCAGAAGCAGTAAATATCCAACAATAGTAAACAATGGAAGACTGAAATAATAAACAACTGGAGCACATATATATATAAAATGATGCATGATACATATGTCTAGGAAAGCAGCCAAACAAGTCACAATGTTCGAAATACAAACAATGATAAACCAAAGTACAATAGAAAAGATAAACAACTCCTCAACATCGCAAGCCTAAGCTTGGTCCCATGCTCTCCAGCTCCACAGCAAGTCAAGCACCTGAAGTAGAAGGGCGCTTGCCCTTATCTATAGCTACAGAAATATAATCTGTTTGGGATCAAAAGCATGGCCCAAATAGGGTGTAAGACTAAATCCCAGTAGGCAACCACCCGAAGATATGTTCCCAACAGTAAGTGAATATATGGCAGGTAAAAGTACAGAAAGCAGTAAACATGAAAGTACTCAGCAGTAAACAATCCACAGTTTCAATATCAAGCAACAACTAATCACAAACAGGTAACCCTTTGGGCAGTACACACAGCCTAGCCCCTCTAGTTCAGTCATAAGAATATATAAAGACCCTCTGAGGAAGTACACACAGTCAATTCCCCTTATAGTCTAAGGTAGTCTAGAACTCTCTGAGGAAGCTCACACAGTCAATTCCCCTTATAGCCCCAAGTTCAAGGAATCTTCGAGGAAGCACACACAGTCAATTCCCCTATAGCCCAGGCCGTTCTAAGACTCTCTGAGGATGCTCACACAGTTGATTCCCCTTATAGTATAGAGTAATTCAAGGTAATTAAGATTAAACAAAGACTCTATGAGGATGCTCACACAGTCAATTCCCCGTATAGTCTAAAGTAGTCCTAGGCTCTCTGAGGAAGCTCTCTCGGTCAATTCCCCTTATAGTCTACTACACCAGGTTCTCAAGGCCCTGTGTAGGTCAACGGGCATAGCAATGCAATATGAACACAATAAACCTACAGAACAACTTGGCTAACTAGTCTACAACTTATCAAGCATGACAGAATACAAATATGCCACCCTACAGCACTAGGCATGGAAAACAGGCAAGGCATCCAAACATGATAAACAGGACCCAAAGGTCGTAAGCAGAACATGCATGGGAAAAACATCCAAATCATAGAAATTAAACTTTATTCATATCCAATTAACCATTACACAAGCATACAAGCATGGCAGTCAAACAATAGGGGTAAAACCGTAAACATGCAATACCCCGTTTAAGGGTATTGGTCAAAATTGCACACAATACTCAATGACTTTCAACAGAAAGGCACAAACCACCTACCCCGATATTAGGAGATCACTATAAGTGAACCTCGAGGCTTGAATCGCCCAAGAACACCGTAGATCTACAAAAACGTCTAAAACGATCAACTAAGGATAACTTGGAAAAGAAGACAAATCAGGAAACAAAGCTTGAGAAGAAGAGAGAGCATACCGAGGAGATCCCAACGCAATTGATGGCGGTCTAATCAGAGATAGGACAGAGGCTCGAGGGCCCGGAGGAGAAGCGCAGATGTACGGGTTCTCTCGGACGAACGAAACCTAGAAGAAGGTTGTTCTGTCCGCCAGACGTGACCCCAGTGCATTTAATGAAAAAAAGAAAGTACATGGTGTGTACTCACTGTTTTCGTACTTTACTTTAGGTAGTCTCTTGGTCACCCCTACATGGTCGTGTGCATGGCCGCTACACGGCCAACACCCGACTATTTTTGGTAACCGAGTACACGGTGTGTACTCATAAAGTACATGGCGTGTACTTCGAAAATTTCCAGAATTTCATATTTTTCATAAAAACAACCAGAAAAGGAAAAAATACCTGAAAATAAGATCCAGGTTCTTATAAACTTACCCCCTTACCGAAATTCTTCCCCGAATTTCCCTAGTGCGGTGTAGAAGAAGATACCCAGAACAGCTCCAGCCACTGTGCTCGTACATCGACCTCCTTCTCCCAAGTCTCATCTTGTACCCACTCGTGCTGCCATAACACTCATACCAGAAGAAAAAAATAGCCATGGAGAACCTTTGTACTGCGATCAACAATACGGATAGAATTCTCCTCGAACGAAGCATCCACTTCAAGCTCAACCTCCTCAGCTTGAAAGACATGAGATGGGTCTGAAAAGTAACGTCGGAGCTAAGAAACGTGAAAACCATCTTGCATAGCCTGGTACCTCTGAGGTAACTGCAACCGATAGACAACCGGCCCAACTCTCTCCAATACCTCAAATGGCCCGACGTAACTTGGTGAAAGCTTACCCTGTCACCTAATTCTTCTGTGCCCTAACCTCGGTGTGACACACAGGAAGACCTGATCCCCGACCTCTAACTCCAAAGTTCGTCTCTGTTGATCAGCACAAGACTTTGGATGAGACTGTGCAGTAGTCATCTTCTTCTGAATCAACTCTATCTGCTCTGTGGTCTCCTAAACAAGACGAGGTCCCAACATATCTTCCTCTCCTGACTCCAGCCAACATAAGGGTGATCGGGATGGCCTGCCGTACAAATCCTCATAAGGTGCCATCTAAATAGTTTCTTGAAAACTATTGTTGTATGAAAACTCCATAAAAGGTATATGATTCTCCCAAGAACCTCCAAAATCCAGAATGCATGCTCAGAGCATGTCCTCAAACACCTGAATCATACGCTCGAACTGGCCATCTGTTTGGGGATGGTATGATGTACTCAAAAGTACCTGTGTATCCAAAGTCTTCTGAAGCCCCTGTCAGACCCGAGAAGTAAAACATGCATCCCTGTCCGAAACAATGAAGTGTGGAACTCCATGCAGATGTACAATATCTCGTATGCACAACCATCCCAGCTCATCAACATTGAAGGTCTCATTGATCAACAAGAAGTGAGAAACCTTCGTGAGTCTGTCAATGACAACCCAAACTGAATCATTCTCATGAGGCGACCCCGGAAAACCGGTCACGAAATCCATCGCGACATCATTCCACTTCCACTCGGGAATGACTAACTGCTCTAAAAACCCTCCTGGTCGATGATGCTCTGCCTTCACCTACTGACAGGTGGAACACCTCATGAAAAAACCAGCAACATCTCTCTTCATACCTGGCCACCAATACTGACGGTGCAGATCATGATACATCTTGGTGACACCAGGATGAACTTCCCAAACTGAGGAGTGAAAAACCCGCATCAGCTCCTCGCGTATATCTGCTGGCACCCATACACGCCCCTGGAAACACATGATCTCATCCTTGCCTATGGTCTATCCAGGAATATGGTCCTCTCCTAACACACTCTCCCTTAAGATGAGGCCCTCAGAATCTGATAGTTTCCTCATTCACACTCGATCAAGAAGAGTAGAGGTAACATCAACAGAAGAAAGAAAAGTCTTCCCCTGTCTATCGTGAACATCCAATGCATCTCAGAGAACATAGCCATAAGCTGCCACTAATTACTGGCCTCCTAAACTGCCTGTATTTGAGTCTTCCTACTCAGCCCATCAGCCACTGCGTTTCCTTTCCCAGGCATATAGGAAATCTCAAAGTCAAAATACTGAAGGTACTTAACCCACCTTCATTGTCTGAAATTCAGATCACGCTGAGTGAAGATGTACTTGAGACACTTGTGGTCGGTGAAAACCACAAAATTCTCTCCCAGAAGATAATGTCTCCAACAACGTAAGGCGTGAACAACAGTTGCCAACTCTAGATCATGTGTTGGGTAGTTCCTCTCATGTTCCCTCAACTACTGAGACCCGTACACAACGACTCCATCTCCCTACAGAAGCACAACTCCCAGCCCGATACCTGATGCATTACAGTAAATAGTATAGCTCTTTCCTGGATCTGGAAAGACTAGTATCGGTGCTGAGGTCAAACTTCCTTTCAACTCTTGAAAGGCCGAGTCACAAGATTCTGACCACAAGAACTTCGCACCCTTCTTAGTCAGACCCGTTAGCGGTGCTACTAAGCGTGAAAAGTCCTGTATGAAGCGTCTATAGTATCTAGCCAGCCCTAGAAAACTCCACAGCTCAAAGAAGTTCTTTGGATGCTCCCAGGAAACTACTACTCTCACTTTCTTTGGGTCTACTAATACTCCTGAATCATAGATAACATGACACAAGAAGTGAATCTGGTCTATCCAAAAGTGGAATTTTGAGAGCTTAGCATATAACTGATTCTCTCTCAGTGTACTCAAAATGATCTTAAGATGGGTAGCATGGTCGTGTCAAGTGTGAGAGTATACCAAGATATCGTCCACAAAGACAACCACGAAAGAATAAAAGTATGGATGGAACACTTGGTTCATCAGTGCCATGAAAACTGCAGGCGCGTTCGTGAGACTGAACGGCATAACCATATATTCGTATAGACCATAACTGCTCTGGAAGGCTGTAAGAGGTATATCTGATGGTCTAACATGCAACTGATGGTAACCATATCTCAAGTCAATCTTCGAGAACACCCGGGCTCCTCAAGGCTGATTAAGGATATCATCAATCCTCGACAATGGATATCAATTCTTGACCATCAACTGGTTCAACTTCCGATAATCCACACAAAGTCTAAGGGTACCATCTACCTTCTTCACAAACAGGACAGACGAACCCCAAGGAGAAGTACTGGGTCGGATGAAACCATTTTCTTGCAACTCCTCCAACTGCTTCTTGAGCTCCCGCAACTCAGGTGTAGCCATCCTATAAGGAGGAATGGACACTGGTTCCGCTCCTGGAACGAGCTCAATAGAAAATTCTACCTCACGCTCTAGAGAAAAACCTGAAAAGTCTTCTGGAAAGAAGTCCCTGAAATAATACACCACCAGAGGAAAGTCCAACTGTGAAGTCCCTTGGTCATCCAGATATAGATTGGAAACCTGGGCTATAACTCCTCCTAACCCATGATACTCTGGTCCCGCTCTGCTTGCTTGGACATCCCACTCGCCCTTATGAAGGAACGATCCACCCTATGGTGATATGAAACTCACCCTATGACGATAACAATCGACGACTTCTTGGAAGGGAACCAACCAGTCCATTCCGAGAATGAAATCATATCTTATCATCTCTAGGACATAGAGGTCCCAAAGGAAGTGACACCCACCAACCTGTATAGGGAACTCCTTTCACTGACGTACACTAGATGTTTTCATCCCCGACATTGTGTCTAGTGTCAAGATATCGGCAGAAGAAAAGATGCAGATCCCAAGGATCTACACAAAGATGATATATATAAAGCTATGGGAATAACTCGTATCGAAATGTGTATAAGCTAAAACTGAGGCTACTAAGATCGTACCTCATACTGTAGAGGGTCCAGGATCCTGCTCCTACTGGGTCTGCTCAACTGCAAAAGTTTGGCTTCCACCGCGGCCCTATGACCCTACCTGCCCACTCTGAGCTGATCCACCCTACTGTTGCTGAAAACAGGGCAACTGGATACCACGACCACGACCTCCACCTCGGCCTGAACGGCCGAAAGAACTCCAGTTCCTAGACTAGTGAGAAAGTGGTGGTGATTCTCCTGAACATAGAGTCATAGAAGAACCCTTGTCACCAGCTGCTGGTGTAAAGAATTGATAGAAGTGATGAAGATGACCCATATTGCTGCAAGATCGTCACTCCACTAGGTCTCTTGGGAAACTTGGCCTTGTATACCCGCTCATCCCGCACTGGTAGCACACCACCTGGCTTCCAAAAGATGCATCATGCCTACTCTGATCTCTTCGTGTAGACTCCCTGCGGCTCATCCTGCTATCAATAGAAGGAATACTAACTCTAGATGTCGAACCACCCTATCTCACTGATCTAGAATCCATCATATTGTGCTCTGTGATCAGCTCCTGGTTGACGATAAAGGATATCGAAGTCAACCTGAATATGTTCACCTGTGATCGGATATCATGCTTAGACCATCCTCAAACTTCCATGCAAGGAATAATTCATAACCACCCAGAATAGGCATAAAACACTATAACTCTGTGAAGTGAGAGGAATAATCCATAATAGTAAGAGTAACCTGCTCCAAAATCATGAACTCTCAGGCTCGGTCGGCCCTCAAGGTCTCTGGATAGAAGTAATCATAGAAGATGCACCGAAACTCATCCCAAGATATACTCTATAGGCATCCCGCCTGTGAGATCACATCCCACCACCTCTTGGAAGAGTCTCGAATCATGTAGGTGGAAAGATTCACCCTCCTCTCTAGAGGTATCTGAAGATGCTCGATAATCATTAGTGTGGCTTCTATCCATGACTTAGCAGCCAGGGGTCCTCCATCCCCTAATAAAGTAGGAGGATGCTGCTGCTGAAATACCCGCTTCAATTCTTCCATCGACGGGGTAGGAGACGACCCTCCCTGAAAAGTCTACATCATCCTCAAAAAGACCTCTATGAACTGTGCATCAGCACCTGTATAGGGTATAATGGATGGTTCCAAGACTGGCATAACCAAAGGATCTGCGGGAAGTCCGTGATCAGCCATATCTGGTGTCTGATCACCATCTGGCAACTGGCGTACAACCGGAGGACGTCTCGGTGGCATGAATCTGCATGGTCAAACGCACACCTTAGATCAAGATTATCATGGACTGATCATAACAGTGTATGAAGGGAACAAGAGAAGGAAATAATTTAAGTTTTACAAATCATGACTACACGACGTGTATAAAACCGACATGTCATGTTCCCTTAATTCATTCACATGGGAATGTACTTATACTAAAACTGGTCATGTAACACCCAAAACACACAACGTGTTTTCCTAACACACGACGTGTACTTGAATCCTCCTTCCCTACCCGATTCCTTCTACACGGTTAAGCCACACAGCTCTCCTAAGACCAGACTACACGACGTGTTCAAGAGAAACACGACGTGTACTAGATAAGATGCACCAACCTGTGTTGTTAGTGACATGGCCTGTGTACCCAGGTTACACTACACGGTGTGTTCTAGATGGACACAACCTGTACTAAGAAGTCCCAACCCACCGTGTTGTTAGTTACATGGCTGGCTACCCGGCTGACACTACACAGCATGTTCCAGACGGACACGACATGTATGAGAGAGGATAACACCGACCCGTGTTGTTCGTGACACGGCCAGGTACCTAGGTCAAACTACACGATGTGTACAAAACTAGCATGGTGTGTATATCTCAAGGTTTATCCATCAGTGTTGTTTGGCACATGGGCAGACACAGGGTCAACACCACACGGCGTGCACATTCGACACACGACGTGTTCCCATGAGGATCTCCCTATCCCGTGTCTCTTCCCACATGGCCTATGACACGGTTAGAGACTACATGGCATGTACATAGAGTACACGGTGTATACTTAAGAAAAATAGTTTCTTCCCAAACAAAAGAACACATGGCCTGTAGTCAAGACTACACGACATGTATTCTGGGTTTTTCTAGACATTAAGCCTTAGAAACTACTCCGGAGCCCAAAAAACACTGAAAAACACATTGAAAGTGCCAAATTCTGATCCATGAGGGCCCATACTCCCTGCGAATCAAAGTTTGGCATCTAAAACATGTTATAAACAAGGTAAAAAAGTCAATGATCTACCAAATTTCGATTCATGAGGGACCATAACACCTCAAGAACCAAATCTTTATATTCATTCAAACAAAACTTTATACAAACAATACCCTATCAAACAACATTTATTTTATCAAAGAATCTATCACAACAACATGCATATTATACACAACATATATCACAACAATATGAAATTGCTAATGCACCCTAAATGACATGGAAAGAATGCATGATATGTGATTTCTAGCAAGTGATTATATGATGCATGAGATGGCATACCCTCATCTCATCGGGTTGTGATAGAAATAGAACCTCAATAACATCAACGATAACTGCACAATATATATGAGTCACCAAATGGTGAAAATCACATCAACTGTAAGATTGCAAACCATAAAAATTGCAATAAAAGAAATAGATTGGCTTTTCCCTGTACGCGAGTTAGCTACTCCCGAGCACAACTTATTACCAAGTACCGATTCTATTCTATCCCTGGATATAGGCTATAAAAAGTAAGTCAAGAGAAAAGAATTCCCTTTGATACCACTTTGTAATTCCCCGGTTCTAGAAGCCACCCAGAGGTGCCTCGTACCTGGTTGGTCACATGGCCTCAAGCGCATTTCCCTGAATGTCAGAGGCTGCTGACTAACAATGAGGGCCTTGGGTGTGATAGTGGGGAAATTATGCCCTCATTGGCAGAGTAACACAGAGGAAAAGAAACTAATATACAATAGCAGAAGTAGTAATTATCCAACAATATTAAACAACGGAAGACTGAAATAATAAACAACTGGAGCACACATATATATAAAATGATGCATGACACATATGCCTAGGAAAGCATCCAAACAAGTCACAATGCTAGAAATACAAACAGTTCTAAAACAAAGTAAAAAAGAAAAGATAAACAGCTCCTCAGTATCGCAAGCCTAATCTTGGTCCCATGCTCTCCATCTCCATAGCAAGTCAAGCACCTGAAGTAGAAGGGTGCCCACCCTTATCTATACCTGCAATAATATAATCGGTTTGAGCCCAAAAGCATGACCCAAATAGGGTGTCAGACTAAATCCCATTAGGCAACCACCCGAAGATCTATGCCTAACAGTCAGTGAATTTATGGCAGGTAAAAGTACAAAAAGTAGTAAATAAGAAAGTAATCAGCAGTAAACAATCCACAGTTTCAATATCAAGCAAAAACTAATCAAAAAACAGGTAACCCTCTTGGCAGTACACTCAGCCCAGCCCCTCTGGTTTAGTCATAAGAATATATAAAGATTCTATGAGGAAGCACACACAATCAATTCCTGTTATAGTCTAAGGTAGTCAAGCACTCTCTAAGGAAGCTCACACAGTCAATTACCCTTATAGCCCCAAGGTCAAGGACTCTCTGAGGAAGCACATACAGTCAATTCCCCAATAGCCCAGGTCGTTCAATGACTCTTTGAGGAATCTCACATAGTCTATTCCCCTTGTAGTCTAGACTGATTCAAGGTAATTCAAAGTAAACAATGACTCTCTGAGGAAGCTCACACGGTTAATTCCTCGTATAGTCTAAAGTAGTCCTAGGATCTCTGAGGAATCTCTCTCGGTCAATTCCCCTTATAATATACTACACCAGGTTCTCACGGCCCTATATAGGTCAACGAGCATAGCAATGCAATATGGCCATAGTAAACCTATAGAACTACTTGGATAACCAGTCTACAACTTATTAAGCATGACAGAATACAAATATTCTAGCCTACAACACTAGGCATGGAAAACTGGCTAGGTGACCAAATAGACCAAACAAGACCCAAAGGTTGTAAGCAGAACATGCATGGGAAAAACATCCAAAGCATAGAAATTCAACCTTATTTATATCCAATTAATATCTACACAAGCATACAAGCATGGCAGACAAACAATAGGGGTAAAACAGTAAACACGTAATACCCCATTTAAGGGTATTGGTCAAAATTGCACATAATACTCAATGAATTTCAATGGAAAGGTACAAGAAACCTACCTCATTGTTAGGAGATAGCTATACGTGAACCTCTAGGCATGAATCGCCCAATAACACCATAGATCTACAAAAACGCCTAAAACTTTCAACTGAGGATAACTTGGAAAATAAGAGAAATCAGGAAACGAAGCTCAAGAAGAAGAGAGAGATTACCGAGGTGATCCTAACGCAATCGACGCCGGTCGAATCGGAGATCAGATGAAGGCTCAGGGGCTCAGAGGAGAAGCGCAGTCGTACGGGTTCTCTCAGATGAACGAAACCTAGAAAAATGTTGTTCTGTCCGTTAGACGCGACCCCGATGCGTTTAATGAAAAAAATAAAGTACACGACATGGAATTTAAAAGGTACACGGCGTGTACTCGATATTTTTGTACTCTGATTTAGGCGGTCTCTAGGTCGCACCCACATGGTTGTGTGCCTGACCGCTATACATCCAACGCTTGGCTACCGGTGGTAACCGAGTACACAACATGTACTCATAAAGTACACGACGTGTACTTCGTAAATTTCCAGAATTTTATTTTTTCTTAAAAACTACCAGGAAAGGAAAACATACCTGAAAAGAAGATATGGTTTCTTAAAGTTATGGCCTCTCACTGATCGTGGAAGACCCACCATGTAAACTATGAAGTCACCACCAAATTCCACTATAATAGGAACACCTCGTTCTCTTCCTACAAATAGGTGGGACACAAATAGATTAACTCAAAAACAATATACAACATCCTTGGCCACCTTACCCAATTCTGAAGGACCATGGTACAACCATCATTCACTTGGATATACTACATAGGGAAATGAAGCCACCTCATTGCATCCTTTCATTGCATGATAAATTTCTTCATCCAACCTCAACCAAGGATAAAATTATCCCCACCTTTAGAAAATAAATCATGAAAATTTCAATTATTTATCTAGTATTTAAAGATCTCATAATCTATATCACCTATCAGTTCCACCAAGACTCATAGAAAAGTGGAGGAGAAACAATCATTGACTAGAGGTAAGCTGTATCAACCTCATCCTCAAGGGTCAACTATAGAAAGGATAACATCTCCATAACCTCACACAACAATAGTGGATCCAAAATCTCATTGTGATCACCAATTACTATGACCACACCATTGGGTGTATCTCAATATAGAACTTCATTAAAAATTATTTGTTCCACTATCACATCCATTTATAGGAATACATATACCATGAAGTGGACCTCATGAATCTAGAACCTAATCTTTGAGGATTTCTCAATAATCAGGTACTCCATAGCATGTATCAAACTAACCTCAAGTGTATTCCGAGAAATACCACTGAAACTGAGTAAAATAGGAAGACACTAATGAATAATACCATAAAATAACCCAAACATGGTCGAAGAACCCAATGAATATTTATTAAAAGCTCATGCAGGGAATTAAACATGCTGAAATTTTTTACCATGATCTCAAAGCTAACACATCATATTTAGAAATCCACATTCGGTGCATCCACCACATGAACTTGAAGCTGGTTATAACATGTCATGAGGACGAGCACTGAGAAAAACATCACCCTTTAACTATAGGGTGATGAAATCATCATTTATCTTGGGTGGATACTCTTATATAGTTATCATTATATTTAGGTGTTGTCAATCCCGACCCTAGATCATGAATCTGACTTCTTCCTAGGTGACCAACATAGGGCTACCCATGAGAACACAGTTTCTCAAACGAGACACCTAATCTATATATTTATACAACTGAACCCTTATCTCTCCCAGCTACATGCGTCATCTGATATAGTATAAAAAATATTGATCAATCCATAGGGAAATTCTTTAAATATAAAACTTTTTACAAGGGAAAAAACACGAAACATCCTCATAGAATATGTCTATTTACTCCTATAACACTATAGGATACTAATGCTCTTGGAATCCACTTATTCATGGGTCATACTATCATTCCAATTTGAAATTTCCTATATCTTCCTTCAAATAATCCCATTCAGTTCTTCCATAGACCACACCTTTACCAAAGGTGGAAAAATTTATCCCAATACTAGGATGTTCTATGGCCCTCAATGGTAATAGTTAACTAGTAATGTATTGTAGACAACCAATCCATACTAATGAATACTTTTACACGGTCTCACTACCTATATGAAATGGTTCCACTTGAGACTCTCTATCTCTCTCTCCAAGATTCTAATTACACTATTATTAGAAGCATGTGGTCACCGATCCTCTATGCAAGATCATTAGAATAGAAGTTACAAGATAATGGGGGTATGGTGGTATTTATATGTCTAAAAAGTGGATAGTTATAAAGAAATATGGCCCATGAAATTGTGATAAAACAATGAAAAGTAGAAAAGAAATAGATCATTCCTCAAATCGCTTTTGAAGACTGCAGGTCAAAATCCTCTAATGTTTGCAGTTTTTCATGTCCCTTTCCACAAGCTCCCGGAGGCTAGAATATAACTCTATGGGGGTGTTGGTAGAAATATGTTAAATCTCTAGCCACATATTTCTAATCTCCATGCTCATTTGTCACACCCTCTATCTAGCATATTTTCCTGCTAAATCTGTTTGCTCTGCCTATGTGGTCTACTGACTATCTATTTTTCTATAACATGACACATTGGATAGTCTTATACTATATGTACACATATATTAAAAGAATAATATATCCCCATCCTCGAAATATTGAGCTATCCTAATGGTCCTCATGAATGAAAATACACCTATGACATGACCTGCATCACACACCTACTTCCAATGAGTACTGACTGACATGGATCCCATGAAATCCTTGACATGAAACTTCAATACACACAATCAATCCATGTGAATAATAATCTAGCTCCAATAGTTACATTAATAACCCATTATAACATGATTCATCAACCTGAACCATTGGGGGTGGGTCGATGCACTAATTAGTGGGTGGTAACACCACCTTCTATCCATCTAGACAGAATACTAACCCATGACCAGACCCCTATGTGGAAGCCTCATCACTCATCGGGTCATTTTCTCGACTATAATATGAAAAAATAAATGGTTTTCATCATGTAAACATCGTGAAAGAAGAATAGACTTACTATGATTAATGATTATATCTGGGGTGGTGACTCAAAAAGTACATAGAATCCACAACCCATTACTATATGATGAAAGTAAAAGTATATTCCCTATAACCAGTTCCTACATTATCGAGTCGACAAGAATTTTAATAGAGTCCTACTGAATTTCTATATTGACCGCCACACCACCACCGAAGTCACTCTCTTGGGTGCTAAAAATGAAAAACAATAACACTATTTTCTTAGTCCCCATAACAATCCTTGATGCTTGAAAACATCCTAAATTTTTTCCTAAGGTAGAACCAATATATTTGATACGACTCTATCATAACCCAAACCATTCAGGACCACCTGTATGATGATAGGCTGATTGTGATAACCCCCATCTCACCTCTAATAGGCTTGGGGATAAGGACCAGCTTTGAGTAGAAATATCCCGCATATGTGAGGCATTATCTTAAGTACCTATACTAACCCAAAAATATCCAAGACCATTAAATGATAACATATAACCCAAAAAAATCTAATATTAATGAATTAATACAACTATAAAATATAACTAGAGTATCAAAAATGTATTATAAATGATAAAATTATCCAAATACATGACCATGCAATAACTAAAAAAGATACCAACCTACATAGAGGGATGCGACTGTTGTCAAATGGAAAACCCTGTATGAACCTCAATAAGTCTAGCCCAATATTTGATCCACCTTCTCCTAGTCCTCTAAGGACTCTATAATGATGAATTATATCAATATAATACATGAAATGTTTGAGGATATCACAAATAAGGGTGAGTATAAAAATTCCTTTTAGGAAACCCCAAAATAACTAAACCAAAATAATCAAGTATAGTCAGGTAAAATACACATGTATGTAGATCAACATATGAGATATAATGATAATCAAGAATAATCCTAGATATAAACATAACATATTCCTAGTCTCAAAATGTTTTCATAGATCACTGTCAGCCACAAGATTACGGTTCAACATTTTAAGATAATGCTCACATGATGGAATCCACTCAATGATCCTGGTTATCCCTGAAGTCACTTTCTTGAGAGGTCATACTCATCAGGTCTCACAAAAGAAGATACACACTAGGATTAAGAATATCTCAGTAACTTTATTGGGGATCACACGAAAGACCACTGGAGACTACTAAAAACCCTTATAGAAATAACCTACTATATAGAGGATCATATGGATGATGATACCATGAAACCTATTGGAATCACCTTCTAGAGATATGTTTAACACCCTTGAATGGTTCTCACACTAATAACCTGAACCCCACATAGGGTAAAAGGAGGAATGATAGATGATCACATCCAATTCCACTTGTAGGTACACCAAAAACTCTATACAAGAATCATCCTCAAGATAAGATCACAATCCAATGATGAGGAAATAATTATACACTGGACCCTAATAGGAATAAACCAATTTAACACACTTAACTAATAATGGTCCAAAATAAAGTGATGGAGGGCCTTTATTTTACATAGAAAAATATAGGATGTGTACTACTAGTACACAAAATTTATTTCCTTATGTGGCCTTCCCGTGTATTTATCCAAATAGAATGTATTCCAATATATAAAGGGAATTTACTTAGTGGTGTATAGTGTGTATAGGTCAAATGGAACCCTACCCCATGCCCATATACTTATGGACATTCCTGTGTACCCGACCATGTCCAAGTATCTGGTTATTCCTATGTACTCTACCCATGCATGGGTTTATGGCCATGTACATTCCTATGTATCCTCTAATATACACATCAAGCCACCAATAGTGGGCTGGATGGAATTTGAGATGTGTCACATGGAATGTTATAATTTCCACCCCATAGAATCCACAGTTCTATAGAAGGGGGACTACAAGGCATGTTTTCATCAGAATAAAATTAATGTAGTTCTAGATTTTACAAAATCCTAAAAAATACACACATTCTCATATACTATCAACTCACCCTGATCTTCATAAAATCATACATAGAGATTATAGATCATGGATGACTGATACTCGCTGTAGTTGATCTCCAAATTCTAGCCCTAAACCTGGTAGAATCACATAGAGCATCGCACCATGTTGTGACCATCTGTGAAACCATGAATCTGGAAACACATAAATAATCCTGATATTCCACTATCCATATTATGTTTTCATCACAACTCAAATTCATCATTAAGGAATGGTCAAATAAGGATTTAATTGTAATTCCATGAGTTTTCAAAATAGAAAACATTGTTCGATAGCTTATGTGATACACAACATTGACCCCAAAAAATGATTATTTAAATTTGAATATTTTAATAATTCTATTAAATTTATGGATATTACTTTTATTAAATGATTTTTGATATATATATATATATATATTCCCTAAATATATTTATAAATGATTAGAAAATAATCAATCAATTATTGGTAATGTCTTTTTTTATGTTTTCTTCAAAAATGATTTTTATTTATATTAATGACAAATTTAATACAATTTTTTTCATTAAAATTTAAGAACATATTTTTATTAAATTAACTCCATTTTTATATCATCATACCATAATTAATTAGTGTAGTTTTTTTTTAAATTTTTTAGAAAAGATTGATTTTTCAGTGAATAGTGAAAAATAAAATGTTAATGTAAAATTCTATTTTGTATTGATAAATTAATTAATTTAAAAGTTTAATTATCCATTTAAATTTATTACAATTTAAAATAAGTATTATTTAATTTTATTCAATTAATTATATCATAAATCATATTTATACCAGATTTTTGTATAATTTTATTTTTAGGCATAAAATGCATTTGTTTTGAATAATTTTTCACAATGGAAAATGTCTACCAAATATTAATAATTAAAATAAAACCCGATGATAAATTATTTAAATTAAATTATTAGATTAAATATCTATATTTATTAATTTAATACCATATAATTAATATTAATTGTTTAATAGTTTAAGTGAAAACATCTTTTCCATGAAAAATAGATTTTTCAGAAAACTGCTTTCTTTCATGCTTAATAGTTTTAATTTAAATTAAATTCTTCCACCTCTATGAATTGATTTTAATAAAATAGATTCCATATTTTGAATCATCTTAATTAATATTATATAACAATTTCAACTTACTTTTTGAACAATATGAATAGTAATTATAGTAAATATTAATTACTATAGTAAAAGGAAAATAGGTTAATTAAGTGTAAACATAATTTAATAATGAATAGAACCATAATATCTCTATTAGTATGAATATTTATATTTCCATTTCATTAAAAATTTTATTATAATTATTCCCTATTTTTTAAATTTATAAATCATTTTTCAAAATGTTTCATAAATATTTTGTACGATAAAACACACATTTATTTTTATAATATTATGAAAATTCAATTAAGGAATTTAATTTTATGAATTGATGTATTTTTTAAATAAATTATATTGTAATAAAATATTTTTTATTAAATAAAAATGATCATATATGTTTGATGAAGTCCAATGTAATTTTTATAAGGGTTCAAAAAATATTATTCCAAAAAATTCATCATTTTTAATAAATGGAAGATATTATTTTAAAAGTTAAAATTAAAATATTTATATGTTTTTACAGATTAAATGAATATTACTTTTTTAATCATAATGTCAAAACTATCCAATGGTGAGTTTTTCATAATTTTCTTAGATAGTCAAATTTTCAAATAGAAATTAAATACCTTATAAATATAAATAGTGTATTACGACATCATAATGAACCAAACATGATGTAATAAATACTATAAGTTGGATACACAACAAAAGATATATTTTTCATTTAAATTCATATGATTTTAAATTTATTTGATTTATTTTTTAAATCCATTACTAATCCTCAATAATATTTAATATAATTTAAGGTATTTAAGTCGTTTCTTTAAGAGTGTGATTCAACTCCACATAAGAATGAGAAATATTTTAATAATTTCTTCCCAAATCCCTATAAAATAATTAATTCCAATCCCACTTGGAATAAACCTTGTGCAATTCCCATGGGAGGGTTTGTGTTTTTTGATATTTTATTATCTAGAGTCAAAAACCTAAATAAAAAAGAAATTCACCTCTTTTTGATTATAAACCCAGCAAGATCCAATTTATCTTCACTAAAAATTATTATATAATGTGTATATTCTTCCCTACCCTATCTATATCCCCCCTATGATTCCCCCAATCTTTCAAGAATCACCTTCCAAGCATTTGGAGTCACACACTCGTGTAAGGGATCCTCACCGTTCTATATTTCATTCAAATCAAGAAACTTATTTTAAATTAGTCTTTATAATTTCAATTGGATATATTTTTCATTAATTTAAAATCATTACCTTACTTTAATTTTTTTTTATTTCAATTAGGGGTCATTTACCCTACATCATTTGGATCATTACCTAATATGTTGCTATGTCGAAATTCTGTTAGGGATCCTCACCATCCGTACCTCCTTTAAAATTGAAACACCTACATTGAAATTATTAATTTTAATTTAATTTGGTTTTATTTTCATCCATTAATAATAATTTACATAATGAAAATTTGATGTTATTTGAATGAGGTACCATTTATTCTCCCTCATTCAAACCCTTACCTAAGCAGTTAATATACCAAAATTTCATAAGGGATCCTCAGCTTATCTTCTTTATTCAATTTATTTATGAACATATTAATTATATTTAATTTTACCAAATTTGGGATATTTATTTCCATGTACCAATAATATCACATTTCTTTCCAAATTATGAGATATAATTTTCAGTCTCATCAACTATTTTTATGAATTATTAACTAACGGCGTTATGCATCTAAAATTTCAGCACGGTTTTGGATGCCAAACAATTGTGTAGTGAATACCATACCCATTTTTCAATCATAGGTATTGACATTTTTTCACATATACTTATTTATTGTGAACTTAAATGTTTTTATTCCACATTCATTGATCATGGAATAAATTATAATAATGAATGAATCCATGTTGTATGATCTATGTCACACACTTAAGAATGAGAATGAAATGAATATGATGGGTGTTCCCAGATAGATCTCAAATGATTTGGGTAATATTTAGTATCATGATACGTCATGTTGGAACAGGGATTGAACCTGATTCTGTTTTGGGACCTTTTCCACCATGACATCTTGGTGGGCTTAGCCTTGACGTGTGTTTATGATTCAGTGTTTTAAGTTGTTACCACATTTACAATGTTATGATTATCATGATATATCATGTCTCAGTTTCATTATTATGATTCCAACACTTGTTATTACCTAATGGTATTCATATTATGTAACATGTATTATTAACTTCATGTTTTTCCATTTTTATTCCCTTACTGCTCTTTGTTGATCATCTATTTCTTATGTTTTTCCACAGGTTATGACATGAAGTTTTAAGTCAGAGCATGTTAAATATGTTTTCAATAAATATGATTTATTTCATGTCTTAAGTTGTTATGTGATGTAAATAATTCCTAAAGACACTATAATTATGAATATTTTAGGTTGTATTAATTGTAAATTTGTATAATAAATCATGTATTAATGTTTATTAAAGAGCATGGTTTTTATAGTAGGTATTAGAGAAATTGTTTAGTTATTTTTTGGGATTATAATTATAAAAATCTAGAAAAATCCTTATAGATAAGACTTATTATAATAATTGTTTCTGACGCTTTCTCTGGGGTTCACACGTCCATTTGTTTGTGGAACGCATGACTTTTGCCCCGCATTCCCGCTTTCAGAAGGCGGGGAGACATCTGTCACTTATCCATGGACGTTTTCTCCTTGATCGAAACAGGATGATGGGATGTCGGTTCTTCCTTCAGTGGATTCCTCCTCAGAACTTATCACCTAGTCTGGGTCTCCCTATTAGACTTAAGATGTTGTTCGTGAAAATCATCCAAGCACCATATCTTCATGGTCGCCGGTTAATTACACTACTTCGCTCGAGACATTTCAAAGGATCCAGTTAGGGCAGCTACCTTAGATCGGGGGAGTAGTCACGTTGGACATCACTGGCATGTCTGGGTGTTGGAACACTGGCACATATGGGTTTCATCCCTTTATTATAGGGCTTCTCGAGGGCGCGGAAGCCCAATACACCCCACGTCCAATGCAGGGAATTATATGCCATAGACATGTCTCTGAGGTTTTTCTCAGCTTTCCATGTTTAACATAGGGTATGCCGTGAGTTTAACGTCTAGTGGAGATGATTCAGACTGATTGAAACACTGGCTAGAGTGGATCAGATGGGTGAAACCCCTTAGAGGTAACACTGATATCGGGTCTAATGTACGATTGGTTACCTGATTTCTGTTGAGTAGTGAAGCAGTGAATTGGTATGATCTCACTAGGATGTGGCGGCTCGGGTAAAGATCAATATGGATTATTGATGGTTAAGTGAAGTAGATGGTGAATAGTGTGAAGCCAACTCGATGGCGACGATGATGTTGGGCTTGAGCCTCAGAGAGAATTCCTACATATCCCCGTGGTGGGGAATTAAAGTCCACGAAGTTTGATGTAAGGGGAATAGTGTTCATGGTGTGCGCAGAGGACAACGACCCGATGTCATACTAGGGCTTACATGTAGTTAGTAGCCCGGGTTTCTCGAACGCCCGAGGAAGGAACATAGATGTGGATCCAAACAAAGGGGACTACAACATCTTACCACTGGGTTGGAAACACAATGGATATACGCTGGTTGGGATTGGCAATGACTTTTCATCGATCAGGGTATACAACGACTTACTGTTGGATGGGGTCAAAACGACTTACCATTGGATGGGGTCACAACGGATTACCACTAGATGTGGTCACAACGGCTTACCGCTGGATGGGGTTACAAGGG
Source organism: Viscum album (assembly GCA_963277665.1). NCBI lineage: Eukaryota > Viridiplantae > Streptophyta > Magnoliopsida > Santalales > Viscaceae > Viscum > Viscum album. The sequence goes on along the minus strand of OY728163.1, from coordinate 785,320,350 downwards.
ATTACTGGTGGATGGAGTCACAACGACTTACCGCTGGATGGGGTCACAATGGCTTACTGCTGGATGGGGTCACAACAGCTTACCGCTGGATGGGGTCACAATGACTTACCACTGGATGGGGTTGAACCTCATGAAGGATTCCTACGTACCCTATCTAGTAGACAGGGATCAAATCCCATGTAGTTTGAATGGGTAGAGTTTAACATCATTTAGAACACAAAGGGAGATGTAGTTTAGCGTCATGTGGGACAAAGGTGAATCGACGTGAAGGGGGTCGAAACCAATGGTTATTGGGGAACCAGCATGAAGGGGTTGGGACCCAGTGTTGGTCTTGAACCTCAGGGAGGCTTCTTACGTACCTTTCCTTGGCAAGGATCAAATTCCACATAGTTCAGGTTGGTTTGGTGAACTGACGTGAAGATGGTTGGATTGATCGGGTGTTGGAATTGAACCTCAGGGAGGCTTCCTACGTACCTTGCCTTGGAAAGGATCAAAGTCAAAGTAGTTTGGGATGGTGTGTTGGAACGATGTGAATGGGTTTCAGAACAATTGGTTATTGGGATTGGTCCTCAGGGAGGCATCCAACGTACCCTGCCTTAGAAAGGATCAAATTCCACGTATTTCTCAAGGAATGTGGCTTGGTGCTCCGACGCGTAGGTTGGTCGGGACCAGGTAGGTGTTGGTATTGAACCTCAAGGAGGCTTCCTACATACCTCATCTTGGAAAGGATAAAAGTCCACATAGTTCAAAGTTAGTGGGAACTGATGTGAAGGGGGTCGGAACCAATGGTTTTTTGGGCTTGAACCTTAGGGAGGCTTCCTACGTAACTTGCCTTGGAAAGGATTAAAGTCCATGTAGTTTGGGATGGTGTGTTGAACCGATGTGAAGGGGTGTCAGAACAACTGGTTGGGGAGGAATCCTATGTACCCCTGCCTTATAAAGTATCAAATTCCATGAAGTTCTCAAGGAATGAGGCATGGTGCACCGATGCATAGGTTGGTCAGGACCAAGTAGGTGTTGGGATTGACCCTCAGGGAGGCTTCCTATGTACCACGACGTGGAAAGGATCAAGTTCCACATAGTTAAAAGTGAGTGGGAACCCATGTGAAGGGGGTTGGAACCAATGGTTGTTGGGCTTGAACCTCAGGGAGGCTTCCTACGTACCTTACCTTGGCATGGATCAAAGTCCACGTAGTTCGGGATGTTGTGTTGGACTGACGTGAAGGGGTGTCAGAACAACTGGTTGTTGGGCTTGGACCTTAGGGAGGTTTCCTACATACACTTCCTTAGAAAGGATCAAATTCCATGTAGTTCTCAAGAAAAAGTTTGGTCTTGAACATCAGGGATGCTTCCTACGTACCTCGCCTTGGCATGAATCAAATTCCACGTAGTTCAATGTGAGTGGTAACCAACGTGAAGGGGGTCAGAACCAATGGAGGTTGGGATTGAACCTTAGGTATTATTCATACGTACCTTTCCTTGGCAAGGATCAAAGTCCACATAGTTCGGGATAGTGTGTTGGACCAACGTGAAGGGGTGCCGGAACAACTGTTTGTTGGGCATAGACCTCAGGAAGGCAACCTACGCACCCTTCCTTAGCAAGAATTAAAGTCCATGTAGCTCACAAGGAATGGGGAATGGTGTGCCGACACATAGGTTGATTGGGACCAAGTAGGTGTTAGTATTGAACCTATAAGAGGCTTCCTATGTAACTCTCCTTGGCAAGGATCAAAGTCCACGTAGTTAAAAGGGAGTGGGAACCTACATGAAGGGGGTCAGAACCAATGGTTGTTGGGATTGAACCTCAGGGAGGCTTCCGACGTACCTCACCTTGGAAAGGATAAAAGTATAAGTAGTTCAAAGTGAGTGGGTACCAATGTGAAGGGGGTCAGAACCAATGGTTGTTGGGCTTGAACCTCAGGGAGTCTTCCTACGTACCATGCCTTGGAAAGGATCAAAGTCCACATTGTTCAGGATAGTGTGTTGGACCGACGTGAAGGGGTGTCAGAAAAAATGGTTGTTGGTCTTGGACCTTAGGGAGGAATCCTACATACCATGCATTAGTAAGGATCAATGTCCACATAGTTTGTAAGGAATGGGGCATGGTGTGCTGACGTGTAGGTTGGTCGGGACCAGGTAGGTTTTGGGCTTGAACCTTAGGGAGGATTCCTATGTACCTCGCCTTGGAAAGGATCAAAGTCCACATAGTTCAAAGTGAGTGAGAACCGAGGTGAAGGGGGTCAGAACCAATGGTTTTTGGGCTTGAACCTTAGGGAGGCTTCCTACGTACCTTGCCTTGGAAAAGATCAAAGTCCACGTAGTTCGCGATGGTGTGTTGGACTGAAATAAAGGGGTGTCGGAGCAACTGGTTGTTGGGATTGTACCTTAGGGAGGAGTCCTACGTACCCTACCTTAGAAAGGATCAAATTCCATGTAGTTCTCAAGAAAAATGTTGGGATTGAACCTCAGGGAGGCTTCCTACGTACCTCGCCTTGGCAAGGATCAAATTCTACGTAGTTCAAAGTGAGTGGGAACCGATGTGAAGGGGGTTGGAACCAATGGTTGTTGGTCTTGAACCATAGGGAGGCTCCCTACATACCTTGCCTTGGCAAGGATCAAAGTCCACATAGTTAGGGATGGTGTGTTGGACCGAAGTGAAGGGGTTTCAGAACAACTGGTTGTTGGTCTTGGACCTCAGGGAGGCGTCTTACGTACCCTACCTTAGCAAGGATCAAAGTCCACATAGTTCGCAAGGAATGGGGCATGGTGCACTGATGCGTAGGTTGGTGAGGACGAAGTAGGCATTAGTATTGAACATCAGGGAGGCTTCCTACATACCTTGACTTGGAAAGGATCAAATTCTATGTAGTTCAATGTGAGTGGTAACTGATGTGAAGTTGTTCGTTACCAATGGTTGTTGGGCTTTAACCTCAAGGAGGCTTCCTACATACCTTTCCTTGGAAAGGATCAAAGTCCCCGAAGTTAGGGATGGTGTGTTGGACCGATGTGAAGGGGTGTCAGAACAACTGGTTGTTGGTCTTGGACCTCAAGGAGGTGTCCTACATACCCTTCTTATCAAGGATCAAGGTCCATGTAGTTCGCAAAAAAAATGTTGGGATTGAACATCAGGGAGGCTTCCTACGTACCTCGCCTTGAGAAGGATCAAAGTCCACTTAGTTCAATGTGATTGGGAACCGATGTGAAGGGGGTCAGAACCAATGGTTTTTGGGATTGAACCTCAGGGAGGCTTCCCACGTACCATGCCTTGGCAAGGATCAAAGTCCACGTAGTTTGGGAGTGGTTTGGGGCTTACAATCTAGGATGCTCAGAGAAGATGTCATGGTCAATGCATACTCTAAGACATCATGAGTCATGCTTGGTGTGAGAAACAAGAGGCATCAAAGACATGATGATCACGTTGCGAAAGGTGCGTCCCTGAGAAGTTGAATGAGGCTGACACATAGTTAGCAGCCCAAGGAGAGGAATATTGGGACTCACTCTAGGATGGAGCCCTGGGTGACAACAAATCCCAATGTGAGAGGGATTTGGCATGGAAGAGAGGATGAACATGGATGATACTTCCTGCACGAAAGGCTAGGGGCTTACATAAAGGTGGTTTCCCTTCCCCTACAGACAAACATCACTCCAATAAAGAGGACCTCATTCCTTGTGAGGAATGATTTCACTCATGTGGAGACTAGTGGGCATGTAGAATGTCTAAGGTGGGGGAACCCCGTGTGCATTACAAGGGGAGAGGTCACAGTTTAACATCATGTTCTGAGGACGATGGAACTTGGCAGTTTAACGTCCTGCATCTCGGACGAGGTGGGATCACTCCACACCCCCTAGGAATTACATAACTGATACCTCCTGCCCCTTGGGGGAGGGAATGCATCGTCAATTCCGTGATGAGGGGGTGTTATGGAGTGATCCACTGAGGGGTCCACGTTAGCTTGACTATGTGAAGAAGCAATAGTTGTTAGCATTCCTATGCAAAGAAGCATGAGGCGAATCAACGCAATGGGAAATACCATCCAGGGGAATTTGAAATTGTTCCGTGAAAACCTGGAAGTCCACATAAGAAAAGGAGTGGTAGATAAAAGGATTTTGTAGGTAGAAGCCTTGTGAAGCTTTGGTGGTCTATGAAGTGGAGGGGCTTCGTGAAGGGGTGTGCCTCACAATGTGGAGCAACCTAGTCTTGGCATAGGGAATAGGTGCATATGGAATGTGCTTCATGAAGCATAAGGGCCCTCGCAGATCAATACTTCATGAGGCAAGGGTGCTACACAAAGTGTAACATTGTGAAGAAATGTGCTTCTCGAAGCACAGCGACCCTTCCTTAATATGTAGGCCACGTTTTCATGAAGGGTGTTTCACAAATCATAAACGCTTCGTGATGAACTGAGTCCCCTTGGGGGTCTCCTTCCTTCACAAAGTCCCATGGTCTTCGTGAAGGGAATCCCTCTTTCAATAGGGGTGTAATTCAAGCGAAGGGGAAGGCACTTCGTGATGAAAAAGTACCTTGAAGAGCTCATGGTTCGAAGAGTAGAGATTTCTTCGTGATTTAGGATATGAGAAGGAGAAAGTTCATATGATCCGTCCGTTGGGCTTGAGAGGAGCCCAATATTTATAGGCAAGAGGTATTGCAAAGCAGAGATCCCTCGGCGCAAAGGCAGACCTATCTCCATGGTGGATCGTTAACGTCAATGAGGTTCGTAGAGCATCACGCCTCCTCGCTCTGTGGCGGGTCGTGAACATCAAATCGGTTCATGGAGCATCACGCCTACTCGCTCCATGGTGGTTCGTGAACATTAAAACGGTTCATGGAGCATCCTACCTCCTTGCTCCACGGACGGTCGCGAACATCAAAGCAGTTCGCGGAGCATCCCGCCTCCTCACTCCACGGTGGGTTCGCGAAGGGGGAGCTAGGTGTTGGCCGCAGGGCTACGGGGATCCACGCTCAGGCTTCGCAAGGCATCCCATAATTATTTCTATTTGTTCTATCCTTCCCAAATTTTGGCGCCTATAAATTCCCCCCCTCAGAATTGTAGCCGAGGAGAAGGCGTGGCACGAAACCTGAGTGTCAATTGCCAAAATACGATGTCCATCGTGAAGCTGCCTCATGAAGAGGGCACGCGAAGTAGAGCATCGACAAGGGGCTGAGCGCGCCGCGAAGCACGCCGCAGCTGGAAGCATGGTGAAGCATCCAGGGTATACGCCAATAAATAAAGGGATAACTATCTTTTATCCACTCTATTCTCCATGATTTTGGCTTTTAGTGCTCTTGATTTGCGAAACTCCATGTACTTTGCGATTGATCTCCGTGAATTGGCCTTTCTGCTTCGCGGTGCACAATGACTCTTTGAATCCATGTCAGAGTGCTTTGCGACCTGTATTTGAAGTCCGGGTAAGGGCTCCGCGAACAGTATCCACGAAAAACCTTTGCGAACGTCCTCCGCAAACTTTCTCTGTGAAAGAGCGTCAAGAACCAAACCCAAAAAACACCCAAACTCAAAAAATGAATGGCTCACCCGGAGGCATCCATGGGGGACCTTGCAGATGCTTCCCGAAGGGATGATATGGTGAATATATTGGGTTCAGGGGAGTTGATATGAAGGCACTCATACCATGAGTCATTGGTGGAGCTGCTGTTGGCAAGCCAAAGGAACCATCAGTTGTGAAAGAGGCTGCCTTTTTATGGCATTGGGCTGATGGATGATGTCTTCATCCCTGAAGCCAGTAGGGACAATCCAACTAACTGGTTCCTAAGCATGCTGTGTCAGTGCCAGTGGTTCAGGGCGGCTAATGGCCATTCCTGGGAGGACTTCACACCCGTCATTTCTGATTTTTTGTACAATCATCTGAAAAATGTTGACAGGAAGGGATTGCAGCCAGAGACATCCCCCCTCTATAGTAAACAATCTTTAAGGCAGCCCTGAGGAACTCGGGGAAGGGATGGTCTGATGAGTGGGACTTGCGCCAGGGCGGCAACTGCACAGATGATTGGGTTTGGGCCTACTGGGTAGGTGATTTATGTGAAGAGTTTGAGGCTGAGATGAGAAGAGTGGACCAGTATGAGGCGTCTTGGGCCTCCCAATTCCACATCTATCAACTGAAGCATCTGATTCTAGAGTTGTTGAGCGGGTGGTCATCGAGGACCAATACCTTCCACTTACAGAACATGGAGGTTGGCATCATCTTTTAGGATGTGTATCGGATCTCAGGGATCTTGATACTGGGGAATATGTATGATGAATTCCTCCCCATTATGGTTTCGTGGGAGGATTCGGAGAAAATGCCACTGATGGCGATGACGTTGATGAAACTGGTGTCGGGAGAGGACAAGGAAGCAATGAGGGATGTCCATTCAAGGCTATGGTTCAATCAGTTTCTGAATTTTCATGAAGATATGTAGTTTCTGGTGAGGCCTCAGACTTTCCCACAGGGGGCTCAATGAGGCAAGGAGCACTCGTAATGGTGGATCTTGGAGGATATCCAGTGGAAAACCTATGGATTCAGTGTCAGTATAGTGCAAAAACTGGTAGATAGGCTGGCCACATTCATTGCAGCTCTCATCTGTGGTTGGATCCTCCCGGTGAGCGATACAAACATGGATGTGAAACCAAGAACATTTATCATGGCGTCCATGTTGGCGATAGGAGGGAGGGTGAACCTCAGAATCCTGAGGCTCACCAAGCTGTACAAGATGTTGTGGCATATCAGTGAGGGGAAGAGGCCACAGAGGATATTTGGGCCATTACAACTCCTGTATGGGTGGATAGAGACCCACGTTAGGGGAGATAATGAGTACCCAAACCCCATCTCTCCTCTGGGGTTGAACAACCGCCCATCCATTTTGAATGTCGCGTGGAGATTTTCAGCCAAGATGACTATGCAAGCAGTGCTGAATCAGGTGTGGATGGTAGAGGAGTTCATATTTCATCTGTTCCCACTAACAACGCATGTTTTTATGGATGATGGACAAGGAACAGAAGAGCACCGGTATTATCTCCTGGACTTTCGAGGTGGAGTCCTAGTGGAAAGAGTGGACCATGAGTCTCTCTGCGAGCCATACACACTGCACCAATTTTCCAGGCAGTTTTTTGGCATGCAGCGACTGACCCCACAGGTCTATTTGGGGGTGCGTTAGGAGGATAATCCATTAATGATGAGGAAAATGTGAATCATGTTCATGTGGGAGGATGGGAAGAAGCAGAACATGCAACCTCCACCCACAACCATCTTTGGGTTGGTGAAAGAGTACGCCAAATGTTGGGAGGTGGATTACCCAGGTGTGATGCCGAAACAGCCAACTGTTCAAGTCAGTGATGGTATGTCTCCCCATCCTCAAGGCCGGGGCTGGAAGGCTATAAGGGCATCCCATGGTGGTGGGGATGGTGTTGCGTTGAGACCCGCACCAGTTGAGGGTGAGGCAGCGACGACATATCCAACAACGACAGCAGACCCAGTGGTCCCAAAAGAGTGGAGTTTTCCGAAGGGGAGGACACCAAGAGTATTCTGTAGAATATCCACCTAGGAACTAGGGAAGAGGGTGTGCCATATTGACATGCCGGATAATGTTGCCTTCCTAGAGGCTTGGGACATCTGGGACGTCAACAGGAAATTCCTCGGCCCACCCGAAATGTGGTGACATTTGAATCGTCTCAGGATGGAATTTCCGAAAATTGGCCCTGTGAGAGCTGGATTTGTAGTATTCATAGAAGAGTTAGAGAAAAACTTGTAAGAGCTATAAGACTTTGTGCACTCCTAGGGTTCCCCACATCCAATGAAAGACCGAGTGAGGGTGTTGTTAGATCGAACAGTCCCACCACAGTTGTCAGTCGCTGAACTGAGAGAGCACTTCCCTCTTCCGGAATAATTGGAAGAGTCCTACTAGGGATAGGATGCTGGTAGAGGGAGCCCATAGAAGAGGGTGAATTTGGCGATCAAGACTCGGAACTTGAAGAATTTGCAGAGGCCCTTGAGGTAAAACCCCACGCCCCTTCCTCAAGGTCTGCTTCTAGGTCATTCTGGACTCTTTCTAACACTTGAATTGTGTAGGAGGGTCTCATACACATAACCCATTCTCGACCCTCAATATATTAAAATGTGGGGCCTTTAGGATCTACACCTGCGGTTGCATCAAATACCGCATCTAGTGGGACCAGGACCCATGAGGTGGCCCCTACGGAGCTTTCAGAACTACTGATAATAAACGGGGGGCCACGCCTCAGGGTCCTGACAACATCAACCCAAGAATGAGACTAGGATTTCAATATCTGTAAGTCTCTTCTACCAAATTCTCGAATGTCACCCATTGACCATGTCAAATTATTTCCATGCCCCTTTTTGGTGTGCACAGTTCTTCAACTAGCGTGGGCTGCCTTGGTGAGGTTGGTCGGGTCTTCTGGCGGCGCCTTTACCAAGGGAATGCTGGTGATCGTGGAGGTGGATATGTAGACTTACCCAACATCGGTGCTCCCGATCACTGGTGGGACTGTCAGCGTGTTTTTGCCCGAGATTATTTAGGTGGGATCCGATGATGAGGATCTATCAGATAGCCCAGGTTTTACCATGCTTGATCAAACACCAGATGTGGATCCTGGTAATGAGTTTCTGGGAGAGTTTCCCATATATAAGCCTACCAACTATGTCGACTGGGACGAGATAGACTCCAATGAATAGGATAGAAAAATAGTTTGTCGCTGATCTTGGAAGCTGATCAAGGGCTTCATAAGTGACACCCTCAGTGCAATGGCTGGATGAGATGGACATACTTCACTCACGGCTACATGAACTGTGTGCTGGGGGAGTGGATGCCCAGCGTCCCCACATGATCATCTGATATCTTATGGCAGAGAATATTTGGGAGTATAACCATGGCCTCAGTGTGGGTTGGCAGTGGAGGAAATCGGTGAACATCAAGAGGCTCCGAGAGACTGAAAAAGAGGTTCAGTGATTGCAAGCCCAGACGGATGAGCACTCAGTCTCCCTTAATGCACAATTATATCTAATATTACGATTTAAGGCCCAACTTACAGAGGACAAAGAGCACATGAAGCAATCCTCCGATGAAATGTCTATCATCCAGACCAACATAGAGTGGACCCAGATTGAGGTTGATGAATTGCACCCCATCGCTGTTGAGGAGGAGCGGGAGCTGAGCAGGCGGCAAAAAATCTTAGATACCACAAGCCAAAGGGTGTCAGAGCTGCTACTTTATTTTGAAAAGTTTAACCCATCCATGGGATGGATCGACCCTCGGGTACTGTAAGGATTACAAACCCTAGGATGTACTTTCATGCTTTGATTGTTTTATGCTAGATGCATGAACGTTTTCTGTTATTTGTATTGGTTTTACACGCATCTTTTATATTTGTGAAATGACCAGTGATCTATCCCTAATCTCATGCGGGTTGATCCCAATGTGAGAAACGAGGGATGATCTCCATGTTATTCCATCTGAACATAACAGTGCCGACCAAGATTTAGGCATCTGTGGTTTGAACAACCAATCCAGATTTCTGGGAAGAAATGGGAGAGGCCCTATTGGAGGAGGAGGACCTTAGAAAAATCAACACGTCGTCCTTCTAGTGTGCTCTAGTGAAAAAATTGGGTAATTCCAGGGGTGTTGAAATTGATTCGAACATAGGGGAGTGGAATGTGTAAATCATGATAGACAAAATTCGGAACACTATAGGTTGGCATGAAAATGAAGAATAACATTTGACCATGTTTGAAACACATCATCCTCATTGTGTTAGAATGAAATGGGGATAACAAAAAATGGGACTACAATGACTTACCACTGGATTGGAAACACAACGGTTTTCCGCTGGTTGGGATTGGAAATGGCTTACCATTGATCAGGGTACACAACAGCTTACTGGTGGATGGGGTCACAACGGCTTACCGCTGGATGGAGTCACAACGGCTTATCACTGGATGGGGTCACAACGGCTTACCACTGGATGGGGTCACAACAGCTTACCATTGTATAGGGTCACAACGGATTACCGCTGGGTGGGGTTGAACCTCATGGAGGCTTCCTACGTACCCTATCTATGAGACAGAGATGAAATCCCACGTAGTTCGAACATGCACAGTTCAACGCCATGTAATACTAAAAGGTCGATGCATTTTAGAGTCATGCGGGACAAAGATGAACTGACATGAAGGGGGTCATAACCAATGGTTGTTGGGGAACCGACGTGAAGGGGTCCAGACCAGGTGTTGGGCTTAAAACTCCGTGAGACTTCCTACATAACTTTATTTGGAAAGGATAAAAGTCCACGTAGTTTGGGATGGTTTGGTGAACCGAAGTGAAGATGGTCGGAACGACTGGGTGTTGTGATTGAACCTCAGGGAGTCTTCCTACGTACCTTGCCTTGGAAAATATCAAAGTCCACAAAGTTCGGGATGGTGTGTTGGACTGATGTGAAGGGGTGTCAGAAAAAATGGTTGTTGGGCTTGGACCTCAGGGAGGCGTCCTATGTACCCTGCCATAACAAGGATCAAAGTCCACATATTTTTCAAGGAATGGGGCATGGTGCTCCGACGCGTAGGTTAGTCAGGACGAAGTAGGTGTTGGGCTTGAACCTCAGGGAGGCTTCCCACGTACCTTGACTTGGAAAGGATCAAAGTCCACATAGTTCAAAGTGAGTGGGAACCGACGTGAAGGGGGTCGGAACCAATGGTTGTTGGGCCTGAACCTCAGGGAGGATTCCTACGTAACTTGCCTTGGCAAGGATCAAAGTCCACATCATTCTGGATGGTGTGTTGGACCGACGTGAAGAGGTGTCAGAACAACTGGTTTTTGGGCTTAGACCTCAGGTGGGCATCCTATGTACCCTGCCTTAGCAAGGATCAAAGTCCACATAGCTTTCAAGGAATGGGGCATGGTGCGCTGACGCGTAGGTTGGTCGGGACCAAGTAGGTGTTTGGATTGAACCTCAGGGAGGCTTCATATGTACCTATCCTTGGAAATGACCAAATTCCACATAGTTTAAATTGAGTGGGAACCGACGTGAAGGGGGTTGGAACCTATGGTTGTTGGGATTGAACCGCGGGGAGGATTCCTACATACCTTGCCTTGGAAAAGATCAAAGTCTATGTAGTTCGGGATGATGTGTTGGACAGACGTGATGGGGTGTCAGAACAAATGGTTGTTGATCTTGGACCTCAGGGAGGAGTCCTACATACCCTACCTTAGAAAGGATCAAAGTCCATGTAGTTCTCACAATAAATTTTGGGATTGAACCTCAGGGAGGCTTCCTACATACATCACCATGGAAAGGATCAAATTACACATAGTTCAAAGTGAGTGGGAACCAATGTGAAGAGGTTCAGAACCAATGGTTGTTGGGATTGAACCTCAGGGAGGCTTTCTATGTACCTCTACTTTGCAAGGATCAAAGTCCATGTAGTTTGGGATGGTGTGTTGGAATGGTGTGAAGGGGTGTCGGAACCACTGGTTGTTGGTCTTGGACCTCAGAGAGGCATCCTACATACCATGCCTTATCAAGGATCAAAGTCCACGTAGTTCGCAAGGAATGGGGCATGGTGCGCCGATGCGTAGGTTGGTCAAGACCAAGTAGGTGTTTGGCTTGAATCTCAGGGAGGCTTCTTACTTACCTCACCTTGGCAAGGATCAAAGTCCATGTATTTCAAATTGAGTGGGAACCTATGTGAAGGGGGTTAGAACCAATGGTTGTTGGGATTGAACCTCAGGGAAGCTTCCTACGTACCTCGCCTTGGAAATGATCAAAGTGCACGTAGTTCAAAGTGAGTGGGAACCGACGTGAAGGGGGATGGAACCAATGGTTGTTGGGCTTAAAACTCAGGGAGGCTTCCTACGTACCTTGATTTGGAAAGGATCAAAGTCCAAATAGTTCAGAATGGTGTGTTGGACAGACATGAAGGGGTGTCAGAACAACTGGTTGTTGGGATTGGACCTCAGGGAGGCGTCCTACGTACCCTGCCTTAGCAAGGATCAAAGTCCACGTAGTTTGAAAGTAATGGGACCTAGTGCGACGACGCGTAGGTTGGTCAAGACCATGTAGGTGTTGGGATTGAACCACAGGGAGGCTTCCTACGTACCACGCCTTGGAAAGGATCAAAGCCCACGTAGTTCAAAGTGAGTGGGAACCGACATGAAGGTGGTCGAGACCAATGGTTTTTGGGATTGAACCTCAGGGAGGCCTCCTACGTACCTTGCCTTAGCAAAGAGCAAAGTCCACGTAGTTCAGGATGGTGTGTTGGACTTATGTGAAGGGGTATCAGAACAACTGGTTGTTGGGATTGGACCTTAGGGAGGTTTCCTCCATACCCTGCCTTAGCAAGGATCAGACTCCACATAGTTTGCAAGAAAAATGTTGGGCTTGAACCTCAAGGAGGATCCTTACGTACCTCGCCTTGGAAAGGATCAAAGTCCACATAGTTTAATGTGTGTGGAAACCAACGTGAAGGGGGTGTGAACCAATGGTTGTTGGGATTGAACCTCAGGGAGGCTTTCTAAGTACCTTGCCTTGGAAAGGATCCAAGTCCACGTAGTTTGGGATGGTGTGTTGGCCCGATGTGAAGGGGTGTCAGAACAACTGGTTGTTGGCCTTGGACCTCAGGGAGGCGTCCTACATAACCTACCTTAGTAAATATCAAATTCCATGTTGTTCTCAAGGAATGGGGCATGGTGCACCGACACGTAGGTTGGTCGGGACCAAGTAGGTGTCGGGCATCAACCTCAGGGAGGCTTCCTTCATACCTCGCCTTGGCAAGGATCAAAGTCTACATAGATCAAAGTGAGTGGAAAATGATGTGAAAGGTGTAGGAACCAATTTATATTGGGCTTGAACCTCAAGGAGGCTTCCTACGTACCTTTCCTTGGTAAATATCAGATTCCACATAGTTTGGGATGGTGTGTTGGACCGACGTGAAAGGGGTTTCAGAACAACTGGTTTTTGAGATTGGGCCTCAGGGAGGCATCCTACGTACCCTACCTTAGCAAGGATCAAAGTCCATGTAGTTCACAAGAAAAATGTTGGGCTTTAACCTCAGAGAGGCTTCCTACGTACATCTCCTTGGAAAGGATCAAAGTCCACGTAGTTCAAAGTGAGTGGGAACCGACACGAAGGGGGTCGGAACCAATGGTTATTGGGCTTGAACCTCAGGGATGCTTCCTACATACCTTGCCTTAGCAAGGATCAAAGTCCACATATTTTGAGAATGGTTTGGGTCTTACAATATAGGCTTCCCAGAGAGGATTTCATGGTCAATGTGCACTTTAAGCCCACATGAGTCATGCTTGGTGTGAGAAACAAGCGGCAACAAAGACCTGATGATCATGTCGCGAAAGGTGTGTCCATGGGAAGTGGAACGGGGAAGACATGTGTTTAGAAGCCCAGGGAGTGGAATATTGGGACTCACTCCATGATGGAGGCCCAGGTGGTTATAAAGCCCAACGAAAAAGGTATTTGGCACAGAAGAGGGGAAGAGCAGGGATGCTACCTACTATAAGAAAGGCTAGTGTCTTACACCAAGGTGGTTTCCCTTCCCCTACGAACAAACCTCGCTCCAATAAAGAGGATCTAATTCCTTAGGAGGAATGATTTCACTCCAGTGGATACTTGTGGGCATACAAAATGTCCAAGGTGGGGGAACCACGTGTGGGATTCACAGAAAGATTTCATAGTATAACATCATGTGCTGAGGATGATGGCACGTGGCTGTTTAATTTCCTGCAGCTCAAAGGAGGTGGGATCACTACGTACCCTTAGGACTTATATAATAAATACCTATGGCCCCTTGGGGGAAGGTAATGAATCAATAATGCCACGATGAGGGAGTGTTATGGAGTGATCCACTGAGGGGTCCATGTTAGCGTGGCTATGCGAAGAAGCAATAGTTGTTAGCATGACTATGAGAAGAAGCATGAGGAGAAGCAATGCAATGGGAAGTACTGTCCAGGGGATGTTGAAATCGTTTCATGAAAACCTGGAAGGCCACACAGGAAAAGGAGTTGCAGTGCAAAGGAGTTCATAGGTAGAAGCCTTGTGAAGCTCTGGTGCTCTGTGAAGTGGAGGGGCTTCGCTAAGGTGTGCACCCCGCGAAGTGGGGCAACCTAGAATTTTCATAGGGAATAGGTGCATATCGAAGGTTCTTTATGAAGTAGAAAGGCCCTCACGGAGCAATACATTGCGAGGTAAGGGTGCTTCACAAAGCGTAACATTGTGAAGCAATGTGCTTCGCGAATCACAATGACCCTTCCTTATCATGTGGGTCACGTGTGCATGAAGGGTGTTTAGCGAAGCATAAATGCTTTGCGATGAATAGAGTCCCCTTAGGGGTATTAATTCTTTTTGAAGGCGCATGGGCTCCGTGAAGGGCATCCCTCTTTTACGAGTGGTTGAATTCAAGCGAAGGGAAGGGAACTTCATGATGAAAAAGTACCTTGAAGAGATCATGGTTCACATAGAAGATATTGATTCATGATCCGGAAGCTAAGAAAAAGAAAGGTCAGATGATCCATCTGTTGGGCTTGAGAGGAGCCCAGTATTTATAGGAATGAGGCACCGCGAAGCAGATCTCCCTCAGCATGAAGTCGGAGGTCGCTCAGTGATGGGTCACAAATGTTAAATCGGTTCTCGGATCATCACGCCTCCTCGCTGCGCGGCGGGTTGTGAATGTCAAAGCTATTCGCGGAGCATCACGCCTCCTCACTCCGTGATAGGTCACGAACATCAAAGTGGTTCATGGAGCATCTGAACTCCTCACTCCATGGAGGGTCGTGAACATCAAAGCGGTTAGCAGAGCATCTCGCCTCCTCACTCCATAGTGAGTTCACGAAGGGGGAGCTAGGTGTTGGCCACGGGGCTACGGGGCTCCGCGCTCAGGCTTCACGAGACTAACCCTAATTCTTTCCATTTTTTATATCCTTCCCATATTATGGGGACAACAATAACACATACCTAAATTTTGTTATGTATAGAGTAAGTGTATTATCATGAAAATACATCCCTATTTTGAAACTATAACTGGATGTGGTTCTGGAATATATGTATCTATGGGTAAAATATATGACATGGTGTCCAAATATTGACACGAGGTAACCTGGTACATGATAATGATCCTAAATGCCCACAAGGATTGATAGTCCTGGTGGATATTATTTAGTAAATTCAAAACTCATTAAGAACCATTATTAAGGGATTAAAACCTCTCATAACAGTAAATGTTAGAAAATATATCATGGATAACATATACTAATGCATATACATTCATAACTTAAGGAAATATATTTAATCAATAAATTATCAGTTTAATGTCATTGTATTCCTATTTATGTGTTGAAAAATTATCATTTTTAATTTTTCCCTTTTTTCTAGACAATTTCCAGAAATAAGATTAACTGATAAAACAACCAATGTAAAGTAAAATTACATGATTTGCCAAAAACAATTCCCAATAGCAACAGATATCTAGTATAACATATTGTGATTATGCCAAACCAACTATAGAAAATCCTAATTAACAATTGTAACCTTGTTGAATTCCCAAATAAGTCAACAAAGAGGAATACAATAGCTGAAGGAAGTTCATATGATAAAGGCGATATGGGAAATTTGTACAAAATTCATTTATGAGACAAGTTTGGAAAGAGGTACCAAGGTAAATTTCACAAAGGGACTAGGAGATGTTTTAATTGTAGGAATATGGGTCTTATGGTATCCCATTTCCATGAAAAAATGGATACTATAATTGATGGAAATAAAAATCAATATAAAGTTCCTTATAAAATTATATTTCATAAATATGGATAAGATGGGCATTATCTATGCTAATAATCTATTCTAAGGGATGAGAAGAATGATGAGAATCAACAATCTCTAGGAATTTGGGAACAAGGAAAGTTCAATGATGAGATAGATCATGATGACTGATGTTCATGTAACCTTTACTCCAGAGTAGTGTATTTCATGTTGTAGTTCAATTCATGCCACATTAGCATTCATGTTTTCTAAAAACATAAAGTAACCACTAAAATGATTTGACATGATAAAAAATTACTATGTATAACATGTTTATGTTAGTGGTAATGATATCCATGAAAAAATTATTAGTCATACTTTAGTGTAACTTGGTTACATACTTGTTACAGAATGGATGTCATCTTAAAAATACAATATAAATTACATGGAAAAAGAATTTATCATCCATAACATTAATCACCCATAAATTCTATATTATTATAAGGAGGATGATGAATATTCAATGGTATGGCTATTATTTCACTAAAAGAAAGTGTATTTATCTCAAATTTCTAGGACTATGGAATGACCTATATTATGGAAATTGTTGTAGTGCTAATATTAATGGGTTTATTCATGGGTATTTTATATTTATATTTTAAAATTAATATATCAATGATATTTTAGATATAAGAATCAAAAACAACTAAGGATTTTTCCATTGTGGGTTTTCTTTAAGTATATAAAATTTATTTTTAATTTTATGGATAACGTATAAAATTTATTTATTTATTATGTAATATTTTAGAAAAAAATGATTGAGAGATTGATAATCCTTAATATGAGATTGATTACGGTACAAATCTAAATATTCTTAGGATGATATTTGTATGTCTAAACTTATGTTTAAAATAATTGATTAAACTTTTTAATATTTATACGATGCAAGTAAGTATAATATTTTTGAAAACATAATACAATAAAAAATATTCTTATTTTGATGTGATTAAACTTATTTTGGGAGATTATTTATTTGATTTGAGTAATTTATACCAATTATTATTATCTGATATGAATGCTCTTATATTTTTATTGGTGTAATAAGAATGGAATGAGACATCCTTTGATGTTAAAACACACATTAATAATGACTATATAAGTGTTATAAATGGTTATTTAATTATGGAATGGTCTATGTTAAACCATTGGGTTTTTTGTAATAATTTAAAGACTAATGTGTTATGTAATTATATCACTTTATGCTATCCATTTCGGATTTAGTAACGATAGGAGGGATAACTTGTAATTATTTGGTGTATTATGTGATCCATCAATAGTTTATTTTAGTGCACCACGTATAAAAGAATTCATCATGAGTTATCATTATCTGGATAAAAATTTAACATTTTACTAAAAATTCATTATAATTTTCATGAAATAATATTTCATTATGTTCTTAGTTTAGATGATAAAAAATTTCCTTAACTCTAGTGAAATAATCATGAATAAAAAATATTTTCAAATTCAGATGAATTGATGTTAATTTTTATCCATCACAAGTTTATGGTTTTGTGGTCATTAAATTTATCTTTACCATGATCTCTATCTAAAAAAAGTAGTTCCTTGGTATTATATTTCTACTCCATATATTTTTTTTTCACTTCCCTCTAATTTTCTACTACTAAGAAACCTAGTTATTTGAGGACATTCATAATTCCCTTTATCTCTATTAATGAGGATGTTTTATTAACCCTTTTAATGATATGGGTTGTCAATAAATATATTTTCAAGTGTCAAAAAGTGTCTTACTGATTTCATGTTTTAATTACTAGAATTAAAATTATTAATAGGGGGAAAATGTAAAGCCCCATGTTTTCAAAAGAGAAAACTTTTTCCGATAGCCTATGCGATACACAACACTAATCCTAAAGAAACAGTGATTATTTAAATATGAATGTTTTACAATTCTATTAAATTTATCGATATGAGTTTTATTAACTTATTTATCAATTATATATGTCAAAAATATATTGATAAATTATTACAAATTAATCCATCAATTTTTTTAGAATGCATTTCGGTATGTTTTTATCCAAAATAATTTTCATTTATTTTAACGAAAAATTTAATATAATTATATTAATTAATATTTATAAAATCAATTTTATAAAATAAAATCCATTTTTTATATCTTTATATCATAATTAAATTATGTTAAATTTCTCCATTTTTTTGAAAAATATTTTTTTTCACTAAATAGTGTAATATATAGTTTATGTAAATTGGTCCTTAATATTGATAATGTAATAAATTTATAGGTATAATTACACATTAAATTTTATTTTAAGGTAAAATAAGTATTAATTAATTTTATTCAATTAATTAAATTTTAAATCATATTTATACAAGAATTTAGTATATGTTTATTTTTAAGATTAAAATGCTTTTTTTTGAAACTATTTTAAAATGAAAAATGTATGTTAATTATAATTAATTAAAATATCCCCTGATGAGAAATTATTTAAATAAAACATTTATATTACATATATACATTTGTGAATTTAATCTCATATACTGAATATTACTAGGTATATAGTTCATGTGAAATCATTATTTCCTTGAAAATTGAATTTTCTAAATGATGATTTCCATAATGCTTCTGGTTTTATTTTAAATTATATTATTCCACCTTTGTGAATTTATTTTGATAAAATTTATTCCATATTTTTAATAATCATAATTAATACTAGGTGGGAAGTTCAATTTAATTTTTTAAAATATTAATAGTAATTTTAGTAAATAGTAATTACAATGGTAAAAGGAAAATATATTAATTAAGGGTAAAAATAATTTAAAAAATACTAGAAAAAAGTAACATTAATAGTATGAATATTTATATTTAAATTTCATTAAAATTATTATTATATTTATTCCTTATTGTTTTTTTACTTTAAATTTTATTTTGTTATAAGTTTGACAAAAATTTAATACGATAAAACATAAATTGTGTTTATACCTATTATACAATTTCAATTATGAAACATCATTTTATGAAATGATGTATTTTTGAAATGAATGATATTTTAATAAAATATTATTAAAAAGTATTTTTTATTAAATTTAAATGATCTTATAATTTTTATACAGTCAAATTTAATTTTTATAAAGGTTCAACAAATAGTAATATCAAATCCCCATCATTTTCAATAAATGTCAGTTATCATTGTAAAAGTAAAAATTCACATATTTAGATCCTTATTTAGATAAAATGAATCATATTTTCAGAATTATAATGTCGTAATTATCCAAGGGTGTATTTTTTATATGTTTCTTAGAGAGTCAAAATTTTTGATAAAATTTAAATACCACATATATATATATACTTTGTGTATTATGACATAATAATGACTGAAAAGTGATGTAATAAATACTATAAATAAGATACATGACCAAATATATGTTTTATATATAATTTAGTTTGATTTTATGTTTATTTTATTTATTTTGTATAGCCATTAGAAATCCTCCAAATCCCACAATATATTTTATGATTTTAAAATCATTTATTTAATAGTGTGACTCACGTATGCATAAGATTTTTTTTAATAAGTTTGGCCCATTTTATTATGAATTTATGAAAACCAATTACATTTGGTAGAAACCATTGGAAAACTATGGGATGATTTTTGGTTTCTGAAATATTATTATGTAGAGTCTGAAAAATAAATAACAATGAAAGAACACTTTTTCCTATATAAACCCACACAAGATATCATTTATCTTCACTAAAAACCATGGATCATGTCCATACTCTACCTTAACACATATATAGTCCTCTCGAGGTTCTCTCATTCACTCCTGAAAACCATGACAAACATTTGGAATCACACGCTCAAGCAAGGGATCCTCACCTTCCTCACTTTCTCTCAATTCAATAACCTTATTTGATATTTGTTTTTAAAATTTCAATTGGTTATATTTTCATTAATTTATAATCATTACTTAAAATAAAATTGATTTAATTTGAATTATGGATCATTTATCCTACATCATTTTGACCCTAACCTAAGTCGTTACAATGATGAAATTCTATAATTCATCCTCACTATCCTCTCCTCCTTTCAAATTCAAGAACCTTCTTTTAAATTAGTTCATTTAATTTCAATTGGTTATATCTTAATTCATTTATAATCATTCACCTACATTCCAATTGATTTAACTTAATTTTGGTATCATTATCCTCCCTAATTTTGACCCTTACCAAAGCCATTACTATGTTGAAATTATATAATGGATCCTCACATTCTATTCTTTATTCAAGTGTATTTATGAATTTATGCATAATATTTACATTTTATAAATATAGGGAATTTAATTAAATGTATTTATTATTGCCCATTTGATTTCAAAATTTTGATACTTCCCTTTCACTATCATCAACCATTTTTTTTACAATTTCTATGTAAAACTATTATTCTAATGAAATTTCAATGTTATTTTCTATGACAAATAATTGTGTAGTAAATACCATACCCATTTCTCTATTAAGGGTATTCAACATTATGCCCACATACTTATTGAATGGATACATACATGTAATTATTACACATTCCTTGATCATGGAATATATTATGATTCCATGTCCCTATTACTTCTGACTTGATTTCCAAATGACAACAGAGCCATTTTTCTCCCATCAACAATGTTTATAAATTTTTAAGTAACACTGTTTTTTTGTCAAAATTTCACATACCATTGTGTAGTAAAGACCATACCAATTTTTATATCATGGGTATTCAGCATTATTAACACGTACTTATAGATTGGTGACATAAATGTATGTATTCCGAATTCCGTGATTGTGGAATAAATTATACTGATGAATGAATCCATGAAGTAAAATCTATCTACCACACTTAATCATGAGAATGAAATGAATATTATTGGTGAGCCTAGATTGTTCCCCAATGCATTGGGTAATGTTTAGAATCATGAAATATCATGTTGGGAAAGTGAGTGAACCTAATTATTTTATGGGGCATTGTCCATAATGATGTCTTGGTGGGTTTATCCTTGAACTATGTTTATGATTCAGTGTCTGAAGTTGATTCCAAACTTCCCATGTTATGATTATCTTAATGTATCATGTCTCATTTTCATGTTTATGATTCCTAATCTTATTACTCGTTATATTCTTATAGTGAAACGCATATTATTCTCCTCCAGTTATGCCCTGTTGATTTCCTTACTAGGATTAATAGCTTACCCCTTTATTATATTTGAACCCATGTTATCCCGTGTAGCATTAAATATGATCAAGTTAAATATGTTTTCTATAAATATGATGTATTTATTGTTTAAATTTGTTTTGTGATGTACCTTATTCGTAAGGACACTAGTATTCTCTATCATTAGGGTTTTATTATGTGTAAATTTATGTAGTTAATCTTGTATTAATGTGTAATATATAGAATATTTGTTATATGAATACTGAGTATTCGTTGAAACAATAACCAAATGAATTACTGGTGATGAGTTTGAAGTGAAATTTGGGGATAAATTCGCAAATTAAAAATGAGGATTGAACGTTTTTTATTTTCATAATGGAATTATCTTGATTCTATTAGAATGATGAATGGAGAATCAAGAAACAATTCAACAAATCAACAGTAAATCAACCGTCGATACACGAATCAAATATTGATAGTGGAATTGATCCATGTTTTACACAGGATAAAAAATAGGTCGAATATACCTAAATCAAACATCCAAATGAGATATTGGATGAATTTGTTTTGATAAAAAGTCATGTATTTTCATCACTGATGAGCTCCATGATCTTTGTTACACACAGATCATTGATCTAGAATTCTATCATCATTCTTCTATTAACTATCCTCCAATAAATCATCTCAAAATATTAGAGTTATGAGAATAAAAATGAAATTATATTATACTAGTATATTTATAGAGGGTTTATAGGTTATTATGTTATAAATGAATAAAATAAATAAATTTATTATTTATATATTTGAAAACAGTTTTACAAACTCCCGATGTCAAAAAATATTACATCACACATAGGGTAAAAACCATTTATTGAACTCTAAAAAGACAAAATATTTCGAATCTAAACATTTTTTATGGATTTATTCCATTATTTCAATAAAACTACCCATGTAAGATATAAATTCATATAATAATTTTAAGATAAATATTCTAGGCTCACCATGCCTTGGAATCGCATGCGGCCTCTATGCCTTTATAAAAAAATATTAAAAAAAATATATTAAAAAATTAAATAGAGAAAAGAGAAATTATAAATTCAAAATAGAGATGTGATATAAGATAGGGCGATGTGAAATCCTTTTATTGGTGAAAATTGAAAAATCATCATAAATGAATGTTAGGTACGAGGTATGAGTGGGATTGCATGGGAGTAATGTGTGTATTGAGTGGAGATGTTGGTGAGACATGTAGGAATGAACTTCCATTATAAAAAATATATTATTTAAATTCCATGTTTCAAATTTATTCAGTGAAATTCAAGAACTATTAGATTACACATTTTAACAAATATTAATGATGATCACTATAATATCACAAAAAATCATGGATGAATCTAAATATAAAATTTCAATGTGAGGAATATAATTTTTTTACATCACTTAATATAATATATTTTCTATAAATGTGTAAATTAAAATTTTATTATAATCATATAATGGGTTGGAAAACTATTTTATTTAAATAATATCATTTCAATCAATATGAATTCTTAATAATATTTAACATTGATTACCAATGAAATGAGTGTTTAGATTATTTTTTTATATTCATCAAAATTATATTTGTGTCATATTTTACAATATACAAATTAAATTATTTAAAATAAACAATATTTAGAAATTTATCATTCATAATAAAATATTCATATTACCACGGTAAATAATAATTACCATGGAATCCTAATATTATACCTGAAAATGAAATTAAATTTATTACAAAATATTAACCTATTGATATAAAATATAAACATATCAAATAAAATTTCTAAATGTTAGAACCATTATTTTTAATATTACTGTTCACATCCTATACAAAAATGCTTTAGAGAAATATTATTTTATAGCATAAATTTTATGTGTAGTATACAATTATCTATTTCATTAACATAAATTTTATTATTATAAAAAAATAATATTTATGTGGCTTAAAATAAATCAAAAACTGAATATTAACATTAAAATTATTAATTAAAATAAAATACATATTTTTTTTATAATATAATAAAATGTAATTTATGTTATAAAATGTTCAATATATGATTTCTATGTTAGAAGTAATATTTTAACATTAATTTTTAATATTAAAAAAAATATTTAGTTATTTGAGTTATTTTATAGTTATCCTGATCATTCTCATATATTTATAATGCCCTAAAATTTAATTTTTTTATAAAAACTATAATTTTAACTATTTTGTTAAAAATCAATTATTTTGTAAATATTTTATTTTTATAATTTTAATATAATAAATTCTTAAAGAAAATTATTTTAAAAATTCCATTTTTTAAGAATTGAAAATATATATTTTATATCAAAATATATTATATAAATAAAATTTACTTTTATATAAAATTTTTATCTCAGGCCTATCATAGGCCTTGGTAAAAGAAAATTTACTAGTTTTCCATATGCATTATAGTTTCTTGAAGAGTATCATAGTCTGTTCTATAAATTATTTCAAATTCATTTAATTTAATTCTTTTGTTTGGTTTTTGTTATTTATTTATGAAAATAATGTATTTAGGGTTTTGAAGATTATATGAAATGAAATAAAATAATGAAACCATATTACATGAAGATGCAACACAAAATGAGGTTCATAAAGAATGGTCTTGGTCTATGGTTTGATACCATGGCTTCATTAATTAACTAATATTTTCAAATTCATTTTTATAATTATATTCATGAATCCTCATTAATGAATTACAATATTTTATATTTATTTAGTGTGTGATTTTATCCTTCCTTCAGTGAACCAAAACCCACCTCAAACAATAATCAAATATGATAATACCTCATTTGAAAATTCAATTCCTAATTGATCCAGATCCAACACACGTCATTTCATCACTTCATGCAACATTATCTCTTCCATATGAAGTGTTTACCCAATAGAATGGAGGGAGATGATTGAGTCAAAGAAAAGAATGGAATTGGAAATAATTTCATGGTTGATAATCTCCTCACACATGAAATAATCTTTCATACACAAAAAATAAAAAAACTATGTTGAATTGAAGATAAATAATTATGAATTCTATTAAACCTTCCAAAAGGCCAAGCCTTGGGTTAGTCAGTTTTCATTACATAGTGAAAAGAGATAATGAAATAAATATGGAACACAATGTTAATGAGGTTAGAGTTGGAAGAGAAATATGGATAGAAGAAGAAAGAGGAAACATTTGAATTAAAAATATGTAGAATAATTACATTACAAAATTAACTAAAAATAAAAATAAAATATCAATAGTATCCCTACGACGTAACATAGTGGAGGATCCTCATAAACTAATTGATTCCTTATGCTCTTCCATTTTCCTCTATTTATTAGTGTTTATTATTCTCAGTTTCCATAAATGGAATTATAAATGGATTCCATTATGGTACCAAACTATAAATGATTCATAAAGGTGGGTCTAGCAACTTAAAGTCGTCATACCGATAGTTTCTACACACTTTTTGAGAGTTTAACATTGTGTAAATGTTACACAACCTATACTGTGTAAGGCCATCAAATCATCCAATTTTTATCCCATTAGACCTTTCCATGTCCTGAACACTCTATGAAATTTAATTTGTTAGTCTATGAATCTTCTCACTGGATGCTTCACATACTGTATAAGTTACACATCTTGAATGTCTTTCATGACATGTAATGTTATTTTCTATCTAGTTTTTCTTAGTTTAGCCTTAGTTATTCATTTTAAATGATTAGAACGGGTCCTTGATTTTCCCTCAACTACACTAATCATCAATATGCCTTCAAATGTATGGTTTCACATCACACTTCTTCATTATGTGACACGATGTTCCTTCAGAATGCTCAAATAAACAACTTTATACCTTTTATCCAAATATTTCATGTGCCCTAGCGTAAATCACAAAAAAAATTAAATTCTTTAATGAATTATCAATTAATATTTTAAAATATTTTTTTTATAATAAAATAATCTTTAAAATATTTACGATTTAAATTCCCCCACACTTATAACTTTCTTTCAATTAATCTTGTTATCCTATTAACATTTCCCTGAAAATTCATTATGTAAATATTTTTATTATAACAGAAAAATATAATTCATAATAGTTTTTTTTTAAAATTCAAACAAAATATTTCCTTAAAATCATCTTTAATAAATTAAATAATCAAATAAATTAATTCACTTTTTCTGATTTCTATTTAAAATTGCTATTGACCCCCTTTGCATTAATTTGTGAAGGCATAATTAATGAGCATGTCACTTGAAATTTAACGCAAATTGATATTTTTACTAATATATCTGTGTAATAATTTTTCCTATAATTTTTATCATACCTTAAGTAAAATTAACATACCATAGTATTGAAATGAAACTATCATCTTGATCATGTAAAGAAAAAAATAAAAAAAAAATCATGAGGGATTTTCCTTAAATTTCAACATTCTATGGGTATTAGGGTATGTAGGTAATGAATTCAAATAAAGAGTAAATTTAAGGGTTGAATCTAAAGCATACTACATGGTATTTCAAAATAAATTCAATGATAATAATCCAGAAAAATGGCATCTCCCAATACTGAGTACTCAATGTTAGTACATAAAACATGTAATAAAAATGAATGAATCACCCTATCATTATTGTTTTCATTTATTTCTATTTCAATTTATTATATTCTTTAAGAATTACAATTATGAAAAATGTCACATCTATAACCTAATATAAGGCCCCAGCCTTAAACCTTACTTAATCTTGAGTTATTACAAGATTACACATTGAGGATCTTTTCAGGTTTATAGTTTTAGAGAATTAGATCATGAAACTTGCATTACATTCCACATTTAAACAAAGTGGTTACATAAAAGACAATATTCATTCTTCCCATCAGCAGAAACATATTTAAAATAAAACACGGATTCTTTCTTGACACATCCTTGACACTATCATCACATCATGTACCTTTCCCTTGAACTGTGAAAAACATTTCCAAAAACTTGGGATGGGCATAAAAAGATCAGTAAGGGTTATAAAAATATGGAAAGGAAACATGAGTTCATATATACATAAGAATTAAATCATACTTTACCCATAAAACATAGGCACTTTAACATACCTCATAAAATCATGAACAAATCATAGAAATCATAAGACATAAAGGTAACTTGAGGCATTCATAACATTCTTACGTAGGGAGTAACCCTCTTGGTTACGTTTGGAATACCCATCATAGTATATTCCCTAAATCTCTTCGGAGAAACCTTAACGTTTCACTCCTTCGCGTTACCCAATGCATTGGAGAGCTATATTGGGCTCACCCGCCCTTAGTTTATCACGGAACCACCCGTTTACATAACAATGCCCAAGAACCATAACATAAACGTATCACATAAACCATGCGTAAAGGAAACATAACATTTCCACATTTCAATCACAATATAACATTTTAGTATATTGAAATAATGAATCCATTCAAAAAGAAACCATTTACAAAACCATTTAAAACATTTAATAAAGAGATTTTTGAATCAAAGTGTCCCATACTACCTTGAAGCTTTTAAAATTTTAAACCATTAATATCCATATAAATAAATCCTTAAAACCATTTTGAAAACATGGATATTAATGGGAACCATTTATAAGAATAAATCATTAAAACATTTAAAACGATATTATATTTAAAGTGTTTTTAACAAAATGAGAGACACAATAATTGAGGAACAACATTTATTCAGAACTTTATAATATCATGATAATAAATGGATTCATGATATAATATCCCAAAGGACAGTATATACACCATATAAGAGTGAATTGGTGCATAACAACAATGAAGTCTCAATAGAAATGTCAAATGTGATGAATTCCCTTATAAAGAAGGTATCCTTAAATTAAGGATAATTCAATATCAAAATTATGTGTTACAAACATAAATACACCCAATATAAGTGGATATTAAGTTTAAAACAATATAAGGTCATTCACACATATTCAAAAGATGACATATTCAATAACTACATGTTGAACCCAAAGAAATCGAAATTGGGTTAAGAAGTTCCCTTGACAGCCTAACGACGTCACATCAAAATGAGTTGATGAGAGATAAAAAGTGTATCTCATCACTTGGACATAAAATTTACATCAATAAGGATATATGAGAACATATCCCAACATAACAATATGTAAATTAAAAGACCCAACAAAAGAAGTCTTTTAAAAAAAGAGGAGGGTGAAAGGTTCCCTTACCGACTTGGGTATCTTTCAAAACATACACCCCATGAAAGAAGGAAAATAAATCATTGATGTAAATACTCATAAACAAAAGTATATTACACAAAGAGTAGAATAATGGGCAGTACATACACCAATCAAAGGAAATTGTGGCAAATGTAGCATAAATCTCACGGGAATAAAAGTGAGATGAAAAATCCCTTACGAAAACTCGGCAGCCTAACGGCGCCACATAAAACTTAAAAAAATGGATTTATGAGATCAAATAGGGTATCTCATATAATGACCATAAAAAGTACATTATTAGGAATATAAAAGAATATCCCCAAACATAAGAAAGATGAGCTTAAAAGAAATGACATAAAAGAGAGTACTTAAAAAGAAAGAGAGGTGTAGGATCCCTTACCTCGGGTCCGACTTGACTCGATCGTTCTTTAATATCCTGAATAATAAAATTGAGTTAATATCTAATTGCTTAATAACCTTTTTCAAGTTCATTATTCCTTTTATACCATGTTATGAACATCATGTAATCATTTAATTTAATAATGTTCATTTTGTCGGTATTTGGTTCTTAAGTCAAAAATAGACTTCTTACACTTACATGTTGTTAATTTGGTCAATGGTTCGTTATATCCAGAATTATATTAATGATTTGGATAACATATATATCATATATATTCATCATATACATGTATTTATAATATTACATCACATTTAGAGGTAAGAAATGAAATGCACCGTTCATGGA
The DNA here is from genome assembly GCA_963277665.1 of Viscum album. NCBI lineage: Eukaryota > Viridiplantae > Streptophyta > Magnoliopsida > Santalales > Viscaceae > Viscum > Viscum album. The sequence continues at coordinate 785,292,362 of OY728163.1, read as the reverse complement.
GACGGTAAGCCGTACGTACGCATGAACGCTACTTCCATTTCTATTTCGTATTTTCTGGAATGGAATCATAATGATATAAGAGTATATTATAATTCCAGTATAATAACATATATAATATCATTAACTTTATCCTTTACACATCCCACATATGGTATTAACGAATCAAATCACTTTCAGGGGGCGGTAGTCCGCACTTCCTAAAATGAAGATATCGTGTTTACCCATAATGGAAACAATAATGGTATGCCATAAATAAAAAATACTAAAGCTTAAGGAAAGAATAAACATATTATATATCATATATAAAAATAGTGACATCATAATGGCCACCTTTGAAGGTGTTAAATGAGTATTGAACAATCATCGTTTCGGGAGGCAGAATTTCGCCATCCACGGAAACCGTATGTTCTTTAACCATTTGATGTAGTTGTGTGAGAGTGTAGCTCGAATAAATCTTATAACAACATCCTAGTATATTTAATATACTTGTGTTGTTACAAAATAAGTAAATAAAAAGAGTTTAGGAGGTTGGAGATGCAAAATAAAACAAAAGTACTCAAGTGAAGACATTACCATAAAATCGGGTAACTCCCTTTGGTTTGAGCTCAAAGGTTTCCTTGGGAAGACTTATGCCCAAATTGAGGCTTCAATGAGTAAGAGATGGAAGTTTAGAGACAATATGGGCAGAGGTTGTCCGATCCAAAGGCTTTGGGAGTGTGGGTAAGGAGGTAGGGGTGGGGGCTTTTTATAAGAGGAGAGGAGGGACACTCTTGTAAAGTTACAAAATGTTACTTTATTTTCAAAAGAGTTTCGGATTTTAAAGGTCCCACATTGATTTATTTCGACGATAAGGTGATAAGGGTTCTAAATCCACTCATCCAATAGGTTTTGGACATGTGTAGGTCTTAGATATTACATTATATTTCCATTTTATTTAAATCGTTAAATAATGAGGTCATCGCTGCATCATCATGATGTCATAAATAATTTAATTTATTTAATGTATAAAAATTATAAAACAAATACTATGATGTAGGAAATATTTTTATCTTTCCAATTAATATTTATAGTCAAAAATATGATTTGTATAACCCCATGTAAAAATTGTTTTAGTAAAACATTTTATGTTTGTCTCATTTTTACATTAACTTTAAATAAAAATATATTAATGTCATTTTCCAACCAAAGTGGCTTCATGGGGTCCCCAAGTTGAAACATGGGTTTTATTGGTCTTCCATGACACATAAAATGAGGTTAGGACATGTGTCAAGTTCATTTCATATTATTAAAACATTATTTTTACCTTAAACTACACTAGTTACCTCTAATCGCGATTAATGAAAAAAAGTTACTATTCACCAAAAATTTATTTTCATCCCATTGAACCACATTTTACATACTAATGAAAACCATGTATGTCGGATTTTCGAAATTCAATACACATTAGTGGTAAAGTTTCATTTAACTGAAAAATCAGTTTGCTTGATTACCTCTTAGTGGTTTCACTATTCATAAAAAAATGGAGTTTTTCAGAAAATTACCAAAAATTCACTCTAAGCTATATTCTAAATTCTGAATTCAAAAATGATATTTATATTACCTAATTCAAATAATATAAGTAGAATTAATTAATTTAATAATTAACTCCCGCTGTCAAAACAAATAGCGTGTTTTTAAGAAACAATATATATCAAAAGATTGATATTTGTTTATATCGAATTTCAAAGTGAAATTAATTCCAAAGTCCACCATTGAATCAAATGGTAAAAATATTTTATGGTTTTACTTTAAAACCAATTCAAAAGATAATCTAATCATATAAATAAATTAGATTAAAAAGAGGTTTTGAATTAAAATACAACATTTTACACTATTCATTAAAAAATGAACTTTATCGAAAAGATACCAAAAATTTACACAAAGTAAATTTTGATGTCCCGATTCTTAAGAAGAGTTTTATTTGGTCCAATAGAATGTATAAGAGTGAACAAAAATATATTTAATGACGGTTTGCCATCAAAATGCGATAAGTGAACCTTTAGTGAAAACTAGGACATATACGCCTAAATTTGAATTCTTTCCGTATTTTAAGCCTTTATCTTTTATTGGATAAATGTAAAAACATTTAAAAACATATATAATCATATTTTAGTTATTCCTATCCATTCTCGCCAATAAAACGACTACATGTTAACTGCCATTTAAAATAACATTATTTTATTATTAGAGTGCAACGTAAGATTCCCAAGAAACTCGTTGTTGCGTGTTGGGTACGCCATCGAGCATAGCGTCCCCTTTAAAGTCATATTAATATTTTATTCACAAATATGGATATATATGAAAATGTAATATTCTTTATTTACCTGGGGTGTTACATCCTTCCCCCCTTTTGGGAATTGCGTCATCGCAATTTTAAAATTGGGCTTGGAAACATCCTTGAAAGTCCCACATCGGAAGAAGAGTCGGTAAAACAATCACATTAAAATAAAGAAAGATAAGTACAAAGGTCACCCGAGTTAACCCATACTAGGATTCCAAGTATGAAAACATGGACATGGAGGAGAAAACATAGGGTCATGTTCTGATGAAGAGTGATAGAAAACATGTTTAGGAGAAAGTTAACCATGAGAAAATCAAAAACTTGTGATGGGTTAAACGGTATTCGATTCCCCAGCAGGAAAAGTTAATAGACAACATTTTTGTTTTAAGATACTTTTTATTGGGGAATTTATTCATAAGGAAACATAATCACTTATCATGTTGACTTTCAACTTTTATTAGATTCCTTACAAAAACTCATATTTCCTCCAAAAGGCGAGTATTTAGGAAGACTTGTTCACATTAAGAATACTATAATCAACTTTTATAGAATCACCTAATCCACAAAAGAGAAATATATACTTCCCATGTCTTTATAATTTAACCAAAACCAAAACCAAAAAGGATAGTACAAGACCATATAATCCAGAAAAGGATAACCCTTTATAAAAAGAAAATCCATTCTTAACCTCCAAAATTTGTCCAACAAAACCCAAAGTTCAACGAGGATCATTAGATAAAAAATTTTTCCATAAAATTCTTCAAAGTAAACCAATATAATATTGAAAACCAAATATTTTAAGGATTTAGTCACATAGTCTTCCAAGTTAAATCGTAACATTTATCTCCAAACAACATCAGTTTCTCCTAAAGTCTTGTATTGAAAAGTAATTAACCTAATCACATATCCTCCATGATTGGTTAATAATTTTCATAAATAACCCAAAATAAACTTACTCTTAATTCATAAAATCATATAACTAGAAAGAATTAGTCAAACTGACCAGGGACTTCACGTAGTCCAGTGGTAGGTGATAAATACCAGTCGCACTGTGGTTGTGGGTTCAGTTCCTGCAGCTTTGTCTGACGCGACGGGTTGTCACACGGTCTGCGTGTTGTCCTTTTTCCAAAACTATATAATTATCAAAACATTTCCCAAAACGAGATAAAATCTTCAAAAATAAACATAACATATTTTAACCTCAAGTTTATCTCATGCCTTTCATTTTCCATCAAAACATATAATAACCCATAATTACCTCAAAAGTAAGGATCATATAAACCCTAATGGTTACCTTTTTAATTATTACCTGAACTTCCACATCGATTGGTCATCTCGTACATGATACATTATATAACATACCAAGGTTCACGTGGTTGATCATGACTCCTTGATAGTTGGTTTAGAACAACCACGAGTTTCCTCATTGAATACCCCATTTCATCGAGTCTCTTAATAAGAGAACCACCACAGCTTCCTTCAAACCAATTGTCACTTTGGTGCCTGCGAGATCCATCCATTCACTAAAAACAGAAATGTCAGTGTGAGTATATCAACAAAACCATCATGTACTAATGAGGAAGGTAAACACTAAGATATACTTACTCATTCACTTTATCTAAAACTAGGACTCTTTCTGAAATCCTAACCATTATGGTAATGTCACTTATGCTTAGAGAATACCCTAACCTCTAAAGTTATCTAAACCGACCTTTGATACCAACTATAAGGCCCCAGCCTTAAACCTTACATAATCTTGAGTTATTACAAGATTACACATTGAGGATCTTTTCAGGTTTAGAGTTTTAGAGAATTAGATCATGAAACTTGCATTACATTCCACATTTAAACAAAGTGGTTACATAAAAGACAATATTCATTCTTCCCATCAACAGGAACATATTTAAAATAAAACACGGATTCTTTCTTGACACATCCTTGACACTATCATCACATCATGTACCTTTCCCTTGACCTGTGAAAAACATTTACAAAAACTTGTGATGAGCATAAAAAGCTCAGTAAGAGTTATAAAAATATGGAAAGGAAACACGAGTTCATATATACATAAGAATGAAATCATACTTTACCCATAAAACATAGGCACTTTAACATACCTCATAAAATCATGAACAAATCATAGAAATCATAAGACATAAAGGTAACTTGAGGCATTCATAACATTCTTACGTAGGGAGTAACCCTCTTGGTTACATTTGGAATACCCATCATAGTATATTCCCTAAATCTCTTCGGATAAACCTTAACGTTTTACTCCTTCACGTTACCCAATGCATTGGAGAGCTATATCGGGCTCACCCGCCCTTAGTTTATCACGGAACCACCCGTTTACATAACAATTCCCAAGAACCATAACATAAACGTATCAAATAAACCATGCGTAAAGTAAACATAACATTTCCACATTTCAATCACAATATAACATTTTAGTATATTGAAATAATGAATCCATTCAAAAATAAACCATTTCCAAAACGATTTAAAACATTTAATAAAGAGATTTTTGAATCAAAGTGTCCCATACCACCTTGAAGCTTTTAACATTTCAAACCATTAATATCCATATAAATAAATCCTTAAAACCATTTTGAAAACATGGATATTAATTGGAACCATTTATAAGAATAAATCATTAAAACATTTAAAACGATATTATATTTAAAGTGTTTTTAACAAAATGAGAGACACAATAATTGAGGAAAAACATTTAGTCAGAACTTTATAATATCATGAGAATAAATGTATTCATGATATAATATCCCAAAGGGCAGTATATACACCATATAAGAGTGAATTGGTGCATAACAACAATGAAGTCTCAATAGAAATGTCAAATGTGATGAATTCCCTTATAAAGAAGGTATCCTTAAATTAAGGATAATTCAATCTCAAAATTATGTGTGAAGAACATAAATACACCCAATATAAGTGGATATGAAGTGTAAAACAATAGAAGGTAATTCACACATATTCAAAAGATGACATATTCAATAACTACATGTTGAACCCAAAGAAATCGAAATTGGGTTAAGAAGTTCCCTTGACAGCCTAACGATGTCACATCAAAATGAGTTGATGAGAGATAAAAAGTGTATCTCATCACTTGAACATAAAATTTACATCAATAAGTATATATGAGAACATATTCCAACATAAAAATATGTAAATTAAAAGACCCAACAAAAAAAGTCTTTAAAAAAAAGAGGAGGGTGAAAGGTTCCCTTACCGACTTGGGTATATTTCAAAACATACACCCCATGAAAGAAGGACAATAAATCATTGATGTAAATAATCATAAACGAAAGTATATTACACAAAGAGTAGAATAATGGGCAGTACATACATCAATCGAAGGAAATTGTGGCAAATGTAGCATAAATCTCACGGGAATAAAAGTGAGATGAAAAATCCCTTACGAAAACTCGGCAGCCTAACGGCGCCACATAAAACTTACAAAAATGGATTTATGAGATCAAATAGGGTATCTCATAGAATTACCATAAAAATTACAGTATTATGAATATAAAAGAATATCCCCAAACATAAGAAATATGAGCTTAAAATAAATGACATAAAAGAGAGTACTTAAAAAGAAAGAGAGGTGTAGGATCCCTTACCTCGGGTCCGACTTGACTCGATCGTTCTTTAATCTCCTGAATAATAAACTTGAGTTAATCTATACTTGCTTAAGAACCTTTTTCAAGTTCATTATTCCTTTTATACCATGTTATGAACATCATGTAATCATTTAAGTTAATAATGTTCATTTTGTCGGTATTTGGTTCTTAAGTCAAAAATAGACTTTTTACACTTACATGTTGTTAATTTGGTCAAAGGTTCGTTATATCCAGAATTATATTAATGATTTGGATAAAATATATATCATATATATTCATCATATACATGTATTTATAATATTAAATCACATTTAGAGGTAAGAAATGAAATGCACCGTTCATGGAGACGGTAAGCCGTACGTACGCATGAACGCTACTTCCATTTCTATTTCGTATTTTCTGGAATGGAATCATAATGATATAAGAGTATATTATAATTCTAGTATAATAACATATATAATATCATTAACTTTATCCTTTACACATCCCACATATGGTATTAACGAATCAAATCACTTTCAGGGGGCGGTAGTCCGCACTTCCTAAAATGAAGATATCGTGTTTACCCATAATGGAAAAAATAATGGTATGACATAAATGAAAAATACAGAAGCTTAAGGAAAGAATAAACATATTATATATCATATATAAAAATAGTGACATCATAATGGCCACCTTTGAAGGTGTTAAATGAGTATTGAACAATCATCGTTTCGGGAGGCAGAATTTCTCCATCCACGGAAACCATATGATCTTTAACCATTTGATGTAGTTTTGTGAGAGTGTAGCTCGAATAAATCTTATAACAACAACCTATTATATTTAAGATACTGTTTTTTTTACAAAAGAAGTAAATAAAAAGAGTTTAGGGGGTTGGAGAAGCCAAATAAAACAAAAGTACTGAAGTGAAGACATTACCATAAAATCGGGTAACTCCCTTTGGTTTGAGCTCAAAGGCTTCCTTGGGAAGACTTATGCCCAAAGTGAGGCTCCAAAGAGTAAGATAGGTAATTGGAGAGACAAGATGGGAAGAGGTTGTCCGAGACAAAGGCTTTGGGAGTGTGGGTAAGGAGGTAGGGGTGGAGGCTTTTTATAAGAGGAGAGGAGGGACACTCTTGTAAAGTTACAAAATGTTACCTTATTTTCAAAAGCGTTTCGGATTTTAAAGGTCCTACATTGATTTATTTCGAGTATAAGGTGATAAGGGTTCTAAATCCACTCATACAATAGGTTTTGGACATGTTTAGGTCTTAGATATTACATTATCTTTCCATTTTATTTAAATCGTTAAATAATGAGGTCATCGCTGCATCATAATGATGTCATAAATAATTTAATTTATTTAATTTATAAAAATTATAAAACAAATAATATGATGTATGAAATGTTTTTATCTTTACAATGAATATTTATAGTCAAAAATATTATTTGTATAACCCCATGTAAAAATTGTTTTAGTAAAACATTTTATGTTTGTCTCATTTTTACATTAACTTTAAATAAAAAGATATTAATGTCATTTTCCAACCAAAGTGGCTTCATGGGGTCCCCAAGTAGACCCATGGGTTTTCTTGGTCGGCCATGACACATCCAATGAGGTTAGGACATGTTTCAAGTTCATTTCATATTATTAAAACATTATTTTTACCTTAAACTACACTAATTACCTCTAATCCCGATTAATGAAAAAAAGTTACTATTCACCAAAAAATTATTTTCATCCCATTGAACCACATTTTACATAATAATGACAACCATGTATGTCATATTTTCGAAATTCAATACAAATTAGTGGTAAACTTTCATTTAACTGAAAAATCAGTTTGCTTGATTACCACTTAGTGGTTTCACTATTCATCAAAAATTGGAGTTTTTCAGAAAATTACCAAAAATTCACTCTAAGCTATATTCGATATTCCGAATTCAAAAATGATGTTTATATTAACTAATTCAAAGAATATAAGTAGAATTAATTAATTTAATAACTAGCTCCCGCTGTCAAAACAAATAGCGTGTTTTTAAGAAACAATATATATCAAAAGATTGATATTTGTTTATGTCGAATTTCAAAGTGAAATTAATTCCAAAGTCCACCATTGAATCAAATGGTAAAAATATTTTATGGTTTCACTTTAAAACCAATTCAAAAGATAATCTAATCATATAAATAAATTAGATTAAAAAGAGGTTTTGAATTAAAATACAACATTTTACACTATTCATTAAAAAAATGAACTTTATCGGAAAGATACCAAAAATTTACACAAAGTAAATTTTGATGTCCCGATTCTTAAGAAGAGTTTTATTTGGTCCAATAGAATGTATAAGAGTGAACAAAAATATATTTAATGACGGTTTTCCATCAAAAGGCGATAAGTGAACCTTTAGTGAAAACTAGGGCATATACGCCTAAATTTGAATTCTTTCCGTATTTTAGGCCTTTATCTTTTATTGGATAAATGTAAAAACATTTAAAAACATATATAATCATATTTTAGTTATTTCTATCCATTATCTCCAATACAATGACTACATGTTAACTGCCATTTAAAATAACATTATTTTATTATTAGAATGCAATGTAAGATTCCCAAGAAACTCGTTGTTGCGTGTTGGGTACGCCATCGAGCATAGCGTCCCCTTTAAAGTCATATTAATATTTTATTCAAAAATATGGATAAATATGAAAATTTTATATTCTTTATTTACCTGGGGTGTTACACCTAATTATATAAAATCAAATAAATGTCGCTATTGATGTATTGATTTTTAATCTTGAATAGGAACAACCATTTTTTTATTTTTATTTTTATTTATATATATTTTTTTTATCAAGAGAGGTGACTTATAAATTAAAATGAAAAATGGAATTTTCCTTAAGATCATGCATACCCCCCAAAAATTATTTGAATCCCCATCAACCATGAAAACCATTACCCCAAAAATAGCCTTTTATATATCAAGAAATATACCGTGATTAGGGTAGGAATGGATATAATCGGTTGGTAACATGACTCATTATATATCACATTTATTCATTGATTCTATAATAACTAGTATGATTAGTGTCAAGGTGGGTCCAAGGATAAGGGATCTCAATAATAAAATGCATCAATCATATTAAAATTGATTTCTTACATTCACATAATCGATAATATTCCATTATAGTTCAAGAAGAGAATAAGACTTGGTCACTCAAGAAATATTTCATGGAAAAAATAGGAAATATTGGTTTAGTGTTTTTCTCTGGGATGAGAATATATGGTTTGGTACTATTACTTATTGAAATGCACAAAAATAGTAAATCAATTAAAATAAATTTAATAAAATCAAATAATTAAAAATATTAGAATAAAATCTTTTAAAAAATTAATCCATTCTTAGAAATCATGTATTTTCAAATTCTCCCCATGATGCTTAACCCAAATAACTAATTTTACCATCTCCCTAATGAAATCATGTCAACAGTGAAAATTTAAATATATAATAATGATTATCTAAATCAACTTATGCATTCTAGATCAATAATCGAGTATAATTATTCAATCTATGACATTTAATTTTTTTGAAAATTTGTTAAATGAATTTATTTAATTCAATTTGAAATTAAATTAATATGTGGAACTCATACTCCACTCGCATTGGTGATTCAGTTTGAATTGTGTAGTTTTTTGTTTCATATGATCTATTCTATAGCTTCTTTATGATGTGAATTATATATGGTTTCTTCAGTTTCATATATACTTCTTTATTCTAGTATGTCCCAAAAAAATAAAACAACTCTAGTAATCAAAAGGTCCATATCAATGTAAGATAAAATGATAATGGGATTGTGATGCAAAAAAATATATTTATAAAATAAATTGAAAACAAAATTTAAATTTAAATCCATGAAATTAAAAAAAAATAAAGAAGGATAAATCTTGTTTTGTTTCTCCAAGTGGCCCCTATGTTTTTACTACCACCATATTGGTAGTACCAGCTATCATTTATTGGCTACTAGTGAATGGAGATTAATGGACTTGAATCAAAAAATTATGTTCTTCCTAACTTGGAATTATTATTATTATTTTAGGATATCTTCCAAGATAGATTACACTATATCCATCCCCTTTGTAATGAGTTATACCATCCATGGTGGGGGTAGGATTAAGTATGGATCATGCTACATTATTAATACATGTGAAACATATTCTTATAGTTCCAGTGTCTACTCCAAATATGTTGAATTTATATAATACTAAAACGTACATTTAGGATGAAATTTAACATTATCCAAATTTAAATTTGTAGAATTGATTTTGAAACATTACCCTTTAATGTTTGTATCATCTATATCTAGTTATTTTGGTAGGGAAAACTGTAATTCTTCTTCAGTTCCCCCAATAAATAGTCAATCTATTTGGGAGTTCCATGTGTTCCTTAATAGGTTCACCCTCTTTTTTTGTTTTCCACTTAGAAAGTATAAGGTTCATCCGAATATGAAAAATAAAAACAACAGGGAGGGGTATAGAATTTATTTTAAAAAAATTAGATGATATAAAATTGAAGATATAATCATATTCTAGAGTTAGTTTAGATTCAATTTATTCCTCTGTTTAATGTTATGCTGGGAGTTTATTTTTGTAGGACAAAGGTAGGTTTTCAGGATCCTCTATTTTTTCTTTGAATTACACCACATTTGTGGTTTATTCATCTTAAATAAAAATAATGAGTTTCAGTGGTGATGATTTTTATGATTTATAGATTATGTGATTCTATTTCATTTAAATTTATACATAATTTCCCCAAATTTAATCCAAATTCAATTGATATCCCTTTCTTAAATCATAATGTATATCTCATTTGTCTATTTCTTAATGTATTGGTTGTCAAAGGGGGAGTAAATCTTCATGTATATCATCCTCTACCTCATTGGATTCTCCAACTTAAATAATTAGTGGGGAAATATTTTACACCACTAACTCATGTTTTTTTAGTTCATGTTTTGGTTGCTTGAGTAGTACATTGAAATATGTGGTTTTCTGATCAATTTTCACCATAAATCTCCTAGTGTATTTCTTATCTTTTACACCCAGTCATTTAGATCATAATGATCAACGTATTATTCCTGATATATCACATGTGAGTAGTTATTTCATAAAAAATAGTCATAATTTGGAATCATCATGAATAATGAGTGTTTTTTTAATTTTAAAACAAATATATTTATTTACAAAAAGTATGAAAAATAATGAAATATGAAAATACATAGCTCCCTGAAAAGGGATCCAATTTTGTATAATTCCTATCATAGGTTATATTAAAAGATAATTTCTAAATTTTCTAGTGAAACATAGAATCTCACTATGTTCGTATAACTTGAGGTGAATTGTTGTCGATTCAAGCACTAAATTATAATTAAAATAATCTAATTATTTTTTTTTCGGTTTTTTATTATTCATGGAATGTTTTTAACTATTTTTAGAAGAGTAAATGAAATTAAAAAAATATCTATTTATCTAACATATAGATGAAACATATAATGTGGGTCATATTGAATGTTCTTGGTGTATGGTTTGACAATATGGGTTCACTTATTACTTATTTCACAATCAAATTTAATTTGGTAATTCATTTGGTGAAACCTCTTTAATGAATAACTTTTTTTTATTAATTGAGGGTTTCAAATTATAAATCGTTAGGCGCTCCAAACCCCATTATATCTAATAGTAAAATTGGATTAATTCTAAATTGAGAGTGAAATTACATAAAGACCTAACTCTATCATATGTTATTTCACCCCATCATGAATCCACCACTCCACTATATGAATGGTTTTCTCAAGACAATATAGGGAGAATGAATGAATCAAATAAAATTAATTGAATTGGAAACAATTTTTTTTTGTGGATGACTAATACGACTATACAATAATCTTACATCCATGATAAATTTTATTAAAATGTTTTGAATTCAAGGACAATAATTAAAAACATCATGAAACATATCCCAGGGCTAGGCCTTGAGTTAGTGTTTTACCGTTGTAAATTTAAAAGAGATCATGTTGGAAATATGGTATAGATATTGAATGAGATTAGTGTTGGTAGAGAAATAGGTATGTATGAATAAATTAAAAACACATGAATTAAAAATAATCATATTATTTACATTACAAAATTAATTAAAATTAAAATTAAAAGAAATGTCCTAGAAATAATATAAACAAAGTGAATAATAGTGGAAGATCCTTGGGAACTTACTGAATCATTATACACCTACATTTCCTTGAATTTATTAGAGTCCCAGATACTCATATTTCATTAATGTAATGAAAAATGCAGTGTTCAATTATTCAAGACCATAATAGAGAATTTTTTTTTGGTTTGACCACATAAAGTTATCAAACAATACATTTATACACTCTTTTTGTGACTTTCACATCATGTTAGTGTTTCATTATGTGTATTGTGTGGGTTGATCAAATATTTTATTTTTTGTCTCGTAAGTCACATTCACATCATGAATACCATTCATGATATGTAAGGTGTTGGGTCTCAAATCATATCTGGTCACGTTTCACATCTTTTATAAGTAACACATTGTGAATTTTTAACATGACATTTAATGTTTTCTTCCAACTAGTTTTTCTCAGATTCAGACTAGTTCTTTATTTTCATTCTTTAAAATTGATCCTTTAAATTACCATGACATTTATGCATTATATATTTACATTTAAATATTCTATTCCACACTATGCTTCTTCACGATATGGCGTGAAGTATCTTTAGTATGCTAAAATCAACACTTTTATGTAAATTTTTAAAATATTTTTGGTATACTACCATAAATCACAAATACAACTAAATACCTAAATAAATGATCAATTAATGTTTAAAAATTTTTTGTTTTACAATCAAATAATCATGAAAATGATGACTCTATGTAGTTCCCTTTTAAATTATTAGGTTTTCATCATCGTATTTCATTATGATTTTATTATTAAATACAATGTTTTTATTTACAAGTTCTTTTATTATTCATAAATTTTAATAATAACATTCATCTATTATGTTAGTAAAAATTTTAGTTCATTTTTTTGTGTGAATAATACAACTGAAAACAATATTTATTTATCTAAAATACATTGTGAAATATGAATCCATTTCATTCTACCACACACAATGAAATTGCATCCTCAAAATTTTAATTATAACTCACTAATTAATCTGAGGGTATTCCAAATATATTCAGAATTGAGGTTATAACATCTAATATGACCTTTACGAACTCTCTTAGTCTATATCAAGTTACTTATCCCTTCTCAAAATACATTAATCATTCATAAAATCATATATCAATATTTTTATATATCGTAATTATATAATTCTCAAAACATAAATTCCAAAAAAATATTTTATTCTCTAAGTCATTACACCCAAAAAAATCATATATTCCTCCAAATAATAAATCTATATTTAATTAAAATAATTTAGTAGTTTCTAGTTCATATAGTTACACACTAGTATTTAGTTATATATCATAATCCCTAAAATGAGATTGAAATCACATAAAATAATATGTATTATATTTTCATTAAATGAATAATCAATTATATGGTTATCAATACAATATATCTCACCTTTCTCAAAATCATCCTTCCTTGTAAATTTAAGAGTTATCCATATGTCAGTAATGTGTTCTTCAGTAGTTCTCGAAAAAAATATAATAGTGTCATAATATAATTACATATATTTATTGATACAATTTAATATATGTTTCCAAACCTTTAAAGAATAAATAATGAAGAACAATATTTATATGTCTCACAATATAATCATTACTTTTATAATATACTAGAATATCTTTTTAAATATCACTCACTAATGATAATATAAAATTGTACAAATAATTAAATACTATTGATATATCGCCGTCACTACCTTTTGTTAGGATAGAATACTGACATTTTTTATCATAACAATAATATAATAATATTCTTAACCATTTTAGTATTCCACCATATTCAGTTATATACAAGGTGGTTTCTTATTACATTCCTTTCTCAACTTCATTTTCATGATCCTATTTCATCCAAATACTAAAATGAAAATTACTAAAATAATAACATATAGAATCGATGCAAATGATGATGATGATATATATATATATATATTTGTAATTTCATTCCTATGATTCCATTTCCAATGACACCGACAGTTCCACCTATGATACATTATTTTCAACTATTCCACACTCGATTCATCAAATAAATATCTTGGTTCTTTTTAGGAAACATTATGTTATGTCCTCTCATACTTTATATCCTAATCACATAATTTTATATGGAAATAAATCATTCATTGTGGATTGTAAATAGAATGTGATTAACTAATAAAAATCCATTGAGTGTGTGTAACCATGTCTGTAGTCTTAAGACAACTTACTAGGAACCAGATGGAAGCGTGAGTGAATGATCATCTTTTCATTTTTGGGGTGATTACCATTTGGTCCATGTAATCTTAAAACCACATAAACTTTCTATTATCCAAAATGGTACTAAATTTATAGTGTAACCACAAAATCATTACCTTACAAATACATTATGATGTTACCCAACACATATTATTATCCCTTAGACATATCCTTCTGTATTCCAATAATATTTTCATATTATAACCCCCAAAATATTAAATATTACATAAACTAACCTATATGATTAGACTTACATTTTAATTTAAGATAAACCATAACTAATTCAACTATAATGGAATTTCTTACTCCCAAATTATCCTCACATGAAAATATAATAATCTATAATGTTATCTATACCCTCCTCTAGTACTAATTATATTGAACCATATATGTAACTATATAATTACTTTATATATGAAAGTTATTGAATTATATAAATTAAAATTTCCTTATAGAATTTTTTTTGGGATAATTTTTGAAAAACACTCACTAATATAAGACATGAATTTGTTAACTAATGTAAATGTTCACTACTATATAGTAATCTACATACTCTATAACAAGTCATAAGCATCTCCTACTAATTCTCTACAAAATATACTCTTTGATACATCTCGTAATTTTATTATCATCATAACAAAGGGAAATCGAAACATGATAATGTGGGGAGTACATATTCTCAGTTAGGATAATCATAAGTGATAGAAATCAATATCATAAGTGAGAAAAAGATGAGTATATGAGTATAATGAGGATATATAAAAAATTTATTCCTGATTAATTATTATTCATAAATTATGGAATAAAAGAATAATACATTAGGAAAATGATGCATATCATAGAAATAGTGCATTCTTGAGAATTATAGTACATATATAAGCATAAAAATCAATACATAGTGGATCAATAATCAATCGATATTTCCCTCGGTGTAATGGGATTAAATAACCAATATCACTTATAGGATTTTTCTTCACTCACTTGTTTCATTTAATGTATTAGACATCATAACTTGTTTTCCATTTTTTATCAATCATTACTACTTGTTTTACCATTATTTATTAAGATATAATGATTTATCCTATGAATTTGAGGGATATATAGGTATCACCCCCAATATAAATATTAATTATAAAAATGTGTTCAATAAAAAACAGATATCAAATTCATCGTTAAAATCCAATATTAATAACGTGTTTTATTAAACATTACAGTGAATATAAATCACTTTTTATAGCATAAAGAGCTTATAGAAAAAAATGGGTTTCATTTTACACATCATAAAGAACCCATGGATATAAAGTGGGTTCCATATCATTTTCCAATGGATTCACATTAACTTGTCATTAATAATTACATTAATAGTCATAACATGATAATCTAATGGAAAACAAATGGGTATCCAATGATATCAAGTAACTCTCTAGGTAAATACTATTCAATCAGTATAATAAATCATATCGTATTTAAAGTCTATTAAAAAAGGAAATATGGTTAAAATAATAATTTACCCCTATCAATGGATATATTTTATCTTAGTTAACACACTTAAATCAATGTATAAAAAAATAGGAATTCACAGAGGTAATGCATTGAAAAAAAAATTATGTTTATAAACTGAAAATGATTAGGGAATAAAAATAAAGTGTTGGATCATTTCTCAAAAAATATAAGGAAAATACACAAGTCATTTGGATAAATAAGTTGTATCGATAAATTGGAAAAATTTCATGAATAAATTTTAGGAAATTTCAAATTACAATGGAAACAATTTTATATAATTTTATGGAGTTTAATAAAAATATCATTGGAAATAAGAAATAAACTCGATATATTGATTTTTTAAAATAAAATGTTGTATAAAAATATTAGAAAAATTATATCCACTATAACTGATGAAAACATATAGGAAAATATTTCATATAAAATGAAAAATAAGTAAAAATTTATGGTCACCAAAAAATATTAAATGATATCTTATGAATACATTATCAATATATTCTTAAAATTACAATTTTAGGGTTTAAATTCAATAGTTAGAATAATAATAAGATGTTAAATATTTGGAAATCATTTATCATTTAAAAATATACTTTAATCAATGATTCTATGAAATTCCATAATGAATATCATATAAATATCTTTTTTAATAAAAAACATTTGATTTTGAAATTATGAAATCCCACTTTTCTAAATTTTTTAAATACCCCTGTTTGTAGTCCCAAATCATAAAATTTGAATTAAATTTTATTTTTAATAATAGGTAAATATAATTATGTGAATAAAATTAAATAATCCTAATTCTGTTTCCTAAAAATAGAGGAGAACATCAAAGAGAAGGAAAATAAAAAGATGTATGAAAAGATTCATTGGTAAGAATGAGAGTTGTTATTTCCAATATTTTAATTTTATTTCCTAATTATTTTCATCAAATATGTGTTTATTGATGTTGGTAATTAATTTCTCATGATAATAACAAAATATATAATATAATATTATGAAATGGTAGTATTCAATAAATATTTAAATGTAAATTCATGTATGAAATATTATGCCCCAATGAATCATAAATTTATTCAATCACACTCGGTAATATAATAATCAATAAAAAATGAGAGGAAGATAGAGAAAATAAAATTAAAATCTCCCAAACCAGAATATAGTTTAATTTGTGAAATAAAATGATCAATTAATACACCATAAATAATAAATAATGATCGATATATTTAAACATATTTTGAAATGGAAACAATGAACCCTTGACCTTGCCTATCAACTTAGTCAAATTCACTATATGATATGATATAAATTAAATAAGAATCCTAATCACAAATTTAGAAACCATTTGTATATATAAAACCATATATATTAATAATTTATAACTATTTCCATCTTTTATATTTGTATAGTTATTATATTTTCTCAATAATGCCTGTGAGGAATCTTTTTCGTTTTGAACTTGTTTCAAATTTTTATTATTATAATTCACTATATCATAGATTTAATAATTTCATGATAATAAAAGGTTATATAATTTATTCCTTTAATAAGTATCATATTAGAAAATTATTTAATTTTTTTATGTTATTATTCTTGATAATGAATTCTGTGACAATCTTATTTCAATATTTTAAAATGAACGAACTATATTGTCTTAATTAATGTGTAATATATTTATATTACCAGTAAAAATCCAATAAAAATATCTATTTTCTTATTTATATCCAATTATAAGTTCAAAAATCCATCCTTAATATAAATTTATACTATGTTTTATATAGGTGTTTAAACCGACCCAAAAAGTACATACTGCAATGTATGTATGAATATGACTATTGAAGAGAATATTTTAATATAGAATCATTATCCAAAAATTATAATAAAATTATTTATATGTTATTAAGGGGATCAATAATAATTGGTATGAGATATAATAATATTCTAATTGAAAAATAATTTTTCACTTATAATAAATATTTTTATCATATTATATTCTTTTTAGATGGTTAGTTTTACAATTTATTATTATTTATAATATTATTTATAGAATTAATAATTTATATTTAGAAAATATAAATCCATAAATAAGGAAAATATATATTTAATAAACCCATTTATAGAACCATCACAAAAATGTGGTGATAAAAATTGAAATCTGTCATTCATGGAGGTTTTAGTTCTCACCCTCATAAGAAAAATGTTTTAATTTTTTTGATTGAATGACAGGATAATAGAAATTGGTTATACGAATAATATAATAATATTTTATTATGTTAGTTTTACTGATAATATTAGATAAATATGATTTAATGGTTTTAGGAGGTTGTATGTGTAGTATCAGGAATGAAAGTATTTGGTTATGTAATACTTACATTGAGAATTAGAATTTTCTATAAATGAATCCTTTCAAAAATTAAGTACCAGAGGAACTTTTTTGACTCTAGGGGAATCAAAAATATTATATAGAAAATTGATTAATTAAATTGGGAATAGTTTCATGGAAATTTATAAATATAGGTGTAAACTGGAGTTTGAGGATGTGAGCTCCTTTTATAGGTTAAAAGGATGGACAAATCATTAAAAAAGAATGTTTGGTAAGTGATATGAATGTAGTTAAATGAAATATAGTTTATTTAATTGGTGAAATTTTGGTGATAAAATCATTTATGATATTAAAATTTAAATATGTTATTCTATATTGTCTAAATATGGAATGAATTTAGTAAAATTTGATCTTTTTTTAATTACCCATTCGACACTTATTAATATAAATTAAATATTAATCATGGTTATTATTGAATAAATAAAAATAATAATATAATGTTTATTACTTAATTTATATGTTATTAATCATAATTTTTACTTTATTTAATCATTTTCTGTAAATATGAGGAAATTTTCTTTTAAATTATAACAATTAATGCGTTGTGAAAATGTTTTAATAGAAAAAATATTGGTTTAATCATTAAGTGATCATAAACATATTTAACACTGATTAAAAATTAAATTAGTGTTTAATTTATTTGAATATATGTTTAAAAATTATATTAGCATATTAATTTAAAACATATCCATTTATTTTAAAATAAAAAACATTATGAAAGGAATCATTCTTTGAAAAAAACTATTTTACCATGGTAACTAATTTTTAAATTTTAAATATAATTTATCAAATAAAAATTAAAATGAATTTTTTAAATAATATTACAATGTTTATATTAAATATGAAAAATATTTTATCAAAAAATATTTCTAATGGTTCGAAAAGTTAATTTTTATACTACCTCTCATAATGAATAAAATATAATTAAAAAGAAGTTTTTTATGATTAAAATTCATATATAGTTTAAATTTATAAATTTAATGGAAATAAATTTATTTATTATAAAATAATTATGTTTTATCTATATATTAATGAAATCCAAAACAATATATTACCATTATATTTTTTAATTAAAATAAATGACTAATGATAGTTTTTAAATTAGTGTACAATGTTAATTATCTTCTAAAATATTGAAAAAGGATTTTTATGTTCAAAATTATATTTTAAAATACAATGAATTACTCTATAAATGAATATTTAAATAAGTAATATGTTTTATAAACATCTATTCCTTTCTCATATTTTGATAATTTCAAAACATTTTTCTTTTTTGAAAATAATAATGATCAATATTCTTTTATAAATCATTTTTTAAAATAAATCCATCTGTGTATAACATTAATATGAAAAATTAATTATTAAAATTAATTTTACCAACTTTAAATTTTAAAATTTTAAAATTCTTCTTTGATAATAATATACAATATATAATGAAAAATAAAATTTAATGGAAAATTACCTTTTCAAACATTATGTGTTTATAATGCTATTTTGTATGAATTTATAAATATTGAAAAAAATTACTAAAGGTTTTATAATTATTAGATTTTCCTAACAACCATCATCTATTATGAATCAAATAGTTTTTTCATGTGTAGAAAGATATCAAACACAATATTTATTTAAAACAAATACTGGGTGAATCGTAGGTTTTTACATGGAGATCTCATACAATTCATATCTCGAAAACCCCTAATAAAGATTATAGTGATGGTGCTTGATGATAAAGGAATCATTGTTTTTATGTGACATTATGATTTATCAATACACTGGTGATATCATCAAACACTGAATTCATATCACATTTCTTATGTTATTTTCATGGAAAATGAACTGCTCATCACATGCCTCATTAGTTGGAGAATTTTAGATTTGTAGACTCTTGTACATAAGAATTCTGTTTCTAGCACAACATAACCATTTATTGTCAGAATTATTCTTGTAATTCACTTCTAGTTAGGAGATGTTATTTCTCTAGAATTGATCATTGTGACAATATGGGTGATGAAAATTCCATGTTATTACATCAGTGTAAAAGTATATTACTAATACTTTAGTTTATTACCTTAACATGTGAGATAAAATAACATAATTACATTCTCTCAAACTATTTATTATGTCTCATTAGACCCCATAATTGAACTCATCATACACTACCACAAGGATATTATAGTATAAAAGACCTATTTCACGTCCTTATAAGTATAAAAAAACCATGAAAATTATGAGAATATTTTATGGTAAAAAGTCTTGAAATCTATGGATTTTAGGATCTTTATTCTATTAAGTAGAGTCTCAAATCCTAAAACCTTACTCATTTATAACAAAAATTCCATCAAATTATAATTTAACAAAATAACCCCATTAAGTCCAATAAAATGTTTGGGTATTTTGACTGACCATCTTTCTTCAGATTTCATTATAACTTAAAGTTCCCCTAAAAGAGGCCTGAACTAACACCTTAACAATTGTCGAATCTTAACTAAAAAAAATTTAAAGTGTAATTAATTAAATTTAAATTGAAGAAATTTGGTTATTTTTCAAAAACATTATAATTTTATCAACTTATATATCTTTTAATGTTACATGGACATTAATTAAGTGATTAATTAAATACCGATAAATATTTTTATAGAAAATTATGTAATTTTAATTCCATATTTTTAATGATACTATTGTTTCCCTATAAATCATTTAAATATTTTAAATTATATTATCAATGATATTATCTACTTCTGTGTGGGATTTCATGGTCTGAATAAGCTTTATATCGAAATAGTATATTTATTAAATAATATTATATAATTCATGGATAATTTTTCTAAAATATTAGAATGAATCTCGAATATAATCTCAGAATGGAAACTAGAGACCTCCACTATACCCAGAAGGTTTGTTTTCCCTATAAACACCATAATTTTTTTTGTTGATGTGTTTTTTATAAAAAGTGGTAGTGGGATAATTTTTATTAATTTATCAATTAATTTATATATTTTCCAAGAGCTATACTCATCCTATTCAAAACTAATTTTGGGAAAATACTAGGGTTGGCTGTATAAACCCAGTGATTTGATAGGATCATTAGAGGAGTGCATTGTGGATCTGATAGTTCATTGTACAAAAGGTTGGTTCCACTGGGATTGTTTATGCCAATGAAGTTCTTGAGAATTTCCAGTGAAAATGAAAGAGAACCATTCTTCATTAGTGATTGATACAAACTCGATCTATGATATTTTTTGTGGATTTTATCCTCATTTCTTACCCAATTTAAAACTTGATTCAATCGTTCTAATAATATTTATTCATGAATTTATGGATTATTTTATGAGTTTTTCATTATCATACATGGTTATAAATTGATGTTTTTTATTACTGAATCCTTGTTCTTCATTCATCATTCTAGTAAAAATTAATCATGGTCAGCCCAAAAAAATGCCAATCTTTGTTCTTCTTGTTTTAATTGTGAATTTATTCCCCCAATCTTCAAATTTTAATCGTCATTATTTTTAGTGGGTGTTGGTTCGACAAATACCCAAAGGATGATCATTTTTTTATTCTTTTTCAAAATGGATTCTCACTGTGGGATTGGGTTTGTGATCGATAGAGGGATTGAGGTAAAATGGCGATGGTGGATGAATTGGGATAGCCCAATGCTTCCCTATTTCATGGTTAGTCATGATGTGATGACGTGGTGTGACATGAGTCAACATTCGAGTGGATTGAATGTGTGAAATCCTCTAACCAATGACATACATGCTCATCCGCTCTCAGATCCATGAATAATATCATGTCTCATGGTGGATTGTGCGGTGGAGGTGGAATGAGAGAAAGATGCATGAGGGACATTGTTTTTTGGAAAAAACCTAACTACACTGTGTGTATTCATATAATACATTCCATGTGGTCCCATCCTATGGTGTTATGTCTTACACATAGAGAAAAGCATCACATGATGTGTGAAATGTGTCCTACATTGTATAACCTGATGATGGAGGCTCCTTGTGTAACCTTAGGGTATATAGACACAAAGACCTCTAGAAAAATGGTGGGAACAATGTTACTTTACATATGGAGTAAAGGATTTTGATCCTAACTATGGGTTTGGTCTCGTATAGAGTTTGGTTTTCCAACCATATGACCTGATGTGTGATCAAATATCATTATTTCATCTTCCCTAGGGAGTTTGTGGAATTTTTGTGACCATCTTACATAGGTGTACAATCTCCTACATTGATGGTTATTCCAGATAGGGTCTAGTATACATCAGATTTCCTTGGTGATATCCCTTATCAATGTATTGCTATATTTGTATTTTCATTGAGTAATTCATGGTGAGGTATGATAAGCATGACTTCTCAAATGAGTTCCATCAGTTAGAGCATTGTTATGGAGAGAGTTATTCTAGATGAGAATTAACTTGAATGTTTGGGTAGAACCATATGGTTGGAAGTATGGTTTATCCAACATTGAGACTTTTTTTTGTTATGAGTAAATATAGGTTATTTTTTTTAATGCTCTATCTCATATTCTTATTGACATGAATTAATGATGATGAGTTTAGTAGTCTCTTTATGCCTTATGTTTGCTGATTTTAGGGTTTCCAAATTGGTATTGTTATACTCATCCCATCATAAAATTTTCCCACACATGTCATGTCCTATATAGATTATAGGAAATCTGACAGTGTCCTAGGTGGTCTAGGAGAAGGTTGATCATAGTGGCCTAGATAGATCGTAGATCAGTCTAGGTATTGCATTAGACAACAGTCCCCTATTTCATAGATGGTTGGCCACATTTTATAGTATTTGTGGGATTTTATTTTAATTTTTATGCTTTACATCACTTTTTTCATAATTTGATCTAGGATAAATTTTATCTAATCACTATGGTAGTAGTTTTGGTTTTCCTTTGATGATTTTGTTAGTGTTTGAAGACATGTGCATGTGTAAAATTAAATAGGATATAGCCTCTCATGTGTGAGACATGCCTACTCACAACTTATTATTGTCCCTTAACCTATCAAAGGCTGTGTTTGAGTATCAAACTTAGATTACTACTAGCTTGGTGGATACTATTGGGTTGGTTCATGATAGAGTGGTATCCGAGTAGTGTTTTTATTTGAAGTGGCATTTGGAAATTTTATAGCTGTGAGGTTGGTTTGGGAGTTTGTGTAATAGTGTTAATGTGTTTTGAGTTCAACTCTCGGGACATAGATAATAGTGTTGGTGTGAAATATGATGTATCCATTCATCAGAGCTCTAAAAACCTTTTATTTGAAACAAAACATGTAAGGCCTATTTTTATGGAAAACATGAGTACATGCATCTTATTGGAATGGTTTGTGGTTTCCATATCTTTATTAAGTTATCTACCTATATATACACATTTACATGGTATATTTTGGATGATTTTAGTATTCTTCATGATGATATACATCCATAATTCCACAATAATATTTCCATGATGATCCTTACAACGTTGCAGATTCTCTGTAGGTACCTACACAGGTGGTGGTACCTCTAGGGAGTTTTCTAGTCTTTCCACCACCCATTGAGAAGCATGTTATTCTAGAAATACAATCTGGGTAAGTATACAGAGTGATCACACACTCTGAATTTATGATACATTGATAATTCAGGTTTCAGGGAAATATGGACCCCCAGGTGGCTAATGACTAGATATAGGTAGTTACTCAAGTTTTCCTCCTTATGGGGATAAAACAAAAATATATTGTGTTCCTAGGAGAGAGTCCACTTCATGGATCCACATGGGGATGGTGGAGTCTGGTGATTCAGAAAAATTTTGATATAGATATCTCTTGGATAGAGTTTTATTATATATTTATCAAGGGGTTGTATCCATCCATGTTGTGATGTTTGCACATCCTAGATCATTAGAAAATTAATCTGGGAAGTGTGACCTTGGTAGACTATTCGTTGAGATTGACAAAAATCTCATGATACTCTCTTGATTTTTTTAAAGATCAGACCTTCCAAGAACATACATTTCAGCTACACCAAAACCATGATATTAGTTATGGAGTGATATAACTTTTAATTCCTACCTATGCTGTAGTTATTGTTCAGGATTTGGTAATAGAGGGATTTCTTGGCATTCAAACATCGACAATTGGTGCTTGTAGAAGGAACAAATGAGTTGAAACATCAACCACTAGTTTCTGATGGAAGAAATAGGGATCTGAGCATGCATGATACTTTATAAGATGATCTCTAGATGGAATCTCTATAGTTAAGGGTCCTCATTATGGTTCTAATTAGATAAGATAGAGGATGTGTTTATATTTTGATGAGTGAGGACATTATACACAAGATTATATAATCTTCCATGTAGAAAAAAATTATATAGTTTAAGAACCACAAAGGAATAGTGAATTGTAGGATAAAAGAGGTCCATAGGGTATTTTACATTTTTTTTGTGTATGAATAGTTACTGGAGGTTAATTATAGTTTGAAATGTTTCCCCCACCAACACCACGTGGTCCACCCCAACTCATGGAGATGGTGGTCAGGGGTGAGGACAACTATAGGAATTGGAGGCCTTTGAGCACAAGGTTCTCAAGATGATTAATTTTATGATATGTTTCTTCTCTTATTTATCTACAATATTGATAGATATTTTTTTGAGACACCTTTTTCTTTCTACTAGTCTTGTTTAAGTCATAGAGATTCTAGTGGAGACCTTGGATTGACCCTTACGCATGGAGACTCCTATCAGAAGGAATTCGTTGATCACACACTTTTTCCAATAGTTTCATATGAATTTAGAGGATATGTATTCTTATGGGATCTATTTAATTACGTGAAAGGGGCTTGTTATTTCATCCTAGACATGGAATGGCTATCCATAACTCACTCCGTAGTTGACTATTTCGAGGAGAGAGAGTGTGGTGTGTATTTTGTGATGTAATAATGGATTCCTTCCCAGGAGAAAGGGAAACCCAATCAGAATAATATGGTCTCACTAATAGGAGTATATAAATGATTTCTCATAATATTACTAGTATTACCCTTGGAATAGTGGATTATATGACCTTTCGACTTCCTATAGTGGGGGTGGAGTATGAGGATTTCCTTACAGAAGACATGTTAGGATTACCTCCCAATGGATAGATAGTATTTGACATAGACTTAAACCAACCGAATTACATAATATCTATACCAGCATATCATATAGATACCATGGATCTTTGTGAGATGAAGGTGCAGTTGGAGGACATGTAGTGGTAGGTTGTTTTAGGCCCAAATGTTTCCCCCTAGGAAGCCTCTGTTTTATTCAAAAATAATTTGCATGAGACCTTGATGTTGTGTGTGTTTTACCATTTATTGAATTAAGTGACCATGAAGAACATGCTTCAACCATTGAGGATCAATAACTTATGTGACCAATTGAGATATAAAATATGGCTATTGAATATATACCTCAAATTGAGGTATCACCGACATTGAGTTCAAGATAAGGATATACCAGAGACAATGATACTGTGTTTCTATGGTCATTATGAGTATATTCTGACTCCTTTCAAAATGAAAAACACCCCATTAGTGTACATCGGACTTATAAACTAGATCGTTTGTCCATTTTTGGACTTTTTTGAGGTTCTCGTCATCGAAGGAATCCTAGTGTACTCAATATCATAGGAGGAGTATGCGAGCCATATAAGGTTGATTGTAGACATACTCTAACTAATGGGAAGGCCTCAATTTGCCTCTTATGGAATATAGAGTTCAACATTATGGGACATGTCATCTCAGTGGAGGGTGTGGTAGTGGACCTGACAAAGGTAGGGGCGGTATTGGCTTGGGATCCACCCAAGTGTTTGATGGTGTTGCATAGATTCCATGGAATGGAATGGAACTATAAGAGACCCATTCCAATCTTTCAAGGATATAAGAACCCTTGAATAATTTTACCCATAAGGGGTATCCTTTTGTGTGGATTTATTTTTCCCAACAATATTTTTAGGAGTGGTGGTAGAGGTTTATATGTGCCACCATTTTGAGACTTCTAGGGGACGATGTTGAGTATGTAGTGTTCTATGATACCTCTAGGACCAAGATCAGATGCTTCCTAATTTATAGTAAGGAGGTGATAGTTAATTGGAATTTAAAGATGATACATCTCTAGAAACATTAAGTGACCCATGATCTAGAGTTGGAATATGTACTATTCACCATAATGATTTTGAGAAACTAATTTGTATATGAGTGGATTAAAATCTATTTTGTCCTCATGAGACTCAGGTATATCATCTCATAAGAGGTAATTAATGAGGCATAGGGGATGGCCATAATTCCTATATTATTATGACTCTAATATAGTGTATACAACTGGGAAGGGGAATATGGTGGAAGATGATCTCACCATGAGATATTCTTTGTAGTTGTTGGATAATTTGTCTTAGTAGTTATCCTCACTGTAGTTTTGATTAGTAGATGTGGATGATGTTTCATACCAATAGCTGATGGTTATTGTCCCACCCTTTTTGAAGCATTTGAGGGAGGCTAATCATGGAGATACTGACAGAGAGACCTTTATTATTTCGATATCCACTAGAAATGAACCAAATTAATTATTCGGAGGAGGGAGAATATCATCCATTATGGAGGATAGATTATAGTTTTGGTGATTTTTCATGATGAGGTTTAGAGGAAGTTTAGTACATCCCTTGTGGGGGTGCATCTAGGTATGGTGAAAATTTACCATGATATTTTGAATTAAATTTAGGGGATAGGGATGAAGAGTTGTATAGTAGAGTTTATCTCTCATGCTCACTTATTATTATGTGAATGTAGATAACTAGCTTCAAGTGGGTTTAGATATTCCCCTTTTGGTTCTAAAGTGGATGAGTGATGTTATATCAATGGAATTCATGACAGGAATCCCAAATATATAAAGATGGTATGATTCCATTAGGGTGATCCTATACTGACTCACAAAGCCACCCCACATCCTAGCTATCCAGAAGTAGTGTTGATTAGAGGTATTGATATGTGTTTACACGCATAAGATAGTTTGGTTTCATATATATTCCTCTACAATAATTTGAGTCTATTATTATCACTTCACATCACTATTTTTTAGATGATTGTAGGAGGCCTTTGGGACTCAATTGCATTTGAGCATGATCTTTCACCTCCATAATGGTAACTAGGCTGAGCAGACCAATTAGTTTCCAAAGGTTATTCTTTAGGCATTCATGTTGGATTCTAGCTATATTTGGGAGGATCACATACCCTTGGCAGATTTTGTGTATAGAAATAGCTTCTATTCATCCATTAATATGGAACTATTCAAGGACTTTTATGAGAAAAAATATAGGTTCAAACTATTTTGGACATATCTATGTGAGTCAGGACTTATGGGAAACATTTTTTGTTAGTGTTGAAAAAGAGGGTATTGATTATCTTAGAGCAGATGACAACTGACTCGAGCCATTCAAAATATATTTCCAACTGATGAAGGAGGCATTCAGAGTTTTTGGAGGGAGGCCATGTGTTTATAAAAATCTCACCTAAATGTGTATTATGGATACTTTTTTGGAGTGTCATGTTATCTCCAAGATTTATTGGCCCTTTCTAGATGATATTCAGTGTTATCAAGGTGGAATACTGCTTATACAAATAAAAATAGTTAGAACAGAGACGTGATGTCTTCCATGTGTCATAGATGAGGAGGTATGTGTATGATCAATAGAATGTTATCAACTAGGGAGATATGGAAATCGAGGTTGAAACATCCTTTTCAAAATACATGGTATAGATTGAGGATCAGTATGAGATTATCATATATGGGTGAGTGATTCCCTTGGTGCATGTTTGATGGAAGCATGAGAGTCTTTATATTTTTTGAAAAGGGAATTCCCTTGTGTGGCCTTTTCGAACCCTCCACACAAGGAAACCCCCCCCCCCACGAAGAGGTCACTCTGGAGAGAGCCCCAACCGGGAAGGAGCCGTTGCCAGCCGAGATGGAAGAGCGTCCCGGAGGGTGACAACCCGGGCGACGATGGTTCGTCAAACAATCCGTCAGCACGGGTGGGTTGCGCCTCATTTTTCCCACCTAGTCAGAAACCGGGTGACCCGGCAAGGCGAGTGGATCCCGGGGGAGAGGTTCCCTCATCCTTTTTAACTATTTTTTTTTCACTTTTCAAGTAGAAATAAATGAGGTGGGGATAATTTAAGAACTATACTTTTGGAATATTTTAAAATAATATCACAAAAGCTAGGCCTTGAGTTATTGGTATATTATGAGGAATAAAGAGGATCAGTATATATATAATTCAAATGTTAAATAATATTATATAATAAGCTCATACTTTTTCTAGAATAATAAAAATTCTCCCAAATGAAGTATCAAGTAGGGAAAAGAAGACTGCCATTGAACTATTAATGTTAATTTTACACAAGTAACAACATAACCACTGTCGCCATTGGGTATTTGGTAAAAAAATATTTCATGGTTGTATTAGTACTTTAATTAGATGAATTATCTATTTATTTTTCTAGTTTTATAATCCTCTTATTTATACCTATTCATGGTAATGTCAAATGGTTATCATCATAACCCTATGGATTTGAGAGGTGCAGTGGATGATTGAATTGTGGAATCAATGGATCATGGTCTGATGGATCAGTACCACATGCATCATCTATATAAACAAAGTATTTGGATTACACCAGTGACAATAGTGGAGAACCGTTTTCCCAAATGATTGATCTAAACTCAAGGTAGGTGGTCGTTTTGGGGGGTTTTATCCATTAATTAACTCATGTCAAACATGATTCAATATTTCTAAAAATACTTATTCATGTTTTGATGATTTATTTTCATGTATTTAATTATTACACTATGTTTATTAATAGACGGTTTTGATTATTTATTATTGGTTCTTTATATATTGTTCTAATGACAACTAATCAATGAAATCATGAACAAAGACTGAGGCTTGTTTCTATTTTTGTGTGTTTCTATTTCATACCCAATTTTTCAAATGTTTATCACTATTATTTTTTTATTTGGTGATTCCAATAGCACTTAGTGTATGATCATTTTAATTCCATTTGTGGGTGCAATGAATCATCACCACGGGTTTGGGTTCATAATCAGCAGAGATATCAAGGTATAATATTGATATTGGGTGATCGAAGGTGGATCATAATTGTTTTTTTCCTCATATCAGGGGTTTTTATGAGTAAATGAATTGGTTAAATGGTAGGCAATTTTTATGTTGATTTTATTGCCGAAATCTGGATACTAGCATTGGAATGTCTCAGAAAGGCAGAGATCAGCGACTAACAACAAGTCTCGGTCCAGTTTTAGTTATAGAAGTGACATGAGAGGAAGACATATAAAGGTTAGCAATTTCTGAATAATTACTAACTAAATATTCTTTATTCTAAAGAAAACAGACATTATGGAAACCTAATACGGTGCTAGGTTTTATGGGTAGGGAAATGAATAAACATTGTGGTTCACATGTCACATGTTATGTGACCCAATGATGGTGGATCGGGGTTTACCCTCAAGGAAAAAGGTCACAAAAAAGACTAGAGTCATGGGAATGACTCGAGTACATGGGTATGGCATGATAATCATTCACAACCTGGTTCATGGACATGACCAAAGTACACAATAATGACATGATATACATGGGAATGAGCTGGATTACATGAACTTGGGAAGGCGTCACAATGAGTTCCACACTAACATCTACATATTTTGAATTGTCAAAAGATATTTTGTATATACAGAGAAATAAATCCTACGATTTCAAATACTTTTGTCTATATCTAATGTGGGATAGATGTTATTAATTCATCAAGGTATTAGTTTTTGTTTTACTTTTCAGTATTCTAGAGGTGTTTAAATATATGTGTGTGTCTTTATATAGATACATTTGATAAGGCCCATCATGTGTGAGATATTCATGATGAATACTAGTCATTAGCACTTAAAATATTGGTGGTAGTAATGGGGTGTTACACTCATATTACCACTATCCAGGAGGGCCCTGATGGGTCTGTTCATGATAATATTTTCATATTAATCAACCTAATTATGTAATCAAAATATTTAATTCATACAATAAATAATGTAATAGATAAAAATTATATAATTAAAAAATGTATTGGTCATGAGAATTACCTTGTGGGTTATTATTCGGTGTTTAATAAACAAACCATTGACCCAAAAGGAAAACACACATTGATCTGGTCTAGGATTTACTTACAAAATGCCACCTATATAATTTGTATCTATTAAGTTTGTTCTATCCTTGGATACAAAATGAACCAAATCCATATTATTGGGATCTCTATCTATATAATACAATTATTTCACATGTTTGTGAAGGGAACCTGAATTGAAGGAGAGGTTATATATTATATGCCACGAGAATACATGCCTCTACATAATAGTGAGGGGGGAGGACTAAAATGTTTTCCTTGTAATAAATTAAAATCATAGATTTAATGAAAATGAAAAATAAACATGCTATTCTGGGATGATGATCATCCAAAAGTAAAATGAATTAAAATTTAAACTAACTTGATATCATTTATTTTAATTTATCCTTTTGTTATGATAAAATGTTAGAAAGTTATTATAATTATTTATCTAATTGCTCAATTAAATAATTTTATCTTAATTTCCAACCATGATTTCCTACACATTTCCCTTCACTATGTTTTCAAATAAATAAAGAAAATGAATTTTGTTTTAAATTAATAAAATAAGTACATAACACATATTTGAATAAACCTAGATAATATTTATCCAAACATGGTGGTATGGTTTTTGTTGTATATAGTGAATTGTTATAACATATCATGAACCTAATATGTGACATAATTTTATAACATGTACTATCATGAAAATATATAAGGAACAAATGAAATTTACATTGCATGCAAAAATTTAATTCCCATAAAATATAAAATATGTATTGACCATACATAAAAAGTAGTTTAGTGTATTACATGGAATGAAATTTAGAATTTAATTTCTTATAAACATATAATATGGAATGTAATATGAATAAATGACCCCAAAAATACAATTATGAGTTTTAATAATGTAATAATTTAATACATAATTATATGTATAAATATAATGGCTCCACATTGTGTATATCAATATACAAAATATATATGTATGTCATTATATATTTGTGATACATGTATAGGGACTGGACATATATTTCAACCTAGAAATTTCAAAGGAACATGAGATAAAATCCATATGACATGTATGTTTTCCTCTACCCATCATGTATTTAACACAAAATGTGTATTTGGATATCTGTCTTATAGCTAAAAAACATAGATTACATGAAATATAACATAGTTACATGGTGTATATCCTGACAAGCCTCAAGTCGCCATGTTTGGGTAAATATGTTGTGTATATTTATATATCTTCATGTATTTAGTGAATAATAACCCATATAAACCATTTTTAAGAATATTTTAATGTACTAGGATAAATATAATGCAACATTAGGATACATGATCTGTACTTTTATATGGTACAACTAGAATTTCCCACACCTCTAGATGGATTCATTAGATGGTATTCATTAATTATTTATTATAAATTGAATTTTAGGATTTTATTCAACATTATTATTCTAGATAATAGTAAAATACCTATTTTGTAATAGAAAACTCATCTTATGTTATATTAAATGGAAAATCAAAAATTAACGTGATGATTAATTTCATGAAATATCAATTCCAAACTTTTTTGACAATGGATATTGAAACAATGAAAGGATATTTTTGATTTTAATTTTTAATTAATTTAAAACATATGAAGAATGATTTACTTATCTATGAGTAATTTTAATATGGATGGTGTTGATGGGTCTAAACATTTTTGGGTGACATTATTTCCTCATGAGGACCCAAATAAGAGCCCCTCTAGAGGTAATTTACATATTATTCTTTGATATTCGAACACTGAAGATGAAAATATATGTACTAGTGTGACCTAATGATTATAATGCATTGTTCACTATGATCACTTCACATTCCAGCAATAATGAGAGAATCTCTCTTGTTCTGACTAGTCTAAATAGGAAGAGATGAGGAAGATGAGGTTGATAGAAAACCCTACAGAACTTCATCATTGGGAGTGAATTTATTGGCACATAATATTGTTCAAAATATATAAATATTAAAAAAATGGCATGACAGTCAATTTAAAGCCCCTGGGATATGGTTTAATACTTAATTAATTATGAAAACTTCCTTAATAATATATTAACCCCATAATTATCCCCATTTATTATACTGTAATAATTGTATTATTTTATTTTATAGTGTTCTCTAACATATATAATATTAAAAATAATGTTATAGTTCTAGAAATAAATATTTATTTTAATATTCACATAATTAAATAAATTATCTATAAATAAATTAATATTTTTTTACTTTGTGAATAAAAAGAGATAAATAAATTTTATAAATTTATGTAAATAAAGAATTTATTTCAGAATAAATATTTCTTAAAAATTGGTGATCTGTCTATAAATTAAAAACAAATATTACTTATTATCCTATATAATAATATTTATTCAATTTTTATGTATAAATAACATTTAACTTATATCAACATAAACACACTATGTGTAACCTTATAGGCCTCTTCCTTAGTGGAATTTGGTAGGATTTCCTAATTTCTCTCATTATTGTCTCGTAATAAGTCATGTCACCCTTATAAAGGAATAATATATGTATTAATGAAAAATATACATATGAACTATCACTGGATAATATAATCCCTTTGTCAAAATACCTCATTAAGCAGGTCAGACAAAAAATTCATCAACATATATGCTTGATATGTCTTGACTTGCCTATCATAAATGAATAAATCTACACACCAGGGGCATGTAATTTAATGTGATGGTTTCATTTCATTCATTGGTTTGAGATATCATTCTTCATGAACATGGAAGGGACACATCATTAAAAAATTTATTACTCAGTAGTATATCATTCCTTATACACATATTGTTTCCAACATCACTTTAAAAAAAATCATCATGGTTTATGAAAATACGTCTAAGTGAAGGATTCATGAAATGAATTTACAAAAATATTAATTTATATGGATAATTACATGCCATATGTATGGTTATAATGATATTACAGTTCTCTAAAAAACGTTTTATGACCTAGGTGGTGATGTAAATGATTTTGATCCCTCCCCTACCAGAGGGGATGTGACTTCCTCCATTTACTCCAGGGTTCTACCTCATTATTTTTTCCCTTTCCAATCCTAAATTCATTTCACCATTCATAAATATTACACTCATCCCTATACCCCTGTATTTTATTAATGAATTATTTATTCCCCCACTCCCAGTATCATAGTTCAGAGAAGCGTAAGGAATTCTAAATCTAACATTGGTGGATCTCTTCAGACAAGACCATCTGTTGGTTTCTTGATTTTATATTACTATATTTAGATCTTTTGTTTAATAGGAATTATAAACGATTGTAATTTTAAATAAGTGACACATCCTGATTAATTTTTTAATATAGGGTGATTTGATCATAGGATAGTCTAAATCTCTAATAATCTGTAATGGATCATAGTTCTACCAGTTGGGATGGTCTTAAGATTTTTACATGAATATTGATACCTTACCCACGGTGATATGGGATAGTTTCATAGTACATTATCTGACATTCCAAAATATTTCAATCATCCATGTTTTAGGAAATATGGTTGGATGGATTTAGTTCTCTTACACTATAAAAAAATATATTTTACGTCTTATCTAACAAAAAATATGTGTTTAAGTCAATGTTTCAAAAATACTTATGGAAAATTCTAGTTTTAAAGAGTTATTCTAAAAGAAATCTGTGGTTTTCAAGAGATGGGTGGATTTTTTTTATTTTCGTATCTATCTAGGACACTTTTTATCATTTTTTTGGTTTGGAAACATGAATGATTTTTGGGACTCTAATTGAGTCATTTCATTAAAGATCAATGCTGGAATGTGTAACATTATCGGGCCTAACGATTAAGGTTCGAATTCCTCTAATAGTGTAGGATTGAATGATCAGGCCCAAAATGGTGATTCCTATTCAAGGTCATGGGGGATTTAGAGAACGCATGTGACATGACCTCTAAACAAAAAAAGATTCATACCAAACACTTCATCTTATTTTTATGTAGTGAAAATTGGAAATAAAACTCCATATGAGGAGAATATAAAGGAAAAAAATAGAAAGGTAATACTATCTGTATGACCCTTTGAAGAATAATGAAGGATACACCGACATCAATGGAAGATTGGGTGAATGCTATGAATAATAGAATCCTCAAGAAGACCACATCAACACTACAAGTAATCCAACATTTTAAAATTCTGGAATTGAAAGGCTCAACTAAAGAGCTCGAGGAAAGGAATGTGGTGAAATCCAAATGATATTTTATAAAGTGCCTAAAGGTTATAACCTAAATACTTATAAAAGTGTAGAAAAATAATGAATTAAATGGATCCAATAAGGTAGAGTGTGGTGATGATATATCCAGTCAATCCTCAGTGGACCATAAAGATGCAATGAATGTTATAATACTTTATAGCCCAAGGAGAATAAAGTTGAAGAATAAAATTTAGGACCCAAGATTATGAATCATTTATATAGGGAAGAAATTGAATGGCCAAAAGGACACCAATCACTTAAAAAAAGGGAGAAAATTTCTTCCAAGGTGATTAAGATAAAATGATGCAAAACCTCTATATATGATTATTTCAAGATGAAGGATATTACTTCTAATGTTGAAAATAAAATGTTGTAGTATTATAAATATAACTAAAAATGGTAGGTAGGTGATATTATTAAAGTTACAGATTAGGTCTAGTAAGGAAATGTGGATGTGGGTGAGGATGAAAATGTTTCCAAAAATGATATACTTACAATTGTTAATAATGTCATAGTGTCTTAGGATTATAGTTTTACAACGATCTAAATGAGGAGGTGGGAAAGTAGGAAGATGATAAATAAAATACCTTAGAGATCATTCAACACTCTAAGGAAGAAATACTAGAGGATTTTTTTTTATCAATGCTATAAAGGGGATTTTTAATGGAATGTTTGATAGAGTGATCCATGTTGATTCCAATGAGATGCAACAATCTTATTTCATCAATCATGACTAGATTCTAACAACAAACTTCAACTAAAGGAATATCAATCAAGAGGAGTATCTTTAGACATGAGAAAATATGTCCCACCACATCAAAGATCTTATCAAGGATGACCCAAATATAAAGGTAACCACATTACAATGAAATTTATA
Source organism: Viscum album (assembly GCA_963277665.1). Classification (NCBI taxonomy): domain Eukaryota; kingdom Viridiplantae; phylum Streptophyta; class Magnoliopsida; order Santalales; family Viscaceae; genus Viscum; species Viscum album. The sequence continues at coordinate 785,256,727 of OY728163.1, read as the reverse complement.
TAGGGTGAAATCCTCAAATCCTTTTAATCTTGTCTGGAATTATCATGAGATTTCATATGTAGTTTGAAGATCCATTTAATTGAATTTTTTGAGGGATCCCTCTATTCCCAAATAAATTATATTTGAAATAAAATATTTATTTTATATTCAGCTAAGGAACATTACACATGATCGAATATAGGAATATCAAATGGTTCAAAAACATTAGGAATTGCATCCATTGGGATTATTATAAGAATATTCCTTATTTTAGATCACCTAACATGAACATCATGATATGGTCTTTAGTCTATTTATGAGAAATATTACTTAACTACCATCATACTACATGTCACATCAAAAAATGTTATCTTACTAAATAACAACATTTAAGAATATATTCACAGTTTTTCAAGGTTATCATTATAACAGGGAAACACTATAATCTTTTCAACTTGAACAATACTCTAGGTAATTATTACATTAAAGTCAAAAAAATATTTTACAATATATGATAATATATTTTATTAATATTAAATTATTCAAATATTTGTATACTCTAAACTAAAAAAGTTGATTCTTGAACACCAACTCCAACAATAGATACACAAATAAATCGTATTTTGAGATAATAATTTATAAATTTCATTCTAAAAAATAAATTATGTTTTTAAATCTAAATTTTAAAATATAAAAATATTTATTAAAATGTATATAAAATATTTTTATATAAATATAAAATATATATTTATAATTGCTAAACTAAAAACCAAAAAACATATATTATTTAAATTAAAATTTTCAATTAAAATTTATAATTATTTTTTTTTTAAAATTTCACATTATATATATCATGTGTGTTCCTTTAATAAAATTTAAAATTTGATATATATATATATATATATGAGCCATTATTTAATTAAAAAATTTACAATTAACTAATTTTACTCAAAATATAACTAAATTATTCATGTTAGAAAAATGTTAGTATTTTACAATAATTATAGGAAAATATAGGTAGGTAGATAAATTTTTATTAATTTTTTTAAAAATAGTCATTTTTTAAATAAAACTAACTAAATTATCCATGATATATTAAAAACACAACTATATTTACAAAGAATAGGGGTAACAAGGATACAAATCCACTTCTTTTAGAAGAAATATCTATTTATCTAGGTTTTTAGGAAACACAGTTTGAAAACATTGCTAATTCACAATTTTTTTATAGTGATTACTTATATAAACATATTCAAATAATTTTAAACCATTTCAATGATATAGATTTATACCTTTTGAATGTAATGAATGTAATTTGTGTAAATTCATCAATTAATGGGAAATTTTATTTTTAACCATACATCAAATTCATCTCTATAATTCAAAATATATCCAAATGGATAAGTTCTAAAGGATGAGTTGTTTGGATATAAACCATTATATGTAAAGAATTTACAATCATTCCCTTTTATGTATCAATAATTCCCATATCATCTCTATATTTTGTAATGGAATATCACAAACATTGTATCCTTTAGTCAATATATTCTTATTCATTTGTCTAATTTGGACAATCGGTATATACTACCGCTTTTTCCCATACATTAGGAAAAAGTGGACTGAAATTTTAGAATCTCCCACTTGATATAGGTTTCATTTAGTCAATAATTAATGAATACTGACACATAAATCCTTCAATATTTCATCTAAATATCGTTCTTTATGAAATAAAACATTATTTCCTTTATCACATATTTGATAAATTCTATGAGGGTTGTGTTTTAAACTAATAACAAATAGATTAATCATGAAATTTTTATTCTATTAAACAATTATCCATAAGTAAACACATCTTAAATTAATATCTCCATTATATCAAAAATTAACTGATACATCTCTACATGTCTCACCATTTTTTAAAAATCTAATAAATAATATAATACATTACTAACCCCCACTATCAAGTACTAGTGGTTTAATATTTTGAGATGACATTAGAGAATCTTATATCATGAGAGATTCTTACTTTAAATTAAAAATATTATACATAAAAATTGTTTATTATTCTAGATCAACTTCACTAGAATTGTTTTTAATCATAACTCAGATATTTAGTATATGTGATCATATCTTCCACAAACATAATTATAAATTAAAAAAGAATATTCATTTGAAATCTTGAAGTTATAACATTTTTCCAATTTATTAACCATTATTTGGGTAGTTACCCACTCAAATTAATCCTTACAAAATATCTAGTATTTTCATGTTTCATTTATCAAATAAATAATTCATTGACACATTCCACAAACCACCTCATTACCAAAAGATGTAAAAAATATAAAAAAAGTAGAAAATATTTTGTCCACTATATAAATTGACATTTTAACTTTTTCTCCTTTTAGAAAAATTATTTTTCCCTTTATATATATATTTTTGGCATATAAACTATTAATTTATTACTTTTATATTGAATTTATTCCTTTCTATATGTAGTGGATTTTATCCTCAGGTCAACACATCAAGTATTGATATAATTTTGTAATTGATATTTTAAGGAAACTTTCTTCTTTGACTTTTTGATAACATTACTTCAAACTATATTTTCTTTAACATCCCAAATTTTTTAATCCAATGACTATAATATTTTATTATTAGTATTATCACTCACACTCTAGGGTGCTTTAATAATCATATTGGTAATATTAAATGTTTTATAATCATCATAAATTGATTTTTCAAAGTTTAACATGATGCTTTTATTTTATCTTTAGCCTCAATCACCTTTTATTGGAAATAGAAAAAGTACTTTTACTTTCCACTCATATTATCCTTTAGTGCATGATATGTTTTAATATCATTAATATGTGGGATACTTAAACCACCCACATCAATTAGAAACTACATATACCTATTTACATTGGTATTAATCAACCACATTTGGATCATAAGGTATTATAGCAAACATTTAAATTTAATTATTATATTTAGATATTTTAATGATAGAATAATTAAACACCATTTCAATTATGGATTCCATGTACTTTTCTTCTTTATAACCTACAATATTGATCAATCATTCATTATATATGGTATTCCAAATATTCTCTCCAGGATCACTTGGTGATGATTCATATTAAATATAGATTTAATCACACTATTCATCAAATATCATTAACTAATAACTATATTATTGAGTTTATAAAATCTATTTTCATATAATTTCGATAGAAACATCTTAATAATATATTTAAAATTCATTATAGGTCCGAGTAGGATAATGTAGACATAGATAGTGGATCTATTGTGATTTTTTTTAATTAAAACCAACTACTACATTAAATTTAATTCCCCCCTTCAGACTTATTCACCTCTATAGAAAGTTAATACATAAACAAATCTTTATAGTTTACCCAAACCACATTCACCACATTCAAGAATGTAACTCATCAATGTAAAGTACAAAGTACCATTTTAAGAATTGGAAACAATTTGGGATATCAAATCATTTTTTTGATACCTAAATATGACATTATAATATTGTTATCAATTACAATATAAGTGTTTTATTGTTATCCTAATTCACTATCTCACTATATTACATAGGTGAGAGTGTACACATTATAAATCATGTGAAATGATAAAAATATCACACATATTATAAAATAATCTTCAATGTTACACATGTGAAGTGATATTTATACCACATCCCAAAAATTTTATATCAGAATAAACTCGTAACTTCTTTCCTCATTTCTAAACTAGAAAATAATTCTTTTAGGGGATGATGTTGCACTGAAAATTCATACCTTATTCCCTAGTTATTTTGACTTTTGTTTCATGAATATATTCACCAGGAAATCATTCCACTCAACTAATGAAATTATTTATACCCTATAGTTCTTTATAATGTATTAGATTTAGATTCTCTACACAGATATCAAAGGAGAAATATACCCACATGATTCTATGTAGGTCAATTTATTCTCATTAATTATTTACATATTATTCTACTATGAAATTTTTATTCTTACATTAGCACTATCTCCATGGATTCATCATTATTATTCCTTGGGAACACTAATCCTATTGGATTATGAAAGTCATTTTTCTTCATCAATTGGTACTTGACTTAACTCAACTACTCTTTTCAAACACTATCTAGTAGTAGTATTTTCTCCTATATTTTTCCATTTGAGAGTTTTCATATAGTTTGTATCCATTCAAATAATCATATTATATGGGATACACTTTCATTTATTTAGATAAAAAATCTCATAATATTTTAATAGGTGAAAACAAACACATAATCAATCATTGAAAATTTAATATCTTTATTTCCATTTAGTAAATTTTTGAATCTATATAAAACCTATATGAATCCTAATATTTAAGTTTTCAAATGACATATGAAATCTTTAAAATTTGAATTAGGTTGAAAAATCATCATCCCTGAATTACATTATGCACTATGACATGGAATCCAATTCTGTAATGTAGAATTGAAAATGATAGACCTCGGTCATTCTCAACATCAAGCCCATCTCATAAAATTCTCATAGTGTGGAAAAAATGATAGTTAATTTTTTTTATCATAGATAATATTCTACCATGAAACTCCCCAACTACAATATGGTATTTATTTTGTCCCTATTTTAGCATCTTTACGTGTTCCCAATGTTGTGGAATAGATCTCATATAATATAGATTTAACAGTTTCTATTCATACACATCTTTAATCACAATCCCATTTGGGAGTTTTTTTCATTTATAACTTGATAAAATTGTCTATGAATTATCATATTTTAATTTCTATTCAGAATAATCAATTATAGAATGATATGTATTTTCCACTATAGGAATCTACTATTTTAAAAACAATTTATGCCTATGAAGACCAATTCTTAAACTCATAATTATTATCAATATTGATTGATATTTAAATAAATGGTTTCATATATAAATTCATACATAAATAGACTATATCCTTTTGATATGTGATGATTATTCGTCATTATAAATGACATCTACACATGGTATGATGATTGGTAATGAAAAAGTATTCATACCTATATAGTTGCGATTTAATGTTGAAAAGTGAAAATGATGGAAAAAAGGAAAATAAAATATGTTTATGCACTATATAGTTTAGCAAAATGATGGCTACATAGTGACATTTTTTTTGAGTTGATGGTTATGTGGAATAACCATTCATGTTTACGCAACATTAACTTTTACTTTTTTCACATAGCTACACAAGATGATTGTTACACATAAAAGAAAATGATGTTTATATATACATTACTATTTCCGTTTCCCATATTTCCAAGTTGAATTTTTTTATGAGAACTCTTCAACATAGAAACTTTTCAACCATATTCATTGACTTTTCAAAAAAAAATCAATTGACTTCTAGGTTTCTTGAGTATTCCCCCCACATTCTCAAAACATTCACCAATAGTGTTTATACACTTAAAATTCATCCATAAATATGTGTAAAAACATGTATTATATTTATAAATTAGTACAACTCACATTAAAATATTTAAAATCATCAATATAATCTAAATATATCTTATAAAATATATACAGGTTATGTAATGTATCCATCTCCTCTAGTTTCATTACCCACAGAATAGGGGAAACCAAATCCTTAACCTCAATTAGAATACATTGACTTTAATCATCTTAAAAACATATAATTTTCCTAAAAATAGCTCATATGGTTTCATTAAACAAAATACATGTGATTAAAACTAGTTACTCACATTTATAATTCATTGAATTTCAACATGATAGTAAATTATACAACAAAATATTTTTTGAATACACGTAAACCTAAATTATATCTTTTATATTTTTCTCTAATACCATTTTCATATGGAGTATGTTCCATTTATTTCTCCCTCTTATTGATAGAAAATTCCAAGGAGGGAAATATTATCTCCCCCAATATTTATATTTTAGTGAATGGTCTTATCATATCCAATTAACACTTATAATTTTATGAATATCCACTTATCCACATTTTTTCTATCTATTTTACATGTGACCCACTAATTCCATGATATTTTACTGATATCCCATTATTCATGGAAAATTTATATCTATAAACCAAATCTATGAAATTATGGGAAACCTATTTTAGAAAATAAGAGTATTTAATTTATAAATCTATTGAATCCATTGAATAACCTAAATGTGATACTAACTCAAACATTCAATTCTTAGCAGAATCATATATATTTTTTAGAAAAATAAGGGACCTACAATAACATTTAAACACATGTCAAAATCATTAATGTGAAAGAAAATTTCTCCCTATCAATTTAAATAGTCACTCCACCTTGATACACAGAATGAATATGAGTTAAAAATGTAACTGGGGAATGAAAATTATACATTATACTTTATTTTTGAATGGTTTTTAGATTATATATTCAACATAATATTATAAATATCTAGAATATGCGCTCAATTTGAGAACTCCTCCTAAATGGTTTCTTTCTAACCATTATCTCCTTTTATAAATAGAGTCTAATCACAATCAAAATGATCTATAAATAATGTGGATCTTCTAAAAAAATTATATTAGAAGATAATACCAATACATATTTATCAACCATATGAATTATCTATTTTATTTATCTTTAATATTATTTTAATTACACGTATCAACTTTAAAAACATGATTTGTTTGATTATATTTTTATTTCCACAACCATCTATAATTTTAAAACTATTCAGGAATTATGATTAATATAACATTAGTCTTATTCATATATATCATAATGATTATGTATTTCTTCTTTACATTAACATTTTTTTTATCTTAAGTACATATGTGCTTTCTCTTTGGATTTTAATAACTATTATGGTTTTGGTAATCATATCTTACATTTAAAATCACTATAACCTTCCTTTTTAACCCTTTAACACACATATGAAACACCCTTTAGGCTATTCATTGAGGTAATTCTTTTATCATATTCAATATGAGTGTCAACAAATATGAAAAAATTTCTATCCCATTCCTCAATTGGATATCTTCTTGATTCCAACATATTATTTTTGAAAATGAAATTCATAGATATCAATCAGTGGTCCATGGTAGGGAATCTATTTTTCCAATAGTATAATCTATTATATATTTATTTGAAATTGAAATCAACTTTCTTTTATATCTTATTGGGAGTATCTTTTTAAGAAAAATTCTTCACTGTTATTTATCTGAAGACAAACTTGTTTCTTTTACTTTGCGTCAGCTTATAAGGTTTCATTATCATTAAATAATTATTATAGTTGTGTTGTGTAGTTACATACCAAAACTCCAAATAATATTACACATATTGTTTTTCAATAATCATATAATTTCTCAAAATATTAAAAAAAATTCCTTATGAATAAAAAAATTATTTTATATATAACATTTTTTCTTCAAGAATGTTTCTTCATTATACAAGCATTTCTACCCATTATTTAGGTATTTTAGAACATATATGAATAATAATTTTTTCAATTGATCAATATCCATATCAAAAAGTATAGATAAACAAAAATATCTTCTAATAATTTTTATTCATGTCAGATTTGGTGAAGTCTATCCAATTTTACATGGTAGCTATTATTGGGTTTTTTATCATCTATTTTGGGCTTATATTAAGTGAAAATATTTAAATAATTCTTTCAAAAACACCCTCTACATAATTGTGGTTTTATAAAAAAATATATCTATCAATATTTTTAGAGTTTTTGAATTCAATTCTAAAAAAACAGTTCAAACATATTTGTATTTAATAGATTCAACTATGTTCTAAGATACCCTTTTACACGAGATTGAGTTAGAGTCTAATTCATATCCCAATCTATTTTAGACACCATTATATTCTTTTTTCAAGTAAATTATTATTCATTATGTTTTATGGATGATATTATATTCCAATGATATGGGGATATTACATGTTTTTCCTATTCCATATTATTAAGTTTCACTTTTAGATCTACATATTTATTTTTTTGGGAATAATTATCATTATCATTATATCTCATGATATATTACCTATAACAATTCATATTATAAATTTTATGCTTATGAAATTTACTTGTATCCTCTAAATAAATTTCTATCTCTATCACCTTTTTTAGAATAATTTTTTCTAGGTAGACTAGACTTCTGTGGAGACCTAATGAAGCATCTCTAATGCATGAAACTAATCCATGAAATCATTCATAAAAACAACTTTCATAAAATAAAATATTTTAAATTTTTCATAAAATACAAACACATTCATTTCAAAGTTTTTATATTTGTTCATAAATTTTCAAATTATTTTTCAGGTTTTTAGATCTTCTCCAATTCAATTCGAATGCTTCATCAGTAGAATATTCTTCAAAATAATTATATCAATTTTTCGGAAATAGTACCTTAATATATTTAAATATTTATAATATAATTTTAGATGGAAAATTCTAAAAATTATCCATAAATTAAAGGTAAATGACTTCAATATAACAAATAAAATCACTTCAACAACTTGAATTTTAATCAGTAGAGAAATAAAACTCAATAGATTTATCAATATTCATAGTAATTTGAAAACCTTTAGATAGTGGTATTTATTATTAATTCTTATAAATATTCCTCTCCATCATGGAATATTTCATTATCCTATTTTCTAACTTATTTTATGGAAATTATTAATTAGATATAACAGGGATAGATATAGATTCATCCAGATAAGCCTCTTCCTTAAATATTTAAAATATGTAGTTAATGTATTCCTATAAAATAAATATGAAAAAATTATGAACCAAAATAGACTTTCATTATTATTATTTACATGGTGATATAACATAATATACAATTATATGTAACTTTTTCCTTGAGACCGCATAAAAGTTTCAGTTGGATCATATAAACTCACCCTATTGGGGGTGAATCATGTGCGACTATATTATCACAAAATCAATTTGTTCTTATAATTTATTTCAACAGTTTTGGACTTCATATAATTTTAAATCTGTTAATATACACATGAATATTATTTATCTCACCCATCATACTTTCAGCACATGATAGAATGAAAATCAAGAATATGAAGAACACTTTTTTATAGGCTTAAACCACATTCTAGGAAACCTATTCCTTATTGTGATTATTTATATCAATATCACAAATCAATAATTTCAATATTTATATAAATTATTATGTAATTACATATTATTATGTTCTTCCACTCTCTCAATATATTAATCATGTAAGGCTTCTCACATTATAACGCATGTGAACTGATCAAAATGTTACGCATGTGATAGAAACCACCCAAAAATATTTATCATGTGAAAGTATATTTACACTATATTCTAAAATAATTAGTTTGTAATGGTCATTAAAATTACATTATTCACTATTAAATAGATCAATGTTGTATCCATGGATGTCAACGAACACAAAACACTAACATACTTCCTTCGTTTGAGTGACATTGAATTCTTAAATGTCTTGAACAAAAAACTCATGAAATTCAGCCTATGAAATTCTACACATCTAACTATTATAGACAATTTGTTTACTATATGATCTAAACACAAGAATATATTTTACATAATATCCACTATATGAAAAATAGGTCTACTAATCATCGACCTTTTTTCACTTCTTATACTTCTTCTTCAAAACCTATCTGGTTACTTTTACACTTTCTTGAAATAATCTTCCTTCATCTTCCCTGGGAGTTATAAATCTATTTGTTTCTCAGTGTAGTTTTTATTCTTATATAGGTTCTTTATTTTTATCATATAATCTCTTTGAAATTCATATATAAACAACCATATATCATATATTTTTAGTTTTAATATTGTTCCCATGGATTTTTTCCAGGCTTCTGTTCACTTTTTTTGGGATTTAAATTCATTAACACTAATGGAAAGATATTAGAATATGAAATAATGATAAAATATATCCAGACTTGAAATCCCATGATATCAAATATTCCTTTCCTTTTATTTAAATTTTTTATATATCCTTACTCATTCAAAAAATTCATATTTAATTTTCAAATTCATCATGAAATTAATTTCATTTCATTCAGTTTTTAATTTTTTTATTTCACTTATGCCTTTGTGTACTGTGATGTGAAGCCCTCTTCAATGTTTTGGAACCCTCTATCGTAGACCTAAACATATTTTTTGTGTCAGAGTCTTCTCAAACTTTTCCCCCTGAGTAGAACATTGTTTTTAACCCAATATTTCTCATTTGCAAACTTATTTTAAAAATTGACCAACACTATGACATTGTGTTTATTCTATTGATGTTAAAACATCTCATGTTACACACCATGTTTTGGAATAGAACTTATTCAATGTGGAATAAACTATTAATTTTCATCCATATATTGAATAAATAACCCATTTGGGTGTTTATTATTTGTAAAACATGATCAAAAAATACTTTCATCATCCCACTCTAATTTCTCTATAGAATAATCTTTTATGGAATCCATCCTTTGGTAGTCTTCTAGAACCATAAATTTTTATTAAGGGTTATCACCTACAATGATTACTGAAAATGAGAATGATGATTATATTTATTGATACCTATACATATTGATTATTATGAAGATAAAATAATTGTTATATAGAAAATATTTTTATGATAGGTTATGCATACAAAACATCATAAATGGAATTTATGTGGGGTCAGATGATGTGTAGAAAAGAAGGATTCGTGCATACATAGTGTAGTTTCATTGATACACAGTGAAGATGATGGTCACAAATATTCATGATGGTACTAAATCTTATCACATGTTGGATTTAATTATTACTACAGAAGGACTTGATCTTAGAGATGATGATGACACATAATATGCAATATTGAATATGTATCCATGAATTTTCCATTTTTCACTCTGCCCTACAATATTACTGTTATGCATCCTTGAGAATGATATATAAAAATTGATGAATTTTCTATATTCAAATATCACTAGGTTGAATTAATGGTTATGTAAATAGTATTACTTATCGAATATATAACATTATTCATAAAATTTACGTAATTTATTCAAATGAATTTTAAGACTCTTCAAATACACTAATTTCTTCTCAAAACATCATACAAGAGTGTTTATAAACTAAATAAAACATAATTCATATATTTAAAAATCTATATGGTATATTCTAAAGGTATTGATCATGCAGTAGAATCCCTAAAAATGGGATTTTAAAATGTTCACAAATTAATGAATAATCTTGTCGATGTTGGTGAATCATTTCCTGATGAACTCATCAAGATCTTGCATGAAAGAGATTAAGAAAAAAATTCTAATTGTAAAATACCTGGTTTAGATTTGAACCCACACATTATGTCTTCTCGTTGTTAGCAATCTCTTCTCATGGATGTTGAATTCAAATTCCTCTAGATCATTCAAATGCACATAAAAAATAGTTCGGATTGCTGATCATATAAATTCAGATTCTAGAATGATGTTCTGATGATGTCGTCGACATTATAATGAACATTGCACTACCTTACTTATGATTCCTAAGAGAGAGCTCGATCCAATCTCCTTGATAAATATCCTATCTCTATATATCGTGGGAGATAGAAGTAGATATAATTTAATCCACTGATAGTCATTGTAAAATCGCTGTTCTCCTATATATATTATTTTTAATTAAATTACCTGGTATTACCTCTCCACCCCCTAAATAATTAATGCACTATAAACGACATCGTATGACTACAAAACAAAGTCATAAATATTATTATCAATTTCCTATAATATAATTTATATATTGAGTGATAATAATTTATCCATTTATGCGACTCATCATTTCCACAATTTTTAACTAAACCTTGAATATTTTAAACTAATATTCATTTAATAAATATTTTCCCTGTATTTATATAGAACATGTAAAAACATTTATTAAATAAATTAAATTTCAATTATTAGAAAATTGAATAATATGAATTTATTTACTATATTAGTGATCATATCTACTTGAAAAAATTCTAGACCCCAATTGTGGCACCCATCATATACAAAACACATCTTCAACAGAATAGGGTAGATTTTTGAATACTTTATTGTGTGTGACACTCTAGGCCCTTATCTCGATAGTAGAGAATACTATTCACAGACCATGTGTAGGATCTAGAAACCCATCATGGCCCCTAAAGAGATATGGATTATCACAACATCGACAACCAACCTATAATAATGTACTGTGTAATATTATTTCTTTGACATTAGATATATCATAAAGTAGGACACAAACATTTTTCATCAAATTTTTCTTTCTTTATTGTTATTTTATCTAACTAGATGGATTTACCCTTAACATACATGGACATGGTCTTATGATGATACTACTATCCTGATCAACATGGCCTGAGAAATATTACTTCCTCATACTAATAGAAACAATTTATTTATTTTTCATTCAACCGATGTCATTCCATCAATGATGCACCAAACAAAAACTACCTTTTCATGATTTCAATATCATGGTTTTCATCTTGTATCAAAGTACACAATCAAATATAATACATTAGAAATGTTCTCAAGTATAGAGACTATTACACATGATCATATATAGGAGCATCCAATGACACCCTAAACATGTGGTGTTTTTATTGGAGGGTATGTCCTCATGATATCACTACTAGATATCACCAAGTACAGAAATCATGATAAGAAGCCTCAATGTTTTTGAGCCCCCAACACCTAATAGTCAAACGTCTATGGTTCCAATCAGTAAAATGTATCTAGACTATATGACATTTGTTTAATATTAATTTCATAGTATCACTATGTTCTAATTATAGAATGGTATTTTCTATAACATTTAGATACAACAATTAATCTATTGTAATTAGAATTAAATAGTGGATGTAGAAATAGAAAAACTATAATGGTAATCATACATCATGTATAACTAAGTATATACACAATATAGTAATCTAAATTAATACATAATTGGGTATAGTGAACCCACTATTACAAAACACCATATTTTACTAGAGACAATTTGATAACTGAACTTATTAGATTCTCACATGATTAAGATCATGTTTCTACTAAGTCACGACATTAGATGTTGGGCCTTCCATGATTCCACCGTGTGACTATTCTCCTATTTACGACCTCATATCCTTGATTAAAATTTTTCAGGAGATGGTATCCCAATGTATATTCATATTGTGAACTATCATAAAATCACATCTTGACTAGTAAGAATATCATAATTTACATTATGATAATCCTCTTCTTAATAGGTGTGATTCCAATAATTGTAACCAATAATTGCATTTAACTTCTTCTTATGTTCCTTAGAAGTTACAACATACTCAGTGTATGTAGGAATTAATACCACTATCTTAAATGAACTTGTATCGCTCATAAACTTAGCCTAACTACTATATTATGTTTCATTGATCAATGGAAGACTATATTTTGTCCCCTGAAAACTAGTATCCTTTATTCTCCACTTACTAGTTATGTATATTTTGTACATGAAGAAGTACGATCAGATAGTTCTAATTCCATACCTTAAAATACTCCTAGATAATAATTTTTATCTTCCTACTAGAAAGTACATATTGAAAATATTAGTATTTTATAAATATCATGGCATGCATGATTAATCAGTCACATCAGTATATTTATTTTACTAATGATGTTATTCTCCTACCATGTCACAGAAATTTCATCATGGAGAGATACATTCCATGTGAAATTGGTAACAATTCATCTCTTGAAATGTTCTAGATTCTATTTTTCAATACAATATAACAATATGTACGATTGAGTAGGTCCCATAAATTTTTAGAACTACCTCAGTAGACCTGGTTCCTAAGAACATAGGTTTCTACATTATGTCATTCAATATAGAATTATTTTCATGTTGTTCTTAACTAGCTTGAAGACCAATATTTCTTTTCCATAAGTTGTTGAACATATTGTACTTTGAAACCATGGGGGATCCCACTAACCTTTGGTAGACACATGAAATTTTTTTATTGAAAATATATATTCAATGATCCCATTGTGTACATCAATATTAAACCATATATCAGTAACTTCCAACCATTATTAGTATTCTATGACTTGACCATCTCTTTCTGGTTGTGTCGTATAGACACCATCCATGATTGGTGTCCATTACGTTTAATGCTCAATATAATATGATCATATAAAGTACCTATGATAAGTTACATTTTAATGGATTTAGGATTAGTGACCTGGTATTACCAATCAAGCCTTATTGATAGTACAATTGTAACATCCATGTATGAACTCACTTAAATAACCACAAAAAAATTAAAAATAACAATCCCATTTATCATTTGATACATGGAATCCATTATTGAACTTTAATTGATATTTTCATTCATAGAAAATAGCCACACACTAATTTCTTTTAGGAAATATTATTCAAAATGAATAATTGATCAACGAATATAGTGAATAAAAAATCCATCACCATGGTTTAACAATTCCTACACATTATGTTTCTCCAGATCATACCCTATTCTACATGCGCTTATAGAACTAGTTCATATGTCAACTGTTTGTGCATCTTTGTAATTGACTAATCTCAAGTCAATATGGATCCCACTATCTCAAAATATATGTACACACTTTTATATAAATTTAGTATATCACTAGATAACTAATTATCTATCTTTTAGATTTAGGTAATATCCTAAACAATGGTTAGGATAATTACGTATATTCACAATGCATCTAGCTTGATGAAAGTTTGTTTCTATCATAAAAATCTCTTTTCATCCAAAAAAATTTCCTTTTGAAATAATTTATTTAGATGATTCTATGACCTGTATGATGCCTATTTTTCATTATAATAGACATTGAGTTATTGGATATTGTCATTATTTTAATAGAAACTCATGAAATATAATGGAAGTTTCAGCAAGTTTCCACATTGATACAATTTACATAATAACGCTGATGTATAAAATATGAATTTAGGAATTTCATAGTGATACAGTTTGTTCATAAATTTGACTTGTAAGACTTCATCATCGATCCTATTTATGAACATCAATGTCATGATGTTGATAAGGTAATGGGCGTTTAGGAATTATACTACACTACCTTATCATGATCGATGATTGCATTGTCAATATATTCTTTGGCATGATGTATCGAACTAACTCATATATTTTTACCATGCATATACTTTAGTTTTAACATTACTTAATTATATAATGGAATCTTATAATGAATATATACTTCTAGATTATCCTTTTAATAGTTTAGGCTCTATTTCTGAACAAATTCAGAAAATATTTGTCACTTAAATTCATTTCTATAGTTATTTTGTCCAAACTAAAGATGTTGATTATACAAAACATGTTTAGCATTACCAAGCCTAAAAAAACTAGTTATATACTTTATGTCCACTTTTATCCCCTTGAAAAATAATTACCATTAAATAATAGGATATTAATGTCTTACATTTATAGTCATCGTATATTTTCCATGATTCATGTATCAGTTTTACTATTACTTTTGGATTGAACGACACAAACAACATAAATTCCTGAACATGGAATAATGTATCTTTATTTCTAAAGGACACATTAGAAAAATGTTTTTTTCACAATCAATAAAAGTTATATATGAATCATTAACATGGAAATATAGAGGATGTTTACTTCTCACCGCTGATATAGGAATCACCATTTCTCAGCCAATTAGAGAATATAACTTACTTATAGTATGGTTTATATAATACATGGTTATTGTATTTCAATACACATATTATTAAATATCCAAGATGTAAAATTGAAACATTACTATTATCTTTGAAGAATAAACATGAAGAAGAAGTATAAAAATGCTTATTAAATTTAGGTAGTTGCATTTAAAGTTCTATTTATTTATTTTATGATAGGTAAAGAAAATAACCTCTATAAATACATATTTTATTGAATGTAATTGTATTGTACTTTTCTTGATTCCATTCTATTTTTTCCCATAATAATTTAATATTAATATATTTTTAATATTCTTTTTTACTTGGTGAGCCATAATTATATTGTCAATGAAGTGTTTACTCAATACCTGTTCATTTTGTAATTTAAAACGAGACTTGCATATAGGGGTGAAAAATATATTTGAATAGTATGTATTGAAGTATCATAACCTACCTTTCAATTTACACCAATCTTGTGTAGCAATTAACTATTCATATCATTTAATTTATTTTTCCTTACAATCCTCTTGGAGATTAGACTAATTACTATTCCATCGACATCCAATGTAGTGAACAAAACTAAAATTGGATGTTTATGATTTCTTAATGACATAACCATTGTATGAACTATATACTAGTCTTATGTAATCAATTTTAACACTATCTCTTCCTAATATGTTTTAATAGGTATATCATATATAAATAAAATGAGTTTCCTATATTATAATACTATGAGGAAGGACCTGTACTATTCTAGGATAGTAATGAAGGTGAAGTAATTTATGCTGTCAAATATTTATCATAGATTATGTTGTGGTATAAAATTATATTTTTTTACAAAGTAAATTTTAGTATATTAGTACTTTTATCATCATTACATGTTTATACATTTTTTTAATTAATGAAATTTCTCCCACCATTTTATCAAATTATAGGAACCCTTTGTGTTTGAATCAGAGTACTCTGTCACATGTTTATTCTAGTGGAAAGGATCCTCAAACCTCCCCTAATATTCTAAAATCCATGGATAGGCCAAAACATAGCGGGGTCAAGGTAAGTTTTTCACTGTCCAATCATATGAACACAATCTTCCTTGATTTGTTGAGTGAAGTCCCAACATCATAAATTGTTACTTGATTCACTCATTTCTTTCCAATAAAATTACATCAAGATCTATTTGGCTACTTTGCTTCAATTTTAGTTAGTTTAACCCAGCACCCACTTAAAAAATCTTAGGTAGTAAGAGGAACCGTCAACTATTGCATACCAGCACCCCAAATAGTTGTTTTTGTCCAAATTCGAATGGTGGAATCCAGTTCAGACAGAATATATATTTGAGGTTGTTTAATATTTTAATGTGATGAATGAAACCATTTTATATTTTAAGCATTTTCTATGTGATCATGCACACAACTGACTATGCATGAAATGAAATAATCATCATGTCACATGGTCAATTTATCCTACATGTGATCAGGCATAAATTACACATTTTAAAAAATAATTAACCATCCACAAATATATTATTGTCATGATCACGAGACAATTTTAATGGTTGATCTACTGATTTAATAATGGATCATCCTAGAACCTACATGATATATGTTGAGTCATGTCGCTTATGACTCAAATCAAAATGTCTTCCCACACAATGAATCCAACTCCATTCTAGTGTGTTGCCATAACAAGGACCAAAATACAACACTCATTATCTCGTCATTATACAGCAGTACACACTCATAGGAGAGGGAAATAATTTTATATAAATAATGATCTTAAAGTGTGAACTTAGGTTCTTATACATATAATAACTCAGAGACGATACTTTATAAATTTATTATTACATACCAGCATTCAATAATGGATTAAAAAATAAAATGCACCTAACATACATTGGACAATTTGAGATTCATGATTAGTAAATATGCATTAACTTGCATATTTAAGAATAAATGCAGAATAAATTAAACATTCCTTAAAATAAACTCAAGTTCATTTAATTGAATTAAAAATTTCAGAATAATTATTTATTCAATTATCACATCATTCGTTTTAATTAAATAATTTAATTTTAAGAACTATAACTATTTTAATTAATTATTTTAATTTAACACAACAAATAAATTAATTTAAGTCTAGTTAATTTTAAAATCAATAATATAACGACCCATACTTTACATACATTTTTAGTACTTCAAAATTGAAGTACACTTATTACAACATATAACAAAACCATGAAAGGACCATATAGGTATAGTGTCTTTAGAAACTAGGAAACATAAACAACTCGTTCATAAAGCGTCTACACTGTCTCCCATTTATTTCATCATATCTATAGTCCCTTTTGGCACATATTAATTAATAACCTTCTTCCTGACCTGGGGAAAGAAAAAATACAAAAGGGTGACCTCAAATGCTCAGTAAGGGTAAACAAAATAAATATCAATCACATCATATTCATAAGAACATAACATTTTGGAAATCTTACCCTACAAAAGAGATCATAATTTCATAACATGGGATAAATCATGACAGTGAAATTTAATCACAATAATCATAAATTAAAACATGAATCTTTGTGGCATACACACATAATCATAGAGAATCATTTCTTATTAGTCAAGAATCATTTCCAAGACTATCTTAGTGGAAAAAGTGCATTTCTGAACCGAGGTCATTCCTCATTTCAGTCTTGTTTCACAGAACCGGTTTAACCTTCCGTTCCAACCATGTTTATCTCATGAGATATAAAATCTTTACACAATTCATTGTAGGGAGATATAGGTCCCACCCATCTCATAATTATACCATTCTTATGTGTGCCAAAAAATAAAAAATCATACATCATTGCATATCCCATGTAATAAAAATTGGATTCTTAAACATCGTGACATCATAAAACAATTCATATAAGATAAAGGAATTCATAAAAATAATTCCATCACAACATAATCAAATCAATGTAATAATAGGGATAGAAACATAACCCTATATTATCTTAGATGGAAAATAATTTTGATAAAACACTTGAACTCCATTCTTGAGGAAAATATCCTCTCTACTTCAAAAACACTTTTCCTTTCTTAACATGTCATACAATTCTAAACTAAAAGAAGTTGATTAAAAATAAACATGAAAACTTATAAAGGAAGCTTCTTGGAAATAATGTTTTAAAAATCCATTCATGCCGTATAAGTTAAAAAAAACATTCTTCTCGTACTTTTGTCGGAAAAGTCAAAAAGTACCTCGTACAAAAAACGACAAAAGATTCCTTTCATATCTTTTACTAAAAACTCACCGCAGGGTAAAATTGGATTTAAAAAATTTTAGGTGGATGGAAATAATATTAAATATTGAGTAAACATGGATTTTGATGATAAAATACACCCTAGTAAGTTCCAAAGTATAAATAATCTCGGATAAAAATGAGATTGTGATATTTCCCTTACCTTAGGTCCGATTTGCTTCGTAAGTGTCCAAACCTCCTGTATAATGATTTAAATAATGTCATTGATTTATTACAGAATCATACTCATTGTTATGATATCATATATGGTCATATTCTTAGCTTATTATTAGTAATATTTCATTGCTTCTTGTTATTCGGGTGTTTATTACTTTTTGTTCTTATGCGTGTTTTGTCGAATAAATTCTTATTCTTATTTTTAGGTAATAAATACCTCATTTCCAGAATGGTATTAGTATAATATATATCATATTTATTCACTCAATTCATTTATGTAATCATTATGAAATTAAAATCATGTAGAACGGTTCGCATCACATCGTGGAGACGATATTCCGTACGTACGCCCGAGCGATGATATCGTTCCCATGATCGTGGAATTGTATTAGAGTGTATGTATACTATTTCAGAATCAATATCACTATAAAATAATCATATATATTCATTCTTTACACCATTATACCCATCCAAGCAAGGAAAATAGATTACACCACGGCGTGGAGACGGTATTCCTTACGTACGCACGCGCGACGATTTCGTTTTCCATAGGATGGATAGATGGTGAAATAGGGTTGTTTCGTACTTATAATAACATATCAGTATATGAGTGATACTGATGTTATTAATTCATAATGAAACAACTAAATAAGAATAATTGGAAGAAGAAATAAAGTTGAAAGAATCGGTAACGGACATTACCTCTTCTTTGAAGCGCTTCTTTGAGACCTCCTTTTAGGGCACTAAAATTGGTCTTTGAAGAAGACCAGGACCTCTTGGATGTTTCTAGGGAAGTAGAGAGGATAAATTGGAATGGGTTGGCCGATCTTTAAGGCTCAAAGTGGTGTGAGGAAGAGAGGGAGGAGGTGCCCTTTTATAATGGAGGAGGTTCCCTTTCATTCATTATTTTACTATTTTAACCTTATCATTTAGATTTAACTTTAAGTTAGATAATTTTACTTTTATCGTGTCTTTTTGTGTTCTTACACTATAAGGTTAATAAACTTACTATAACAAGACAAAAAAACCCCAAGTTTTTTATTATTAATATATATAACATTATATAAGTCATTTGGCCGAACATTAGATTTTTAGGAATAAAATAACAATTAATAATATAATATTTGTTTTAAAAACTATTTTATGTCAATTTTGACACTATTTAGTAATTTATTTTTGTGAAAATCATAACAGAATGATTAATTAGAAAAAATTTAATTAAATCAATACTAACATGTCATATTAACCTATAAAATTTGTGGAATTCATAAAAAGTCTCAAATTACATTTATTTGGGTATTTATAACATCAATTACGTCAATATTTCATTAATAAGAAAATTACTGCATCATATTTGTGTCATAAATAATTTAAATTATTTAATGTCTAAAAATTAAAAATAAAATACCATTATGTGGGAAATCTTTTTATCTTTATAATGAATTTTTATAGTCAAATTTATCTCATGTATAACCTTATATTAAAAATTATTTACTTAATAAACTTTTATTTTAACTATTTTAACCCCTCTTTAAATAAATTAATAATAAATGTCCTAATCTAATCTAGGTGGGCCTAAATGGTCATATTTTATTCCTAAGGTTGTTTTTTGTCGAATTACACTTATCCAATAGAATTAGGACATGTGTTAGGGTAATAATAATATCATTTTTACTCTTAATTACCCTATTTACTTTTAACCGTGGTAGATAAAAGTATAAAGTTACTATTCACCAAAAATTATTTTCATCTCATTGAACCAAATTTTACTTACTAACATCATCTGTGACTCTTGGATTTTTGAAATTCCACTCACAGAAGCGGTAAAATTAAGTTTTATGTAAATTTTTAAATTCTCCTAAGAGGTGGGTAAAAGACGGTGAAAAGTTCAATAAAATTTTTATATATCTAAAATTATTATAAAATTACTCCAATGAATTACATTAAACTTATATAGTTATTATGTATCAA
Source organism: Viscum album (assembly GCA_963277665.1). Lineage (NCBI taxonomy): Eukaryota > Viridiplantae > Streptophyta > Magnoliopsida > Santalales > Viscaceae > Viscum > Viscum album. The sequence goes on along the minus strand of OY728163.1, from coordinate 785,235,582 downwards.
TTTTGACCTAAAATAAATTTAAATAAAATAAATAATTATTTAAATAAAAAGTCGGTTTTTAAATAGTAACCCAGTGTTTTCACTATTCATCAAAAATTAAAAGTTTCCAGAAAAATACCAAAATTTCACCCTAGGATAATTCCGATATTCCGAATCCAAAAATGAAGTCCATTTTGAAAAATAAATTTTACAAAATTTCAAAAATTGGTTATTACTATTCATAACGGCTAGTTTTAATAATATTTTAATAGTATATCATTGTTTAGTGAAACTCGGTATTGCGTACGACGCAAGCTATCAAGGAAGGTCGCGATTACGTTTAAATCAAGCCAAGCTAGTGTTGTGTGTAGTAAAATATTCCTTTGATGATTTATATAAAATAAAAAAAAATATTTCTTATAAAAGTCTCGGGTGTTACATTCTACCCCCCTTAAAATGAATTTCGCCCTCGAAATTCGTCACTTGTAACAAAAAGATGAGGATACCTCTCCCTCATCATATCCTCAAGCACCCATATAGCTTCTTATAATTGGTGGTTCCTCCATAAAACTTTCACCAAGCGAGTGGTCTTGTTCCGTAGGACTTTTTCACTACGATCGAGAATCTCTATCAGCTGTTCTTCATAAGAAAGATCTTGTTCCAGCGGTATAACTTCTAAGCTGAGTACATGTGAAGGATCAAGTATGTACTTTCTTAGGAGAGATACATGGAACACATCGTGAACTTGAGAGTGATTCGATGGAAGTTCCAATTGGTATGCTACCTTCCCAACACGATCCAGTATTTCGAAAGGACCGATATACCTAGGGATCAGCTTTCCCTTCTTTCCAAATCTCATTACTCTCTTCCAAGGAGATATTCGTAATAACACTTTATCACCCAATTCAAACTCTAAGTCTTTTCTTCGGTTGTCGGCATAACGTTTTTGTCGACTCTGAGCTGCTCTTATGTGTTGTTGAATAATCAGACCTTTTCCGCCATCTCATCAAAAAGATCAGGTCCTATTAGCTTTCTTTCCCCAACTTCATCCCAACAAGTTGGAGTCCTGCATTTCTTTCCATAGAGAGCTTCATAAGAAGCCATCTGAATACTGAAGTGAAAGCTATTATTATAAGAAAATTCCACCAAAGGTAGGTGTTGATTCCAACCACCTTTGTAATCCATAGATCAAGCTCTCAACATATCTTTTAGAGTTTGAATTGTCCTCTCAGACTGACCGTCTGTCTGAGGATGATAAGCAGTGCTGAAACTCAACTCTATATCCAGAGTATGCTGAAGACTTCGCCAGAACATTGAGGTAAACCTCGGATCCCGATCAGATATAATAGAAAGTGGTACTCCATGTAATCTTACCACTACCTTTATATATATCCTGGAAAACTGATCCAGAGATAAATCCTCTCTAATACCAATGAAGTGTGCAGAATTTGTAAGACGATCAACTATGACCCAGATAGCATTATTGCATTTGGATGTTTTAGGAAGTCCTGTGACAAAGTCCATAGTGATGTTTTCCCATTTCCATTCGAGTATGGGTAATGGTTGTAACATCCCCTTAGACTTTTGTCTCTCAGCTTTAACTTGATGACAAACCAAGCATCGAGAGACATATTCAACAACATCTCTTTTCATTCCATCCCACCAGAAGTACTCTTTCAGGTTCCTATACATCTTCTTGCTTCCAGGATGAATAGAGAATGAAAAACTATGAGCCTCATCCAGCAAATCCTTCTTTAATTCGGGGATGGGAGGAACACAAACCTGATTCCTGAACTTTATTATCCCATCACAATCAAGGTTGAATTCAGGAACATTTCTCACCTTCTTTTGTAACTCTACATCTTCTTTCTGTGCCTCTTTAATCTTAACATGTATAGATGGTTGAACATTCATTTGAGAAAGATACGATTTTCCCCCTTTCATTATAATTCCAAGATCCATCCTTTGTAAATCCATAAATATTGGATCTTTTGTGATCCTCATCATGGATAAACTGGCATGGTCTTGTCAACTTAATGCATCTGCCACCTTGTTTTCTTTCCCAGGGTGGTAATGAATTGAGCAGTCTTAATCCTTAATCCACTCCAACCATCTTCTTTGGCACATATTCAGCTCCTTTTTTCTGAAAATATACTTTAAACTTTTATGATCAGTATAAATGTCACACCTTTCTCCATAAAGATAATGCCTCCAAATATTTAATGCAAAGATTACCGCAGCTAACTCCAAATCATGAGTTGGGTAATTTTTCTCATGGATTTTCAACTGTCGTGAGGCATAAGCTATCACCATATCATTTTGCATAAGAACACACCCCAATCCCTTCTTGGATACATCACTGTAGATCACAAACCTTTCTCCACTACAAGGCAGTGTGAGCATAGGTGCACTGGATAACCTTCTTTTCAACTCCTTGAAATTCTCTTCACATTCCTCCGTCCAAACAAACTTAACTCCATTCCGAGTCAACCTGGTGAGTGGATTAGATAATCTTGAAAAATATTTCACAAAACGTCGATAATATCTATCCAAACCAAGAAAACTTCAGATCTTAGTTACTGTTGTTGGTCTCGACCATCTTTCGATAACCTCTATTTTTGCTGGATCCACAGATGTCCCCACTTTTGAGATTCTGTGACCCAAAAATGAAACTTTTTGAAGCCAAAATTCACACTTGGTAAATTTGTCATAAAGCTTCTCCTTTCTCAGGGTCTTCAATATAATTCTCAAGTGATCTTCATGTTCTTCTTTTCTCTTTGAATATACAATAATATCGTCTATAAAGGCTACCACAAACTGATCAAGATAGTCTCTAAAGACTCTATTCATCAGATCCATGAAGATAGCAGGGGAATTAGTAAGACCAAATGGCATCACTATAAATTCATAGTGTCCATAAATTGTACGGAAATTCGTCTTTGGTATATCCTCCCTTTTGACCCTTAATTGATGATACCCTGAACGAAGATCAATCTTGGAAAAATATTGATCTCCACATAGTTGGTCAAATAAGTCATCAATGCGCGGGAGAGGATATTTTTTCTTGATAGTGATCTTGTTACGTTATCGATAATCAATGCAGATTCTCATTGATCCATCTTTATTCTTAACAAACAGAACAGGTGCTCCCCAAGGTGACACACTAGGGCGTATGAACCCCTTATCAAGATTCTCTTGGAGTTGCTTCTTCAATTCCTGCAACTCAATTAGGGCCATTCTATAAGGTTTCTTTAAAATAGTTAAATCACCCGGTACGAGTTCTATTGAAAACTCAACTTCACGATTTGGTGGAAGACCCGAAAATTCCTCCGGAAAGACATCATCAAAATCCCGTACAATGGGAATATTCTTAATCATGAGTTTCTCACAAACCATTTGAGATAAATAACCTTCATTTAGTGGAATCAAGACCCATAATATGGAAGAAATTTCCACTGGAAGGTTATGTTCATCCTTGCATTGATAGACGATCAAATATTGATCTGGAATATGAAACGTGACTTCCCTTCTTTGGAAATTGATATGAGCTCCATATAGAGAAAGCCAATCCATGCCAAGAATCACATCAAATTCCACTATAGGAAGGATCACAAGATTTGAAGGAAGAACTTTCCCACAAACTTCAATTGGATAAGAATTATAAACTTTTGATGCGACTGTTGTGCCATTAGGGGTTGTCACAGCTAACTCAACATCTAATTGTTGAGGTAATATGGTGAAACCCTTAGAAAATTCTTCAGAAATAAAGGAGTGGGTGGATCCAGAATCAAATAAAACATTTGATACTTTAGAGTGGATGGTAAGTGTACCTTTCACCACTTCGTTATCATACTCCATATCGATGATAGAAATTGCATGTGACTTTCCTTTGTCTTTAGCCTTAAGAGTTTTTTGACGTCGATCATCATCAACAATCCTTGGATTAGGGCATTGATTGGCATAATGCCCCATTTCCTTGCACTTGTAACATTGAACTGTAGGAGGTGCACTCTGTGTAGCCTTTTCATTGTTCGCATCACTAGACATCTTCTTCCCATCGTTGCGGCATTCAAATGCCCGATGACCTTCCTTTCCACATTTGAAACATTTACTTGTCTCTTTAAGAAAACTCCCTCCATGTTTCTTTCCACACTTTGAGCATAAGGGAAAACTCATCTTCTTTTCAGTGTTCTCTTTAGATTTTCCTTTGAATTCCATTTTCCTCTTCTTATCAAACCCATATGACTGATGGGTTACTCCAATCTCCATATCAACTTTGAGATCACATCGAACGATTTCCTTATAGCTATTGAAGTCCCTTATGGCTAATGCCCTTTGAAGACTTGGTTTTAAGCCACTAAAGAATCGATCGATCTTACTCTCAGGTTGGATAATAATACCAGAAGCGTACCTTGAAAGTCTTGTAAAAATTACTTCATAGGTACCAACAGATTCATCATCCTTTTGCTCTAGTTCAAGAAACTCCTTCTCCATCTTTGTTCGGAGAATACGAGGGAAGTACTTATTGAAAAATAAGTTCATGAACTCATCCCATTCCATGGACTCAATTTCATCTCTTGGACTTGTATTCTTGATAAGATTCCACCATTTATCAGTATCACCTTCCAAACGATACACTTCTAAGATGAATTTATCATGTTCAGAACATTGAAGAAATGAAAATATCTTTTCACTAGTACTGATCCATTGTTCAGCAACTAATGGATCAGTAGACCTGCTGAATGAAGGTGGACAATGTCTCATGAAGGATTCAACAGAATGTTTCTCATTCCTTTGCTCGTTTGGAAGTACTGCATGATTCATAGCTTGAGAAAGTTGTGTGAGCATGGATACAAGATTTTTCATTCCATCTCCCATAACGTTTGGTTGCTCAGGGGGACAATCATTTCATTGCCCGTCGCATTCCGCATTAACACGGTTCCTTCAGGTTCCAGCCATTGACTAAAACCAAGAAGAATAGTGTGAGCAACACAAATTATAATAATAAAACCACATAATCAAGAATAAAATTTCACACTTAAGGTCTTAGCATAGGTTATTCATGGCCATTTCTAAAACACTAATATTGTGTTCTATGCTTAGACTTATCCTTTGGGTTCTTACTAAGGATTTCACATCCTAGTTTCCAAAGGTTGACTATACCTTTCCTCTGATACCAACTATAATGACCCACACTTTACATACATTGTTAGTACTTCAAAATTGAATTACACTTATTACAACACATAACAAAACCATTAAAGGACCGTATAGGTATAGTGTCTTTAGAAACTGGGAAACATAAACAACTGGTTCATAAAGCATCTACACTGTCTCCCATTTCTTTCCTCATATATATAGTCCCTTTTGGAATATCTTACTTAATAACCTTCTTCCTGACCTGGGGAAAGAAAACATATAAAAGGGTGAGCTCAAATTCTTAGTAAGGGTAAACAAAAGAAATATCAATCACATAATATTCATAAGAACATAACATTTTGGAAATCTTACCCTGCAAAAGAGATCATAATTTCATAACATGGGATAAATCATGGAAGTGAAATGTAATCACAATAATCATAACTTAAAACATTAAGATTTGTGGCATACACACATAATCATAGATAATCATTTCTTATTAGTCAAGACTCATTTCCAAGACTATCTTAGTGGACAAAGTCCATTTCTGAACCGAGTTCATTCCTCGTTTCAGTCTTGTTTCACCGAACCGGTTTAACCTGCCGTTCCAGCCATGTCTATCTCATGAGATATAAAATCTTTAACCAATTAATTGGAGGGAGATATAGGTCCCACCCATCTCATAATGATACCATTCTTATGTGTGCCACAAAATCAAAAATCATACATCATTGCATATCCCATGTAATAAAAATGTGATTCTTAAACATCGTGACATCATAAAACAATTCATATAAGATAAAGGAATTCATAGAAATAATTCCATCACAACATAATCAAATCAATGTAATAATAGGTATAGAAACAGAACCCTATATTATCTTATATGGAAAATAATTTTGATAAAACACTTGGACTCCATTCTTGAGGAAAATATCCTTTCTACTTCAAAAACACTTTTCCTTTCTTAACATGTCATACAATTATAAACTAAAAGAAGTTGATTAAAAATAAAATTGAAAACTTGTAAAGGAAGCTTCTTGGAAATAATGTTTTAAAAATCCATTCATTCCGTATAAGTTAAAAAAAACATTCTTCTCGTACTTTTGTCGGAAAAGTCAAAAAGTACCTCGTACGAAAAACGACAAAAGATTCCTTTCAAATCTTTTACCAAAAACTCACCGAAGGGTAAAATTGGATTTAAACAATTTTAGATGGATGGAAATAATATTTCATATTGAGGAAACATAGACGTGGATGATAAAATACACCCCAGTAAATTCCAAAGTATAAACAATCTCAGATAAAAATGAGATTGTGATATTTCCCTTACCTTAGGTCTGATTTTCTTCATAAGTGTCCGAACCTCCTGTATAATGATTTAAATAATGTCATTGACTTATTACAGAATCATACTCATTGTTATGATATCATATATGGTCATATTCTTAACTTATTATTAGTAATATTTCATTGCTACTTGTTATTCGGGTGTTTATTACTTTTTGTTCTTATGCGTGTTTTGTCAAATAAATTATTATTCTTCTTTTTAGGTTATATATACCTCATTTCCAGAATGGTATTAGTGTAATATATATCATATTTATTCACTAAATTCATTTATGTAATCATTATGCAATGAAAATCATGTAGAAGGAGTCGCATCACATCGTGGATACGGTATTCCGTACGTACACACGAGTGATGATATCGTTCCCATGATCGTGGAATTGTATTGGAGTGTATGTATACTATTTAAGAATCAATATCACTTTAAAATAATCATATATATTCATTATTTACACCATTATACCCATCCAAGTAAGGAAAATAGATTACACCACGGTGTGGAGACGGTATTCCGTACGTACGCACGTGCAGTGATTTCATTTTCCGTAGGATGGATAGATGGTGAAATAGGGTTGTTTCATACTTATAATAACATATAAGTATATGAGTGATACTTATGTTATTAATTCACAATGAAACAACTAAAGAAGAATAAGTGGAAGAAGAAATAAAGTTGAAAGAATCGGTAACAGACATTACCTCTTCTTTGAAGCACTTCTTTGAGAGCTCCTTTTAGGGCACTAAAATTGGTCTTTGAAGAAGACCAGGACCTCTAGGATGTTTCTAGGGAAGTGGAGAGGAGAAATTGGCAGTGTTTGGCCGAGTTTTAAGGCTCAAAGTGGTGTGAGGAAGAGAGGGAGGAGGTGCCCTTTTATAAGGGAGGAGAGGGGCTCCTTTGAAAAAACTAAAAATATTATTTTATTATAAAGACATATTCGATTTTAAATAGCTCCAAATTGATTTATTTTTAAGATAAGGTGGGGATGGGTTGAAATCCTCTCATCCAATAGAATTTTTACGAGTTTAGTTTACTATTTTAACCTTATCGTTTAGATTTAAATTTAAGTTAGATAATTTTACTTTTACCGTGTCTTTCTGTGTTCTTACACTATAAGGTTAATATACTTACTATAACATGCCAAAAGAACCCCAATTGTTTATTATTAATATATATAACATTATCTAAGTCATTTGGCCGAACCTTAGATATTTATGAATAAAATAACAATTAATAATATAATATTTATTTTAAAAACTATTTTATGTCAATTTTGACACGATTTAGTAATTGATTTTTGCGAAAATCATAAAAGAATTATTAATTAGAAAAAATTTAATTAAATCAATACTAACATTTCATATTAACCTAGAAAATTAGTGTAATTCATAAAAAGTCTCAAATTACATTTATTTGGGTATTTATAACATCAATTATGTCAATATTTCATTAATAAGATAATTACTGCATCATCTTTGTGTCATAAATAAATTAAATTATTTAATGTCTATAAATTACAAATAAAATACCATTATGTAGGAAATATTTTTATCCTTATAATGAATATTTATAGTAGAATTTATCTCATGTATAACCCTATATTAGAAATTATTTACTTATTAAACTTTGATTTTAACTATTTTAACCCTTCTTTAAATAAATTAATAATAAATGTCCTAATCTAATCCAAGTTGGCCTAAATGGTCATATTTTATTCCTAAGGTTGTTTTTGGTCGAATTAAACTTATCCAATTTAATTATTACATGTGTTAGGGTAATAATAATATCATTTTTACTCTTAATTACCCTATTTACTTTTAACCGTGGTAAATAAAAGTAAAAAGTTACTATTCACCAAAAATTATTTTCATCTCATTGAACCACAATTTACTTACTGAAATCAACCGTGTGTCTTGGATTTTTGAAATTCCACTCATAGAAGTGGTAAAATTAAGTTTTATGTAAATTTGCAAATTCTCTTAAGAGGTGGGTAAAAGACGGTGAAAAGTTCAATAAATTTTTTATATATCTAAAATTATTAAAAAATTACTCCAATGAATTACATTGAACTTATATAGGTATTATGTATCATTTTTGACCTAAAATAAATTTAAATAAAATAAATAATTATTTAAATAAAAAGTCGATTTTTAAATAGTAACCCAGTGTTTTCACTATTCATCAAAAATTGAAAGTTTCCAGAAAAATACCAAACTTTCACCCTAGGCTAATTTTGATATTCCGAATCCAAAAATGAAGTCCATTTTGAAAAATAAATTTTACAAAATTTCAAAAAGTGGTTATTACTATTCATAACAGATAGTTTTATTAATATTTTAATAGTATATCGTTGTTTAGTGAAACTCGGTATTGCGTAAGACACAAGCTATCAAGGAATATCGTGATTGCGTGTAAAGAAAGACAAGCTAGTGTTGTGTGTAGTGAAAGATTCATTTGATGATTTATATAAAATAAAAACAAAATATTTCTTATAAAAGTATCAGGTGTTACAAATAATTATTATTTTATTATTTTAATTTTAAACGAAAATTAAATACTTTATTTTAATTAATTTTAGATTAAATTAAAAGTATTAGGTCCTTGAAAACCCCAGCAAGGCCCAGTGCTGCTCAGGGAGAATCCACGTAGACCCATTATGGGTTGTTCCAACCCCATACAGGGGAATTCTTGTTGGGGTAAGCACACCCACACCTGTTCCTGGATGGGCAGACCCATCAGGTCTCATTTTCGGGGTGATCCTCATCAATGAATATGGGTACATCATGGTGGTCCGGCTAGTAAAGTGATGTTCTGCGGAGGAGGGGATTGGCCACTGTGGTGGTGTGGGTTCTAGGATGGAGGAGGGATAGCTCCAAAAAAATGTGGGCCACAAAAATATGGTTCTAGGGTGGCTAAAAACATTTCCAAGGCTACTAGAAATGGCATGACCTCGGTACCACCAACAACACGACACACTATAATTACATACGACCAGATCTTGGAGGAGAGTCCATGTATCGGGGTGGGAGACAACTCATTTGGTGGGGGGGGGGGGGTACTGTTCTGGAGGCTGAGAGGAGGATGTTGAGGCACTCCTTTAAATGGTTGAAGTAGTAATCGACTGGGAGAGGATAGCCGAAGGTAGCGCGCTAGGGAGAGGGGTGACATTCCTGGTACAGTTTTCATCTTGGAACACTGATAGGGGGAGGAGACTACTAAGGGGGGATGACCATTGGGTGGTCGGCCGATGCTATAGAAGGAGGCAACAAGATGGTGTGGTCACAAGTTCTATGTGTCTCTTAGATAAAGGTGACTTGGTGCGATGGACAGAAGAGTGAAAAAGGGGGTCTTACCCTCCCATTTTTCCAAAAATATTTGTATTTTTTTTACTAGAAAACTACCACACCATTAACACTTTTCTCACAAGCCACAATTTTTTAATTTGTCATTTTGACCCTCTAGGAAACCTCTATAAATGTTTTCGAAAACCTATTTATTAGGTTCATAAAGATTAATTTATTTTATTAACTAATTATGAGATTAAATAAATAAATAAATTAAATTATTAAATCAATTAATAATATAAAATATTAATTTACCTTGCAGTAAAACCCATTTCCAGTCACCTGGAAGTGGTCGGAAACTAGAGATTAATGAATTGTTTTGAATATGGATTCTAGAATATAAATAACATATATATTCATTTCATTAAAACCCACAAAATTTTTATTCAATCATAAATGAAATTTATTATGGACTTATCTTGTCTATTCGATGTCATATTTGAATGCTATTGGCGGTCTTGAGATCAGAATGATTCCCTTTATTATGGTTTAATGAAAATATAATTTCTGTTGTAATAAAAAAATTATGAGACACTCTAATACCAATTGTTGGTACCATACACGTAGAAGAATACCCAAAAATGGGATTTACAATTTTCACTGACGAACAACATATGATTGTTTTAGTTGGAGAATCGACGCCTGGTTACTTCATTAGGAACACACATGAAAGAGATTAAGCACAAACTTCAACCTATAAAATAAATGGTTTAGATCAGAATCTATACATTACATCTACTCATCATTGGTTATCACATCTCCAAAAAGCTGAATCTGAATCCATATATATCATCCACACGTTCTTTTAAAATATACGGGAACACCAACCATCTTTAGTTAGGTTCTACCACAGAGTTATGAAGATGACTTAAACACTCCATTGATCACCACATCACCTTTCTTTCGATGCCTAAGATAGATCTTTATTTCAGCTTCTGGATCTAGATCCTCTTTCATTGGATTTTGGTATAGAGGTATAGAGGGATAATGATTCCATGAATATTCATTAAAATATTCTGCTTCTCCTCTATATATAGTGTGTAATTGAATTACTCGGAATTGCCTCTCGAGACCATGAATAATTAATGCACTATAAATGACATGTTATGACTATAGAACTATGTCATAAATATTATTATCACATTCTTGTAATATAATAAATAAATTACAAGATAATAATGGAGTCATTAACTCAAATTGTCCTTTCAAAAAATATTAAATGAACCTTGAATATTTTAAACTCATATTAGTTCAATTAATATGTTCCATATATTTCCCTAAAAGAATTATAAGTAAAATTAATAAATAAATTCAATTTCCATTATTATTAAGTTGAATAATATGAAATTTTTATTTCATTGGTGGTCGTATCTCCTTAGAATAATCCTGGACACCAATTATGGGGCCCAACATATTCAAAAATAATATTAAACGTAATATGGTAGATTCTTAAATATTATATTATGTGTAACCCTATAGGCCCTTATCTTGATAGTAGTGAATACTATTCTCAGACCAAGAGTGAGATCTATCAACCCATCGTGGACCCTAAAGAGATATGGATTGTCAAAGCATTGACAACCAACCTACAAACATGTACTATGTAATATAATCTATTTATCTTTAGATATCTCATAAAGTAAGATGCACCCCTGTGTCATCTCCATTTGATTGATTGATTTTTTGTGGATATAACTATACATAATTACCCTCTAATTCCATTCCCATGGACTTTTAAAGGTTCTACCATCCTGATCATCATGGATCGAGATATGTTACTTTCTTAACATGGAGTTGAAAAAAAAATTCTTAACAATTCAACCAATTTCATGACACCAATGATGCACCCAACACAAACTACCTTGCCATGATTTAAATATCATGTGTTTTTCTTGCATAAAAGTATGTGATCTAATGGAATACATTAAAATTTATCACAATAAAGGATACCATTACACTTGTTTATAGATAGAAACATTTAATGACACTGAAAACATATGGTGTTCCTTTTGGTAGTTTTGTCCTCATGATCTCACTAATAGAGATAACGAAGAGAGATCATCATGAGAAGAAGTCTCAATGATTATAATCCCCCTAAACCTACTAGTAAAATATACACTGTTTCCAATTATTAAGATATATCTGGACCATAGGACCATTGTTTAAGATTACTGTCATAATATATCAAGGTTCTCAATATAGCCTAGGATCAGTTATAACCTTTTGATATTAAAATTAATATATGAAAAATTAAAATTAAATAGTGGATGATAAATATCTATACTATATTGGTAAGCATACATCATGATAACTAACTATATACACAATATAGTAATCAAAAGTACTCTGTAGTTGGGTCTAGGAAACCCAATATTACAACACATAAATCTTAGTCCCACTATCATAAAAACGTTTAACATATTTCATAATTTATATATACATTATATAAAATATGTCCTGGTTATGTTCATTATAATGATCTAGAAGTTTCATTACCTATAATACAAGGGTATCCAACTCTTCAGAATCCATTAACATACATAGACATCCATAATTTTGGTAAAAGATAAATGTTCCGTAGTGAGATCCTATAGTTTCATTACCCATAATACATGGGAATAAAAATATTATAACTCCATTATAATACATTATCTTTACTCATAATGACATAAAATACAACATGAAATTCATAAAATCTAAGATCAATTCATCATTTTTCCTAGGGAAATGATGTATCATTCCTTACATAATATGCTACCAACATTTAGTGAAATTTATATAATGGAAATATATTCAAATTGTTATCTTCAACATAAGGAACCATGACATTAAAACTATTTAGAATGATTTTTTTAATTCTTTTATATTATTTAATACTCTTGAGTTTCCCTAGATACTCTAATTATGCTCATCATCATAGAAATTTTAGTTAATAAATATTTTTCAACTCTCCTAAAAGAATGTGAATTCATTCAATTTTGGAAAATGAGATTTGATGTTTTACTTCCTTCATAGAAACATTAACTTAATGAATAGGTTGAATCATTTACATATTTTCTATTTTAGTGTGATCCCTATATCCTTTATGAATTTTTTATTTTAAACATAATAAAATATAATCTTTTATAGACACAAATTTATTAGTCCATGATAGAGGGACAAAAGAAAACATGGGTGAAGTAAAAATCACAGAGAAATAATATTAACTTGAAATATAAATTGTAATTTGGTGGATAAGATCCAATAATGAAAACAAAAACAATTAATTATTTGATTCATAATATTGTGAGAAGAAAATAAAATAATGAAATCATGAAAGTATTTTATAGTAATTGAGATATAATAATCCAACATATACTCTTCACACTACCAACCAAAGAGTGCAGACATCTTCTTAATGTCTATCACATTTAAGGGATTCTAAAAACTTATCACAATCACACCATTTTCAATAGATATGATCAAACGACAATCCCTTTCCTTTAATGGAATTAAACAATAAAATGTTATTTTACCAATAGGAAAACTAACCTATACAATAAATACTGATATAATAAATTGACTACTTTTTGAGGTAGATGAATAATAAATTTTTACTATGATGGATCAGATAGAACGTTTGTTATGTGTTTTGGTTCATTAAGTATAACCATATAATAAGAAATATAAATATAGGTATAACCCATGTGTGAGACACATGATAAAAAATTCATGTCATATATAAATAATATATAATGAATGAATAAAACTATTTAACCACTGATGTTTATCGGTGATGATTATTGGTCACAAGAAGAGAAACAATTTAGTGCTTCATAAAGGTATATGATGATGTTTTGGAAATCCATAAAACAAATTGTTATTCTTTTAGTCATGAATGTTGTATCACATTAAAGATTGTATCCACATTACATGTCATTGTTAGTATTTGGTATCTATTAAATAAATGATAATAAAACAAATGTTTTCCTTAGAATTTTTATTCTTTAAGGATTAATGATAATATAAAATACATTGTACATAAATTATCAAAACTTATTATAAGGAAAATTATATATTAAAACAAGCATTAAATAAATACTATAAATAAATACTTAATGATCCCTATAATAATAAGTATTTATTTCCTTGAATTATCTATAAAATAATGAGAAACATATTCTTTAATATGATAAACCATTTTATTTTTAATATTTATGTGCAGTTAATCAGTAATATATTCTTGATAAATAATATATTGTAAGAGACAATATATTATACTCTATTAGTATTCAATACATAAAATTTTAGATCATTTATTTATAAAACATTTTATAATGGTCATGGATTAGCTTGTTAATGATTCATATATGAGTTATAGAAGTAACATAAAGCTCCCCATAGGGGGAATTTAATTTATTCTAATATGGTGACGAAATGATTTATATGCCACTATTTATATTCTCATTTTTCCTTGATAATAAATTTTAATTATTCATAAAAGGTGTTAATCTTCTAAAACATTAACTTCTAAAACAAGTCTTTGTAATTTTTTTGTAGTAGTGACAATTAATTATATATGAGTTAGTCACTAACTTATTGGATTCTAGTAAAATTTATTCTATACCTGATACATAAGATTCATTTATTCTAAAAATAAGGGGAAATTCAAAAATATATACTTAGAATTTTACTTTTCCAAATTGTTGAATGTAAGGGTTTATATCCAATGCATTATATTTTTTCAAAATTAGCACTAGATACATAATATTTTTTCATTGGTCGAAATTTATCTTCTTGAACATATGATAAACCCACTAGAAATGTATGTTCATATTATACACAAAAAAATATTTTTTTCAAATAAATAAAAATTACCTAAAACACTGAATTTTATTAATGAAAATAATAAAGAATAAATAATAAAATTAAAATAATAATAATGAATTTATAAAAAAAATGTTCAGCATTATTAATTTCTTATTAACATTGTGAATGATTTAGAAAACAATTCTATAACTTTCTGAAATAATGAATATAATAAAATAAAAAAACGAGAGTAAACAAATCATTATCATTATTAGGTATAATTAGTTCTAAGTGATAGGGATTAGAAACTATCAAAACAAGTAATTATTAAAAATAATTAAGGGATCAAGGAGAAACATAAAATTCTCCCCTTTTTTCAAGTAGAAAACCCAAAAACATTTTTTTATAATTACTGAAAAAAAATCCCCATTACATTATGATCCAAAAAGATTCAATATAATTTAATTAAATTAAATGATCCCCAAAATCTAAACAACTCTCCACACCAACCCAGAAAATTAAATAATCAAAATATAATATAATACATACTCATTAAAAAGACAACACACCTATTAAAAATAGATTAAATTAAATAGGGGAATAATATATAGATAATAATAATCTTCCATAGTTTCAAACAATAAAATAAATAATAATTAATGTTAAATAATATGAACTACCAGAAAATATTGAATATATATCATATGAAATATGAATAAAAATAATTATAAAAATTTTCATGCTATAAAAGAATTATAGAAGGTATAACTCAATTGGACCAAAGCTTATAAAATATAAAAATTGATTAATAAAAATGTAAAATTAATAAATTATAAAACTTAATCAAACAATATCTCTCCTAAATGACAATAATAAAAGAATCATTGAAAACTTCTAGATAATATACATGAAATGTGGATAATCTTTAGAAACTCCTTACGTACAAAAATAAACAAATCAGAACTAGCCATAAAAACATGTGAAGATATTCAATAAATTAAAAAATGATTTGAAAAAAATTAAAAAGTATCCAATTGAATTAGATTGTTCTAGTAAACCATTTAATAAAATATAAAATATTGTATACTCTCCCAAATCACAATCAATAATAAAAACACCCATGCTAGGATACAAGATAATAAAAACAGTAATGGTATTCATACTATAAATCAAATATTTTTTTACCATGATATATAAAATATCTTAGTTCTAATATGATTTGAATAATATACTTTGAGAACCTAAACATAGAGAAATATTTGAACATAATATCTTATTGATGATGTAGAATTAAATTTATTATTTTTCCCAATCAATTTTCATACAAATTGATAAAATTCAAAAGCATAATGAATATGTAATCCAAATTTGAAATAATTATTCAATAAAAAAAATTTATATTAATTAGGAAATTATATTTCTTAAAATTTATAATTCAAACAATTTATAACATTGAAAAAATATTATCGGGTATTGGCTTCCTGAAACTATTAGTTTATTATGTAATTTTCTCAAAGTCACCTCTCATCAACATTTACATTATTTTAAAAAGCTTATAAATAATCAATAATATGTTCAATTGTGAATTATTTAATATTATTCATCTTTTTATATTTATTCATAATCATCCTAGATTACTCATTTAGCCAAAACATATCATCTTTTATGACATGGAATTTCATCCATTCTTCGTTATCTTATGTGGAAACAAAAACATTAAACTCATCATTATAATCTAGATTCGGTAACACCATAAAATCATTTTTTTACTTGATAAAATCTAGGGAAATATTATTAATTTCATAAACAATTTTCTAAAATTATCTCTTGAGTTTCAATTTTTTTGTAGTTATTTTACCTATATCTATTTGTTTTGATTTAGAAAACACACTTACAACTCCAAATCTAAAATCAACATAACTCTAAGACATAGTGGAATAAGTATATGAATATGTAAAGGTGGATGATGGAAATTTTACCTCAATATATATATATATATATATATATATATCCATAATTGATTAATTACCATAGTGTTTTCACTAATTATATGATGAAAAAAAAGAATCACAATAATTTGACTTATAACTTCAAAAAAGTTATCATCTTTTTATACCTATAACGACAATCTAGAATCATGTTCCCTATGTATGTATATTAAATGTAGATATGTTATCCATGGTATAAATAATATAAAGAGAAAATTTACCTTGAATATTTAATTTCCATCAATGCATTAAAAAAGAAATATCTACCAATAATTATAAATATACATGGAAAAAATATATCCATAATGAAAATATTAAAAATAAAACTAATAAGGAATATTAATATTATAATATAACATGGTTATCACTATAATATATTAAGTTTGTATTAGGTAAAATATTAACTACATAAAAATCATAAATCGGTATTCCCTAATACCAAATGTGGTGGTATCAGAATAAGCTGAAGAGATCGGCTCCTTAAAGGGTATGGCTCTAATGAAAATTATTCAGCCTAGATAGAGTGATAGAGAAAAAAGAATGGGGGGGGGGGTGAATTTATAATATTATGTAAATAATATTTCAATAAACTATAAATATAATTTTTAGGATAATATCAAACATTTGAAACACATATAATATTGTAGTGATTGTAAAGATTGTAATATGAAAATATGAAAATGAAAACATGATAAAAATTTTAGTATTACAGGTCTAAATGATCTTAAATTTATTCTACACACTCTTGACCTATGTGTATGAAAATAAATTATATGTAGACAACTTATCAAGGAGGGTAAAATATATTTACAATCCAAAATTTTTTAATATGATGGCGTAAACCCTATTAACATGGATTTTACATTTTCTGAAAAATAAAAAATCATTTTTATCGACAACAGACCTAACCAGTACATTAAGGGTGAATCAGTATGAATGTTTTCTTTTAAGTTGAATTTATAATCAACCATTAATTTTACTAGTTTTTTAAGAACCAATTTCATGATGTCCGGTGAAGTAATCATAATGAGGAAATCAAACCATTAATGGGGGGAATGAACAATGCGTGTAACACATTAGAAAAACTTTAATTCAAATGATAAAATGGTAAAATGACATGATGAAACATTTAATCTATTTAATGATATAGATTATCATTTTTTCACATAATAATATGATTTATTCATCCCATAATATAGTTATATGATATATTATAATAAATCTAACAAATGTTGTGTAAAACAATTTGGCTTAAACAATGTGACACTTTGAATAGTGTATCCCCATTACATGTAATTATCTATATCTACACTCTTTTAAATAAACAATAAAGAAATATTTATATTCCCCACAATATTACAACTATAATTTGCAATGACATTATCAATTTAATAAACACTAAATTATTGAAACAACTTTAAAAAGAATCTATATATTTACAATATCATGAAAAAAACAATATTAAAATCTATATAATAATTTTTACCATAATTGATTTTTATTACTATTAAATAATCCTTGATATTACATGGAATTTGTACCTTGATATTCACAACAATTTTTATTTGAATATTAAAATCAAAAAAAATCTTTTGTAAACTCATGATACATAATAAATCATTAGAGAAAATAAATAATTATTCATTATGATTCAATATTTGAAAAATCTCATTATATGAATTCGAAAAAAAATTTATTTAAAAATTAATGACCTAGATAATTACTCATACATTATATGAATAAGTAAAATATAGATCCCTAAAGGTTATATCCAATTTATTTTGACGTGATGATTAAATTACTCATACAAAGCTCCCAATATTCAATTTTTTAACTAATTA
Organism: Viscum album; assembly: GCA_963277665.1. Classification (NCBI taxonomy): domain Eukaryota; kingdom Viridiplantae; phylum Streptophyta; class Magnoliopsida; order Santalales; family Viscaceae; genus Viscum; species Viscum album. The sequence continues at coordinate 785,217,155 of OY728163.1, read as the reverse complement.
AACACTCTATTGATTCAAAACTCATATTTAACTTTAGTAACCATAGATTCCAAAACCAAACATATTAATTAATACATAAGAGTAACATGTTGATATGTAAGAGTAATCATAAATATTCCTTATCAATACGTATTGAAATGTATAGTAGAACATATACATAAGGGTCTTTTCTTCAGATCCTAAGAGTATTTTAAAAATATCCATTGTATGTGCAATAATAAGACAATTTTTCTAATTTTAGAACATAAGTTTTTTTGAAAACATGATCTAAATATATAAGTTTATTTAGAGTAGTTAATTGATATATTTTTTAACTTATGAAACAATTCACTAGGTATATAAATTTTTATACAGTAATAAATATATATGTTTTCCCACTTATGAAAAAAATCCATCAATGCATAATATGATTGACTAGAATAATAATAATTAATGAATAATAAAGAAAAACTAAAAAAAATAAAAATTATTATTTCATTCTATAAGAATTACATGATCATAACATGGACACCTCAATTCCATCATTCCGTAAATATAATAAAATAATAATAATGAAAAATATAAAATTCATAAATAAAGAAAGACATAAGTAATACTAACTGAGAGGGATTAGTAATTATCAAAACAAGTACTAATAAAATTTAAAATAAATTCTAAAGGAGAAAATAATAATTCTCAATCTTTTTAAAATTATTAAACTTTAACACAATCTTTATAATTACTACAAAACTATTACAATTATTACATGAATAAAAAATTTATAATGTAAGAAAATATAACAAGAATTGTCACCCAAAAATTTGACATCTCTTCCCATTAAATACTAACAGAAAACATTAATTGTTAATAATAATAAAAAATAATAGTAATAACAAAACATAAAACATGAAATATATATAATAAAAAGGTAAAAATAAAAAGCGTCATCCTCTTAAAAGAAATTCAACTGCAACATGGGCATAAAATATAAAAAACCATAACCTCAATAATTCTTTAAATAGTAAAAAAGTAAAAAATTAATATCAAATAACATCATTTATAAGAAATTATAGAGTATAGATCATGAAAATAAAAATTAAAAATGGTTAAAAAATCTACATGCTCTTAAATAATTATATAACCAATAACTTTATATAGAATCATGCTTATAAACGATACCAAATGATTAATAAAATTATGAATATAATAAATTCCCCCAATAAAATAAGAATATAACTTCTTAATAAATATATTATTTATTATGTTTTAAACTATATAAATAACAATATAGTGAATTAACATCATAATATAATTTCCACATATAAAAAAATAAAACTATAAGGATTTATAAGACCATGTCAGTATATTAAAAGAATTATAATAAAATATAAAAATAATTAAAAAGTAACTAAAAATTTTATAACATGATATTAATACATATAATAAAACGTAAAAACATGATTATAGTTCCTAATATTTGCAACTAATAAATAAAATCATGAAATCATAAGTGAAAATAAAAACATTAAAGGTAAACATGCTAGGAACTCTAAATAAATTATATAGGAATATAAATTAGTTTAGTTAAAATAGAATTTGTAAATAGACCTTTTGAAACCCAAATTAAGTGAAATATTCAAAAAATAGAGTCATACATGAGGTACATGTAATTTAATTATTTTAGCCAAGTTAATTTCTAATAATTCCATGATTTTTAAAAGATCAAAAGAAAATATAGAAGAATTTTCAAATGAATAAAAAATATCTTTAAAAGTTATCATCATACATTATAAAATTAATTGTTCGGCCATGTTTTTTCATTTGAAATAATCCTAAAAGTTTTAATTTTTCTCAATGTATTCCTTTATTCTATTTTTTACAATTCAGTTCACATATTTTAAACTTCCTTTTGAAAATATTATTGAGTATCTCATATATTATCAATAGTGAATAAAATAGTATACATCATATTTTAATTTTCTTTCTCAAACCTCTTAAATTAATTATTAAAACAAAATATATCCATCAAGTGATATATTTTTCTTATCTAAAAAATATTTAATATACTTTTTTCATTTGTGAAATGTGAATTACATTAATTCTCTCTATTTCATATTGTTTTTATAAGAAAACTTACTTTACTATTCATAACTAAACATAACATTAAATGACATATTAGTAGAATGATTATATGATGTGAATGCGGTATAATATAATATTGTACCTTAATAGATATATTTGTTAAGGATATATTAATTTAATTTTCCATAATATAGTTTTGATACTTTTATTATCAAATCCTACTTACAAGAGAAATGTACTCATACTCTAAATTTTGTGGTTATTTATTAATCTAGAAGAAACGAGTCAGCGATTGGGTTCAAGTAACATATTCCTCTATGTTATGATAGGGGAAATTGAATTATAATTCATTATGTTTCTTATAATATACACTTTACCCATGAAGATAAAACCACAAAACATGGACTTCAAATAATTAACATATCCAATTTAATCCAAATTGGTATATTAGATTAAATCAAGAATTCCATAATTTTTTTTTCAATCCAAAATATTTTGTTCCTATGATGTGATTAAGAATCTAATTAACATATATTAAATGTATTTACATTATCACACATTGAAACAATTCACACAATATAATAGCTCAGATAACATTTAATATCAAATTAGCGCCACATAGTAAACCCAAATAAAAATTATAGACAAAATTTATTCAATTTAAATTTAATATATACCATTAAAAATAATATATCTTATTGTAATTAGGGTATAAATTTTATTTTCATACTCAATTAAAAACATTTTCTATAATATTTGGGCATACTTATATTTAGAAAGAAAATGCAATCCAAATGTTGGAAAATTAGAATTCATAACAATTACATCATTACGCCTAACATCAACATATTATTAGATCTTGAATATACAGATTATACACAAGAAGGGGGTGAATTGTGTCTTTCGGATTTTTCCTTAACTCTTCGATTGAACGAGTTCTATCCTCTATGATTTATCAGATTTGATCATGCAGCGGAATAAGTAAAAGCAGGGACACATAGATGTATAGTGGTTCGGGGAACATAAAGCCCCTAGTCCACTCCACCAATGCTCAACTCCACGATCTTGGTGATTTTCACTATATAGTCCTCTTTTCCATAGACCTCCCAACAACTGAAAAACAGGTAGTTGACACCTTTACAATTTTTAGGCTAACAAAGCCTTCTGGTTCAAACAAAAACCTACTCAGCTTAGTACGAGAAGCTGGTCACTCAAGATAAAAAGAATTTTAGAAAGAAATTTTCAGTTGATCTTCACAATTGCAAAAAAATGCAACTGACAACAGATGGATCGTCGTCTCTAGAAATATTGATTTTCAAGTCGAAGAAGTTCTGAGTCGACCCAGTTGCAGTAGATATAGAGATATAATTCACAACTTCAGTAGTAGTATATCCAAAATAGATATTTGATGTAGAACAAGTGAATCTTCTACCGAGTTCCTTCTTCTTAAATAAACAGAGCTTTGTTGCTCCTTTTGAATCAGCAAAACTGAGTGCTTTTAAGCAGTATCTTTTTTCCACCTTTTTGAATAATAGATTGATCACCACACTCCTGTGCCTATTGTTTCAGAGAAAACATATATATTAAATCTGAGCATATCCCCTGCACATTTAGATCCATAAAATCCTCCTTTTGATTCGCGATATTCAAAAATTTGAATTTACAGAGTAGTCATAACTTCCCTGAAGACTCGGCATAAAAAGATCCTTTTAATTCAATCTTTAATCCACTGATAAAACGACTTTGAATCGGTCAAAGTTGTATTTTAAAATCGAATTTAAATCCGACATGAAATCCACCTAACAATCAGCTTGCTGACCGTTGCATAAAAATATCGTCTTTCAAACTTTCCAACGCCAAACGTAAGGTTGATGACGTGGCCTCCAAACATAGGGTTGACAATGTAAGGTTGAAAATAAACGTATGGTTCATGTTACTTTCTTCAAACGTAAGGTTGATCATAAACGTAGGGTTGATCATCCATACTTTTTCTTCAACTCTCAGACGAAAGGTAAAAGATCCATTCAAAGAATGTATGGTTGTTTGCAAAAGTAAGGTTGATGAACCATACTTTTGAGAAACAAACATAACGTTTAGTACTTATGAACGGTTATCCTTCCAAACTTTATTGATAACACAAACGTAAGGTTCCTTCCTAATGTAAGGTTATTCTTCCATACTTTGCTGATGACGTATGGTTGATTAATCATACTTTTCTCTTATCTCAAAAAGTATACACACTTTTCATCCTTACGGTACGTTTATCCACATAGGGTATGAATAGTGTTTCCAGAACACGCTAAAGTAGATTCTGAATAAGTAAGATATGAACAGTGTTTCCAAAATGTGCTAAAGCAAATTTCGAATAAGTAAGGTATGAACAGTGTTTCAAGAATGCGCTAAAACAGTTCCCGAATAAGTAATAAATTCTCGTTATTTAAAGAGTAAAATAAATTAATAAATTCCTACAAAATACTAAATAAAATCATTAGAAAATAATTAAGGGTATTTGTGAGCATCAAAATTATCATAAAGAGACAGAGTATTATTTTCAATAATCTCCCCCTTTAAATAACATTATTATGTATTGTTGAAAATATTACTTTCCTCAACAATATCCCCCTTTTTGATGATCACAAAACCCATAAAATAATAAGGCTAATTAAATGAAATTAACTTTCAAAATTAGTTACATAAAGTTTTAGAATTTTGATAGGATAAAACAATATTTAATTTTAACAAAATAATTTCAATAAATAAAAATTTCTCCCCCTTCATGAAAATAAAATAATTTTTCTTTAAAAATAAAAGTAAAAGAAAATTTCCCTTTATAATAAATGACTGTTAATAACTTAAAATAATTTTCTGTATAAGTATAAATCTTTATAAATCCAAAAAATTAAATATACAGGAAATCATTTAAATGAGGTTTTTAAAAATAAAATGTTGTGTTTATCCAATTTCTCCCCCTTTTTGTGATATCAAAAAGAATGATAAATCACGGATTTTAACACATTTAATGTTGCACTGAACTACAGGAAAATGCTATAATTAACTATTTAATATTAAGGTAATCTGATATACTGGCATATGGTAAGGTAAAACAGTAATAAAAAAATAGAGAAATAAACAAATAAAAAATGGAGGAAATTTTCATTCAAAAACAGCAGTATGTACATGACAATGGTATACATAAGAATCAAGGTTTGGGAAAGGTAGTCAATAGGTTCTATCTCCTCTAGGTTACAGACTTGATTTCTATAAACTGTTCCTTGAGTCTCTTCATCATCCCATCTCCAAGTTTGATAATGAGATCTCTGTTCTCCCGAGTCATATGAATATCCTCGATTAAATTTACCCTGAAAAACTCATGCATCCTTTCCTATTTTTCTATAAACACTGACAGCTTCTCTAATATCTGATTTAACAATGTTCTGATTGGTGGATCACTAGATGTCAGTTAATTTACTAAAAATTTCTGATTGTCCAACAACAATGATAATGGAGCACTGTTACATTGAAGATCTTGCAACCTGTCATTCATGTTTCTCATCACTGCTATGATAGCCTGAAATCTTCTGATTAAATCAAGTGAAGTACCCGATCCACTAACAACACTATTTTCAACTGATGCAAATTGGTTCTCTATAAATTTTTTTAGATCTGATAAATATAACTTCATAACCATTTCATATTTTAACTTGACAACTGCATTCAACATATCCTCTTTAAACATTTCAACTTCTTACCTTGAGACTGTACTCTCCTTCAGCTTTTGAAATCTCAATTGTTCTAAGTCTAAGGAATTTTTCAGAGTGACATTCTTAGATTCCAACTGAGACACATTTTTGTACAGTTCTTCAAATTCTTTCTTCCTTGAATCAGAGGCACCCTGTGCTTGATTCGCATTCTCCGGCTCTGGATGATGTAGTAGTACTAAAGGTAATGATTCAACATCAGATTCATCTTTCTCCTTGGTCTGAGTAGGTTGGTCCACATATTTTTCCTTAGAGTCCTTTCCAGAATCTTCCATAGAAAAATCTTCTTGAATTACCTCTGTTGGAGCATCAGGGAGATGTTCATCACAAACATAAACATATTTGTCTTCCATTGGAATTTAAAGAACAATATTTTCAGGAGTTTCATGAGGTCTAGCCACTTCCTCACCAGGATCTGCATCCTTATCTTGTTTTTGTTGAAGTGTAACTTCAACATCAGCTATAATCTATTCCTGAGTCCCCCTTTGAGCTTCTTCTTGAACTCCTGATCCCTCTACTAGTGATGTCCTTTCACTAACATCTTCCATAGACTTATCAATAGCAACTTCTCTTACAAAAGTATAGGAAAATAAATCTTTTGTTGTTTCAAATATAGGGAAAGTAATTTCCTCATTAATAGGTCTAGTTCTTAAAGATTGAAGTCCCTCTGGACTTCTTTCTTCCTCAACATCTTCCACTTCAAATCAGATCCATCTTGATACATTGCTGACTCTTGATTCAGCTTGTCCCTCCTTGGACTTAGCAGGTTGAGCCTAAGCACTCTATGATTCATCATCTGATCCTACTGGAAAAAGTTTTCCTTTGATATTACTCCAGAAATATCCAATATTCCTTAAAGTTCCAACATTAAAAACATTACTGTGATGACAGTGTACTCTGGCATCCACTAATCTCACCATGTCCTTCTTAAGAAAAAGTTTGGAAATGATTTGACCAAAAGGATAAAAGTTCATCCGGGCATCACTCTAACAACAATATCTTAGGTATCTAATCATATACCTAGGAAAATTTAGTTTGACATCACTGAGCAAAAGATACATTATATACATATCGGGATATAATATTTTTTCCATCTCAGACATCCTCGGTGCAATTTCTGTTTTCACAAATTTGAACAAAATTTTCTAATCAGGCTTCAAATCCTTGATAAACATTTTCTTTATAGTATTAGTACAAAAAAGAAACGACATTATGTCCTCGGATTTATGCACAAAATCTCTAATATTTTTCAAATCGAAATGAAAAACTCCTTCATGAGGGCAGTTGAGAATCTGACCAATTTCTAATGACGAGATTGAGAAATCCCTATCCACTATCTTAGCCATCATACTGTCCCAGTATCTCACTGACTAAACTGTACAGATTTGAAGAAGTATCTAAGTTCTACCTCATACAGAAATTCTGTATTTTCACTGTTGAACGTCTGTTCAAGGTTCTGAAACAACAGTACTTGTTTCAATAGTAGATTTGTCTAAAATAACCAGTCGAGATCGATTACCTTGCCCTATAATATTTTTCTTCCTTTAGAGCATTTTCTCTTGGCATTTCTTGTCTCGGCTTCACTGAAACTTTTAGTCCTTACCATCTCTGTGAGAATCTGTGAAGGTTTGAAGGTTAGGGTTTCAGAGGTTTGAAGATTAGGGTTCACGAGCAGAGGTTTGGTTTGCGAATTCGAAAAGGTTTCGATAGAAATGAAATGGTTTAGAAGTAGAAATGGTTTCTGAAAAAATTGATTCCCGTGTTTTTAATAATCATTACATATATTTAAAAATAAATAAAATAGATTATGTGGGGAAAAGAAAATTATTCTGTTTGAAAAAAAATATCAAAATTATTTTAAGCAGAATTAAAATAAAGAACTAGCATTATAAAATAAAATTTTATCTAAAATCAAATAAACCTAGCTCCCCCTTAATAAAATCAAACCTTGTAGTGGAAAATGCTTTTGTAAAAATATCTGCTAATTGAATTTCAGTATTTTTAATTCTAAAAATATATCTTTTTTAATAACATGATCTCTTAAAAAGTGATACCTTATATCAATGATCTTAGTTCTACAATGACAAATAGGATTTTTTGAAATATTTATAGCACTAGTATTATCACATAAAATAGGAGTGTTATTAAAATTTATTCCAAAGTCCATAAGAGTGTTTTTCATCCACAACACCTGTGCACAACAACTTCAGCAGAAACATATTCTGCCTCAGCTATTGACAGGGCAACTGAATGTTGTTTTTTACTTGACCATGACACTAAATATTTTCTAAAAAGTGACAAGTTCCTGAAGTGCTTTTACTATCTAATCTACAACTCCCAAAGTCATCATCTGAATATGAAATCAAATTAAAATAAAAAGTTTTGGGATAAAGAAGAGATTGAAAAATAGTTCCTTTTAAATATCTAAAAATTCTTTTAACAGTTAGATGAGATTCTTTAGGATTTGATTGAAATCTTGCACAAAGATATACTAAATAAATTATATATGGCCTGCTAGCAGTAAGATATAATAAACTACCAATAATACCTCTATATAACTTATTGTCAACTGATTTCCCAGTTTCATCCAAATAAAGTTTTATATTAGTACACATAGGAGTTGTAAATGGCTTGCTGTTTTCAAGTCCAAATTTCTTAAGTAAATCAGCAATGTATTTTCTTTGATTTAAAATATTTCCAAAATCTTTTTGAAATATTTGAAGACCTAAAAAGAAATTTAATTCTCCCATCATACTCATTTTAATTTCTTCTTGCATTAATTTTGAAAATTCATGACAAGGAGTTTTATTAGTTGATCCAAAAATTACATCATCAACATAAATTTGAACCAATAAAAAATTATTTTTCACAGTTTTCTTAAAGAGTGTTGGATATGCCAATCCAACAGTAAAGTCATTTTTTAAAATAAAAGAACTTAATCTTTCATACCAAGCTCTAGGTGCTTATTTAAGGCCATAAAGAGCTTTAGTAAGTTTAAAAACAGAATCAGGTTTTTGAGATTTTTCAAAACCACGAGGTTGCTCAACATA